>OY855908.1:24144492-24744492 GCA_963693305.1 Meandrina meandrites | reverse complement strand
AATTCAGTGATTCTCAGGCTTGCTCGGCCGCAGGTCGAACCGTGGACATCGCTCTTTTGACTTGTAGTCCGATATATCATGTTCAAGTCCGCAATTACTTCGGTTCTTCCCGTTACAAGGTTGTCCTCAATGATTTGGAATAAGTTTCCATGATGTAAATGGGTAAATAGAGTGAGAAATATCCACGAAGACAGAAGATCTATGTTCTTCAGCAGCTTTCTTCGCGTGTTTCATTCAGCTTTAAACATGAACAGCGTGCCAAAGATTTTGGCGCCTTTTCATGCAATGGCGTCGTTTAAGTTGATGTGAAATGTCCAGATCATTTTTTTTTGATGTGAGAAAAAATCTCTGAAGTGATGGGGTGAAAAATAATAACGAAGAAATATTTCACGCTGCTCACTTTCTTCACAAGTTCCCGCGGTTGAGCAAAGATTTTGTCGCCTTTTCACGCAATCGATTCGTGTAGGTGAAGTGAAATATCCCAGTCGATTTTCAACATGATTTAAAAAAATGTGCAGTGTCCTACAAACTTCTACGATAGGTAACTTTTAACGAAAAGTGAATGGTCAATATCAAACACGTAAGATACCCAGGTCAAGCTTTTTCTGGAGTGTGGCCGCCATGTTGAGGCGACGTCGTCGTCGTCGTCGTCGTCGTCGCTAGGCGCACGCGCCCGCGAGCCATGCCGCTAGCCACGATGACCATGAAAACTCAAACGCATGGTTTTCTCAATTTCTATCTTCGCACGGTAGTTATGGGGCTCCGCTCTGCGGCCCTTCGGGCCGCTGGAGAGCTCCGCTATAAAGTACTGGTTCTAGCGCAATATGGTATGTGAACAATTTAAAATCAAAAAATTCGGCCCTAAAGGCCCTCATTTTTTGTGCTAATTTTTGTTTACATATTGCGCTATAACGCAGTACTTTATATGTGTGTGGTGGTATTTGAGAGAAAATTAACGCTAACATGGAAGTTATTATGAGAGTGTTGTGTTTAAACATCATAAAACAAAAAATGCGCTCCTATAACGCAGTACTTTATGTGTGTTGTTTGAGAGAAAAAACGCAAGCATGACCCCGAGCGAGCGGGTATGTCACAAAAAAATAATTATTTTCTATTGTAGAAATGTCTGCACTGTCTATATACAAAGTGCGCCAGAATTATCTTCCATTTGAACAATTATCTACACTTGTATATACGTCGAGATGGCAGCCGCGAGATTTTCGTCAGATGTTATAGAAAAGTTTTACAGTCCAATAGCGAGGGAGCAAAATAGAAATCTTCCTCATCAGTTACAACCTGAACGTGTTCCTTTACGTGACGGGTTTAAAATAAGCCAAAATAATTTCCAGGAATGGCTTCGTGTTTGGAAAATGGATGTATCCAAAACAAATCCAAACAACAAAGATATTTTTATGTTTAAAACAGAAAATAAAGAAAAGTATATTAATTTGATTGAACAGGAAATTCTTAAGTTGGGAAGCGTAAAGGTGAGCTTCGGGCTAAAAGTAAATTTTGAAATAGAAAGAAACGGAGAAACGCAAGAAATGTCTCACTATTTTAAAGAGGACCAGCCGCACGTTTTTAATAGGTATGACAAAGAACTGATAGAACAAAAATATCAGGAATTCATGGGAAGAATAAAGGGAGAAATAGAAAACTGGTCATTGCGAGGATCAGGATGGGAAGTTGAAAGTATAGAGATTGCATACGTGAATGTTGCAAAATATCACCCACTGCGCGGAGGAACCTATTTGCCACTTCCAGCCGATCTGGCAAAAAAGAAGGCAATAATAAACGTTAAAAACAAAGACAATGAATGCCTTAAGTGGGCTCTAAGAGCTGCATTATTTCCTCCAAAAGATGGGAAGGACCCGCAAAGACCAAGCAAATACCCCAAAAATGACGGGATAAATTACGAGGGGATAGATTTTCCGACACCGGTAAAACAAATCGACAAGCTTGAAAAACAAAATCCAAACCTGGCAATAAACGTGTTCGGATGGGAAAAAGACACAGTGATAGTGCACAGAATAAGCAGTAAAGAAAAAAGCGTGAAAAGAATAAACCTGATGTTGATTGAGTCGGGGGAAATTCAGCACTATTGCTTCGTAAAAAGAGAAAGTGCCTTGTTGTTCGATAAGGCAATAAACAATAAAACTTTCTACTGCATGAGGTGCTTAACACGTTTCACAAGAGCGCACATGCTGGTGGAACACGAAAAGTACTGCAACGGAGTGAATGGCAGACCAACAAAAATAGATATGCCGGAACAGGGGGAAAACATACTTGCTTTTCAAAATCATCAGAAACAGATGAAAGCGCCCTACGTGATATACGCGGACTTTGAGTCTCTGGTAAAAAAGATGCACGGCTGTGAGCGTGACCCAGATAAAAAATACAAAAGTTACACAGAAAAGACCGAGTGGCATGAAGCGTGCGGGTATTCGTACATTGTGGTGAGAAGCGACGGAGAAGTAACAGGCAAAAAAGTTTTCAGGGGTGAGGGAGCGGTAAATTCATTTCTGGAAAGCATAATGCAGGAAAAGGAAAAAATAAGAGAAAGACTAGCCGAACCGAAACCTGTAACAATGACACACGAAGACTGGTATGACTTCAAAACCGCAGAGAACTGTTATATCTGTGAAAAGAAACTGGTAAAAGAAAACTATTGGGATTCATTGCCGGTTTACACAAAAGGTCTTATATCAGAAGAAGAAAAATACCAGGGCCAATATCACAAGAGGTGCTTTTTTAACGAGCAAAAAGATCAAAGGAAAGCATTAAAACAATTGGGATGTGCAGGAACAGAAGAAGGTGAATTTGAAATTATAATACTAAAAAAACCGGCGCAAAAGGACAAGCAGAAAGCAAAACAAAAAACCAACTGTTATTTATGTCAAAAGCCACTGCTACAAAAGTACTACAGAGACGCGGTAAAAGATCATTGCCACTTAACGGGTAAGTACAGAGGAGCGGCGCACAACGACTGTAACCTTAAACTGAGAATAAAGCCCAAGACGGACCAGATACCAGTTGTATTTCACAACCTGAAGGGATACGACGCGCACCATTTAATGCAAGCGATGGCAAATTTGCAAAAAGAGGTGAAATGCGTCGCAAACAACATGGAGAAGTACATAACATTTTCGGTCGATGGTCTGCGTTTCATAGACAGCTTGAACTTTTTGCAAGGAAGCTTGGACTCGCTGGTAAAAGCAACGCCAAAGGAGGCACTCAAAATGACATCAACAATATCAAACGGCAGTGATCTGCTTTACAAAAAGGGAATTTACCCATACGAGTACATGGATTCATGGGATAAGTTCAAAGAAACAAAACTCCCCCCGAAAGAAAGTTTCTACAGCAAGCTCAACGATGAGCACATTACAGAAGATGAGTACGCTCACGCGAAGACAGTCTGGGAGACTTTCAAATGCAAAACATTGGGAGACTACCACGACCTTTATGTGAAAACGGATGTAGCTCTGTTGGCAGATGTATTTGAAAATTTCCGTAAATTGTGTTTGCAGCAGTACGGTCTTGACCCGGCGCACTATTTCACATCACCAGGCCTATCATGGGACGCACTCTTGAAAAAGACGGGTGTAGAGCTTGAGTTGTTTACAGACCTTGAAATGCATATGTTCGTGGAACGAGGAATTCGCGGAGGAATCTCGATGGTAAGCAAAAGATACGCAAAGGCAAACAATCCTTTGGTTTCGGATTATAACCCAAGCAAACCGAACAGTTACATAATGTATCTAGACGCAAACAACCTGTACGGCTGGGCAATGAGCAAGCCTCTCCCCAAAAGCGGATTCAAATGGAAACGCGTGATGCCGACTGAGGAGGAAATAATGAACAAAAAAGAAAACGCAAAGAATGGTTGGATACTCGAAGTTGATCTGGAATACCCGGCGGAACTGCACAAAGAGCACAACAGCTACCCGCTAGCGCCTGAGAAAAAGGTAGTGAAAAAAGAAAGCATGTCGGACTACCAAAAGAGGTTGATGAAAGACCTAGACATAAAACTCCCAAACAGCAATAAGCTGCTGCTGACACTTGAGAAAACTTGAAGTTTTATCTGAAGTAGGGGATGAAACTAAAGCGCGTAAAAAGGGTGCTGGAGTTCGAACAAGAATGCTGGATGGAGCCTTACATCCGTATGAACACAGAATTCAGGAAGCAAGCAAAGAATGACTTTGAAAAGAACTTTTACAAGCTGATGAATAACTCAGTTTTTGGCAAAACCGTGGAGAACCTGCGCAACCGAGTAGACATAAAAATAGTGCGCAGCAATGAGAAAGACAAAATAAGGAAATTGGTCGCTAGCCCTTTGTACTCAAGGCACGTAATATTTACAAACGACCTGGTGGGCATTGACATGCACAAAAGCCGCCTGCTGCTCAACAAGCCGGTCTACACAGGAATGACAATCCTTGACAAAAGCAAGATACTGGTGTACGACTTCTTTTACAACCACCTGAAAAAGCAGTACGGCGAGAAATGCGAGCTCCTGTACACGGACACGGACAGCCTGCTGCTGGAGATAGAAACAGAGGACGTCTACAAAGACATAAAAGCAAACGAAAACTTCTATGATACATCAGACTACCCGAAGGAGCATCCGCTCCACTCAACAGTGAACAAAAAGGTACTGGGAAAAATGAAAGACGAGTGCGCGGGGACCCCAATATTGGAGTTTGCGGGCCTGAGGTCAAAGATGTACTCAATCATGACGGAAGGCGAAAGCAAAAAGGGAATAGACAAAATAAAGAAAGACTTCCCTGAGACGGAAATAAAAGAGTGCGCCTGCGAAGGAAATAAAGTGCAGGCAATAATGACAAAAGACGCAGAGTTGGTCAAAAAAATAAAAAAGAAACATCCTAAAGCAAGAGTGTCGCAATGCTGTAACGTATTCACGATAAAAGTTGACGAAATAAACGTAAGAAAAGCAAAAGGTGTAAAAAAGAACGTTGTGAAGAAGCAAATCAAGCACGAGCAGTACAAGCAGGTGCTGTTCAGCAAAGAGCAGATGTGGCACGGAATGAACATTTTGCGAAGCGAGGGGCACGAGATCTACGGCATGCATGTAAATAAAATTTCACTGTCCCCGTTTGATTCAAAGCGCTGGATAGCTAACGACGGGGTAAATACAAAGGCTTACGGGTACAATAACTGGATGGAAGAAATGGAAGCTTTATTCGCTACTACAGAAATAAAAGAAATAGAAGCTTCATTAACAATTGCCGAAATAAAAGAAATAGAAGAAGCTTTAACAGAGATGCAGAAAGAAATGTTATAGTTGTTGCTCGGGGGGTAATTGTGTGTTTGGAGGTACAACGAGCAGTTCTTCACACACAAAGCCGCGCTTGGGCCCGTCGTGCAAATAGTAGAGAACGGGCTGATTCGGTTTGGTAAAAGATCGTTCAATGTTGTAAACTTTCAAAGACCAGATTGGATCAGTGGCTCTTTTCACACCACCTTCAAGCTCGCCAGGTTGGTACAAATACCTAACATTCACAAGAGAGGGGAGCTTTTTTTCCCTTTCCCCAACAGGCCTCAAATAAGGTGTCGATGGCTTTGCATAAACATTTTTTTCTCTGATGGCAACGGCAGGTTTCTGGCCGGTAAGGCTTGTTACTTCGTTGTTCAGAGCGGCCACAACTTCAGGAAGCCTTTTTACCCACGCCGTGGACCGCTGGCCCTCAGGCATGCGCATTTCAACGGCGTACTGGTGTCCGAACAAGCGCTCAGCCAGGGTGCGGTTGAAACGTTCAACAATGGCCTGGTCACGGTGAATGTCAACTCGCCCGCGCCGAATGTACGTTTTGTGATTTTCCATTTCTTTTGTAACAGCGCCCATGAATTCGCGCCCAGGGTCAACCTGCAGCAGTTCAGGCCATTTCAGAGGCGCGCGTTTGTAAATTCTCTTAAAAGCCAGGGCAACTTCATCAGAGTTTTTCGAGGTCAAGGGTTCAGCCTCTTTGTAGCGGCTGGCCACGTCGACAACGGTGAGTGCGTATTTGAAAACTTTGCGCCCGCGGGGCAGTTTGTCATGCGGCAGAAAAAGAAGATCCGCCTGGTGGACCACATTGGGTGTAGGCACGTCGAATTTCGGCCTTGGAATGCGCTTCGGTGCGGGGAGGAAGATCTGCCAGAGTGCTTGCTTGAACAGCCACTTTTTTGTGGTTTCTTCTGGTACCTTGGCGGCTTCGGATAATTTTTTTATCGCTGCAATACCTTTCCAGTAGCCCCCAGGGCTGTAGTATATCTTTGCGAGTTTGGCATCCATCGTGTAATATAAGTAACGAGTAAAAAAGTTTAAAGGAACCGGAAGGCAGCGTACCCCAGAGCAAGAGCCCCGGCGCCCACGAAGATGAGTTCACCATTTTTCTGCTGCTCGCTTGGTTGATAGAAATCTGAGAACTTGGGCTCTTTGGGGGGTATCATTTGTTTGTCAGGGTGCGCCTGGTTGTACAGTTTGAAGGCGTAGTCAGTATTCGTGAAGTTCTGCTTGGCCTGCGCCTTTATTTGCGTGTTAGTCGCAATCCAGTCGAGAAGTTTGGTGCGGTCACGGGAGTATTTGGCGTAAGCCGCTTGATACGCCTCGAGAGCTTTATCATGTCGTACTTTTTCATCAAGTGCAGCGTCACCTCCGCCAAGTGACTTCGCAAGATAATTGCCACCGATAAAAGCCGCAGCATTCAACACAGCCCCACCAACCATAATCGCGATACTTGCCATTGTGTTATATATCAGAGCAGAGTTTTTTTCAAATCATTAATTTCAGACGCTGGTGGGAAGGATTTTTTGGTCCTCGAGGTAATGTTTGAGCGCAATGCTCGCCGCCATGACGGCGGTGAACTTCACGTAGTTCATTGCACTGCTGCTGGGGTCAGAAGTAAAATTCTCTTTCACAACCTTTTTTGCGACCCAGCCGATGCCGGCAGCAAATCCAGTGAGTGTAGCCGCGTCTGTGATTGTTTTAACAAGCTTGTTGTCTGACATTATTTTACAAGTATAGAAATGGAAACATACAAAAGTTTAAATAAAAATTAATTTGTCTCTTCTGCGTCCGGGTCAAACATTGTGGCATTCAAAAGATCGCGGACCGTATTAAAAACCTTCACGTTGAAGTCGTACCATATCAGTCCGATTCCAAAAATGGCCGCGGTTGAGATAAGAACTTGGGGAACGTCAACTTTCTTCATGGTATAAGAGGCAGGTATAATATTAATTCGTAAATATTCAATCCAAATGTTTTACACCTCTGGGCTGTGTTGCGCGAACAGGTTGTGGTGCGCGAGCAGTTTGTGGCTCAGGTGCCTTTTTGCTGAATGCGGCCTTGAGCTCTTCACGTTTGTAATAAATCCCGATCAGTGAAACGATTAAACTAGCAGCAGCAAGCCATTGTGTGGTGCTGAGACTGCTATTTTTTTCTCCGGTACTCTTTGGTGTTTAGTCTTCTGTAGGCGGGTCTGGCTCAGGGGCTGGGGCAGCTGCCTTTGCCTTGTTGTTTGCGATTATAATAGCAGCCTCAGCTGCGGCTTTTTTCTGTTGTTCGCGGGCACGCCGCGTTCTTTCAGCAACCAATTTGCCTGCAGCCACACGCTTAGGATTTTTTGCACGCTGCGGTGTTGTAGTTGGAGTTGGAGTTGTTGCTTGCTGTGTTATCTCGGCCTGCGAATGTGCAGTCTGGGTCTCGCCTTGTGAATTTGCACTCTCGGATTGTTCGGTTGACATTTTGAAACGAAGCGTATATGTTAAGCAAATAAAATTATTATGCAATTACTCAGAATTTGTCTGCAAGTGTTCAGTAGTTGGTGAGGTATGCTGAGGAATTTCTTCTAATTTTGCTTTGTCCTTTCTCTGCAAATGCGAGTTAAAATCAATGTGTTTTGTTGTGATCAGCGCCGCATTGGCTAGAGCAAGAAAACGTCCGAACTTAAAAGCAAGGTTGCCGGCCAGATTGGAAAGCTCTTGGTTGATGATGTAGTCGTTTCTGAGTTCTTTTTGATAAGCGTCGATGTCTTGGATGTCAACGGCCATTCCGACCGCTTTGGTTACAAGAAAAATGCAGCTTTCAATCAAACTTTCTGTTGTCTTGGAGCCAACGTAGGTCTCGTACCTTTTGATGTACTTCTCAACATCTTTGTCACTCAGGCGCTTTACCTGTTCATGTGTTAACTGCACGCCGATCGCCTCTTTGGCTTTGCCTGTAGATACAAGCACGTTCAGCTGCTCACGAAGAGCAGGAATGTCAGGTCCTGGGGCGGTTAAGCTGGTTAAGTCTGGCACAATGCTACTACCAGCTGGCCCGCTCGACGGCTCGGCTTCCAGTAGGTCCAGGTTTAAGTTCATAATTTCTGCGAACTCTTGTTCACCCATTGTCACTACATACAACTTTTATTTTTTTAATTCAAAATGAATACCGTAGGGGTAGCGAAGCGAGAACACGAGATAAGAGAACTTCCTCTCTTTCAGCTTTGAAATCAGAGATTTGTACTCATCGTGGGAGAGTTCGCCAGCGTAATCATCAAAGATCGCCTTCGTGGTTTTGGCCGAGGGAGTGTAAAATAGAACAATAGCCGCCACGTTCTCCCGGAAAGAAGGTGTGATGCTGGTTATCTTCTGGGTCAGCACCCAAACGCTGATGCCGATATGTCGAGCGGAAAAGCCAAGATTCACCAGCTGGCCTGTGCGCCCTTTCACATCTTTGGAGGCTGCGCAGTCATCGAGGATTATGAGAGTGTTGGTGCCCTCAAACAGCCAGCTCACGGCATTCAAAAAAATTTCCACCTCGTGCTGCTTGCATATTATCACAAACATTCTTGGGTCATTTTCACCAATTCGGTGGTAGGTCTTGTTGTGCGCGAATGTTGGGCAGATGAGCACGATGTAGTCGAACTTGCCGCGGAAAGGGCCGTAGATCTGGTCCACCACATACCTCGATTTGCCTGAATTCGTTGGGCCCACAATGAGAGCGTTAAAGGGTATCTTGCTCGGATCCATTTCTGTTAGTACTGTACAGATTCTAATTGAATACCAATTATGTTCATCTGCGCGTCGCTGATTACGTAAATGTGGCAGTTAACATTGCCCGAGCCGCTTGCATTTCTCTCGAGCTCCAGCTGTACTCCATCCTTTGTGTTTACAAGACGCGTGCCGCTTCCGTGCATCGAGTGGTCAGCCATGGAACGCAGATCGATCATAAGCCCAAATTTGTTTTCTGTATAAAACTTTGTTGCATTCATGTGCTGTGTTTTGTTTTCGGCTTTGAGAAAGAAGCGTTTGACCTCCTCCCAAACATCAATTCCTTCAAGTCCGTTGTTGTACAGCCTGTTGGGCGAGCCGTTTACTGTGACACTGACTTTCGTCAGGTCTGGGTTTAAGTAAGTTTCTGCCTGCCTTGCGCCAGCAACATAGGGCTCGACAAACAGTAGCACCATGCCTTTGAGGGACCTTCTCTGTGGGTTAACTCTGAGATTCAGCCTTGTGTCTGTGCCTTTGGCAAACATAACCACTTCGTCACGCTGAATGTGGTCATATGCAAATTCTTTCCCACTTGTGTACGAGCTTAAGGCTTCATCTGCCAGTGTTTTGCTTCTTATCATCTCGTACTCCAGCTGGATGTTTGTCAGCTTGTATTTCAGTTTTGTTGTATCGGAGCCTCTGACGACCTGAGAGGCTGGCGCAAGTGTCAGTTCGAACACAAGATCGTTGTATAGAGCCTGCGGATAAAAGGCCCCGTGGTCATTCAAAATCTGGTGGTCAAGGCGGATCCTGTATTTGGTTCCGTAAATCCCGTTCAGTTTGGTTTCTGCAGCTACGCCTGAGGTCTTCTTATCACCCGCGTTTGAGCGAATTTTGTTGAGGTCCTCACTCTGGATTCCATCTTGCAGCATGTTGTCGCGCTCCTCCTGCGATAGGAAGAGATCCTCGAATATCTTGTAAATGTCATAACCAACTGTGTCCTGCAGGATAGTGCCAGAGTACTTCACAACAAGTTTGTCAACTAGTGCCCGGCCAACATTGTCGACAAGAAAGTTGTTGGCATGGCCTCCGCTCAAATCGATGTTGAAGCGCAGCGCAAGTGAGCCGGGAACAATGACCTCGTTTTCATTCAGCTTGGGCACCGAAACATAAAGCGTTTCCCCCGGATTGGCTTCTGTGCGCTCGAAGGTGATGCGTTTCACCGCGCGCTCCGCTTTCAGCGCGCCAAGAGTTTTCTCTCTACGTGTTGGCCGAAGGTTTTCCTGTACACCGTCCATTATTGCAAAGAATATAAAATGTTCAATTAAAAAATTTCAATTGTAAATATAAAATCGCTCGATGGCAGAAGGTGGCGAATTTGGTATGGACCAACCAGATCTTGACCACGATATTGACCATGATGATGACGACGATGATGATGATGATGAACAAGAGACTAACAGAACCCAGCCATTTCAGCCTGGCACATCGTCCACACCATACCATGGTGGTGAACAACATGAAGTGCAAACTATGCAGCATGAACAGAGTGGACTTCCAGAAACATCATTTGATGAAGATATACCTTTGTTGGGTGACTTTATTCATCAAGATGACAAACCAGCACTTCTTGAAAGAGCAAGAGATTTTATTAAAAGGAGGTTTCCAAGAGTTGACTTCGCGAAATTAGGCCCAATCGGTTTCAGCAAAAAGCCTGGCAATGAGACTACAATAGTTTCATTTGGAACAAAAGGTGGTGAGACTGAAATTTTCAAAAAAGATGGAAAAGGTCTTTACCAAAAATTCATAAACAAGTTCAAAACATCACTTGGTCCAGAAGCTGAGTCTCTGATTGCTCAAGACAATGAAGAAATAAGAAATGCTCGCCAAAGATTAAGAGAAGCTGAAAAACAACGTAAAGAGGCCGAAAAACTAGCCTCTGAAAGAGAAAAAGCCACCTCAGAAGTTCAAAATTTGAGAAACAGAATAGAGCGAGTTCAAGCTAATATTGATGCGTACACTCAAGAACATGGCACAACAATTGAAAGTGAATCAGAACTGCGGAGACTGCAGCAACTGAAAAAAAATCTTCAAAATGATTTTGAAAACGCAAAAAAAGAGGTGGCGGATCTCGAGAAACAAGCTAAAACTAAAGCCAAAGAACAAACCAGGGTCAACCAACTTAGAGCAAGCCTGGCCGCCAAAGAGAGCGAAAGAAACACAATGGAAGCGAGGCTCAACGACACAAGAACGTTGGATGAGCTGAAAGAACAAGAAGCAGAACTGCAGCGCCAAAATGAGGAAGATCAGGCAGTTATCGACAATGCAGACACATCACCTTCTGATAAACAAGCCGCCGAAGGAAGAGTGGCGGAAAGACAAGAGGAGCTTGCTCGTTTGCAAACGCACATTGATGAAAGAGAAAGAGCGCTTCCACTTCGTGAGAGGGTAAAGGAGATATTCAAAAAATATGGTGTGACCGTTACGGCTATCGTTATTGCTGCCGGGGTCACAATTGGTGCAGTCGTTGGTGCTATTACAAATGCTTTGAAAGCCACCGGTAAAGCGCTGGGAAAAGGTCTGAAAGATATTGGCTCAAAGATTGCATCAGCTCTGCCCGGTTTTATTGGCTCAATTGTGAGCTTTCTTTTCAAAGCCGCCGGTCAAGCTATCGGTTTTCTTGCTGAGCACACATGGCTACTGATTTTGGCTGTGGTTGCCTTTCTTGTCGAAAAATACATCAAGAAGCGGCGTTAGCGCATAAAAGTGTAAATCAAAGCCGCAACCCCGACGGCAGCAACAGCAATAGCTGCTTTATTATTTTCGTGTGTTTCAGTGCTATTTGCATTTGGTACTGTCTCATCAGGTGTTTTCTCTTCAGGCTGAGGTGTTTTCTCTTCAGGCGCGGGCCCCTTTTCTTGCGTTGCTTCCTTGTGTATCGGGTTTGAGGGGTGGCTGTTTGGTGGGTTTATCTTTGATGGCCCTCCTGCCATTAGCTTTAGCCCTGCTTTTTTTGTGCTCTTATTCACTTCGTCGTTAACCCCGAGCTTCATGCCTGGCACAGCTTGTTTAAGCTGGTTGTTGTAACCAATAACAGTTCCCATATTTATTACCATCCGCGCAGGCATCAGCCAGGCCCTCGGACACACAGCAAGGTTAAGCCTCACCTTTGCCTCGTCGACAGCAAGTTGGTACCTTTGAATAGACTTTGCTAGATCCGGTTGCCTTATTGAGTCTTCCACTAGCACAAGGAACTCACTTTGCGCTTCTTTTGCGCGCCCTCCTGACCCAAGTATGCTGCTTCTAACATTCACCTGTGAACCTAAAACACAGTAAACGAACGCCTCTATCGACTGGTTTATTCGCGCCAAACCCGCCTGGGTCAGACCTTCTGCTACATTGGGACAAAAAAAGTCTGACTGCCTGTTAGCAACGTCATCCGGCTCGATATACTGAATCAAGGTGCCTTTTGACCCTGTACCACCTTCGTCTGAAAATTTATCGTGACCGGGGTAACTGGTATACGTTTTTTGCGGCCCATGGCCTGAGACCCATATGTAAATGCTTCCCAGGCCGTGGTTTGCGCCTGGTGTGTAACGAAAATCACTCGACGAGTCGACTCCGAACTCATTGCATATTCTTTTGTATAAAGACACATCGTACTTGTTGTTAAACTGGTCGAAAGTAGGGTCACCAGGCAAAGCGCTTATGCTTTGTATTCCTCCCATCTGAAACAGTATTCGCCTGACAGTAAAATATATATGAAACTTGTAAAAAGCTCGCACATTCGGGGGCAAAGGGATAGCAGAGTTGTCTTCGAAAAGTTCGCGACTGACACCACACCCCGTTGTCGCGCACCAGACAGCGAAGTTCAGCTGCTGTAGCCAATATTTCATATTTGGGCCGGCTAGCCATGTTTTGGACTCTTTCCCTGAACGGTGGGTGAGTTTGGTTTTTTGAAAAATCTGTCTGAACTTTGTTGTGAAATACTGGTCCGGTGTTACGTAAATTTTCAGTTGGTCAAAATTTGTTTAAAACTCTTGCCGGGATAGTTACCGTGAAAGCCAAAAGAAGGAATTGCCAAAGAGTCTCCTTTTAAACCACTTGGTGTCAGCTGTTGCGGGAACCCTTCTGATGATTGGCCAACACCCAGCGCACTTTTCATTTCCGGGCTCCAATATTTGCTATCTGAACCTAAAACGTTTATCAAATGGCCTGGCCCTGCTTTGAAATAAATTTCTGAGGTTGCTGTGTGGTCTTTGGTGAAATCGGTCTGTGGCTCAAACTTAGATTTATCAGCATTCGGGTATTTTACAATAAAAGTATTCCATGCCTTCTGTTCTGCTATTTTGGCAATGCTGTCAGCTTGTGGTGTCTGAATCCATTTTAGAAGCGCATCCATGTTTTATATTTAAACAAAATATTTTTCTCTAATTATAAAATGGTTATTCTAACTGTTGTTACAAAAGAAAATCCGCATACGGTCTATTTTGACCAACCTATTCAAAAACCAAGCTATATCCGGCTGTTAAGTTGTTCTCTTTACACCAGTTGGAATAGTTTTGAAAAGGATGGAATAGTTTTTTTATAAAAAAGCTAACAAGCAAGATGAGGAAACACGTTTTATAAGAATGGGAAACTACTCACTAGATGTAATTGGGGATATTTTTGAAAAAGGATTTCCAGAGAAAGATTTGTTTTCTGTAGAAAAAGGCATTACAGGCCGTTCTTTGATAATAGAAGCAAAAGAGCCAAGAATAAAAAATTTTGGACTGAATAAAAGTCTAATTAAGTTCTTTAATATTCCTGGGTATAAGAATAACGGAATAGATAAGGATTATTTTGCAAAAATTGTAATACATGATGATTTAAATCCTAAACATTACTTCGTTAACTGTGACCTTATCGACAAGCAACAAAGCTTGCTAAATGGAAAGCCTTCAAGTCTTTTAGCTTGCTTTGACACACGAGGAAAACCTTATGAAAAAATTCATTACCAAAATACACATCTTAACGTTTTGCGCGATGTTTCTGCAGGTAATCACGTTGCACATATGACGCTTTCAGTGGCAACTGAAACTAATCACCTTTTAAATTTTAACGGCTGGCCTCTTCAATTTCAAATTGAAATAAATTAAACAAAAAATAATTTTGTAAATATAACCATGTCATCCAACGTATTACCAAGCGCCCCAGCTTATGAAGAAACAGAAACTCAGACAACACTCTACCCAGTTCTACAAACTCAACCAGATAACAACTTTCGTATGCAGAAAGCAAACGAAGTTTTGAAATATTTAAGTGACGAAGTTTCCCATTATAGGCTTGTTGCAAAAAAATATAAACGTACGAAAACCATTATCAACTACGCTAGCTTTTCCACTGGCGGTATTAGTGGTTTTCTTTCCGCAGGTGGCGTAGCAGCTGCGTTTACAGGAATTGGGATTCCAGCGGCAATACCAATTGGCTGTGTTGCTTCTTTATTTGGGTTAACAGCTGCTGGGCTAACCGGTTTTTACAAAAAGCTAGAGCCCAAACTTATCAAACACTGCAATATCATGACACTGGCTTTGTCAAAATGTGATACTGTCAACCGCATCCTGTCAAAATCACTTATTGACGGCAAAATCAGCGATGCTGAGTTTCAAAGCATTCTTGATGAAAAAGAGAGCTATCGAATTCAGAAGGAGATTCTTCGAAAAGGCACACTTCCAAAGGAAAAAAATAAACAGAGCAGTCCTGACATAGAAAAAATACGACAAGAGGCCATGCATGAAGAAAGGATCCGCATGCAAAAAAAGCTTCTTGGCAGCATCGGCGACGTTTCGAAATAAAAATTCAGTCGAAGCGCACACTCTTTCACTTTATTAAAGAATGATTTCTGTTACAAATATCAAAATGATTTTACTATTTCATGCTCTTATGTATGCTATAAACGAACTTTCTACACCCGTTTGGCAGAATGAGGTCAGACATATAACATATCAAGTCGTGGAGGCGATGCGAGAAGCAGAAACTGATTAAAATGTCACGCAACGGCTCCACACCAACTCGAGTAGAAAGATTTCTTGAAGACTTCATCGTAATCATTTTCATCATAAACAGGATAGCCGAGAAAGTGTTTGACTCCATTTCTGCAGCACAGATTACAGAGACCATTCCGCAGGCAACCACTACATTTATTGCAAAACAAGATTTTTACAATTTGTTTATTGTGTTCGCAAAATGGTGCTTCGGCAATGGCAGCATTCACCTTATCCCAACCAAGAGCGGCTCGCTGACTGAGCTTTATGGTAATATACTCATTGTAGATTTTTTCACGAAGTTCTTGTGGAAGTTTTTTTATGCCCTCGGAAAGTTGGCAGTTGTTTATGCCCTCGGAAAGTTGCCAGTTGTTTGATACACTAACCATTTTTGATGTATGTACTTGTTGACGTTCCCTGTTTACATTTTTATTTGGCAAAAGAATATCCATTACTTTTTGCGGGCTCATTTTTTTCATTTCTGCAATAACGTCTTCTGATAAAAGTAATGGATATTTTTTTTGTTTATAGGGTGGGGGAATTATTCCCCAATCGGCTCCCCTTGCTTTGTCTTTTTTTATTTTTGGTTTTTTCAAGCTTTGATCAATAGGGCCCTTTCTACCTCTACCCATCTCGGCGTATATACAAGTGCAGATAATTGTTCAAATGGAAAATAATTCTGGCGCACTTTGTATATAGACAGTGCAGACATTTCTACAATAGAAAATAATTATTTGCTTGCGTTTTTTCTCTCAAACAACACACATAAAGTACTGCGTTATAGGAGCGCATTTTTTGTTTTATGATGTTTAAACACAACACTCTCATAATAACTTCCATGTTAGCGTTAATTTTCTCTCAAATACCACCACACACATATAAAGTACTGCGTTATAGCGCAATATGTAAACAAAAATTAGCACAAAAAATGGATCATGTGTACTGTAGGTGCACTCGACCGATATATCGACCGATATATCGGTCGACTATCGGTCGACAGTCGACCGATATATCGGTCGATAGTCGACCGATAGTCGGCCGATAGTCGGCCGACAGTCGACCGTTAGTCGACCGATAGTCGACCGATATATCGGCCGATAGTCGACCGATAAATATGTCGACCGATATAGTCGATACTCGACCGATACATGACTGATACATGACCGATACTTGACCGATACTTGACCGATATTTGACCGACACTTCACCGATACTTGACCGACACTTCACCGACACTTCACCGACACTTGACCGATACTTTCCGCCGTGTCAAAAACGAAAAAAAATCCTACATTTTGATTCGTTTATCGAACAGATACGACGGCGAACACGCAACGCATTTTTGCGAACTAATACAAGTGATTTTCTAATTTCTTGCAACTTCTAGCGATAAAAACTGGCCAGAGAAATGCCAGACTGGAGAGAAAACCAGAAAGAGGGAATGTATAAATTTGGTGCGGCATACCAGATGCAAAAATTGCGGTCTAATCCATCAAAAATATCCAAATGAAATATCCCAATCATTAGCTTCCTTTCAGCTGTTCTTCTCATATTCTCTTGTAAGCGTCACCAGTTTACGGCAATTTTGATTGGTCTTTCGAACAATACCATACCATTTCCATATTAGGTGCGCTACAAGGCGCCTTCAGCGAGAAATCAGTTTGTTCTGAACTCAAAAACTATTGGCGAATGAAACAACTTTTCAACATACCGGGTAATCATCTAATTTTAAATTCAGCAAGGAAACAAAACTTTAAGATCTTTGAAGTTATGCATCTTTTGGCGATGTATTAGAAAACATGCTAACAACTGGCAACTGTTTTTCTAAGTCAAGCGAAAATCGTGTTTTGAGTGGTTTCCCCTTCAGCTCACTGCAGAAGTCTATGAAAGCCATGGGCAAAAATTAAAGCATACTTAAACTGAACAAAGGACATAAGAAAACTGTTGTAAGACACAAAGGTAAGATAATATCTTACGCAGTTTATAGTGACTTACAGTAAACGTTGTTAAAGCTGTTCGAAAACGAGCAAGATGTAATTAAAGTTTGTAATTAAAGTTTGTATCGAAGCGTACGTGAGCAATGAGGAAGCCAACTTACTGCAGCAATGCCAATTACGATGCATTCAACCAATTAGTCAACATTAAGTTTTACTTCAGGTGCTGACGAAAATTCCTACTTTTCTCGGGAAGAAAAAAGCCTAAATCGAAAAAAAAAAAAACATTTTTCTTGAAACGTAGGCAAGCGTTTTCTGAAAATCTAAAGATGTGTAGAAATTGCGTTCAAAAGGTGGTCAGCAGGGAACAGTTTTTGTCCTTATTTTTCAATATTTCGTGCTAACGGAAAACGCATGCTTATAATTTTTAAGATTAACGTAACAGTTGACATGATACTACAAACTATGGATAAAACTGTAAATTTCTTGCGTAAAACTCAGTATTTTGTTCTGGGTCACGTTACATGTTGGGCGTGTCCCGATGACGTCATCAACTACTTTGCACCTACACACTAAAACTATTGCTAAATTTGGTTGAATAAAAACAAAGTTGTGTCAAGTTATAGCCTATTGAATTTTCCCTAGCACTGCTTGGTCGACGTTCTCGTTGCTTTACGCAATAGAGGGAGATAGCATGAGCACGCATGTTCATGGATTCTCCTTCCTTCTGGCTAAAACTGTGAGCTTCGATCAAGCAAAGGCAAAGAACCGTTACCCACACAACCTTTCGGTATTGTAGCGTACGGTCTTACGCTCTTGTACGACAACTATTCTTGAATTAGATATAATGGTGAGTGTCTTCTTGTCTTCTTTTATTTTTAACGCACGTCGGTCTGAATGTTCACGAGTATAAATAAATAGTTCAGCGAGGTTTCATGTTGAAAGCGTTGGCTTGAATGTTCACAAGTTTGAATAAAACGTTCAGCGAGGTTTTATGTTTAACGCGCGTCGGTTCGAATATTCACAAGTTTGATTAAAAGTTAAGCGAGGTTTTATGTTCAAACCTCTTCGGTTCGAATGTGCAGAAGTTTAAATAAAAAGTTCAACGGGGTTTCATTTTTTAAGCTGGTCGGTTTGAATGTTACAAAATCTCCCCTTCCGTCCCGCCAGTTAATCTGTTGTTGCATTAGGAGACTATTTCATTTACCCATCCCTAGATGAGTTGATTTTGTCACCACCTAGTTATCAACGAAGATTTTGAATTCCGCGCTCGGAAACTGGCCAAGCGTCGGTTCTTTCAGACGTTTGTTCTGGAAACAAAAGACGCTCATTGCTGCAAACAATTGAAATGCTCATAAAAAGGAAGGTGAAATCGTGCCATTGTCCACCAAAACCGGGGCCTAAGTTTAAACCTGTCCCTTCTTTATTCCGCAGAGCCTCCTACCAGTCCCCCCCCCCCCCCCCCCCTTTAAAGAAAGGCGACTGCGCTTTCTTTTCTCTCTCCCAGCCTCCTAGTGGCACAAATAAGCCTCTGCGGAGGAGAGGGTTTTACAAGCACGAATTATAGGTGCTGCACGATTTGTGCGTCACAATAAACACGGCTACGAGAATCGCACCAAGAGCGTGGAAACGTGGAGAAAGAATTTAATTATTGAGCAAAGCAATGTCATCCGAAAAAAGAATATTAGGAAATTCAAATGGAAATGCATGCATTTTAGCATGCATTTTAACGAAATTTTAATTTTAATTTTCTTTCCATATTTCGAGTGGTAAAACTGAGCTTTTTAATTTGAGTGGATGGAGAGGCAACTACTCTCGCGCCAAGAGATTAGCACGGTAAAATTGTTTGTTTTTTTCTTCTAAGGAGGTGTCTGGGTTTTCCCGAAAACATTCCTCTGTAGGAAAAATGACGCAAAACAAAAAATTGCTTGCAGCTCGCAAATGCACCCCTCGCCCTCGCCCTCTCCTCCCCCTCTCCCATTCAATTTTCTAATTTCCGTCCATTAAAAATAATGATGATTATGGTGATTAACATAATAATTGCTTCACATTGCTTCACATCTTTCAATCATTAAATTTATTTCATCATTTGTTATAATTTTGTACAATATAAAATTGGATGTGTAAATAATAATTATCAACAGTTTACTAATAGCTACGAATTTCGTTCCAAAAGCAGTAATTTTTGGTTACTCTTTTTCGTTTTCAAAAAAAGTGCAACAAACTTATTACATAGCATTCTGTTATTACGATGATCTACATTTAAAGCCTAAAAACTAAACATAAAGTAAAGTAACAACAAATCAAAAGTCTTCCAAAACTTAGTGATCTAAAACATTTCTTGGCACATATTAAAGAAGGCCTTTTTACTCTAGTTCATAACTGCAATTACTTGGACATTGCTAAAGTATAGAATAAAACGTGGAACTTAATAGAGTAAAGATAATTGATGAATTAGTTACATTATTATTATTTATATCAAGGCATGCGATAAACCAATTTAGACGGGTCCAATTCTTAGCGCGAGCTTTGCTTGCATTCCCTGTTACTTGCGATAATACGAGATCATTAAAACAAGCATCTGTGTTGGATAAATCTGGCCACGATTGTGGCAGGTTTAATAACATCAAATGTAACAGAATCACAACACAGTGATCTATGTAAAGATTATTAATAAGTAACTGATAAAAAGTGGGGCGACAAAAATCCGCCAAACTACTTAAACGAATACACAACTTAGCATGTGTTAACAACCCTACAAGTGTAAAATAGAAGCACAACAAAATAGAATGAAATAACAAGGATAATCCGTTTGGTAGGTGAAGGGGAAGGAGGCGGGTAAGAGTTTACTCCGAGGTGATCTTATCCTTACGATGGCAAAGGAGAGAAGGAAGAATGACATTGGAACTACCGTAATGATTCGATTTAGCGCCCGGGGCGCTTATTTACTTTTGGCACCTCAAGAGAGGGCGCTTATTCGGGACAGGGCGCTTATTTAATTTTTTGATAAACAACCAGATGTTCAAAACAAAACTAACAATAACAGAAACTGTAACAGTAACAAATTGTTGAAAGTTCAGTTACTTTTAAAAGAATTCTTCATTTTGGCAGTAAATATATACATGTACGGTACGTTGAATGTTCAGGAGTTTATCTACGGTACCTAACAATAACAAAAACTGTAAGAATTGGGGCGCTTATTAGAGTGAGGGCGCTTATTGGAATAGGGGCGCTAATTTACTAAAACACATTCGAAAGGGGGCGCTTATTCGGAAGGGGGCGCTAACTGGAAGGAGGGCGCTAAATCGAATCATTACGGTAGTCATAATATACCCTCAAAACAACGCCCCCAAATCTCATTGGTTAGATTTGGCGTACCTGGTACAACCTTACCCAACGGATTATCATGTGAGCACCACGCCTTGACATAAATTACATTATGTCTGGCCATAATGTCTGGTTTTTTAATTATTTTCCCAAATAAAAATCATCTTGTGGGTAAAAAGGGAGAAGCTTTCCCTCGCTTTTTAACCTACGTGATTGGGCGCGATAATCACTTAGCGCTTCCTTGCATTTTGATTCGATTAATTTTACTGACGTCTTACCCGTCCTTTCCGAAACAGATTGGGCCACCCCCCCCCCCCCCCCCCGTACTTTTCTTTGTGATGACCCTTAATTCGCAGATGCCAATGAAGTCCCTGAGGGTGTTTCGACAGACACCGAAACGTAGCATGGTCCCTCTGGTATCTGTCATTATTTCGAGAACACCTAAAACCCTGTCGTGAATTCCCGCATAAGATACACCTACTTGCTTTCACGAAGATGGAGAACCGCAAGTAAAATAAAAACCCAAAGTTAATGTAACTGAAAACGGCAGATTTGTAGGTAGATACGCGCAATACATCATGGTTGACTAGGATCCTTTTAAAATGTAATGAACATTTATTAATGCGACTTAAAGTTCAATGCCATAGCTTTGCCGGGAGAGGTCAAACGGTCATTCCTTTTAAATATCTCAGGAATTATCAACCTTATTCTTATCCTGTCGTGTCTCTTGTTTATCTTATTTTTGGATGTGTATTCCAGTCTTCTTAGCATATATATATAATTGTTCAAATTCTTAAACGTTGTCATGGTAAGGGTCAGAAGTACCTTCATCTTATCATTGATTTTTTTGATCAAAAAATTGAAAAATGTAAAGAAATGAATAAAATCGAATGGGTACAAAGATCAAAATATAACCAGTTTGACCTCCGTACGTTGCCAAGGCAATAATTGTGTATGATTTCAAGCTCAAAAGGTCGGGCATTATCATCTACTGAACACCGAAAAGCGTCGAAGAATCCAAGCGAGTAACACCTAGTACCAACAGACGTTCCAGGGCTCATAACCAAAGAAAAAAAAAAACTTAAATAATAGAAAAATCAATGGAAGCAAATAATCATTAAGATTATCGTATTTACTCGTTCGAGCCCCACCCAGAATAAGTGCCGCATCTAATATTGAGGCACTTATTTGCGCAAACTACAGTACAGTCTTTTTCAGTTTGAAAGGGTATTGTTATCAATTCCTTATCTATAAATGTTTTTAAGAAGTATGACGTTTGTTGAATAAGCTTCCCTCTCTAATGAGCGTCCCGCACCAAAAAAAGCACAAAATGAATAAAACGTGGATCTTAAAGGGGCACTGTCACGGGCATAACTTCATGTTTACACCATTAGAGACCCATTAACAGTGGTCAGGTTTTATTAAAATTACTAAACCAGTGTACTGAAGATAAATATAGAGTGATATCACTGTGATACCATCGGGAGCTTTTGATCTCAACTTGAAAAAGTCAGCCTGACTTTTTCAAGTTCTGTCCCTGTGGTTTGGAAAAATTGATGAAAACTATTTATGGTCACCCTTTTCTTTAAACAATTTACTAGATTTCCTTTCCTTTACGTTCTAGGAGCATTTCCTGCATGGTTGAAAGTACTTAGACGTAATTTTGGTGCCGTTTTACTAAAAAGGTCACAAAATGGCCGTGACAGTGCCCCTTTAATAGAGTAAATACGGTAAATCAAGATAATTGATGAATTAGTTTAATTATTTTTTTAAAACTTATTTCCCCAAATAAAAATCATTCTGTGGGTAAAAAGGGAGAAGCTTTCCCTCGCTTTTTAACCTATTTGATTGGGCGCGATAATCACTTAACGCTTCCCTGCATTTTGATTCGATTAATTTTACCGACGTCTTACCCGTCCTTTCCGTAACAGATTGGATCACCCTCTCGTACTTTTCGTTGTCGACGACGCTTAATTCGCAGATGCCAATGAAGTCTCTGAGGGTGTTTCGAGGGACACCGAAACGTCGCATGGCCTCTGCAAGGGAGCACTGGTTATCTTTCATTATTTTGAGAACGCCTAGATATCTGTCGTGGATCCCTTGCAAATTGGATCCCGTGACCAATCCTGGAATATTAGAAAGAAAAAGTCCTAATTCAGAATTCATTACCATTCGTTCCCCAATTTATGAAATTTTGAAACTTCACCTACACTAAATGATATGTTTGGCAGATATTTGTCAGATTATCATGTACATCAGTTTTCTTCATTTTTTCAAATTTGTCTTATGGTTGTTAGCCATTTTAATAGACGGAAACAATAACAACAACAATATTAAGGATATTGATTAAAATCGATCCAAGTAGCAGTCACTCTGACCCTAATTCCCCGAAGCCACGCCCACATATCCGCTTACCCTGTAAGTTCAAACGTGCCTTTATTGAGTTTTGGCGGTAAAACAAGTCCAAAACTTATCCACTGAAGTCCAAAAAAGGTAAGGGAGGTTGTCGGGCGTGGGATTTTAACTAAAAATTAAGAAAAAACTGTCATACCTTTCCCATACTTTTTACTTGTTTTTTTATGTAAGTCTTGCCCATGTTTTCCTGGGTGATCGCTTTCGCTTTCTTCATCGGAATCGTCCGCATCGTTGTCCTCGCCAGCTTCACTCTCCTCTGACGAGCTGCTTTTTTCACATGTTTTGCTGTTTACACGTCTGCATTTCGTAATTTCTCCTAAAGGAAAAAAAATGTTCAGATTTAGCCAAGATAGGCTCTCTCCGTAACTATCGGTATTTACCATTCCAAAGAGATTTGTTTTGGTGTGCAAATTAGTTTAATTAGAAAAAGGATTATTTTTTCTGCACAAAAGCGTAGATTCTCGCGCTGGAGCGTCGCATGTTTCATTGTTACCCGTCGCTTGCTTCCTACATATTATCCATTTCCTTATTGTTTGTTTGTTCGTTGCGATTTTAGTGTTTTGCATTCGGACATAGAAGGGAAAGGTTAAGGTTGTCTCTGAAATAAGTTTTGCCTGCAGAGACAGGGCCTCTGAGTAAGCCAAAGGGAGTAAAACTTTTTAGAAGAAAAAGACAAAATTAAAAAAGTATAAGGAATTGTTTAATTTCAACAAAATATTGTACGTGCCTTACGGTTTAACTCTTTTTTAAAATGTCCAGAAAGGTTTTAGCTTTCACTTATTACTATTGTTGCATCTTACAACCAATATATGCGACATTTGAGCAATATAAATATGCTAATTAACAGCCAAAATGAGTATTCGAGTGCTTAAGAGGAGACTAGGCACCAGTAATTTCAATGGCGTTTTTCTCAAAATCTGCCCGTATGACCCTGCCTCAAAAATTCAGAAATTAAATTAGAAATTGAATCAGATAAAACATTCATGCAAAATAAATTAAAAACCTGTAAGACAGATTTTTTGCAAAATAGGAAAATGCGTTTTTTTGCCTATTTAAAAAATAGCTCAAAATCTGTCTTACAGATTTTTTTAAAATTTTAGCAGTTGACGCGATTCACCCCAAAAATTTAATTGTGAAAATTTCATTATGGGTTGTGCGGTGGGTTTTTGAAAAATTTTGAGCCGAAGTCAGGTTTTTACGACCTCCGACGAGAATCGAATTGCGCATGCCCTTTTATTTGAGCTCGCGCTCGTCTGACGCCACACGTTATGAGCGATGAAAAAAGCGAATTAGAACTCCTTGTCGGTTGTTTATCAACCTATCTGTAGTATTGTTTTCGTCCTATGACATGTAACCATGTTACACCTTAAAGAAGCGCTGCGAGCGCATTTGTAATTTCTGACACATGGAGGCTATCGCGAAGTAAATCACTTTACGTAATTCTTAGGTGTCATTGGGTCTGGCACCTCAGTCGCGAGATAGCATATGAATGTACTCATAATTGCTGTGCAACGGGCGAAAGCAAGCGAATGAGTGCAATTTAAAGCACTCTTCTATTAAACACCGCTCTAGGAATTCTAAAAATTATTCCACTGCACTGATGTTGAGAGGTGCGTCGCTTACTCTAGGGCCAGGGGCGGTGCTCTTTCAAGTTATAATTTTATAATTTGCTTTCCGAGGATTGAAGGTCTTAATCAGGCTACCGGTAGTAGCCATAGATTTGTCATAGTGAATAGTGAAAATACAACCCGTCCTTTGACAAAGTTAAGAGAACCACTTCTCAACCTTTTTTGGCATAATTATGTTACGACGACTTAGTTTATGCTTTTTTAGTCGAACGGCAGGTTGTTTGAGGTGGAATTAAGATAAAAAATAACCTTCGCATTTTTTAATTTTTTCTTTTGCAAATTGAAGATAAAAACGATCTGTCGAAGCCAGCTGAATGACCTGTACTGAATATATACACGCAAACACTTTATTCAACATACCCTCCAAATCGTCGATGCGGCGCTTCATCTTTGTTATCGTCTCCAAGTGTTCTTCTTCCATTTTCTGCAATAGAGCCGTGCAATTATCCCTTTGTTCCAAAGCCGCCGCTAGCTCCTCCTTGATCTCTTCGTATTTCTTCTGCCACGTGGTCTTTTTACTGCTGTAAAATGTAACCACGACAAATGTTCAGCAAAATATCTTTCATGTGACATAAGCAAATATGGTAGATGCCAAAAACACAAAAATCCCCTTACCCCTCCTTTTTGTTGTCTTTCTTTGCTGAAGGCTGCGAAGCTGACGATCCATCTTCCTGACCAAGTGATAACTCGTCCGAGTTTCGTATTTCTTCCACTAAACTGGAATCTTGGCAAGCGCAACTTTTTACCGATTTTCCACAAAAGTTACATTTAAAAGGGCAGTCAATTAGCGTATGTCCATCCGACAGACCACATATTTTGCAAGTTCTCTTTCTTGAATTGCTAGCCATGATGCCTTTCTCCGCTCTCTTCGCTTCGAGTTGACAAGCAAATGTGCTGAAGCGTTCTTTTGTTAAAGGATATATTTCCAGGCCACCCGTGGTAAAACCATATGAACAACTGCACAATAGATTAGCATGGGTATGACTGACAGTATCAAGGAAAGGGCGGCACGCCTCTTGATAAGAGAAAGTGGTTTTAGGTTCGCTGCTAAATTGCCATCAGGGATTTGCTCTTCAGCATGCTATCGTGGAATTTCGTTCAATTGAGTACCTTAACTGTCTTTAAAAAGAAACCTCGCAAAAGTTTACGTTATTGGTGCTGGAATTTCAATTATTTTTTAAAAAATTCTGATGACACTCAGCATGCCTTTTTTGGTTTCCAAAGTTATTTTGGCAACAGTTTGATTATTCTCGCTACTTTAACGAGCGGTGTTGTCTGATCTGTGTGGTAAGCCAGTTTTACTCATATTACAAGTGTAATTACTCAGTTGGACATACCAAACTTTTCTCCGCTAAAATGGAAATATTAAGTGCAACTTAATATGGTTTTTTCAAGATCACCAGAAGATAAAGATCAGGGAATACTACTCTTTGTTCCTTCTCATGGAAATGTGCCAACCAATATTCCATGGGTGGGTGTGAAGGGCTCCCGGGGAAGGGCTTTACTTGCACAGCTTGCGGTTTTTGGTCAAAGACATGAAGCCGCTCTGACGCTAATATACAGGTAATTGTAATATAATTGACGCGTTAGACGGAACGGAAAGCTCTTTATCAGCGGAAACAAGTAATGATGGCGGGATTTAAAATGAAACAGACGGCAGGCATCTTTAAATAGTCATGTGCTCTTGGGTTGACTTTTATGCCAAAGACATTCTCATCTTATTAATTTTACTCAAATATTTTTTTGGGCTCCCATAAGCAAATTAATTGCTACGGCCGAGCCCATCGAATGAACGTTATTACTTGAAGGCGGAAACCGGATGGATACCAGTGCTAGGATCACGGCTTATTCCAATCATACCAACAAGCTACATGTACCTTACGCAAAAGCGCTTATATAGTTTTAAAAGCTGAATATAGGCAAAATCGTTAATATCAACGTATCTCAAAAATATAATGACAGGGAAATACATGAAATACTACTATGTAACTTTTTGTCGGAATATATGCCACTCATATCCCATGGGTGTGAAGGCCTTTATACTTGCACAGCTTGCAGTTTTTTGGGTAAAGCTTAAGTCATGAAGCCGCTCATGATCAGGCGCTGTCCTCTGTCCGCTGGACGAGAAAGAGAACAACGGTGGTTGAAAAAAAGAAATAAACGTAGCCGGAACGGTATGCACTTTTGGAGCCGTAAAAAGTAATTTTGGCGGGATTTAACTGATGAAAAAAGACGACAGGCATACAGAATACAGAAATACAGAAATACAGAAAGTGTTTGTGGGTTGGCTTTCAATCTTCAACATGCTGTCTTTTACAATTTTTTTTTATTAAAATTGAGTAGTCGAACAAACAAACCTCGCAAACCCTTACTTTACTGTAGAAAAGCATGCCTTTTTGTCTCCCAAGGTTATCTTCGCAACACTTTCATAATTTCCAGCCACTCCTGGACGAGCGGTAATTTCGAGGTATTGTGTTATTATATTCCGTTGTTCCGGTCTACTGGTGTTCAGGTGACATGAATTATTTTGCTTCTGGTTTCCAAATCAGCGATTACACGCGTTACTCATTTGGAAATGCCAAACTTTTTCCGCGAAAGACTTGCTCCTCTTATTTACTCAAACGATTTAAGGACAAAATTGGCTCTCATACATTGGCTACAGAGGAAAAGGCTTCTGAAAAGAAACGTTAATTGCTCCAGATGTCTACATCGAATGAATCTTAATATTTGCCGACGAAAACCTGATGGATATCGGTGGTAGGTAAAAAAATAGAATTCGCAAGATAATTCGGATAATTGGCAAGTTTTTTATTCTTAACACTAATAATGATGATGGGTTTGGTTTATAACAACAAGTATGATTGGATTTACCAGGAAATGCAACCGATGTGGACTTATGAAATCCCTCAGGACCGGATCCTTTTTTGAAGGGAGCAAACTCTCACTACAGCGACATGTCCAGTTTCTCTGGAAATGGACTCAAAGAGATTCCTTGACAGCGATGTTTTTTGAGGGAATTGCATCGCGCAAAATTCTCATCAAAATGGCTCGAAAATGCAGAGAAATGGCCTGGCAGGCTATAATTTTACATCCAATTCCAAGGCTTGGTGGACCTGGGGTCATCGTTCAAATTGATGAATCAAAATTTAACCACAAGTCAAAGGTAAATAGAGTGCACATTTGATAGTTTGAAAGCACATGAATACACCAAAGTTCGAGGAGCCTACTGTTTCACTTGTTTAGAAAAAAAGAAATAGTTGAAGAAAAATCTTAAAAACTGAAAGGTGACGGTGATCAGTCGACAAATCTACCTCAGCAGCATCAAGAGTCACAAACTAACGAAATCATATTGCAAGGGTGGGAAATCTGCCAAATTTCATTTCCAATAACATAAAACTGTAGCAAACAGATCAATTTTACGCCAGTTAACTACATTTATGTCCATTTTCATGTATCTATGATAACGATACCTCATTTGACCTCATTTGGTTTGAAGGACCGTAAAAATCATTGTCTCACAAAAGTATCCGCCAGCCAATTAGCCGGCAAACTATACAGGGTGTTGGGTCCCAGGGATATCCCTGCATGTCGCTTTTATTTTTAACAGAAAGCTGTTCACTTAATTTATTTGCTAGTTCCCCTCGGAAAATAGTTAACAATTATTCACCAAAGTGGAGGTGTTTAGAATAGGACAATAAAATGACTTTTTGAGGGAATATTGTTTATTTGCGCCCGCGTAGTGTCATTTGCGGCCCGAGCGCGAAGCGCAAGGGCCGCAAATGTCACTACAAGGGAGCAAATAAACAATATTCCCGAAAAAAGTCATTTAATTATCCTTATTATCAATATACAAGGCCAAATAACATCCAGATATAAACTAACACATTTATGAGTTTTACATGTTTAGTAATACAAGTACTTCGTGTTGAAAATTTTGTGCTATGCTACACTGTATAGGTTTAGTTAAAAAGAGCTGCTACGTCTCTGAAAATAAATGGATAATAATAATTAACGAACTTACATTTTCCAATTGAGCCTCGGCGTAAAATCCCTGCAATGCTTCTGTTAATTTAGCTCGACCCGAGAAACACAAAATGAAGTGAACCGATGTTTTGCCGTGCTTCGTTTCTCGTAAGACAACAAGAAGTTGCTCTCTTTGTATCTTCGCCTTGTGCCTTTGCTTCTAAATCCGATTTTTTGAGCTACATTTTGTCCCATTCATAACAAACAGACTTTGATTTTTCTTTTCGAACACTATTTGCTCAGCGAGAAACTGTTGGAGACTTTTTTTCTACTTCAAAACTTGCTGTACGCTATAGCTGCTGTACGCTAGCTGTTCGCACCTAAATTGTTTTCCCGCGTCATTAAGGGGGGTCCTTCTTAACTACTAAGTTGTTGCTAAGGAAGGTATCTAACCGCCATATTTTGGAAACTTGACCTGCTATGGATAAGCTTTTTTCGCAACTTTGTTCAATTGAAGAGTCCTTCAAGAGTTTCAAATCACGGCCATATTTGACAAGTGGCGTGGCCAGAATAGAAAAAACCCTAAAACTGAAAGGGCATATAAAACTGAAAGTTAAAATCAGTGCCAATAGATAAAGAATGTCCACATGCTTAATGCTTCGTATGGGTTTTACAAAATTTGCATTATTGTAAAAGGTATGACATAATAAACACCCGTATTTTCAGACTTTCTTCAGTAGCGCTTTTTTCTTTCTTGTAAACGGTAATCCCATACGTAGGATTATAAAGAAGGCTATGTTATCTCCGATTCTTTAAAAAATTCAGAACTCTTCCTTTTTTCCTCCAAGTTTTAGGGATTTTAAATTCTAACGCGCGGTTTAGGACTGGCACTAGTTATGCGGGCGCAATGTCAATATTTCAAGCAGGTATTTCCTGCCCCACAAAATTTACCATTTAGCGTTACAAAACGGTCCAAAATGGCTTGCCACTAAAACTGGTCTTCAGGAATTCCCTAGCAACTGCTCTAGATCTGTAGTTAAGAAGGACCCCCCTTAAACGTAACCCGATTGGTTTATATTCATCGGATGATGAATCGAGAACCAATCAGCTGCAGGGCCGTTAATGCATTAACGGCCCGCTTGGAGTCATTTGCGGCCCGCAAAGCGCGTGTTTTCAAGAGGGCGGTTTTCAATTTGCCGCGTATATTGATAATAATAGTGGTTGATAGTTCACCAACATTGAGGTGAATAATTGTTTTAGCCTCAATATAACACACAACTGAATAACTTGCAAAACCAAAAATAAATCTATTTCGTACAAAATCAAAAAACTCATAAAAAGAACTTTTCACTTGTCTGGTATATAAAAACACCCAAAATTTTTACCATGCATTGAGGCTGTACTTCTTTCGCAGTTTCATAGGGGACGCCGCCCCAGAAGAGAGAAATGGGTACTTGGATTGTTCGACACACAGTACGTGCCAGCCCGACCATACCTGCAGCTCGTAAGGCGACGTAATGCGGCCACTCTTTTGGGGATTATACAACGTCAAGTACAACCCGGTTCAATTGTACACACTGATCAGTGGGCAGCATATCGCCAGCTGCAGAGACGACTGGGTTTACATCACAGAACAGTCAATCATTCTCTGCATTTTGTCGACCCGGTCACTGGGGTACACACACAACACGCTGAAAGCAATTGGTCCACAGCAAAAGAAAAGTTCAAGAAAATGAAGGGAAATACAAACCCGAACTTTCTGATAGAATACCTTCATGAATTTATGTGGAGGAGATGGTATGGTGATCCTCACCCAGATGGATGTTTTCAACGTCTTTTGCAAGATATTGCTGAACAGAATCCCCTTTGAAATTAATGCAGTCCAATTTAAGATATACCAAGAATCACAGAAAATTGAATGTTTAGGAATTTGAAACGGGTAGAGGATTCTGATACACCCCTCTGTAACAGACCCAGTGGAATCTTTATCCTCGCCGGGTTTTCGGGAAAAAAATCACTGGGTTGGCCAAATTCCCACTGGGTCGGCTTATTTTCGACTAGGTTTTTGTAATAGGTTTATTTCAGGAGGGACTCCTGGTTTATTCGATAAAAACATGGCCATTGTGGAAAATGCGGGGTTTTCTATTACTTTTCCGTTATCCGCCCGCAAAGTGGTTGCTTTATAGTGACTAAACTGAAGTGAGAAAAGAAGAATGTTGCAAGCAGTAGCGTAGCCAGGATTTTTCCAGAGGTACGCACAGTTTTTAAAATCCCCCTCTACTGCCCCCACCCCCCACACCACCCCCTTCCAATCTGGACGCTATTGCTTTGCAGTATTTTCTTTATCATCAGCCCAACGACAGTATGTTGTATACTTAAGGCCTGTAGGAACTGAGGGCCCCAGAGTTTGCATTGTGATGATGTACGGGGGGAGAGGAATCCTCCCCTGGAAATTTTTTAAAATTTGGATACGTTCTAATGCCATTCGTTGCATTGAGGAACCCCCTTCGAAGTGCTTTTTCTTGACAATTGCGATCCCTTTTCGAGTGTGATGGTCATCAGAATGCGACGAGGACGAATGGCTTTCCGTTCCGGAACTAGAACTGCTGGTAGAACTTTCTATAGCTTTCGACTTTTGTAGTAGCTCATGTTGTTTTGTTTTTATTATTTTTTTGTTGGTTTATTCGTTTGCAAACAAATACGCTGGGGTTTTCAATTCACACTGCACAGTCACTGGGGAAGCATAAAAATAGTTGGGTAAAATCAAAATATTCGCTGGGTACTGGGAAGGCTAAATTTTCACTGGGTAGGGGAAAATGATCCACTGGGTCGGGTTCCGCTGGGTCTGTTACCAGAGGGGTGTTCTGATGTTTGGAATATATGTTTACTGTTAAATAGGTCTATACTAATTAGGCGTTAGACTAGTACTAATTGATCAATTAGTAACTTTAGAATGCATGGACGTGACTGAAAAGTCAACTTCTTTTACTGGACGAAAATTTTCTAGCGCTGAAAAGAAGATTTAAAAAATGCTTTTAATAGTTGCAAACACCTGAACAGGTTTATTCTGGGAAAAATTGATTTATTAGAAAACGTGTTATAATAAGAGTGTAAATTCGCCGAGGAAAAATATTGCAGTACTCCCAGTGCAATCGAACTCCAATCCTTCGATTGATTTCGTTTGGGTTTGGCAATCGAGTACAATCGAACTCACCAAAAATATCTAGCCAATCGAACACAATCGAACGTGTGTTAATCGAACTCTCATTTGATCGAAAAATTACGTTCGATTGACTAAGCCGGGAATTAAAACCGTTTTCAACAGGTTTCTAAAGTTATGTTTGGTCTTGGCATTATAAACGCGATGTTGAAACAATTAACAATCCCCAGCATGGATGTTTAAGGCCACCTCGAGTACTTTGTCACCAAATGTCAGGGAAAAATTGATTAAACTGGATTGGTTCAATTGAGTTTGGTAATGGAACTGACCAAAAAGTTGGAGTTCGATTACATGTGCGATTGGCGAACCAATCGTAAAACAATCGAACGACTAGACTTCGTGTTACTAAAAACCGATTTGAAACTGATCTAAAAAATCTAGTTAAAATGATGTTATAAAAACTGATAAGAAATTAAATTTTCGACAACTCTCTGTTGCTTTGGTCAAACTCTTTTTTAGATCAGTTTCAAATCGTTTTTAATAACATGATTAACACTGATCGCCAGAATAACATCGACTAGACTTCGATTGAGTTTGATTTGTTTTTCGTTATATTTGCTTCGATTGATTACGCCGGGGGTACTCTATGTCGTGTATGTTGAAAGTAATTTTTTTCTAACAGCATCAATTTTCATTTCGACGTTGTTCATCAGTTATTCTATAGTCTATTTTCTTAAGAGTAGTTTTAAAACACGTTACAGTTATAGTGTCCGGAAATTCAATAACATTTTGTCCAAAATTTTCTTACCTTGATCGAAAACATTGCAGAGGTCTGGGAAATCGGGACGCTATAGGGATTTAAGGGAAAACCGTGCTTGTTTTCGGATCCTGGCACGAGAAAAAGGGCCTGCAAAAAGCTATGCGCTGCTTTTTAACGTACGATATACCTTTATACTCTATGTTCTGTGTCAAAATATGTTTAAATTATATTCGCAACAGTGAAACCACATAACTATCTTTAATATATTAACTGTAACTTTCAAAAGTTGAAACTAAAGAAATCTTACGCACATTCCAATATGGTGAAATGTCTCACTCTAAGGTCTACAAGGGTCAAACACCGGAAGGAAGACAGTTGTACAACATATTACTTTCTTATGCCACTGTATCAGCCCGAGGGGGGGGGGGGAACTCCCTTATAAGGGCTTAACGGGAACGTGCGGCCGGACAGGGTATGGTTTTCAGGATTTTTGTCTTGAACGGGGTATCTATTTCGCCCCTTTTTGTCTTAAACGGGGTATCTTTACATGGACCGACGCCTTAAACAGGATAAGTAAATATGTTTATTAGATAGGAACTTAGCAACAAGCTGAATTTTTACAAGTTCTTCGTTAGTGTTGACTTCCATTGAATTCGGTATTGATACCAAGCTTAATTCCAGATTGGTTATGCTACAACAAATGTCTTAGACAGGGTATCAAAAATTGGCATTCTGTCTTAAACAGAGTAGGAAAATCAGAGATTCGTGTCTTAAACAGGGTCAGGGTTTGAGCGGCCGGGCAGCACTTCCCTACCCGAGATTCTGTCAAGTACCCCCCCCCCCCCCTCCCCCCGGGTGTATCAGTAATAAAATAGTAGACGCTACAATGAGTGGTTAAAGAGTCAGTGGGACACCTTATTTTCTCTAATAGGCTGCATTGGTGATCGCCTCTCCCTCCCACCCCGGTACAGTGTTGGTCATTCAATACGAACTTTTGAGCCCCAAGATCGTCATCAGAATTGCTTCAGTGTCCCAAATATTCTTGCCACTTATTGTAGCATACTGGAGTGTTTCTGCTCCATTATTCCTGATTTAAATGTTTTTTCAAGATTTTCTTATTGAGAAAACCCCTTTATATCATTTGAAATTACCATGTTATCCCACTGGCTACAGTAAGCGAATTGTGTACAATTCATGACATTTCTATGCCGATATTCAGAAAAAGGGGGTGCTTCCTTAAATTTCGGGTAGGTGGGTGCCGCAGAGTTAACTGCTTAAACCTCAACTCTCTTTATCGTTTCAGTTGCAGATGAATGTTTAGGATAATCTAATATAAGGCGAGTAGCCTTATTTTGTAAAACTTGTAGCTCAGACATTAATTAAGGAGGCATTTCTTCTATCATACCAAATTATATTCTCGTAGTCAAAAAGAGGTAAAATAAATATCTTAAAAAAGTAACTCTTGCACTAAGGGGGTGGCACCTAAAACGTCTCAAAAAGCCCAACTTCTCATTAATTTTGGAAAAACTCAATGTGGTCAGACCAGGAGAAGCGGTTGTTAATCACTTTTCCCAAGTACGTATAAGAGTCCACGTTATCGAGAGAAAGGCATGTCATCAGCAGAAATTCAAACTGACTCAACTTTAATTAGGCGGAAACTACTACCTAATAATAAGAGTTTAGCTTTCGAAATATTCTGGGTAAGTTGGTTAGTCCGAAGCCATTAACATAAACGTTATAGGTCTGCATTGTTTGTAAGTACAAAACAGATTTAGAGGCAAAGTATAGAAGAGTGTCATAAAGTACCATGACAGTAAAGCAGAACTTCCGGTAGATCTTTCATGAAAGTTATAAGTAGTAGCGGGCCCAGTGTGGAACCTTGAGCCACCCCAATGGAAATAGGAGCAGCTTCGGAGAACAAATTATTACAGCTGGTCACTTTGTTTCCTATTCGTCAGCTAGGAGGTAAACCAGGCTCTAACAGCATCATCCACACCTCATCTTCTCTTGTTTAACTCTGGTCACTACCAATTATAAGGTACTCTTGTGAGGTCATCGTGTTTGTAACCTCCCAACCAAAATGCGTTCGTGACAAAATTGTTATTAAAAAAAATGACAAATTATCTTAGCAGGATTAAGAAGAAGATACTACCGATACTGGACTGATAGTCGACCGATACCTGACCGATACTTGACCGATACTTGACCGGCAGGCGATCGCTACATATCGGCCGATGCATCGGTCGACAGTACATCGGTCGACCGATATATCGGTGGACCATCGGTCGAATGTCGGCCAACTATCGTCCGATAGTCGGTCGATAGTCGGTCGATAGTCGACCGACAGTCGGTCGATAGTCGACCGACAGTCGGCAGATAGTCGACCGATACTTCACCGATACTTGACCGATGCTTGGCCGATACTTGGCCGATACTTGGCCGATACTTGACCGATACTTGACCGATACTTCACAGGCAGACGATCGCTACATAACGGCCGATGCATCGGCCGACAGTTGACCGATATATTGGGCGACTATCGGTCGACTATCGGTCGACTGTCGGCCGACTATCGGTCGACTATCGACCGATATATCGGTCGACTATCGGTCGACTGTCGGTCGATAGTCGACCGATGTATCGGTCGATATATCGGCCGAGTGCACCTATAGTACACATGATCCCAAAAAATGAGGGCCTTTAGGGCCGAATTTTTTGATTTTAAATTGTTCACATACCATATTGCGCTAGAACCAGTACTTTATATGTGTGTACTGGTTATTCTCTCAGAGAAACTGAAGAGTACAGTAAAATATTTACCTGTCACATGAAAAACGGACTTGAAACCCAGGCCAAACCGGCCCACTTTCATTGGGTCTTTGGTCTTAATACTGTCACACAGCATTCGTATGCCCCTCCAGTCGTCTGTAGTGAACTGAGCGTCATTGTAAGCATAAAGAGCTGGTCCCTTTCGAAGAACAGCAAGGTTCTCATTATAAGGTGGTCAAACAAAAAAAACATTCCACAGTGCTTTTTGCAGTAGTACGTGCTTGCAAATCTATTGTAGGGCGTGGCAAACACATATGCGAGCGCCTGTTTTGAATTTGGTGTCATTTCAAGACTAGTTCATCACTATAGAGTACCAGTGAAAGGAATGGAAAGTGAAAAATGCACTAGAAAAGCCTTATGACTAAAAGCTTTGAAGAGTGTGCAAGCTGGAAACATCATTTGAAAATTGAAAACCACAACCTTTGGTGTGCACCTACCTAAATAGCTTACGAAGGGACTACCCCTTGGTGTTAATGAGAAGGAGTCTAGACTTAAAACATTTTGATGAGCTAGCAGACGTTAATAGACTATAAGCAATAATAGTTTTTATGGGCACAATAGCTTGCTTGCTGGACATGTATCCAGGAGGAAGGCTAATTTGAATTGAGTTTCTATTAAAGAGAGAACGTCCATGTGACCAACTGCAATTTAATACTATCACTAAAATAGAAAGTACCTGAAACCGACAAAGCTCTTTGCTGTGTAGTTTATTTTCTCCATGGCTGTGCTTGTCGTGGAGGAATTTAACTTGTGTTGCATGTGCATCTTCAGCATTTTGAATAAGTTCCTGAAAAACATTCACACCCAAATGGTCACCACATGGACTGCAATATAGTGTTTATAGACAATTATGCACTTTGAAATTAAAGCAGCTTCAAGTTGCAAAGCAAACAAATTCTACTTTGAGGAATATTAACAAAAACTATCACAATATGTTGCAGTAAGCCAGTGGATTCCCAATTTCTTCAATTTCACGAACCTCCCAATAACACAAACAAAAAGTGGTCTTGACAGCCCCCCCCCCCCCCCCCCTTTCAATCAACAATACAGTTCTCAAGTCCTCCCAGTTTTTTTAATTCCCCCCAATTTCTTGAACCTGAGCTATTTTCGTTTTCCTTGGAGGTTCAAGAAACTGCATGGTATTTTATTCCATTGTAATTTAAAATTGTCCATTTGTTAGTAACTGGTTTGGGATTGTTCAATTTGTTGGTTTAATCTGGGCCATAATTTTGTCAGCAAATACTTCATAAAGATGGTTAGTTGTCAATTTTGAATCATTCATCACCATATGGCTGTAAATAAATTGTCAGAATAAAATAGTCATAAGCAAGATAAAAGATGGTTCCTCCATGAAGATGCTTAAGGAGGGGTTTTACCTGAATTTGAGTGAAATTTAAGAGCTAGGTTTAAAGAAGGGATAGAAGAAAGAAAATTATTTTTGGAACACCACCAGACAGTTCATGACCCCAACACAAGAGCATCCCTGCAGGCTGTCAGGGGACTGTTTTGGTGTACATCTACTAATTTTTAACTTCAAATTCTAATTTTAAAATAACATTAAATCTTTACCATCTCTTATTTCTCTAAATTTTACAACACACTGCAAAACATAGATTCATGGGATGAGTGAACAGTTTTCCGATCGCTTGAAATGCGAACGAGATATTCGCATTAAACCCAAGTTGCACGGCAGAAAAACGGCCTTCAGGCAAGTAGAACCCCACCTTAAAAAGAATTTCTACTGACCCTGGGTAGAAAAGAGGATGGGAGGGGGGGGGGGATACAAGAGGTGGGTAAAGAGCAGGGGAGGAACCAGGATTTCTAAGGTGGCATGAACTGGGAATATTGATTTTTGATTTGCCGCATTGCATGATATTTTGCAAACGAAATATAAGCATGTACAAAGACAGGAGTAAATGATATAAAGCAGGAGGTTAAGAGCCCCCACAACCCCTTCCCACACCCTCTCCCCACTGGAAATTATTTGCTGGTCCTATAATTGCAGAATTAATTACCTCAGCATTAAATTTACAGGGCAAGAGAACCTTTATTGCAGAGGTAAATGGAATCTGGTTACTCACTAATTTCAGAATACCAATGTTCCATTTAAAAAAAGGATAACAGCTAGAACTGGGACCAATTACCGGCATGTACTAAAACCCGAAACAACGAAACGGTACCACCCAAATGAAACAACCGAAACGAAACCACCAAAACAACGGAAACAGCAGAAATCACCGAAATCACCAAAACAAACAAAACCCATTACCATTATTGAGAGCTAACCGTAAACAGGCTAACCTGAGTGATATTCAAGCTAACTGAAGTGCCATTCAGGCTAACCGGAGTGCATACCATTTTTTTTAGAAAAGGCACCCCTTTCGTATACCTTTCATTTGAAAAAGGCACCCCTCTCATATACCTTCTTATGAATAAATCGTTAAAACAGGAAGTCTTCTTCGTGTAGCACGTAATAAATTAAAATGAAACAGTCATAAGCTGTGTGTGCTTGATCTGTTTGAATTCAAGACCCTTTTTAATACCCAAACGAAGATTTTCCTACCCTTTCATATACCTAAACTTGTGAAATCGCTATCCTTTTATATACCTGAAGCCTGAAAATGGTACCCCTTTTGGGCGGAGCCTCCCCATATAGGCCATTGTAGGGAGTCCCCCCCCCCCCCCCAGGTGCCTTTTACCTTCAGAATCTGCCCATCGTCTGGATACTGATCCAGGATGTTCTTTATTTGTTGGAACAGTGATGGTTGAATCAAATTAAATCCATCATCATCGTCGTCATCTATTTCCACTGGTAAAAAAAAAACAAATAAAGTAATTCAAATAGAAGATTTAATAAGAATATTATGAGGTGAAATATTGAATTGCTACTTAAGGACTTAATGAGCTGAGAGAACTAACTTTAAGGAAATACAACACAAAATATAGTGCAGCTAGTACATGTTCAAGTTCACCTAGGCCTGGTGATGGTTCTTAAAAGAAAAGTTATAGTATCTTTGAGGTTTCTTAATTTCCACTAGAAATTAAGTAACGCTTAATTCCATCAGAAAAAAAATATAAATTCAGAGTAACTTCCATAAACAGCTTAAGTGCAAGATTGCAACACCATTTCTACTTTATTAATCCAATGGTTCATTATCCTTCAAAAATTTCAGAATTAGCCTCTTCATCAGCAGCCAAGCCTTCAATTAACCCTCAAATTAATTGCAGACAGCTGTCGTTCAAAAATTCTAATACTCTTTAAAGCATTCCCTTTTTGGGACAATTAATATAACAATTAGAGGTAATTGAAATGACAACTGATCACTAAATTTTTTTGAAATAATTTATAGCAACCAATTGCAAATTAATATGGTTGCTATAATTAAGAAATGTTGGAAAATATAATTTCCATTTTTCTAGAGTTACATCCAACAGTTTAATTTAACATCAGAAGCTACTACTTACTCATAATCAAGGTCCTGAAAATCACGGTTCAAACATTTGGTTTATCTAGAAAAAATTACAATTATTTTAGTTTTTCAGTATTTTGTTCTCAGCATTTTAAAGGTCATTTCCATCTATACTAGCGTTAGTCTATGTATTTTTTCTAAAAAAAGTAAAAATTAGCGTAGCTCTATTCATTAATATAAATAGTTAGTAAGTATTTTGGGTGTATTAGTATTTTCCTCTTAAGTAGTCTTATTAGTAATTGTATTCCTCGTTTTTTTTTTTTTTTCATCTATACTCAGGTTAGTTTATCTAGTTTTTCTTTCTTTTTATCTGCAAATGTAATTTCAATTGTTATTGTCACTCTTATTTGTAAACTTATATAAATATCAATAAAATACAAAAAAAAAATTTAAAGGTCATTAGTGGTATCAGCTAGTGCATTATAGGGGGTAAGGTTGTCGGGAAAAGAGCGCATGCCGCAATCCTGAAAAGTATTCTGGGATATGATCAAACACTGTTCCTGACACTGTAGCTGCCGAAACTACTTTTGTTGCTTTCTTTAAGCACTTGCATGTGCAGTCATCATCCATGGTTCCCCAGTCATCCATAGATTCCCCTGAAGGGCTTAAGTCAAGGAACAGTGAACTCAAAACTTAACCCATAAAACCTTTCGGGATAGTGTATGTGCTTTTTTATGGCAACCGTACCTTTCTCAAAATAACTGGCATATAAGGACATGCTAGACATCAATTAAATTAAAGGTCACTTTTTTAATCCATTGATATTATTTAGCTCTGGCTGTGTGGATCCATTTGGTCTAAGTGTGACTTTATCATACCTCCCAGGGGAGGGGCGGGCTCCCATATATAAAAGGGACTGGAATGTGGCTCATTAAAACTTTTAATTAAACCCCTGAATGGATGTCAAAATCTCTGGATGAGGCTCAAGCTTTTAATTGACCCGTGCCTGCCGCTGATCAGTCTAAAATAACTGCTAACAGTATGCAGTATTTCAGATGACGGTGCTTTTCATTTTTTTATATGCAACCCTAAAAAAGACCTAATGATGGCTAAAATTATTAGCGATCTGTCCTAACACCACTGAGTGAGATGACAATCAACCCTGTCCCTTTCACCTAGTACCTAGTAGTTCCCCGGCCCCTTCCAAGACCTCTGACCTTACCTAATATACCTTATTAATAAATCATCGCTTACTGATTTCAATATTCTTTTCTTACAAATTTTGGTCTTTAAGAACTCCCTCCCCCTCAGAATTTTGAATGACCCCCCCCCCCCCCCCTCCCCCACTGCATGGGGAGGGTATGGGTAATGTTTAATCCTTGGCACAATTTGCATTTTCCTTTGCTGTTTTGTATGTTTAATAACATTATGAATGCAAAAAAATGTAAATGTAGGCAAATGCGTTGGCATCCAACTGTGATTGCAAGTAGCATTAATGCATTTTATATGACAACACAAATTTAAAGAAAGGCTTCGAGATGGCTTGAAAGTGACAACAAACCGCTTCTCGCGAAGTGTTCCAAAATCATGGCATTAAAACGTATGTGTCAAGATTTTTAATTTTTTTTCCCAGGGGAGGATGCTCCCAGACCCCCTATAGTTTCAATACACCACCATGACAGTACTACCTTGTTTAATTGAATAATTAAATGCATGTAAACATAACGTTTCGAAAATTCGCGTTTATTTTATAACGCCTAGATTTTATTCTCGTTGCTAAATTATGCTTCGTTACATTCCTTGGCCCCATCACTTCAACATTTGTTCCTACGGGCTTGATCAGTCAGACTGTAATCATTCGAAAGGCGGAAACGTATTGAAGAGACGAATAACGCCGAGAAAGCCAACATTATAAAATAATAACTTATTGTTATTACGATCGTCCAGAAATTAAGGGCGCTCGATCGTGCAACCGATCAACCCATCTTTTTTTTTCAGTGCAAATTACGACGAAGCGAAAGCAGTTCAATCGATAAAAATTCAGGACAACCTGTTTATAGCACTCTTAGACCAAATAAAAGTGGCTCTTTAATTCATGGTTCTTAGAAGGTGCCTAAACAAACGTGTTTAAACATGTACAGATACATCGATACCGCCTGGAGCTATGTTTGTGGGGCCTTCTCCAATTATCTTCTTTTCAAAATAAGAACTTACAATAGCTTACAATGAAAGACAGAATTTTCATTCAGCTTACCTTTTTAAAGACATTACTTTCCGCGATCTCGTTGAAAGCACGGCACAACTCTAGGAATCTTCGCGACATTCACGGAAAAATGACAGCTGAATAAACAGGATGTTGTCGGGTGATGTTAAATTTCTCGGAATCGGAGCCATTCCGAGAAATATCACGTGTCATTAGTCGAGTTTCCCGGAAAAACAGCTTAAGACGGAATCCACCAGGAAGTCGAGTAATATTTATTGAAGTTGGACAAAAATCGAGTACCAGAATAATTTAAATCCTATTGCGTTATTTTCTACCCTAAATAAAAGGTAAAGATGTAAGTAATTATCACTGATAACACCAACAACAATTTCTTATCAGAGTCTTAGAAAATGAATTTCAAAGTTCACAAGCTATAGGGAAATTCTCACGTGCAGCCATTTTGTAAAATCGTCGTTAAGCGATTCAGTGGAATTCAGTGAAATTTCAAAATTTGTTTTCGGTGTTTGGTGTTGTTAGAAAAGATTTCTTTTGATAAGATATTTGAAGCAGTAACACAAAAGTTTGCAATAAGGTGTAAATAATTTTGGTACAACAATTTCTTATCAGAGCCTGAGAAAATGAAATTTAATGTTTACAAGCTATAGGCAAAAGCTCGCGTCTTTTAAGCGATTTAGTGGAATTCAGCGGAACTTCGAGATTGGTTTTCGATGTTTGGTGTTGTTAGAAAAGGTTTCTTTTGATAAGATATTTGAAGCAGTAACACAAAAGCTTGCAATAAGGTGTAAATAATTTTGGTACATAATTTTGTCCAACAACTACTCGAAGTCCTGGCGGATTCCGTCTTAAGCTTGATTGTTTAAACACAGATCGATTTATGAATCATAATATCATGGCGAATTTAGTATCTACATAGGAAGTTTCTGCATAAAAACGCGTTGCAAACTCGTGGAAATATGGGACTTCAAACTTGTAAGTTTTACAAAGAACGGTATGGCTGGAGGCGGCCCCCAGGAACTGTCTGACCGCTAGTAACATTCGCTCTTTAAAACTTGTTCAAAAGTTTAAAGAGAAAATTCACACTAGATAGAAATATCTTTCGGGTGCTTCATTTGACTGTGAGCAGTCTCTCTAACGCGAAAGCGACTGGGAGCGCGATATAATATACGATGCGAGCATCTCGTCAATGGCAGTACCCAAACAGCGCGAGATCATTAGGCTAATGCTAGTAATGCTCTTGTAAATACGCCTTTCAACAAGTCTACACTAAGTCGTGAATCGTTCTAATACAACTTAAAAAAAATTATTATACCGTCCGAACGACTTGTACGCGCCTGTTAGCCAACCGGTTTTATCGATTAAACTAAAAACTGGAATGACAAAATAGAAGCAAGAAACTTACCTCTGAAGAAGGTTTTCGAGCTGTTAACGCTACGAGCTAGCTCAAGGAAACAAACTAATTTTCTTTGCTTGAGTGCCTCATTATACGAGACATTCTTGCTAAAAATAAGAAACCTCTTTAATTCACGCTCTGTTTCTCTTGGACAAAGCTCTTTACTAAATGATCCTATATCAAATAATTTCGCATTTCAATCAATTAAGTTCCTGAGTTTTGAACCACGTTGGCATATCCGCTGTTTCCAAATTTCACCCTCAAAATCTTAAGACCATGGTGGATAATTCAAAAAAAGGCAAAATAAAGCCGATTTCTTAAGAATATCGACACAGTTCTCTTCAGTTTGGTGAACTGGTAGCTGTATTAATAATCATCCCCTGAGGAGATGCCATATAATCAGAAGAAACTTCTACCACCCAAGACTATGATTTTACAATTCCGATCGAAGCAATAAGCTAGATAAACCCACAAACACTTCCAAGGTCTAAGTTTGGTTAGGTTACTATAAACAGGGGAAAAGATCGAGAAAGAGAAACCATTTTAGATGAAAAAAATATGAATGTCTGGCTGCTGCATTGTAAACAATTTTCTAGAAGCTGATCGGGTTCAGCGATTTTCAAAGGACAAGTCTACGTTGAGGGTCAAAACCGATTATGAAGCAATATAAAAGAGGTGAACAAAAGAAGCCCGATTTCTATCATACGAGCGGTGTGACTGTTTGTATATTCGAAATATAAAGAAAAGTATCAGAATATCGAAAGGGTAAAATATTGCGTAAGAAAAACGTAAGCGGCTCAAAACCGGTTACGCCTGGTTACGCCGATTCTCCGTAAGCCGTTACCTGCACATCCAACGCCGAAGATACGCCAAGGTTTTAAAAGTCTACCCCAAGTTTCTTTGTTATTCTAATATAAAATAAGTCATCTGTACGCCAGTTAAAACGCGCCGACTACGATCGTACGCCAGTACGCCGCAAACCTTTGAAATCCAACCCGAAGATCTTCGGCGTAACCTACATAAAATGCAGCCAGTGACCGCTACACAATTACGCGTTTTATTAACAACCTATTTTAGCGCAAATAACGACGAAACAAAAGCAGTTTAATCGATAAAAATTCAGGGCAACCTGTTTATAGTACTCTTTGGCCAAATGAAAAGAAGCTACGCCATGAATAATAACTTTTAGTTCATGGTTCTTCGAAGGTGTCTTGTGTCTTGATAGGTGTCTAAACATGTACAGATACATCGATATACATCAGAAGCTATGTTTGCGGGGCATTCTCGGCTACAATTCAACCATTAAAGCTCTACTTTTCAAAATCGCAACTTGTTTACAATGAAAGACGGAATTTTCATTAAGCTTACCTCTTTCCAAGACTTCACTTTCTACGATCTAAGTTGAAAGCACGGCACAACTCCTGGAATGACAGCTGAATAAACAGGAAAGTCAATGGTTGTCGCGTGATAACATTTCTCGGAATGGGGTCCAATTCCGAGAACTGCTATCACGTGGCATCCGTCGAGTTTCCCGGAAAAATTTATAACCTGTTGCTACTTGCTACAAAGCCTGCGGATATATGCTTCCGTAAAAACAATTTTTAATTAATGACCTGAATTAAAGCTTGGATTTTCTCCAACTTGACAAATATAACATGAATAAAACGTTATCAAAGACTTTATTATCGGCGGTTTGACTCCTTCTTTGACCTTAATAAAGGGAACGCAACGCATGCAGAAGCGATGACGTTTCACAAGGGTCTAATTTTCAGGAAATTTGTCAAAAAACATAAACAACGCAAGTTGTCAGCTGTAACGATATCGATAAGATTCTAGATTTACTTCCGGTTTCAGTACTCGTGTCTTACGTCACAGTTGTCATGGTTACGCGCCATGCTTTCCGGGTTTTAGGGCTGTAGAGTTTTTGTCCTAGTGCGAGTAAAGGTCTTGTCGAAACTCAAGTCTTTTTCTGGTCTATTATCTGTTTGTCTTCCTACGGACAACGATACATGGTGTCAGAAGTTTGTCCCTCGCCTCCAGGGAAGTGTGTTTTGCCTTGAGTCTCCTTCGGGTCACAATTATGAGCGCTACAGAACAAGAATCAACGTCGAACGCGGATCAACCGCATGCGCCCGCTCAGCATGCAGCTACACAATTCATTCAGTCGAATATCCCGTTACCGTCCAAGCTCGAACTCAAAGGGAACTTAGCGACAAATTGGAAGCGATTCAAGCGGCTCTGGAAAAACTACGAGATCGCCTCGAGACTTAGCAGTCAGAGTAGTGAGCTCCGAACAGCGACCTTGTTGACTTGCATTGGGCCTGACGTCCTGGACATCTACGATGGTCTGCCTTTCACGGACGAAGCAGAGAAGACCAATGTCGATAAAGTGATAGAGCTCCTCGAGGCCTATTTCATTGGGGAGACAAATGAGATCTATGAAGCCTATCTCTTTAATCAGCGAGTGCAGGAGGTCGGTGAGTCATTTGATTCATTTCTCACAGCTTTACGTACACTTGCTAAAACGTGTAACTTTGGCAGTATGCAAGATAGGATGATTAGAGACAGAGTTGTTGTAGGAATCAAAGAGAACAGTACACGAAAAAAGCTTCTCATTGAAACCAAACTTACGCTTAACAAGTGTATTGATATTTGCCGTGCAAATGAAAATACTGCTAAGCAACTTAAGGATATGACCCAGACCGAAGAAGTTAGTGCCATTAACAGAGGGAAACCACCAAACGAGCGCCCCGTGCAAACCAAGCCACCTCAAAAAATTAAATGCAAGTTCTGTCATAAATTCCACCTGAGAAAGAAGGAACTCTGCCCAGCATGGCAGCAGAAGTGCAGTGCTTGTGGGGAAATGAACCACTTCTCGGCAGCATGCCGCAATCCGAAAACAAACCAACAGCAACAGAAGAAACGAGTGCACAACGTCGAAGAGAGTCTGTGTGCGAAACACGATGACGAAGATAGTGATGAATATCTATTCAGTGTAGAATCTGTCGCCTCAGTCCAGGCCAAGAGTAGTCCCAAAAAGATTTATGCTAGCATGCGCCTAAGAGACGAAACAGTCAAGTTCCAGGTAGACTGTGGCGCAACTGTCAATATCCTCCCTGCTGACGTCTATCAGAAAGTCTTCAGTGACCCCCAGTTGTCTAGACTCGAGAAATCGGAAACTACGTTAGTCATGTTTAACCAATCAGAGCTGAAGCCGTTGGGATGTGTCAAGGTAGAGACCACCAATCCCAGGAATGATCAGTGTTTCCTGACTGAATACACAGTCGTCCCGCGTGGGCATATAGCACTTCTAGGTGCTCAGACAGTTCAGCAGTTTAGCCTCATTACTGTGAACACTGATAACATCATGTCTGTGTCTGATACAGCTGCCGCACAACCAGATATAGTGAGCGAGTTTGAGGATGTTGTCTCGGGGGAAGGGAAGTTAGAGGAGAAGCTCCACCTTGAGATTGACAAGTCTGTAACCCCTGTTGCGCTCCCGGTGAGGAAGGTCCCATTTGCAGTAAAGGAACCCTTAAAGCAGGAACTAGAACGCTTGGTCGAAAAGGGGATTCTCGAACCAGTTGTTGTACCAACGGAGTGGATTTCGTCAATGGTGGTGGTTAAGAAGAACAACGGGAAAATAAGGCTGTGTATCGACCCGAAGCCCCTGAATCAAGCACTCAAAAGAAACCACTACCCACTACCAGTGATGGATGATCTGCTTGCTCAACTAGCGAATGCCAAAGTTTTCAGTGTTGTTGATGCGCGGAACGGATTCTGGCACGTCCAACTCGACGAAGAGAGCAGCTTCCTAACAACATTGGCACACCCTGGGGAAGGTACCGTTGGACTCGCATGCCCTTCGGAATTTCGCCAGCTCCAGAGGAATTCCAGAGAAGGCTAGAACATGCCCTAGAGGGTCTACAGGGAGTGATGCCGATCTTTGACGACATCCTGGTTTTTGGTGTAGGAGAAACACAAGCCGAGGCGCTGTCTGATCATGATGTAAAGATAAGAGCACTTTTCCAGCGTTGCCGCGCTAAAGGTATTAAGCTGAATAAAGAAAAGTTGAAGCTCCGCCAGAAAGAAGTGAAGTTCATGGGGCACGTGATATCTCAAGACGGTCTTAAACCTGATCCAGACAAGGTGCAGGGCATCAAGGAGATGCCAACACCCACCAGCAAACAGGAGGTCAAGCGACTTCTCGGCATGGTAAACTACCTGCAGCGGTTTGGCCCTAACCTATCTGAAGCCACCGCCCCAATGAGGGAGTTACTGAAAGAGGAGAATCAGTTCCAGTGGGAGGAGCAAGTACAAGGAAGAAGCTTTGAACAAGTCAAACAGATACTCTCTGAAGCTCCAGTGCTTAAGTTCTTCGATCCCAAGGAAGATGTAGAGCTTCAATGCGATGCATCGGACAGAGGTTTGGGTGCCTGTCTTATGCAAGCAGGTCAGCCAGTCGCGTATGCTTCGCGGTCGTTGACTAACACAGAAGTAAACTATGCACAGATAGAAAAAGAAATGCTAGCAATCCTCTTTGGAGTTGAGAGATTTGAGCAGTGTGTGTATGGTCGACTTACTAAGATACAAACTGACCATAAGCCGTTGGAAAGCATCTTCAGAAAGAGCCTACTCAGTGCTCCGAAACGTCTCCAGCGAATGTTGCTGAGATTGCAGAAGTTTGACCTGCATATGTCATACAAGAAAGGATCTGAGATGTACTTGGCCGACACCCTCAGTCGAGCGTTTAGAATGCACAAAGGCATGCGAAAGGAGGAAGCGGAGGATGTAGTGTACATCGACGGAATGAGAGGAAATACAGAGAGGGAGTTAGAGAGCATCAACATGATACAATACCTTCCAGTTTCAGAAGCGACTCAAGTTGTCATCCAGCAAGCAACAGAATCTGACCCCTCACTGCGAGAGCTAAAGACAACCATCAGACAGGGCTGGCCACCCACCAAGGAGGACATATCCGCAAACATCAGAGACTACTTCCCCTTCAGAGAAGAGCTATCCTTACAGAACGGACTAGTTTTTAAGGGTGAGAGGCTAGTTATCCCCGCGAGTGTAAGAGGAGACATGTTGACAAAAATTCACGCAAGCCACATTGGTATACAAGGGTGCTTACGCAGAGCGAGGGAAGTGCTATACTGGCCAGGCATGAACAAGGACATAGAAGACCATGTTGCAAAGTGTGAAGTCTGTAACAGCCAGCCCGCAGCACAAGGCAAAGAGCCTCTGATTTGCCATGAAATACCAAGTAGACCGTGGGAGAAGATAGCGGTTGACCTCTTCGAGCTCGATGGGAACGAGTTTATGGTCACCGTTGACTATTATTCAAGTTTCTTTGAAGTTGATCGGCTGATGACTAAGACAGCGAAGGAAGTTATCAAGAAGCTGAAAGCACACCTAGCTAGACATGGCGTTCCGGATCAGCTACTATCTGATAACGGGCAACCCTTTGCCTCTGCTAGTTTCCAAGAGTTTGCAAATACCTACAACTTTGAGCATGTAACAAGCTCCCCGACTTATCCTCCGTCAAATGGCAAAGTCGAGAATGCTGTGAAGACAGCAAAAACTCTCCTAGAGAAAGCCAGGAAGTCGGAGCAGGACCCGTATCTGGCGCTGCTAGACTGGAGGAACACCCCTACAGAGACAGTCAAAACGTCACCTGTGCAGAGGCTATTCGGTAGGAGAACCAAGACTCTGCTTCCGACATCCAACAGACTACTGAAGCCAAAGATACCAGAGGACATTGATCAGAAGATCAAATTACAGAAAGCGAAGCAAAGCTTGTACTTCAACGAGGGTGCTAAAGAACTACAGGAGTTGCGCCCCGGGGACATAGTTCGGATCCAGCCAAAAAAGTCTCAAGTAGGGAAGCAGAAAGATTGGACCAGAGCCAAGGTCGACGAAAAAGTGGACATAAGGTCCTATCAAGTCCGAACAGAGGACGGACGGATTTACAGAAGGAATAGGAGACACCTAAGGCGAACACAATTAGTGGTGTGCAATCGCGAGGATGATGTAATACCGCCACCCAGAGAATCTTCATGTGATGAGCAGCCGTTAGTGCAGCCTGGTGCGTCGGGTCCCATCGCGACCCAGAAGGAGCAGCACACGGTACCAGTGCAGAACGCGGACGCGGACAAGCCGCAAGCTGGGCTCCCAGGACTATCTCAGTCAAACGAGCCTGAGATCCACGCACCCAAGACGACAACTCGTAGCGGTCGAGTTGTCAGACCACCAACACGTTTTATGGACTATCAGTCATAGACGTTAGCTCGAAAAAGAACATGACCAGCTTTATTTATTTATTTTTTTTAAATTTTTGATTTTACTGGACAGTGACATTTAGTTCATTTATGTTATTTTCTTTTTTACTTATTTTTTTGTTTCGTAAAGAAAGGGAGATGTAACGATATCGATAAGATTCTAGATTTACTTCCGGTTTCAGTACCCGTGTCTTACGTCACAGTTGTCATGGTTACGCGCCATGCTTTCCGGGTTTTAGGGCTGTAGAGTTTTTGTCCTAGTGCGAGTAAAGGTCTTGTCGAAACTCAAGTCTGTTTCTGGTCTATTATCTGTTTGTCTTCCTACGGACAACGATACATCAGCTACTTTTATTTACGTTAAAATGATTGTTATCCCACTGAATTGGCGCAAGAAACAATGTGCGGTACAACAGAGAGTTTGGTAAAAGAATGGGAGAGTGTGGGAGCAGGGGGGTGGTGAGAGTAAGCGAAACAATACTACAACCTACATTTTATGATTTTTATGATATAAAAAGCAACGTTACTAATTGTACAAATTATCATTGTGAGGATCTGTTAAAATTCAAATTAATAACGAAGAGTCACGAATTAATAACATATTCTATATCTAGTGGATAGTGTAGTAAGGGTTTCTTTTATAAACACCCGGTGGCAGAGTTATTCGAAAGCCGATTAACACTAACCCAGGATTAAAACTTGACAGAGAGTTCAATTTCTCTTGTGTAAAAGTGTTAATTCTTTATGCTTTGTGGAGTGTGAAATAAGTCGACGAGAAAACTAGAAAATATAAACATAAAACCTCTCTGAAAAGGTAAAAAGCGAAATAAAAATTCACGCTAATCTTGGATTAGCTTAATCGTGCTTTGAACAACCCGCCCCCAATGGATAGTGTTTAAACCACTCATTGAACGGACGTATACAAATCATGGACCCAGGTGGTCCACACCATGGATCATGCCTGTGGACCCAGGTCCATGGACCATGCCTGTGGACCAGGCCCATGGACCACCTGCCTGATTGGCCATCCCTAGTTTTCGAAAGCAAATTATACCTGTCGGTGTAACGGTTAAACTGAAAAAAAAGTAACGGTTAGACTGGGGACAGGGTATAAAACGCAGACTTATGACACTCAATATCCACTGGGTTCCTACTATCTAATATGTAACTAAGGCTTTTGCCAGTTGTGAAGGGCCAGCAGGAGCATGTGAAGTTTTAGCGTTCTCCTCATGGACTTGCAACGATCGTAAGTACAACTGGAGGGACGTACTGGATACAGAATAACAAGCGCTTTTCCGTTTAGCCTGGTTCTCAGACGATCCAGGTCGCTCGCGGCCACGCACTCTTTGACGCTCTTTGAAAACGAAGTTTAGTTTCTGCGTTTGTGGACCGGCTCCACGGAACAGGTTCACAGGAGTGGTCCATGGACGTAGGTCAATGTTTTGTTTACGGCTACTTTGTTGTGTCCAGCTTTTGCTTGCGTCACTTGACATTTCCATGGCATCCACAGTCTGAAAGGCTGCTCTACAGCTATACACAAGGTTGAAGGTTGTCTGGTAAAATCTCCGTTTCAATAAGATTTTCCTAAAGTTCTTCAAGTGTGATTAAGTGAGGATCCTAAAGGAGGAGCCGGGGTCTAAATCTCTTGCAAGCCCAAATTTTGCCCAAATTCCGAATGCAGTGAAATCAAACAGCAAAACAACGACGCGCGATAAACTTGAGTACTTGGGTGCAAATTTGATGCCTTCCAAAGTGCTCGCTAGCCTTCACAGTCCACAGTGCACGCAAGTCTGATCTGGCCAAACAGAGTCAAAAGTAAGCAAATTGTGTCCGCTTGTGTGGCTCCGTTCCGCCTGGCAAGGCCGTAAGCGTGAATGAGATACACAGCAATAATAAAATACACCAACAGCAAACAAACCCAGGCATGGATGTATACCTATTTCCGCTTCTTGTTAAGCGAAAGACGAGAGCTATCACGCTTATACACTGGGTTATACTCTTCTTTGTATGTATCGTAATACCCCAGCCGAAGTAGACAGTGAACACGCGACAGAGCAAGCCACTCAGAAACATGCTTGTTTGCCTCGTACTTTAAACGTGAGGCGATAAATCATGTGCCAAAACACCTTTTCTCTCATCGATAACTGGTGAAGAAACATGCCTGAAAAATGAGGGAATCATCATGGCACCAACAAAGGGCGAGTACGCGAGCCTTCCCCTATTGGTCCCTATGCTATTGGTCCCTATTTTAGAACAGAATGCCATGGTCCTTTGCTGTGACACCAAAGAACCCGCATGCAATTCATGGGACAGACCACGAACACGATAGTATCTCAAGTAAATATGTAATTACCGTAACCGTTTATAGTAGTATAGTCATTTACAATTATAATTTCCAGCAGCAGATCTTTTCGAGGTTCACATGAGATTTGAAAACATTTCAATAAGGGAATTCATAATAATTGTATTTTTAATTATTTTTTTAATTTATTGTATTTTTAGATTTTTCTGAGTGAGGGCCACAAGTTTGTTAGTGAATATAATGTGTTGACTCTCGAAAAATAAAGGCTTTGTTCGTCTTCTTATATAAAACACAAACAGAAAACAAGGATACCTAAAATGCGTGCCTTTATACAATTGGTATCAGTTTGTTCCAACCAATTCTCGTCCCCATAGCCCTTTTCGCTTCTCTTAGCCGAAAAACTAAAGGCACGAAAAACTAAGGGCTCTGGGAACATGGGATTTTTGAATTAATTCGAATTTTTTTTTTTTTTATCGGCCGTTTGAAACAAAGAAATCTTGAGCGGAAGTAAAAGACGCCATGACTTTCCCATAGAGTATATAGAAACATCACGACTGCATACATGAAGACCGCTATGAGAAAAACAAGCTTATGAAATACACATCAAAATGGACAACACTTTGTGTATAATTATATATTCTGAGCATGTCAACTTGCGCACGTCTGCTTCATCCCTCCTCTTCCAAATTTTGCAACTTAGTTTTTTATATGTTTTCGTGTTTTTTTTTTTCTGTTTCGCTTTCGTGGTCATTGTGTTTTTTTTTATCTACAGTACAGGAGAGTAATATCGAATAATTTAAATTTAGTGTAAGGTTGTAATGTATGTATGATACTGTAGCGTAAATTTCGTTCGATGTGTTGTTCTGTCAATGTTTAAATGTCAAAAAGGTGAACATTCATTAAAAAAAGTACTTGTTCGCAAGCGCGCACGCATATCATGTTGCCTTATTGAGATGTTTTTCAAATCTCATGTGAACCTTGAGAAGCTCAACTGCTGGAAATTTCCGCAAATTATTTCACATTAAGAAATGCAGGTCAAGATGTTTATTGCCAGGGTTGGGTTTTTCTGCCCACTGGTACGGATCGTCATACAGGCTTTACCCACTCAATCACTCACTCCCTTAATATTTTACTTAACATTTCCTAATTTTTTTTAGTGCGTTCGTTTTTGTCAGAACTAATCTCCAGCTCAGAGCTGAATACTTAAGCGCACAATTAAATTCAAACTTGAAACATAAAAAATCTGTGGTCGTGGTTCACGTTCTCCAGACTACGCAGAATTTGGCCATTTCACGTCGTTGTTTTGCAGAGGACGACAAAGAAATGTGTCAAGACGGATACCGCACGTGCTAAGCTATTGTATTGCTCATTTAGCCGGCTTTTGGGGGGAGCGGCAGCCACCTATCCGAAATTTGCGAAAGCACCAAACACTCCCAACCCCTCCTAGATATCTGGATAGATATGTCATAAATAGTACACAATTAGCCTGGCACCTGCTTTTAAGAAAAACATTGAAACAAGAATTTTACCGCGCCTATCTCTTGGCGCACAGCCGTTGTTTAATTCATTTCTTTTTCCATGCTCGGTGTGATCCTCTTAACCGTGTCTATTGTCACGCACAAATCGTGCAGCACCTATAATTCGTGCTCGTATACACTCTCTCCTCTGCAGAGGCTTATTTGTGCCACAATGAGGCTGGGATTGAAAAAAAGAAAGCGCACTCATATTTCTTTGGAGGGGACGGTGGGGACTGGCGGGAGGCTCTGCGTTCGAGAGGTTTAAACACGAGACATGTAGGTTGAATATACCTGAAAACAAGAGAGAGTTTACGATCGTGCACTTACGTATGACATGTATTTATAGCAAAGACCCTTCCGTAAAAAAGACTGCTCAATTTGATTGGTTTACATAACACAATAAAGGGTCGTCTCATCCAAGATATGTTAATTACGATAGACAGATGTTTCCAAAAGAAGAAAAGAAGACACCCACCACAAGAGTTAATTCAAGAAAGGTTGTCGTACAGGAGAGTACGACCGTGCGATACAATACCGAAAGGCTGTGTGGGTAACGGTTGTTTGCATTTGCTTGGTCAAAGCTAAGCATACAGTTTTAGCCAGAGGAAAGGAGAATCCATGAACATGCGTGCTCATGTCATCTCCCTCTATCGCGTTACAGCAACGAGAACATCGACCAAGCAGTGGTAATTTACTTTTACCCAGAAAGCCATTTGGTATTGCCGCATACGAAAGCTTTTGTAGGACAAATGTCTCGAAGCAGTTGTATCCCTATAAAGTGGATTCAAGAAGCTATGGAACCTAATACGGATCTATATTTTCCACCGTCACCACCGTTAAGTACACTAGCATTGAAGACTACGTCATCGCAAAAACAAAATTGCCTTACTCGCGGATAAAACCAACAGGGCTAGAAGTGTTTTGACTTTTACTAAAACCACGCCCGCAAAAAGAATGAAAGAAAAATCAAAACTCTACGAGGGTGGCTTCAAATATTTCGAGTTCACTCTACAAGACGTTGCCGTTTGACGTTATATCTCAAACTCGAGGTTTTTAACCCTTTGAATAGACAAACTGTGTGCTCTTTATCGACAGACGGTGAAACTTTTTTAAAGAATAATGACAGCAGCGGCGGAAAAAAGCTAATGTGCTATTTATTGAATTCATGAATTATCGGTGAGGTATCGGTCAAGTATCAGTCAAGTGTCGCTCAAGTGTCGGTGAAGTATCGGTCATGTATCGGACATGTATCGGCCAAGTATCGGTCATGTATCGGTCGAGTATCGATGGACTAAGACTATATATCGGTCGACAGTAGTAGGTAATGTTTAAAGATAAGCCTTGTTTTGGTCTTCCCCCGTCTTCCGTATGTCTTCCTGCATACTACTAAGACACTCGATGAAAATAGTTGTTTTTTGCAACATAAACTTTCAGATTGGTGTAGTGAGAATTCGCTCAAGAGAAAATAACACAAAAATTAAACTTTCTTCGAAAACATTATTAAAAAAAATATAGCGGAAGTAGAAATTGCAGTGGTGGTGGTAAAGGAGGAGGAGGAGGGGGCGTTGGAGGAGGAGGAGGAGGTTAACAATGGTACTGTGGAGGAGGGGGAGGAGGAGGAAGAGGATAACAATAGAATTGAAGAGGAAGCGGCGAAGGCGGAGGTGGAGGTTGAGGAGGATAAGGCTAATAATAGAACTGAGGAGGAGGAGGGGGAGGAGGAGGAGGAGGAGGAGGATAATAATAGAATTGAAGAGGAAGCGGCGGAGGAGGAGAAGGAGGAGGAGGAAGAGGAGGAGGAGGGGGGTAACAATAGCATTGAAGAGGAGGAGAAGGAGGAGGAGGAAGAGGTTAACAATAGAATGTCAGAAGATTCCGACAAATTCGATTTCATATTTCTACTTCCCCTATATTTTTTTAATAATATCATAAACACTCTTGTTCTTTGGCCATTTCAATTTAACGAGAAATACAATGCAAACAGCGGCAACAAATACAACACATGAGCTACCCATGGTTTGAAAAAATAATCTTAAATTAACTTGACGCTTCCCATGCTACAGCACGCATCTTCAGAAGTGACGGTTACAAAAAAAAGAAAGATTTAAAACTTAAAAATACAAAGCGAGGTACTGGTAGCTGACTATAAACAATAATGAAAACAAAAGGTGGGAGCTAATAAAGCCACAGCTTTTCAGTAAGACACTACCTCTCTGGAACATCTATTTTCATTCGCCCTCTGTAAACACTACCTCTATTGTTATTCAGGGATAGGGTCATTGTTATGACCTGTAAAGTAACTCGTTCCGAGAGGTAGTGGGCGACCAGCTTTTCAATGCCAACATTGTCATTAAGGGTGGGTTTTAAGTCCCGTAGAAACAATGTTTCTTTCATTTTACAATGTAAATCACATTGTCCACTAGCTAAGACCTCGAAATGGTCCCATTTGATGTTGTGGCCGGTTAAATTTTGTGTTATTTTCTCTTGAGCGAATTCTTACTTCACCAATCTTAAAGTTTATGTCGCAAAAGACGCTCCATGAAAATATTTTTAGTTTAACTGCTTTATTAGACATAAATCAGTTCGTCGTATACCTCGTTCTTAAGTCCATGAGCTGAAACAAGCGTGCTAAACACATGAGTATACCTCGTTCCTAAACAGAGCCGAAGCAAGCGCTTAATTATTCGTCGACTTCGGGAGTGCGGGACCACGGTAGCATTAGTTCAACGCCTCTTACTTTAGTTATTCACCCACGCCACTGCGGTAGCACGGGAGCAATAGATTATACACGAAAAAAGTGGCCAGGTATTCTTAAGTTGCTCCAACGACAGGCCGAAATAAAAGTTTTCCTTCAATTATTATCTGTGTGTGTTTATTATTAGTTTTGCGGCAATTCGCTTCACACTCGCAATGTTTATTTTTGGGGTCACTGAAGCGCATATGTATTTTTCGTTTGTGAATAATAATTCGTTCTGGTGATAGGTCTATTGTTTTATTGTCATGAAAAGAAGCGACTAGACACTTATTAGTATACAGCGGGAATATTTGCGGTATTCGCGGAGGTCACGGGTTCGAATCCCGTTGAAACCCTGATTTATTTTTTCAGGCTTCTTTATTCCAATTGCTTAAATTGGAAATTCACTGCGAAGATCACATATCACCTTCATGTATATCCGCAGTTCATGTATGAATCATTTACATTACATCAGTGGGAATCCCTTTATTAGCTGATTAGTATGGAGTAAGACAGTAATTAGTATGCAGCGGGAATGCGTTCATTAATATGCAATTCTAAGGGGACAGACCACGAACACAATAGTAGCTCCTGTAAATATCTTATTGCAGTAACCTTTCATCAGTAGGATACCTAAAATGCGTGCATTTCTACAATTGGTTTCGACTCCATTAAATCCTATACCAATTGCAGAAGATTTTAGGAGGAGCCACCCACGATGTGAGACAGTTATTAGTATGACAGTTATTAGGAAGACAGTTATTAGTATGCAGAAAGACAAACGGAAGACATGGGAAGACCGAAACAAGGCTTATCTTTTAAGGTTACCCTATGGGTTACCGTATGCCTTCAGATCGACAATTTTTCCTGAAATCAAGTGTGATCTTTCATTTAAAAAAAGTTTTCAGAAAGAGTGAATATCGGCGGAGAAATTAGCATATTTCGTTTTTGACAGGACGTAAAAAATTCTTCTTTTGATTGACACCCATATGACGTGTATGCACTCAACTGAGACGGTTTTCGTGGGAATTATCACGAGAGCCGCCATTCTCGCGCACTGATTGGCCTTGTTATTCGAGAAGGTGTTGCAACATTCATGTGTGGACGGCGTTTGTTTGCATTGTAAGATATTTTTTAAGCGCTGTTTTCTGAAATCAATTTTTAGTTTTGAACGCGACACTTTAAAGAGCTACAACTCCAAAGGGATTTGCTCCTTCTACGTCAAATAGCTTCAAATGTGGCAAGCAGCTAGTTTAACATGTTAACAACAAAACTGTGTCGGCGACTTTTTATTTTTGTTTCCTTTTTCTACTGGAGCGATTTTTGTACGATCACTCCCGTGTGTTTTAGCCCTATTTAAAAAATGTCTGGTATCTTTTTATTGCAATTGAATATGACAAAACGCCGACACGATTTTTTAACCAAAGAATAAATCACATTAACGAAATACTAAATTCGGTTTGACTTGTAGCCTTCAAAAGGCGACTTAGGCGCTCGTGTTTCGACGTTCCTAAAAGATTGACATTTCATTCTACTACAAAATAGTTTTTATAGATTGAAAGCCGGCTGAATACTAAGCTTTGATTTGATATAGGGTTTTAGCTATCTACAATTTATTCCGACTGCGCTCAGATGTTTAGACGCGAGACACCCCCAAAGGTATACGGTAACCTTAACATTATCTTCTACTGTCGACATATTTATCGGTCGACTATCGGCCGATATATCGGTCAACTAGTCGACCGATAGTCGGTCGACAGTCGAACGATAGTCGAACGATATATCGACCGAGGCCACCTGTACACATGATCCTACTTTACAAAGCAGTTCTATTTACGCAAAATAACAGGATTAGACCATATCATCAAAAAGTCTTAACCAACATTAGATCATGCATTTCGGAAAGTGCGATTGGTTAAAACGGAATTTATCTTTCACAAGATTAATCACTTTTAAAACAGTGCAGGTAGATAACAGTTAAACATGACTCATTGACACATTTTACCATATATAGAAACTAAATTTGGCACCATTGCAACTTATTCGAAGTTATGTAGTTATAAATAAACACTTAAGACAACAAAGGCCATGAAAGATCTGAGCTTGAGAAAAACAATTCCAACATAGCCTCACGGCTGCACACAAGCGACGTTCAGTTGCTTCTCTTTGACCTCTTTCGATCGAAGTGTTTTCCGCCCCTGAGCTAATTGATGTTGTCACTTACCCCTTGACTCAAGACAGAAGAAGTTGGAAACGTTCGATAAAGGGTGAAAAGTGAGTATATCTTGTCGATATAAAAATAAGGCATTAATTAAGCTGTACTTTCGTAGCGTTGATAATGTCAGCTAATGTCCATTCGTTACACTGACATGCACTGACCGATCCGAACGGACATGTGAAATCAAAATACACAACAATAAACCTGAATAACCATATCCGCCACCGCTATATAAGACAACCTGCCTGCTTGAAGGCTAAAGTAGTGACCCAGTAGGCCCCAGAGTAAACACATAAATTATCATATCGCTGAATAGCCCGAGAACCTGAGAATCGGGATAGTCACTGAACTGCTCGGTATCAGTGTGAGACGTCTCAAATGGTTGTAATTCGAAACGGCGAGAAAGACTTCTTTCCAACTAGCCCGAGGCTTTCTTAGCCTTGAAAAAGGATCGAGACTCCTAGAAGGCATCCCAGAAAATTCGAGAATTTGACCCCTGAAATTTGACTTACATTTTCCGAGACGAGCATTTTACGAAGGATCATTTTAATACTACCCTAGTACAGTGGGTTTCTTTGCTCGATTGCGAGGAAGCGTCAGAATGGCTTTAATTCTTGCTTTCCCTTTCAATGGGACGAAGAGTGTCCCTAAATAGAGAAATTTTTGAGTATATGCCCAGGGGCGTATCCAGGAGTTTTCTTAGGACGGATGCACATTTTTTTGCAGAATACCAGTTGTTGCCCCCGCAACAACTTGCCCAGAGGCCAAACCCCGAGGAGGCAATCATTGTAATCCGCGCGTATATACAGTATAAATATAGTATACACAGGAAAAATCTCGATTTGACCAAAGTGGGCGCGCAAATAGTATCGGGAGTTGTGCGGAATGCCCGCAAGTGGGTATCGGGAGGTGTGATAAAATTCCCTGTACGGTGATTGGTAACTGATGACGCAAGTAAGCGATGATTGGGTGATGACGACAACCCAAAGCGTGAGCACGTGCGTGCACGTGCACAAACGACGCTTGCAAACGTTGATTGCAGTTGGGTTGCTGCAGTTTCCTTCGTGCTTTGATGACTTTACAGCGTGTTGCGAGCAGCTCTTGTTCGCTTGCAGGATTGACAGACTCAATCCGAAATCGAGATTTGTCAGACACAAATCGCACTTTACACGAGGGGTTTGAAAAACTCAGGCCATAACCAAGATATAAAGTTAGCAGCTGCGATAAGTTCAAAAAGAGTTAAACAAGGAAACTTTTTAAAAGATAACGCGAGCATTGAAACTCGCAGAGAAGTGAGAAAGTTCCCACTTGAGAATGCATATATAACTAGCCAGCTGTCGATCCAGTGCTTTCGGCTTTTAGGCGGAAAATCATAACATTAAATAAAAGAAACTCAAGTGGTAGAAATAAAATATAGAACACTCGATCAGTCTTCAGGCATTTAAGTAAAATTTGTTACTGAGACTTGTCAAGAAGGAAAGAGAATTCAAAAGAGTTCCTGAGATAATCAAATCTCATGCCAGGCGCTTCCATTGATGAGAAATCTTTTGACATCCGTTTCGAGCTCACTGTGAAGTTTGTCATTGCTGCTTGAGATCCCCCCGCACTAATATTGAAACAAAAAATCTAAAAACAGCTGGTCTCAATTGGTAGTTTTAAAACGTTTGAATTTGAATATTACCGAAGTTTGTCCTCGCGGAGATCACTCATTACAGCAAAAAAAGCAAAACGATCCCAGGAAGTTGGGGACACGTTCGTGTAATTAAATTAAATGTACATGTTATTATACTTCAGACCTTTTGCATAGTTTGGCTTTGCTTTACTTATTTACTTGGCTTCAACAATTCATACCCAAAGTTTGTTTTAAATGACACGTCCTCGTCCATTATCTTGAAAAAGAGAAGGCCAGAAACAAGTGATACTTTGTGAGCAGAGCACGAGAAAAATTAGTGTTTTCTTCTGAATTATCGCAAGACTGTTCAAAACAGAAAACTGATTTTCAATCAATTAAGAAAATAGAATAGCCAAAATATCAAGCGAAATAATTGACTGTAGTAATGGATGCGCCGAGAAAAAAAGATTAACAGCGGGGGCAGCTGTAGTGTTAACTATACCTAGTATTAGAAAGCCGCCCGGTCATCTCAGCTTTTTTGAGTTCTCCCAAACTTTCACTAGTGTTTCTATAACTCTATAGAAACACGGAAAACATGTTTTCTATTTCGTTTAGAAAACACCGCGACGAAAAAAACGAAAACAACTTGTTAACTATATGACTAACTATGACTTTGCTCGCGCCATCATCACGTCAACAGCTCGTGCTAGTTCTGTGTTTCTATCGAGTTTTAGAATATAGCCGCTGTATACACGCAATGGAATTCTAGCGGGCATTATTTTTTTATAGAACATAGCTAAAAACTATAGAAGCCCGGTAACTCGGATGCAACTTTTGCTGCGTTACGAATTCAAAAACATGGCGGCAACAATCTTTTAAAGTTGTCATTTTATTTCCTTAATTATGGCCGCTAAAAACAGTTCACCTGAATAAGAATTACGTTTCGGTGACTGGGAAGATGAAGACGTGGACGAGTTGTTGAGCAGTGAGTGCCAGCAAGGCGGCCGCTTTGAAAACTTGCAAGACACTGATTTAAACAAAATTGTTACGGAATCGTACTCTAAGAGCACAAAAGCAAACACAAAACGGGCTACAAAGGTTTTTCAAGGTAAGTACAGCGATATAGAAATTCACTTTCGACTGCAAAACAGCATTAAAATGGATTTGATTGCTGTCGTCAGGTTTCTTGGCGTGGTGTTTGTTCATTCAGATCAGCACGCGCGCGCAAAAGTTTTTTTTTTAAATTATTTGCATTTCTATGCTATATTCTAAACCCACTAGAAGATGGTTTTCCTATGTCCTATAAGAAAATAATGCACTTTTGAGGTCTAGAAAAGCAGCTGAATGCCCTCGCCTAACGGCTCGGGCATCCACTAGCAGCTTTTCTATACCTCAAGGGTGCATTATTTTCTTATAGAACTTGGAAAACCATCTTCTAGTAGGTAAATAGAAACACGATTTTTAAGCAATCAGCGCGCATATGTTCTTAGGACTGTTTTCTACTTTTTTTTAGTAGAATTCTACTAGTACACTAATGCAAATGCTGCAATGTGATTGGCTGAGCTATTGAACACTATCAGCCATTAGTGTGCAGTTGCCGAAGGTCGTCCACAAAATGCGACGTTTTTATCGTTTTTCCGAAGTTTTGGAAGGAAGTTTAAATGTAAATGGCTAATAAAATTCCCGAGAAGACTAAAAGAAGGACATTAGCAGTTTCTTGACTTTAAAAGCTTGAAATTATTGAAAAACGGGTGCACGCGCGTAAACAACTGCAAATTTACCAAGGACAATTCAATGCGTGCGATTTCGTTAAACCGTTAAGTTCGATAATGCGAAGGAAAATAACTAGAAACCATTGTTTGCGTTTATTTCAGTCAGAATTCTACTAAAACAATTAGATTATTCGCTCTCAATTTCTATGAGGTGATAGTTGATTCGGCCTGCGGCCTCATCAACTATCACCTCATAGAAATCTCGAGCTCATAATCTAATTGTTAAATAGAACATAGCTAAAAACTATAGAAGCCCGGTACCTCGGATGCAACTTTTGCTGCGTTACGAATTCAAAAACATGGTGGTAACAATCTTTTAAAGTTGTCATTTTATTTCCTTAATTATGGCCGCTAAAAACAGTTCACCTGAATTACGTTTCGGTGACTGAGAAGATGAAGACGTGGACGAGTTGTTGAGCAGTGAGTGCCAGGAAGGCGGCCACTTTGCAAACTTGCAAGACACTGATTTAAACAAAATTGTTACGGAATCGTACTCTAAGAGCACAAAAGCAAAAGCAAACACAAAACGGGCTGCAAAGGTAAGTACAGCGATATAGAAATTCACTTTCGACTGCAAAACAGCATTAAAATGGATTTGATTGCTGTCGTCAGGTTTCTTGGCGTAGTGTTTGTTCATTCAGATCAGCACGCGTGCGCAAAAGTGTTTTTTTTTTAATTATTTGCATTTCTATGCTATATTCTAAACCCACTAGAAGATGGTTTTCCTATGTCCTATAAGAAAATAATGCACTTTTGAAGTCTAGAAAAGCAGCTGACCTCAAGCGTGCATTATTTTCTTATAGAACATGGAAAACCATCTTTTAGTAGGTAAATAAAACATTTTTTAGAACATGCCAGCCCTTTATTTTCCTATGTGTTCTATTCAGGCTGGACCTACTGTACTTTACACACTCTGCGAAGAGTAAAAATTGAGAAACAAAATTCAAACCTCTCTGTATTGTTACAGGCTAGAGCAATGTAAGCTTCATGGAACAAAATATTAACACTCACCTCAAGTCCAGTAAATTTTGTTCATGAGGCTCTATTTTCTCTTGTATACCCCTCCCCTCCCCCCTGGGCCCCTCCCCTCCCTTCTCCCACCAACGCTTAACTTGGTGGAACTGTCTCGTGTAAACTTGTTATAACGTCGTTCCTAAGAGTAAAATGTCGCTCATCACACCTGCAAATAATAACTATATTATGCTGTGCTGTTTTAAGTGGTTTTACAAAGAAAAGAAAAGGTGTTTTATTTTACAGTTTAGTGACTGAACAGGAATCAATGGCATCGTTCACTGTCTACGGAAAATACTTTGGAGAACAGTTTGGCCAATTATCAAATGACACAACGGAGGTCGAGATAAAGGACCTTTATGACAAATGGGCAACCAAGTATGATAAGGTACACCTCGAGCTCTCACTTTAATGTTTTAACCCTCGATGTTAATCCAAGCGGACCACACCCAGTACCCGTTCATTTAAGTATCAGGAAAGGCATTGGGTTCGGGGGGAAGGGGTGAGCGTAAGTATGGAAAGATACAGATTTTGGTTATCGAATGGGTCATAATTATCCAACTCCGCTTCGTGAAGTACAAATAACGCGCGAAACAAGTCAAATATCTCACCGGTTCTGAGTTTCTGAACTTTGTGTCGTTCTGAGGGTCAGTTTTAATGACATTATTATATCAAAACTTGTCAACTTATTCTTTTCTTCCCTCCCCCCCCCCCCCCCACCAATCCCCACCCCTCCACCCCATAGCCTTCTCGCTGTCATGTAAGAACGACTGGTCACTGTGATTTTTTAGGATGTCGTGGAAACTACCGGGGTCTCCTACCACAAGCCGTTGGCTCAGTCTCTGGATGCTGCCATCAAACAAGCTTTCCGCGACAAACCGCCAAGCCAAATCAAGATTATTGATGCCGGTGCAGGAACAGGACTTGCTGTTGAGGTACTTGCTAAGCTCGGCTACACTGATATTGATGCTCTGGATCTTTCACAAGAAATGTTAAATGAGGCAAAAAAGAAAAATTTCTACAAGAAGCTGATCTGCGCCCCACTGAACGAACAGCGGAATCCCGACATAGAAACAGCAGAGTACCATGCGCTGATCTGTTGTGGCACACTTGTTCCAGGTCATGTGCGACCAGAGGCTCTTGACGAAATGGTCAGGATGGTGAAGGCTGGTAATAGCAATTTCTTAGGACTGATAGTCTGAGATTCACTCTTATTTTTGCCCTCCGTTAAGCTACCTCTTCATATGATCCGACCGTACTACGGGCACTTGGTGGGTAACGAGACACCTTACAGCACTGATGTGACTAAGGACAACGCAAATTGGCAAATTTCGTCCAGTTTACCCTTCACAATTCATCTTAATCAATCATTACCACTTTCGGTTTAGTATTGCTTATGAAGTTATTTTCTGCTCTACCAAAGTACTATTTTGAGCTTTGTTGGCTTGCGGAGGTACTGGGATCGACACCCTATTCTCCGCCAACTTGTAGAAATTCTGAGAAATTAGCAGTGCAAGAGGTAACCGGAAGTCTAAATGACGCGCGCCGACTCCAACGGCTATTCCACTGATGAAGGGACAGTACTCCCGAAACGTCTGAAAGTCATTTGAACATTTCAGCGCCAGATTACAAAAAAAAAAACAATTTTACACAGAATCTACATAAAGGCGCTACACAGTTTTATTAAGCCATATTGTGATCTTATTAACCCTAAACCACTGACTGAAAGGTTGAGGTACACGAATCTTGGTGAGCTTCCGGCGATATGTCGAGACTTTCTGAGACTTATTAAGAAAGCGAATACCGAAAAACCAAAATAGAGTAAACGCCCAATGACAAATTCGGAAGAACTCAAACTAATAGAACACAAAACTATAAATATAACATGAACTTTTATTGAGGTCCAAACCAAGGATTAAAAACAATTGATCATGAAGTATAATTACTCAATTCCAAAATCTTAATACGCTTCTAATTGAACAATTTTATTTGAAAGTAAGTTTTGTGCCTAACAAAACTGACTTATAATATCGTGATAAGCTCAGCCACCTCCTGTTAGCGACTGCATAGACCTTAAATCTCAGTTTCGGCGGTTCGAATGAATAAACTAATTAATTCCGATAAGTAATGGTAATAGGACTGAGTGGAGTCCAATTCGGTCTGTAATCATACGAGTGATTAACAAAATCGGACGACCGCGTAGCGGGAGTCCGATTTGTTTAATCACGAGTATGATTACAGACAGAATTGGACGACACGAAGTCCTATTACCAATTAATCATAAGAATAACACAATTCGAGAAAAAAATTAGATAAAGCGAAGCCTACTAAGTACTTATCATCATTAAGGCAAAAAAGCCATTCTTGAAGCTCACAACAAGGAACCAAATAAAGAGCGCGCGCATGCGCAGCATGTGAACTTTGTTATTGGACACCTTGTTATTGGATACTTTGTTATTGGACACTTTAGCCGCGCGCGCTCCAATTTGGTAAAAAATAGGGCGTGCTAAGAACCAATCAGATTCGAGAATTTTGTTATAGTTGTGATTAAGCCCACAATGTATAGTGACAACATTTTCCCTTGATAGTATCCAATAAAAGCAGTCTAAAATGAAGCAATTTCCAGCGGCAAATATCCACAGAGTGGCTGTGTCGATATCTTAATTCATGCCAGTTTATTCTTTTCACATTGCAGGAGGTCTTTTCTCTTTTACGATGCGCTTCCACGACGTGAAGGAATATGAAGAAAAGATGTTGGAGCTGGAGAAAACAGGAAGATGGAAACTTTTATCGCGCGAAAATTTACCATATTTTTCCAAAGATGATTTGCCTCAAGAGGTCAACGGTTTCATTTATAGAGTACTGAAGAACTAAATTCTAGGCGGAAACTGTATAATGATTAAGCCGTACGTATTGTTGTAATCTTTTTTTAACAATGCCTGTCATTAATAAAGTTCATTGTGGCCCTTACAGATATTTTTTGATTTAAGACATCCTCTACTGTTCAATACTTACAGAACAGTGAAGAGTAGCCTGCAGAAAACGCGGTTTACCGGAGCAGAGCTCGCAGTCCGAGGGTGACCAAGGATCGAGAGTGAGGAAAGACTGGAGAGGACCAATTCTGTTGTTAAGTACCCAGTCCGTTACCATCTCCAGCATAACCTTTGGATGGCTGCGCTTACAAGACCATTTTCCATAAATATCCAGTCACCGAAAGACAAAAAGATCTGATCAATACCAAAATCTCTCTTACAATAGGTATTAACTATTGTAAGTGAGATTTTGGTATTAATCCGATCTTTTTAGTCTTTTGGTGACTGGATGTCCATGGGAAACTTATGCCTGTTTATGTCAGTTGAAGGGCACATAATTATACTTGTTACCAAACAGATTTTAGTTTGGGTGAACGAGAGGATGAAGTAGCAACTCATGTGGCTTCACAAAAGAACAAAGAAACAAAGACGCTTTTCGCGAGCCGAATACGTGCTCTTAGGTACGGAATAACAGCAAGTTCTAGCCAAGAGCACTTACTGGCAAAAAGAAACCATTCGGAAAATAGCTGGACATAATGGCTTTAAAATAGTACGTACGTGAATCCAACTTGGTAAACTAGCTAACTAACTCTGGGAAAGCTTACATTGTTGAATTACTAACCCTAATCAACAAATATTCTAAGGAATTACTAAAACTGATCAGCAGATACTTTTAGCGATATTTCTAGTTGCACAACCTTGACGAGTTAACCTCGCGGGTCAGATGCCGTCCCGGGTTTCTTTGATTATTTTAATAGTAACTTGCTTTCCAGTACTAAAAGTTTAATTGATCCCCAGGACCGAGTTGTGGGTTACCAAAAAGGGAATTATTATTCTTGCCAAACCATAGCGTAAACCATGCAAGGGATAACTTTTGATAACAACGCTTTTCTCGTGGAACTTTTACCCAAAGCACGTGACAAGGTTGTTTGTTCGGCTGTCTGTAACGTTTGTTTGCATTATCCATATACAGGCTAGAATTTCATAAAATTTTCTTTAACATAGTCATTGCATAAATTTTGTAAACATTTCTTTGGTAATAAGTCAAAAATTGACTGTTTAAATGTATGGTTCAAATAACTAGTAGCACCTTTCTTCGGGAAAACTTTTAAAATACTAGAATCGAAATTTTCAGGACTGAGTCAAATAAACAATTTTTAGGCTGCTAGTAAACTCACGATGTAATGTTTATTTGGAGTATGTGTTTGTAAATATTATATCTCAGTAGTATATCACCAGTGGATGCGATGCCAGTGTTTCTTGTCAGGTGTCTCGGGTTCTATATGAAACGTTGTCATTTAGTTTGTGAAGTTCACTGGGAAGGGAAATTGCACGCGGAAATGAACCAAAACTAAATGACTTCATTAGAGCGAGTTGCCACCCTGGCCCTGTTCAACATCTATTCATATTAAATAATCGAGTTTAGGCCCAAAAATCTTTTTTTACAGTTTAAATCTTTGACCAAAAGATAAACTTTTCGTTCCCCGTTCCTGTTCCCTGTTCCCCGTTTCTCGTTTTTCCATTGCAATTTCCCGTTTCCCGTTTCCCGATTCCCGTTCCCTTTCATGAGTAGTCACGTGCTTCTCATTATGTGCTGAAAATAGAAACAAACGTCAATATCACGCTATGTGCTGTTTCTCTTTCAATCTTTTGGAAAAGATTTCACTTCAGCTCTTAACTGGTTGACGGCATTGATGTCTTGCTAAATTGCTCCAGAATAAGTTGGAAACATTCTAAATAGTAAGTATAGTGTTTATTTCTGGCATTTCTTTGGCTGTACGTTTATTTTGACAGTAGAGCGACTCACGGCGAGCCTTCACAAGGGGTAAACACGCTCTTACAGAGCATCGGATGAATAACAAAACCAAACAATTTTTTACCTATCACTAACAATCGACAGCGATTATACCGAATTAATTAAAGTGTAAGTGTAATTAATTTATAACTGACTAAATCCACGTAACAGTAAAGAGATCTTAGGAGCTCGTAAGATCGAGAATCAAACTGGAATTTGGGGTGTTAGTTTACCTGCGGAGCAAGAACGAAAACCAACAACAAACTCAATCCATATATAACGCCGAGTCCGGTACATGTATTCGAACCCGGTGCCCTTTTTGGAAAGCGAGCGCTCTCCCAACTGCGCCAGCCCTGCTCTCTTCTAAATAGTTGAAAAGAAGAAGAAGTTGGAAACCAGTCTTCAGTACCCTGTATGCTGTGGCTGGCTTCTGTCTCATTTATAACTAACAAGCTGTACATTTGTCAGTTTGTGTGCATGATTGCTACAAAACGTTGCCATTTCCGATTTTTTACATTGACTTAAGTATTGGCGCCCTGTCGATGTATTCTGGGTGCTTTTTGCTACTAATTTAACAAGTAATTATCGAAGAATTATAACAAACGTTAGGCGATTAGATGTTTCGAATTTCTGTCAGTGAATTTCCTTAACTCGCTCAACCTGAAAACGTATTTTCGCAGCTTGCCTCGTGGCTTGCCATACTTAGTCTACGATAAAACAATTTCATCATAGTTGATTAAAAATTGTTCATGTCGATAAAATTTAATACAGTGTGGTAGACAAAAGTAAGGCCCTCTCGGTTGACCTCGGTTTGTTGTAGTTAATCTCAAGTCATACAGATCGGAATGTAGAAAATAAGAAATCTGGCATTCAATTAGATAATTATATCGATTAGCATTTCGTAGATGATTTTTGAATGTAATGTAGTTTACAGTAAGTCAGGAGTTATGAAACTAAAATCGAAAATAGGTGAAAAAATTAAATCTTGAAGTATTTGTTTGATTCATGTGACATATGCAAATCAAATTTTATAGCAGGAAATGCTATGCATATTTACGTCTCCGTTTACAGATCCCGTTGCCAATTTTGTGTTCGCTTACAAATTACTGACACTGTTTCGTAAAAGGTATCATTGATAAACTCCTGGGTAAACTTAAATTCGATTCCACCGTTAAACGCCTAAACGAAGCGAACAGAGAGAACGCCCTTCAGCTTTGAGTTTTATTTATCACTAAACCACAAAACCCATACTGTTGGAGAGGGGGTCAAAGGATAACCTCTGATGGTTTCCTTTTTCGTGCATGAAAACAAAATTTATTTGGAGCTCCAACCAGTCACGCTTCTAGTGCGGTGGTGGAGCTGAATAAGAGTATGTGAATCGGCAAATCTGTTACGATGTTTTATCCAAATCTATCGTTCCACAAACATTTTTGCTTTTCGATATGAATCCTTGATACTTTCACTCAAATTCCTTGCATGTGAAGCGCTCTTTTGAGCAAATAGTCTTGCAGAGTGTTACTGACTCCCCAGTTACCACGCGTGCGCGCCTTCCAAGCGAGATTGAAAGCGAATCAGCAGACGAAAACAAAAAACATCTACCATGGGATTTCGAAAAAAAATAGACACTACGCGGTTCCCAGGGGTTTTCTTCTCTTCTCTACGTTGATGCAGAAAGGAAGAAAAAAATAACCTCTTGGACAACCGCGAAGTATATTTGACACGTGATGCGTCTCTATGCTAGCTGCAATTTCCTTGCACGAATGTCTCACTGTCCCTTGATGGGAAGCTTGTTTGGCAACTTCCCATTATCCTGTACATTATCAGATTTTGTGCTCAAAAACGGTCTACTCACAAAACGAAAGGAAATATTCCGTTAAGGTCTTCCCCCGAAATAAAGTTAAACACAGGATTTTTGTCAAACTTTCACAAGTTGTTATCAATCATGTGGTGTTTCGAAATATAAAATAAAAAGAATATGTCCTGGGGTCCGTAACACACGTTTATTTGATCAGTTAACGCGTCTTTTTTCCATTGGTACAGGAATCACATAACTAAAGCAAATCTTAAAACAATGTAATAGACATATTATATCGTTAACAAGGAACAATTTAATATATATACTAGTAGTATCAAACGGAATTGGCTCAAAAACTTCCTCGCGAGCGCGTCAGGTGATTTTAGCTCCGTGAGCAACGAATTTCTAGCAATCATTTTGTTTTCAAACATGGGATTTTTTTCTAACTCTTTGAAAAAAAGAGGATGAATGATAGGTAAAAATTCCTTGAAAAAAAAGGTAGGTCCCCATGCTTGTTTAAGAGTAAATAACCGGCATTCTTTATCCTAGTGAGCTCATCCTCATAGCAAACTCATAAGGTCTTTGGACGTGCGCGCGCTAATGACGCAATAAATCGTGCGCAGTAAGGATGCGCAATGCAAAACAGGGGAATGACCTTAAAAAAGCACAACAAAAAAGCAAGATTTCCCTTCATTATTGATGAGTTTTGTTTCACAAGACAAATTTGTAGTTTTTTTTTTTTTAACTTTAAGTTCGCCCAGTCGACAAGTGGAAAAACTTGTCTTTGCCTGATTCACGGGCCGTTAATTTATATATGGCTTTGTGAAATTCATGCAACTAGATAATTTTATCCAAGGATGTCCGATCATTTTCCAACTTTATCAGGGCGTCACTAAGTACTTCCGACAGTCTCCCAAAGATTACAGACATTACTGAGGACCGGACAAACAAGAAATCGTATTTTTCCTAGTGAAAAGCGACGTTGTCACTACGTTAAACGCGACTCGGGCAATTTGTAAGGTGCGATTTTCTCCATCACTGCCAGCGCTGTATAGGGTAAAGTGTTTCACCTCGAGCCACGACTGGTCTAAGGATACTGTCCGCTTTTCAATAAATCCTCTTATTAACTGCTCCCTTTGTGTGGCCAAAGAAAGCAGAAATTAAGGGGGGTGACTCTTAACTACCAATTTGTTTCTAAAGCAGGTTTCTAATTGCTATATTTTGGAAACAAAACATCATACAAATAAGCTTTTTGTACGAGTTTGCTCTAATGAAGACTCCTCCAAGAGTTTCAGGTCACGGTGATATTTAACGTGTAACGTGACCAGAACGGAATAAACCTTAAACCTCAAACGGCGGATAGATTTTAAAATTTAAATGAGCGTCAATAGATAAAGAACATGCACATGCGTAATGTGACGTATTGTTTTTGTGAAATTCGCATTATTATAAGAGTTATGGCGTAATAAACACTCGTATTTACAGACTTTTATCAGTAGCGTTTCCTTTTTTCGTGTAAACAGTAAAATCAGATTATAAAGACGGCCACGTTATCTCTGATTCGTAAGAGAAATCGGAACTTTACCTTGTTTCCGTGGAGTTTTAGGGATTTTAAATTCTAACGCGCGGTTTGGGACTGGCACTAGTTTCGCACGCGCAATGATATATTTTTTAAAGCAGGTGTACCCCGGCCCCAAATAAAATTCACCATTTAGCGTTACAAAAAGCTTCAAAATCGCTTGCTTTAAAATACAGTCTTCGGCAATTCCTTAGCAATGGCTCCAGATCTGTAGTTAAGAGTATCACCCCTTAAAAGTCACTGTTGTCCCTTTCTGGTGTTCTCTGTTCAGTGTCTGAGTGGTTTAGTGTCTGACATGCCCCAGTCTCCTCTTCGGCCTCCAACCCATCACTCCCCGCGCGAATTCAAACGAATCACAGGGAAACACACTTTATAGCTCCCGGAGAACCAATGATTTACGTTGATTTCAAAAGAAATTTAATGCAATTATACCACTGCAGAGTGCCGTATTTAAACGCGATTATAATTACGTGTGTAGAAAACTGGACTTTCGAAAAAGGTACCTGCTTCACCATTTTCACAAGAGCGGCATCTTATATTAAAATAATTCTGACAATGAAACAAAACACACTTGAGACTATTTGTTGAACCCATATGCGAAGGTGTTACACAGAAAAAAGATGGCAGGCGTCTTGCTTGATACTTAATGTACAGTTCTTGAAGACGAGCTCCATTCAAACGGCGAGCGATTAAAAAATAATACTTCGCCTCCCACGTCTTCGCCCAAGCAAAGCTTATGCCGCGTGTATAATTCACAGATGAAGAAGCAAAGCGAGGAAACTTGTCAACATGATGCCCTCTGCAAAACAGAAACACACAACAAACGTCTGATTTTCACATCAACATCCCACGCAAATGCGATCAAATTTATCAAATGCACTTTAAGCTTTGAAATATTTGATTTTTGTTTGCTATTAATGATAACAATAATAACAATAATTAATAATAATAATAATAATAATAATAATAATACGTTATTTCTTTAGCGCTAGAGTACAATTGTTTTTGCCATTGTTTTTAAAAGGTAGCAAGTCCAAATAATGAAAGAAACATGGCCGCTGCAACAGAATACACCGCAGACCAACTGAACTACTACAGGATTTGTTTTGTCACCACAGATATTCTGGCCGAAGGTCTGCGATCAATCTTCAAACAGGAATGGGACAAACGTTACAAAACAACAATTGGAGAATGGAAGGATGAGCCACAGAATGGAATGGACTTCTTTAACGCGGAATCGCCGCGAAACCAGAGAAGAAATGGGCATCTCTTAACTACCATGATGAATGGAGATAGAGCTGAATGGGATTGTACCATGCTGTTTTACGCCATTCTTTACTCTGATTGCATTGGCCCAGGCCTTAACGTGGTAGTCCAATCGAATGTGGATGATCTAAGAAAATTTCGAAACGAGGAATTTGCTCACATGCCACAAGGCAAGCTTTCAGACGCAGACTTTCAAAATGCTATAGGCAAAGTTCATACTGCATTTCAAAGACTTGTTCTTTCCACTGTGCAAATTCAAAACGTCATAAAGCAGACAACGTTTCCTACGGAGGAGTTAAGAGATGTCTTGAACAAAGTTGAAGACTTAAAAAAGGAACTACAGGAAAAAGAGAAACAGAAAAAAGGTCTTGAAGACGAGCTGCAAGAGAAAGAAGAGCATTTAAAACAAAAAGAAAAAGAAAAACAGGTCCTTGAAGATCAGCTACACAATGAATTTTCCCCATTTTGCATTCTTCCTCCAAAACCTTCACACGACGTCGCACCTCGCAAAGGTGAGGTGGCTAATATTACAAAACAGCTCAAGGAGCTTAAGAAGGCCAATGAAAACAAACTAAGTTATCTGTACATCTCGGGTAATCCTGGAAGTGGCAAATCTCAACTGGCCGGTCTCGTAGCTAAGCGATTCTTCGACGATGCCCAAGAAGATCCATGCGCTTCTGTGTTTGTGATGACCTTAAATGCTGAAAGCCTAGATACGCTACTGGAATCGTATTTCTCTTTCGCTCGACAACTTACGTGTCCAGAATATGCAGTAACAAACATCCTTCACTCTAAGGACTTGAAAACAGATGAAAAGATTGCCCATCTGAAGACGCTGATAGCCGCAAAACTTGAGCCTTACACATCATGGCTGCTGGTAGCTGACAATGTCAAAAGTATATCTCGAATGCACGTTCATTTGCCGGAATCTGGAAACAAGCAATGGGAGGGTGGTCAACTGCTTATCACAACACAGGACACTGCGTCTATCCCCTTAACAAGCTCCTTCCTTCAACACATCTCAGTAAAAACGGGTATGGAGCCCGACGATGCAATTTCATTGTTAGCCATCCTTTCTGGTATAGATGACAGCGATACGGGAGTGGTTGCACAAGCATTGGACTACCAACCTCTTGCCTTAGCAAGCGCCGCCACCTATGTCAAACAACTTCGGCAGAGCAAAATAAAATCACATTTCAGCTGGAACGACTACCTAGAGAAAGTAAAAAGTGGCAAGCGTGTAACTACTGAAACCATTCTTGCTGAGACGAATCTAAGCTACCCAAAATCTATGACAGCAGCAACAACACTAGCTGTAAAGGAAGTCATGATATCCGACAAAGTCATAGATCACACATTTAGTTTTATTTCCCTTTGTGCACCACAACCATTGAGTCTTGATATCGTGATCAATTATATTCTGAACGTAGATAAAGAAATTCCAAATAGAGAGATGATTATCACGAGGATCCAAAGATGTTCCCTAATTTTACTTGAAGAAGAGGATAGTGACGTCTACATTGGCGTACATCAGGTTGTGCGTGATGTTATTCAGAGTATTATGAAGGACTATCCGGAGAGTTCCCATTATGAAGCCGTAAGTGGAGCTGTCAACGCATTTAACCAGTTCATAGACGATATACTACCGGAGAATCAATGGTCAGAAAAAAATACAGTTAGACAAACCAAACGTATTACGACTCACTTAAAAACCCTCATTTTAAGTTTAGTTCATTTGGTTTCAAAGCAAGACGCCTCTAAAGTCGTCAAAACAGAAATGCTTAAGCTCGGGAAAACCTGTGAAAATCATTGCGACTTTCATTCGGCCAAAAGATATTATGAATATTCATTGGCAACGTCTGTGCAAAAGCACGGACCTGAGCACGTTGACGTTGCAACTACTTACAGTCACATGGGTTCTGTTAACCAGGCTCTAGGCGACTTCGAGCAGGCCAAGGAGTATCAACATCATGCTCTAAACATCCGCCTGAAAAAGCTCGAGCCTGAGCATGTTGATATTGCAACTACTTACAGTAAGTTGGGTTCTGTTTACCAGGATCTGGGCGACTTCCAGCAGGCCAAGGAGTATCAACATCATACTCTAAACATCCGCCTGAAAAAGCTCGAGCCTGAGCATGTTGATATTGCAACTACTTACAGTATGTTGGGTTCTGTTTACCAGGCTCTAGGCGACTTCGAGCAGGCCAAGGAGTATCAACATCATGCTCTAAACATCCGCCTAAAAAAGCTCGAGCCTGAGCATGTTGATATTGCAACTACTTACAGTAACTTGGGTTCTGTTTACCAGGATCTGGGCGACTTCGAGCAGGCCAAGGAGTATCAACATCATGCTCTAAACATCCGCCTGAAAAAGCTCGAGCCTGAGCATGTTGATATTGCAACTACTTACAGTAAGTTGGGTTCTGTTTACCAGGATCTGGGCGACTTCGAGCAGGCCAAGGAGTATCAACATCATGCTCTAAACATCTGCCTGAAAAAGCTCGAGCCTGAGCATGTTGATATTGCAACTACTTACAGTATGTTGGGTTCTGTTTACCAGGATCTAGGCGACTTCGAGCAGGCCAAGGAGTATCAACATCATGCTCTTAACATTTACCTGAAAAAGCTCGAGCCTGAGCATGTTGATATTGCAACTACTTACAGTAAGTTGGGTTCTGTTTACCAGGCTCTAGGCGACTTCGAGCAGGCCAAGGTGTATCATCATCTTGATCTCAGCATCTGCCTGAAAAAGCTCGAGCCTGAGCATGTTGATATTGCAGCTACTTACGGTAACTTGGGTTCTGTTTACCAGGCTCTAGGCGACTTCCAGCAGGCCAAGGAGTATCAACATCAGGCTCTAAACATCCGCCTTAAAAAGCTCGAACCTGAGCATGTTGATATTGCAACTACTTACAGTAAGTTGGGTTCTGTTTACCAGGCTCTAGGCGACTTCCAGCAGGCCAAGGAGTATCAACATCATGCTCTAAACATCCGCCTTAAAAAGCTCGAGCCTGAGCATGTTGATATTGCAACTACTTACAGTAAGTTGGGTTCTGTTTACCAGGCTCTAGGCGACTTCGAGCAGGCCAAGGAGTATCAACATCATGCTCTAAACATCCGCCTGAAAAAGCTCGAGCCTGAGCATGTTGATATTGCAACTATTTACAGTAAGTTAGGTTCTGTTTACCAGGCTCTAGGCGACTTCGAGCAGGCCAAGGAGTATCATCATCTTGATCTCAGCATCTGCCTGAAAAAGCTCGAGCCTGAGCATGTTGATATTGCAACTACTTACGGTAACTTGGGTTCTGTTTACCAGGATCTGGGCGACTTCGAGCAGGCCAAGGAGTATCAACATCATGCTCTAAACATCCGCCTGAAGAAGCTCGAACCTGAGCATGTTGATATTGCAACTACTTACGGTAACCTGGGTTCTGTTTACCAGGATCTGGGCGACTTCGAGCAGGCCAAGGAGTATCATCATCTTGATCTCAGCATTTGCCTGAAAAAGCTCGAACCTGAGCATGTTGATGTTGCAACTACTTACAGTCACTTGGGTTCTGTTTACCAGGCTCTAGGTAACTTCGAGCAGGCCGAGGAGTGTCAACATTATGCTCTCAACATTTACCTGAAAAAGCTCGAACCTGAGCATGTTAATGTTGCAACTACTTACAGTAAGTTGGGTTCTGTTCACCAGGCCTTAGGCAACTTTGAGCAGGCCAAGGAGTATCATCATCATGCTCTCAACATTTACCTGAAAAAGCTCGAACCTGAGCATGTTCGTATTGCAACTACTTACAGTGACTTAGGTTCTGTTTATGATCGTTTAGGAGACACTGAGCAGGCCGAGAGATGCCATGATCATGCTGAGATTATTCGAAGGAAACAGCTTGGTGCTATGGCTGTGGATGACCCAGCTGCTCTTGTCAGCCTAGTTTCTGTGCAGCATGAGTCAGTTGATCTACAAAAGCCCACGGAGAGTAACAATCCTTCCCAAGATTTTGGGCAAAAACAGCATCGTCGTGTTAGAAGAAAACGTTGTATAATGCTTTGATTGGTTTAAAAGCGTTGTTACATGTATCCAAAACAGGTACGCGATGCGTACATGTGCGGCTTACGAGCTGTACGAGTTATTTTATTGACTTCTGGTTATACTTTTAGTGACAGTATATTTCTTTTTAAATGTGGAGAAAGAAAATCGTTGTTGTCTTTGAGATCTATTTTGGCAACGGCAGTTAATTCTTGTATAAATTGTTTAAATATGGAACTGTTGAGTGACTTGAATAACTATTTTTTTCGACGGGTCGTGGGTTAACGGAAGCTGAGCGCATGTCACGTTGTCAACTGAAAGAAACGTACTGAGAAGAATAATATAGCTATCTATCCGAGTGAAGTTTTTTTGGGCCGGTGCAGAGTTATTCAGAACAATGCGCGGTCCTATACTTAGGAAATATCAAACCAGCAATGCAGCAACCTGAATGTTTGATTTTAGTTATTGGCCCAATAACTACATTACGCGTTATTTTAGCATTGTTAAGGTCCAGATGTTTTCTCTTCGTTTATCTTTTTTTCTTTATTCGATTCCAATTAATATAATTAGAGTTCAGGTCAAGCACGCCCCTTGTTTAAGCATAAACAGTCAAGGTTCTTTGAGACTAACACTTTTTTTGCATCAAATGAATAAAATGATCGTAAATGTTATACAGTATCAGAAGTCCATAACTAGAAGTCTACATCTCTGGTAATAGGCCTTGAGATGTGTCTTTCGCGTGTAGGCTATTTTTAGAACAGCTTTGCTGCGAACGAGTAGACAATCACGTTGAAGTATTTTTCAATTCGCGCCTTTCATTGGTTGAACAAATTTTTGAAGAAAAGCAGAACTGCGAGGACGAGCGAACGGCATTACGAAATTACTGTTTATTGGTCATCATAATTTCCGTTTTGTGAGGATTAAATCGTCCGGACAAGAATCATCAGGCCATCTTTCATCGATGATGATAGCATCGAAGTTGTAAAAATTCGGAGCATCCAAATAAGCGAGAGGACCTCAGTGTTTTGGAGTCAGAACACGAAATGGCAGCGAGCAAGAGAGACTAATTCCGAGTCAAATTCAAAATGCGAAGACACTAAACATTAATGGTACTCTCGAGATGAAGAGTACATTTTGGTACAGGTTTCGTTGCTATTTAGAAAAACAAGACCGTCGTCCCTGAAGCGCTCAAAATCGAGCGCGGAATGAACAGAATGAAGTTTGATTCGTTTGAGAACAACATTCAGAGAAAACGACAAGTTTGGCGAGTTTCGCATGCTTTTGGAATTATAAGGACGGCATGACAACAAAAGACTGACTAAGGTAATGTATTTATTTTAATATGTATTGGTAATAGGACTGAGTGGAGTCCAATTCGGTCTGTAATCATACGAGTGATTAACAAAATCGGACGACCGCGTAGCGGGAGTCCGATTTCTTTAATCACGAGTATGATTACAGACAGAATTGGACGACACAAAGTCCTATTACCAATTAATCATAAGTATAACAAAATTCGAGAGAAAATTAAGATAAAGCGAAGCTTACTAAGGACTTCTCAAGCCATTCTTGAAGCTGAAGGTTTTAGGAATATCAAGGAGTATTTAGTCACAACAAGGAACCAAATAAAGAGCGCGCGCATGCGCAGCACGCGAACTTTGTTATTGGACACCTTGTTATTGGACACTTTGTTATTGGACACTTAGGGTGTGCTAAGAACCAATCAGATTCGCGAATTTTGGTATAGTTGTGAGAATTAAAGAGAATGGCCTGTCAAGTGTTTGGATTTGATTTGATTTATTTCACCTGCCACTTTCCAAAATATTCGGTCGCAACTAGAACTCCAAGATGTCGAAATAGTGGGTTACGTCATTTTCTCGCGAGACATCAGTTTCTAAAAATGGCCTACACGCGAAAAACATAGCACGCGCGTCAATACCAGATGTAGACTTCTAGTTATGGACTTCTGACAGTATCTGTTTCCTATTTCCGGAAATGTTTTGCAATAACCGTATTTTCTTACCTGAAAACAGCACTAACGAGCAGAAATTTACCCACAATGTAATTCTCACTGCTTTTAAGTAATTCGTGAAGTTTCATTGCCTAAACGTATTTGGTTTCTTCGTAATTTTGGAAAGAGTTGGTCAAAGTTGGTTCCCTAATTCTGGACAAGTTGCCCTAATTCCGGACGATCGTTACGGGATAAATACTCCCGTTTTCTTGGAAATATTCTCCTCGATCATGGCAAAATACATCTTATAAAAGTAAAATAAAGAAAAATCCATTTAAAAAATTACCTTATTCCCGAAATTTAAAGCATTTTCTTTCGCTTTTAGCGAAGACTGAAGCCATCAGTGTATTGATACGCTATAATTGCTTGGTGAAATTTACAACTTCAGGCCTGTGACCTTCCTTCTCAGCGCTTCCATGGTTTAGTCGCTAGAAACGACGAAAGCCAAGAACCATTAATCAATACCAAGAAAGGTAGTTATAAAATCAGCTGTTTTTCAACAGCTATTCCATTGAACTGCTTTTTGTACAAGTTTGCTATCATTTGGCTGACTCGTCCCCAGTCGTCTTCATACAGCGCGCAAGGAGAACGCAGGGAGATGGTACCGAGAAAGGGAGCGCAAGGTGAGATGGGTAATAAAGAAAACACTGATTTTTTTGTATAAATTCTCGAGTCTTCATTTCCTTATTAATTATTTCGTGATTTATCCTTTAAAACAAACTTGAAAATAGGTCATTTTACAGTTGACAAACAATACTGTAAGGCTGATCGTACTACATAAAAAGTAAACTTTGTGAGACACCAACACGACTAGAACCGATATAGCAGGATTGCAACCGTGGACAGCTGTTTCGTTCTTATTGGAACTCATAATTGTGCACTCATAGTTGTGCATTTTACAGTTGTCTGCTCAGTGACCTGGCCTTTGAATGGTAGCGAGGCTGAATTCGAAGTTGACCTTGCATTGATACAAACCTCTATTTTTCTCATGTAAATGCAAACTAGTAAGCATCAGAACGACTTGATTTACAAAACAAAAGCAGTGAGGTCTGTATTAAAACAAGGTCACCTCCAGCCTTACTACCACTCAAAGGCCAGGACGCTGAGTAGACAACTGTAAAATAGTCTATTGTGAAAGTCATAAGGGAGCGGTCATAATTTAGAGCAGGGCAGGGGATTGATGATATTAGGGAGGGGTAATGGATTTTTGGGAAGTGCTGGAGGAGGGGTTATGGAATATCCACAGAGAAAAAAGGAGGGGTTACTAGAAATGAACGTTATAATCAATGAACGTTATAATGAATTCCTAGGAATATGGCTTTATTGTTCTAGTATGGCATTAGGAATCGGCTTTTGCCACGTGGTGGCCAGTCTTCCAGATCTAAGAATAACCTGTTCAAATACTTCTCGTCGATCTTCATTCTCTTCTATCCCACTGTCCCCCGACTCTGCCGATTCATCCAAATCATTCAGGACAAGGTCCTCTTCTGAATCCGACCTCTCATAATCATTCTTGTCTTCGACTTGGTGGTGGTGGTGGTCGTCGTCTGCCTTGCCTGATTCATCCAAGCTTTCTAGTTGCTTGTAACTGTGAGATGCCGAGCAATCGTTTCTAAGAACATGATCTATTATGCATTTTACTTTATCGTCCTTTAATGTTTTCGTTCCGGTAAGAAGATTGTGTTTGTCCAGATATTTGTTTAGCTCGAATACTTTGTCCTGGCCTTCTAGTTGTTACTAAGTTTAAGAGAGTCACTTGCCTAAATGGCTTGTTCGTGACGGTTACTGTCTTTAACTTGCACCAATTCAAGCACTTACTTACTTAACTCAGTAGCTCCCAGGAGGAGCATAGGACATCCACAAAGTCACGCCACTCAGAACGATCTTGGGCTAATCTAGCAATATTTTTCCAATCCGGCCTAATTTAGCGCAGTCCCTGTTCCGCTGATCGTTTCCAGCTCCATTTGGGGCAGCCCCGTTTCTTCTTACCCTGCGGATTCGATCCAAGATAGCGCTTGTCTTGTCACACAGTCTTGGGGTTTCCTAAGGGTGTGCCCGATCTACCTCCAGTTTCTTTTGCATATTTAGTTAGCCATTCTTTCCTGGTTGGTAATCTCCCATAGATCCCCACTGCGGATTATTAAAGGCCATCGGATCCGTAAGATGGAATGCAGGCACCGCCTACAAAAACCTGGAGCCTGTCTGTAATGTGTTTGGTCATCCTCCATTCAAGCACTAATGGCCTATTAAAAGTGTTTTGGTTTAAAGAAAGAGTTATGAAATGTTTTTAACCACTTCAAGGAGGGGCCATAGAGAGTTTGCAGTTTGGGGTTGAAAAAAAAACATCCACACCCTTCCCTGCTCTAAATAATGACCGCTCCCTAAAAGCATGAAATTTGATTAATGTAGCCATTCGAGTGACGGTGTGATACCCCAAAGCAGTCAATTGAACAGGCTCAATTAGTTTCGCACTGTTCGATTGGTTTTTCTTTCAAAAAGCAGTCACACTGCTTTTGTCCCTGTCTATTTTTTTTCTTTCTGGTTTAGCCTGTTTTGTTTTTTAAAGGAAAATAAAAAATTGAAAAATAAATATTTGACGTCGCCTTGTGCAAATAAACGTTTCGTGTGGGAATTATATTTCCTCAAAGAAGTCTTGCTGAAAAAGAGTGCTAATAATTTGAAAATGAAGTTAAATTTTCGTAAATAACTTGCAAATGCTTGTAATGAAGAGGAAAATGAAAGAAAGCCAAAAAAATACTAACCCTTCCCAACAGGGCTTATCTTGGGCAATCGGACGACGAGAACCGGTGCTTTGCTAGTGGTATCACTTACAGACGCGATATAACGCAGTTCACCCAAATAGTTTATTTTTTAGTTAAAAAGTGCTAAATTGTTTGAAAGATTCATCCATTTAAACCAGGAGTTTAATTCCTCTTGATTCGTGACTCTTAATCCTTTGTATCATATGGGGATGATACCACAAGGAAAGCATTAGCTCTCATCTGATCGAATCGCCGAATTTAAGCCCTGTCGGGCAGGGTACGTACTTCGATGAGCGACCAACTGGAAACACCCCATATTGTGGGCTTCTCTGTTTTCTTCTCACTTTACCATGATTACAAAATAATTCAAATTTAAAATTCCAGCCCCTAATTGTTTTCATTCGTGGTTTTTGTCGCGTGTCACCTCGACGTTGTCAAGGCGACACGAGAATATACTATGGCGGAGTAGGTGCATTCTATGAATTTTTTCTTTATGATGCCGCCGGAATTTTCCCGCCATGTCAACATTTTTCCCGCCAAAGTGCATATTGCTTTGTAAAGCCGCCGGGACTTTCCAGCCATGCCCCCCACAACAGGCAAGAGATACATGATCTCTTCCCTAGCATCTAAAATAGTTTTGAACAGTTCCCTTATAAACGTCCCCTGAAAGTACAGAATACAGTGACCCTTAGCAAAAAGACCAACAAGCGATAATTAAAATGAAAGGACGGCAAATTTACAAATGTCACAACATTTACTGTGGACTATATCCACTGCTGATTTCTCGTATGTGGTTGTGGACAGTTTTGACCTTTATTTTGTTATAAAGATTCGAGTGAAAAAGGAAGCGCGAAGAAGGAAGGGGGGGTTAAACAAGAGACCATCGGTCTCTATTCAAGGGAGGGAGGGCCATACAACATACCATGTGCCACCTTCCTTTGAGGGAGGGGGCTATAGCAAAAACCATTGGTCTCCGTTCAGAGGAGGTGGGGTCACAAAAGATACCATGATGGGTTTCCTTTAAATGTAGGTGGGGATGTAGCAGACACAACGGGTCTCCGTTTAATTAGGTGGGGCCACAGGAGAAAACATGGGTCTCGGCTCGGTCTAAAGGGGTGGGGTCATATTACAAACCACCGGGATATTTTTAAAGGGGTGGGGCCGTAGGAGAAACAACCCGTCTATGTTTAAAGGGGGAAGTGGAAGTCGCCAAGGGTGTCTGGATAGGGTGAGGGGGCCATAACAGGAAGCAATACTCTCGACTTACATTGGTGGGTCCCTAGCATGTAAATATAGTTTTCACCAGTTTCCTTACGCCATTACGCGTTTTATTAACAACCTTTTTTTAGTGCAATCGATACAAATTCAGGGTAACCTGTTTATACCACTCTGTGGCCAAGTGAAAAGAAGCTACGCCATGAATAATAACTTAAATTCATGGTTCTTTGAAGGTGCCCTTGTGTCTGGATACGTGTCTAAGCATGTACAGATATATCGATATACATCAGAAGCTATATTTGCGGGTCATTCTCGGCTACAATTCAACCATTAAAGCTCTGCTTTTCAAAATAGCCACTTATTTACAACGAAGAACAGATATTTTCATTAAGCTTACCTCTTTTAAAGAGACCACTTTCCGCGATCTACTTTAAAGCACGGCACAACTTTCCGGAATCTTCCGCGACATTCGCAGAAAAATGACAGCTGAATAAAAAGAATACTCAATGGCTGTAACATTTCTCGGAATCGGATCCAATTCCGAGAAGTGTTTTTACGTGTCATCGGCCAAGTTTCCTGGAAATTTGTAACTTAACTTATATGCTTCAGTGGAAACAATTTATTTATTGACGTGAATTAAAGCTTGGATTTTCTGCAACATGACAAATATAACAGGAATAAAACGTGATTAGTGACTTTTAAACCTTAATAAAAGGAACGCAAGGCATGCAGAAGCAAGGGGGTCTTAAATAATTTTCAGGAAATTTGTCAAACAATTTAAACCACACAAGAACAGAGACGACAGAGAGTTTGGTAAAAGAATGGGAAAGTGTAGAAGCACGGGAGTGGTGAGGGTACGCTGTTATTGAACAATAGTTATCTGATATTTTATTTCATATTTTCGTTGTTGTTAAACAAAAGTTGCGTTATATTGTGGAAAACACCTTCTTGAGTTTACACACCGGCCCTTTTTAATAAAAGAACGTAGAGACTGCCCTCTCGCCCACTACCGAGGGTCTCCCAGGGGTTTCTACAGTGAAAAGGGGAACATGGCCAATTTCATCTGGGGGGAACATGGGAACATGAAACAGATTTTGGGGAACAAGGGAACAAAACATTGTGATAGGGGAGAGGGGTGGGGACAAACAAAATTGGAATAAAAACGTAAAAGGAAGTGATCTGGTAACATTGTCTGTGCACTTATGCTGTCATACAACGATTTTCAGTGGTCACTGAAGTGGAGTATGGGTATGAGTTATGAATTTGAGGGAAGTACAGTGTTAGAAGGGAGGTGCAGTGGCCTTATGGTTAGTGCGCTGGACTCCGGATATGGCGATCCGGGTTCAAGCCCTGGCCGGGGCACTGCGTTGTGTTCTTGGGCAAGATACTTTACTCTCATAGTGCCTCTCTCCACCCAGGTGTATAAATGGGTACCGGCGAATTTACTGCTGGGGGTAACCCTGCGATGGACTAGCATCCCATCCAGGGAGGAGTAGAAATACTCCTAGTCGCTTCATGCTACTGAAACCGGGATAAGCTCCGGCCTGATGGGCCACTAGGCTCGTATGCAGACTTTACCTTTACAGTGTTGGAACACAGTAGCGGTGTCACACCGATCATTGGCATGAATGAATATGGCGCTAGGAAATGATCGTGTTTTGTTGCAAGTACATTAAATATCTACATAACCTCCCGGCGTGCCCAATCGATGATAATCGATCATCGGAAATCAATCGCTATAATCGATAATAATCAATGAAAATCAATCGATTAATATCGATTGGTCTCACCATCGATGAAAATCGATACTCGCAATCTCGAGTCCTCTTAATTGTATCGATTTTTATCGATTATTATCGATTACTTTCAGTTTTAATTAATGAACCATTTATGAATTCTTACAACATTTTGTAAGCCCCTGGTGTAAGCGGATACACTACGCATCCGTCTGCGTGGACTCAAGCCAGCCTTGCCGAAGTCTTCCAGTCTTGCGAGTCATCGAAATCCTGCGAAATGAACGTGCTACTAGTAGAAGCTGTTGTGAAGGGCTACCACGTGTGCCCTTTTACAGTAAGGACGGGTAAAGCATTTTCCCTCTAGAAAAAAATCAGCAATCGAGGAGAGGCATTTCGAGTAGTAAACTGCGAAAAGGCGAAATTTTCTGTGCTAGAGTTAGTCTATACGCCAAAAAACGGGGAAAATGGCCGGATCTCTGGTTATTTGAAGGTGTCGGTACTTAATGCGTAGCGCAAACGTATCTGAAATCATTATTAAACGATTATCATTGACAATCGATATAATCGATAAAAATTGATGAAAATCGATGAAAATTGATCAAAATCGATGAAAATCGATACTCACAACTCTTTTGATCTTCGACTTTCATCGATTTCCGATATGAATCGATTATTATCGATTACAATCGATTTTATCGATTATCGAATTTCATCGATTGGGCACGCCGGGATAAACGATATTTACTTTATTTACAGTTACTGCGGTGATTTATCGCAACGAAGAGGAGAATGCAGCAATATGCGTTCGTCATTTGAAATTGAAATCGGCCGTGATTTGATTTCACTGATACGAGAACGATCCTCATCATGAAATGCCCAGACGTCGTGTTAAATTCTTCGCACCCTGTTAACTACGCACGGAATTCTCGGATGGCCCCGTAATTCTCCACCTTGCCATTGGGGTCGGGAAGAAGGAGGGGAAGCCTACAGGAGCCTATAATATAATTGTGCGTCCCTCAGATTGAATTATGGAATCACACATAGTCTATATTGCTTTTGATCATTCACTCCTCTCGATGCTTCTTTTGGGGGAGGGTTGAGTGACATCCCAAAAAGCGGCCGTGGAGGAGACTCTACTGATCTATACTCTAACAGGTTTACTGTGTATTAGGTTAGTCTACTTGTGACGCCTGTTGCAGATAGGCGGGAAGGTCTAAACTATTACGAGTTATCATAGCATATTTTTATTGGAGAGATTAGCGGGTAGTAAATTAAAAGTCAGGCAAATTGGAAAAGCCTGGAACAAGGGAAGACATGCAAGTTTTTGAAAGGAACAAGTTTTATTATTGTAAGGTTAAATTAGTATGGGTCAAATGGTGACGAGTGAAATTCGGAAATGACTTCACGCGCGTTTTTTCAAAATTCTAATAATTTTCCGAGCCTTCAGGCGAGGGAAATTATTAGAATTTTGACAAAAGGCAAGTGAAATTATTTCCTAATTTCACGAGTATACCATTTGGTTACCTTTTAATATCAAATTACGCTTACAATCGTAGTTTTTTAACTTGTTTATTGTATCGTCATGAATGAACCGGTTGGAAACGACGCCCGTGCAAAAACGGTCAAAAATCTGCTCAGTGCCATTCATGTTATCGCTAAAAGATTATACGACGACCAAACGAACTGGCCAAGGTGAAATTCAAGCGAAAATGTGCAAAGTTTAGGTTTTAAGATCATCTTTAAAATCCTGTACGCCATCTTGGCACTGAAACAAGGGAACGTTGCCATGGCAATTTTGTAATTTCACATGTGAAATTATAAATTGGCGCTAAAATTTCGCGTCAAATTAAGGAGTAATTTGTCACCCATGATATTATTGATTTAATTCATCAACCACTAGGAAAATATTGATGAAAACAAAGTTACCTATGAATGTATTATGTTGATGTGAATAGTAAATAAAGGCTGCCAGATCGCAATCTTGTGTTTGTGTGGTGGTTTTGAGAACTCATCAAATATAATTTTCTCTTTCATTTAATTATACCCTGTATGACCTTGCTTAGTGCTTTGTATATTCTAGACGGCGATTATAACGAAAATGGCATTAGATGTTCGTCCTTTAGTTCGCGTGCATACATCGCCCATCGCACGCCAGCATTCAGCGATGGCGTCGTTGCCATCGCTTTAAAACAATTATCAGGAATTTCACGATAAGTTGTCTCTCATTTCAATTCAGGACGTTATAAACTGTACCAAAAGCATATCACCTAGGTGATATGCTCACCTAGGTGATATGCTTCTGACTGTACTAACTGCATATTAGTATAATAATCAGTGGAGTTCATAAATTGCACAATCAAGGTGAAATTGATTACTGCTTTGAAAATCATGGACCCAAGGCCATGGACCACCTGTCTGATGGATCACCATAAAAGTAAATTATATCTCCCAGTGTAACGGTTAGACTGCGGACAGAAGCATATCACCTAGAAGCATATTACCTAGGTGATATGCTCACCTAGGTGATATGCTTCTGACTGTACTAACTGCATATTAGTATAATAATCAGTGGAGTTCATAAATTGCACAATCAAGGTGAAATTGATTACTGCTTTGGAAATCATGGACCCAAGGCCATGGACCACCTGTCTGATGGATCACCATGAAAGTAAATTATATCTCCCAGTGTAACGGTTAGACTGCGGACAGGGTTTAAAACTCAGACTTTTGACACTCAATATCCACTGTCTTCCTACTTTCTAATATGTAATCGAGGCTTGAATTGTCAGTTATAATGGGCCAGCGGGAGCATGTGAAGTTTTTGGGCTCTCCTCGTGGATTGTGCTCAATATTATTTTTCAAACGATCGCAAGTACAACGGGAGGGACTTACCTATTACTGTTATTACTGGATGTAGAATATCTAGCGCTTATCTATTTAGTCTGCATGATTCTCAGACTGTCCAGGTCGCTCACGGCCTTCTCTCTTTCCCCAAGAAAGGGAAGAGAGAGAGTGTGTGTGACCACGAGCGATCTAGACCGTCTGAGAATCAGAATATTTAACAATTATTCCACGAGCGCGCGTTGGATATGAGATGGAAGATAGCCAACAAGGCGCGTAGCGCCCAGTTGGCCAGAACGATAACGATAATTGTTTTATTAAAAATGCCCAAAAGAATTGAAATATTTGAGCTCCCCCAGCTGTTTTCGTTGACGAGTACGGATACAATATTTGTGTCAATGGTATATGAACTCATATACCATCGCATGTTGACCAATCAAAACTCAGGAATTGCAATTGCTAGTTTTTAATAATATCTGTTACGCTCGTTGAAGACGAAGTTTAGCTTTGAAAAACGTCTGCGTTTGTGGACCGGCTCCACGGACCAGGCTCACAGGAGTGATCCATGGACGCGGGACCATGTTTTGTATACGGCGACTTTGTTGTGTCCAGTTTTCTTGACGTTTCCATGGCATCCACAGTCTGAAAGGCTGCTCCACAGCTATACACAAAGTTGAAGGTTGTCCGTTTGAATCTCCGTTTCAATGAGATTTGGCTACTTAAGTGAGGATCGTGAAGGAGGAGCCGGGGTCTAAATCCCGTTTCCAAGCTCGCGTTCTCTTGCAGTACAAATATAGCTGTTTATGATTTATTTCATTTTTAGGGACGGACTATTATTTTCCTGGAAGAGGGGGTATGAAAAATTTTCCTCTGCAAACTTTTTTTTTTAAAATTGTCCACCTCTGCAAACATTTTTTCTTTCAAAATGCAAACTAATTTTTTTAGACCTATCGTGTTTGCAAGCAATTTATTTTGTCTTTTTAGGCCCTACAAACAATTTTTTTTTCAATATTTTCCATATTCCCTCTCCAGAAAAATAATGGTCCGTCCTGCTTACGAAAACACGGCTCGTATACGGCTGCTGGCTAGTGTACTTCATTCAGTTTTTTCTTTATTAAATTTCATTCATAAAAGGACGGAGAAGTAACCAGCTGTTGGTGTCGTTGCTTTTCTATGATTTTATTCATATTCTTTTATACGCAAGAAGTCAACACATCTTAATAAGGACCTAACGATACCAAGACGGCACACTGACGACAACGTTAACTAAAAAGTGGATTAATATTTTACTTAACATTTTCGAAACTATCCTAATTTATTTAGTGCGTTTGTTTTTGTCAGAACTAACTTGGCTCTAGCTGAATACGTAAGCGCATGAACATATGAACAATTTGTCATTGCGGTTCACGTTCTCTAGACTACGCAAAAATTTGGCCATTCCACGCCGTTGTTTTGCAGAGGACGACGATGTGCCAAGATGGATAACACACGTGCTAAAGGACGGACCATAATTTTCCTGGAGGGGGGAGGGGGGTGAAAACTATTGAAAAAAAATTGTTTGCAGGGCCTAAAAAGACGAAATAAATTGTTTGCAAACATCATATGTATTAAAAAAATAGTTTGCATAGAAGTCAGAGAAACTTTAATAATCTATCAATGAAAAAAAACTTTCAAAAATGAAAGTATGAGTCTAAATGTATATAAACTAAAAGTATGAAGACTAAAAGTATGTAGTTGTTTACAGACAGTATACAGGGCTCAAATAAAATCAACATTTTATTTGACCAAATTGGAATTTCAAAGTGGTCATGTAGGCAATAAATTCAACTAATAAATTAGTAAATAGCTGATCCTTTTCTTAAAAACAGTAACTTTATATTGCAGCAATTAAATATGAACAGTATTTTACATTTCATTGAATTAAACTTCATAAATATATATATACCCGTATTTTCTCTACTTAACACCCGGGGCATTAATTTTAAACTTAGCCTGGTGGACCCGGCATTTATTTGACTCCTGCAGATTACTTGAGTCCGGTGTTATTAAGCAAGGGGTTTAATTTATTATTTTTGACAAACATGTATCCATCAAATATACCTACAGCTTATTATTACTCAAATAAACTAATACCTGAGGGGTCTATTTTCAACTCCACCTTGGAGACCCGGCGTTTATTCGGTACCCAGTGTTTAATTGAGAAAATACGGTTAACATAGTTATTCAAACATTATAAAGAAACTGAAGCTATAACTAGAAGCTTACATGTCTAACATAAATTGGGTATAGCTTTTCTGAAGTTTCAAAAATGCAAGGACTGGACATTTAAAATTCAAACAACGGTTTCGCTTTTTACTGCTGCCAATCTTCGTAGTGTACGTCTTAGAAAACGAAAAAGATGAGTTCAGAGGTGTTTATTGGTCGCCACCATAAAATATTGAATTAAATAATGATTGATGGCAGCAAAAGCGAACCTCCTTTTTGTGTCAGATCGTGGTTAAAAAAGATCGAAAAAAAATTGTTTGCAGGAAGGTGTTGTTAGAAAAAAATTGTTTGCAGAGGTGCATAGATAAAAAAAAAAGTTTGCAGAGAGAGATTTTTCATCCCCCCCCCCCCCCCTCCAGAAAAAAAATGGTCTGTCCCTAAGCTATTGTACTGCTCATTAAGCATTTTGTTTGGTGACATAGTGGGCAGCTAGCCAAACATCGATAAAGTAATTCTCATATAACTTATTGCTAACCTGCAGGCCCGTAGCCAGGATTTTTGCTGGGGGGGGGGGGGGGGGTGGGTATGAGCGCCTCCGACGCGAAATTGTCAGCGCCGCAGGCGCGAGTCCGTAGGGGGGTCTGGGGGTATCCTCCACCAGAAAATTTTAAGAAAATGGGTTATCTGAGGCCGCATTTCGTGCGTTTTGAAGACATTTTGTTAGGAAACAAGCCATATAAAGGTGAAGGTAGCAAGGACAATAATTCTGGTACATTTTTAAATTCAAAACGTAGTTTTAGAAACAGAACCTTGTAAACATAATTTACAATTTATTTAACTAACAATAACGGCAGTTCTTTTAAAGGAAGACTGGAAAAAAATAGATATCTTTATTTCAGTGTCAAACGGTAATTACACAAATCAGCCAGAGTCGGTTTGCTGACTATGAACGGCATTAGTTAGAATGTATCGTTAAAATAAACCTAGAATCACTCAATTTGGTCAAAAACATGCCACACGAATCTTCAAATGGTGGACCTATTGAATATGAATAGACGAAGTACAGAAATACGATTTCCCTTTATTTATTTATTTATTTATTTATTTATTTATTTCTATACTTTTTTCACAAAGAGCGGACTTCCAAGGCTCGTGGGGGGGAGGGGGGGGGGGGGGGGAGGGGTGCGGACGCACCCGTCGCACCCTCCTGGCTACGGGCCTGATTGTCCTGTTAGCGCAATGAGGTGGGAAAAAGTATCCTTGTAACAGTTAAAAATGAAGGCTGTTTAAAGACGAATCGCAATTTGTAATACAGATAAATACAATTAATACCCATTTTGAAATCTTTATCAAAAATTTTAAGATTCAATTTTGCCTTGAAAATATCAGTACTGCACTTTTAATAGCTTTGGTTATTAGGAAGATCAAAACATCGCCACACTTTCCTGTTCGTATTCAAACAACAGATTAAAAAACGGAATGTTTATATTTTATCGACCGGATAAGGGATACGGTTTAATGCAGCAAAGTGCAGTTGATGATTTTAAGCTTTTGTCGATAAGTGCTCTTTGTTGCTAAAGAGGTAGATAGATAGTATTCAGCTAAAGATTCATCTTTTCTGCCATACCGTATTTATTTCTTTTTTACATGAAAATTATGTGAGATGCCAAAGAATACACTGTCGGAGTAGTGCAAAAGACATTTTTAATCGCAGTTAATGCTATCCCAGTTAAGTAGAAGATTTTGCAATTACATTTTATTACTTTTTTGATTGGCTTCTCTTAATAACACCGTAACGTGCAATCATTGATCACCTCCAAACTTGATATGTCACTTTGTATTTGACATCTTGTTGTCATTTGAGTCATCGATCGTCCACTTCAAATGTCTCAAATGGTTTTTGCACGGCATGCGTACTTTCGTTTTTTTCACACTTCATGTTTGTACTTGTCTGCTGAAGGTGTGACTAACCGACCTTAATCACTCTCTATCGACAGCAAAGAAGACCTTCCTTTATGTCATGTTTTAAATTATGTTAACTTTTGTCAGCCCTGTCCATTTACTGCCTTCTTGTCAAGCCGGCTTGTATAAAAACTCCTTAGCCGCTATCTCAGCTGTATCACGGAAGCAGTTCCACTGTAACAAGTCTCTCAAGCAAGCGTGATCGGTTAAGGAAGTAATAATGGGGAGTATTTCCAAATCAACATTCTCAATTTGGTGGACACTATTCACCGCAGGGCCACATTCTAATTATATGTCCTAGTATCGCTCTATTTATCAATTCTTATTAAAGGTATCCTTTTAAAACTGTGACGAGTATTTCCCGATGTCCAAACTCTTACGCCATTTTTGACAGAAACGTTATACCCCTTTGATATACCTTTGATAGAAAATGGCACCCACTTCACATACCTACTTAATTTTTCACTTGAATAACGCCTTAAAATACTTGAATGAATCAAATCTCCGTTGGGTCTATTTGAGATATTTTAAAAGGTCATTTAAATACATAAATGACAGTTTTGCCTACCTTTTGTATACTCTAACTCGTAAAATCCATACCCCTTATATCCCTAGAGCCTGAAGAAACTATCACTTTCGAGCGTAACCTCCCCGTATAGAACGCGCCATATATAGGGGTCGAACCCAGGCGCGAGAAGAGAGATGTCCAGGAAAACGTGCATGCGCATGCTCAGAAATCCGCCATTTCCCCCCCCCCCCCCCCCCCCCCTCAAACCGGAGGAAAAACAAAACCATATGGCAGCACCTTTGGCGCACAGATGATGAATTCAACGACACGACTATGTACTAAAGGAGCTTAACCTAGACACTATCCGACAGAAACTAACGACGAAAACAATGATCCCTAGCCGCCAAATAGAAAGAGCTTAATTCATCCTGAAAAACTCGGCAATTGTACTTACTTTTTGGACACTTTTCTGCACGAGTTCAAATCGCTCGCTCAAATGACGAATTTACTCGCAGGAGAGCTATGCCATCCGTAGTATTGTTGGTTTAGATTTTAGCGGTTGGTAATATGCGATTAGTACCTCAGGCTGTTCCGGAAATACTGGATTTTATGGCTTTAGACAAAGTTCACGACAATTTTTCTTGCAGTAATATCACGCGCCTAGTCGTGTAGTTGATTTTGTCATTTTAGCGAGCAATTTTACCCTAGCGCGCTCGTTATAGCAAAGAAACGCCACACTTCTCTCTCGTTTTTGATTGGTCCGTTTTGAGCATGTGCATGCAAATTATCCTGAAGTATGTATCGGATTGATCCCTGGCGCCACAGTGCTGGCGCAGACCAGAACGATCGTGGTCTCTGGGACGTGAATGCCTAAACAGGGCGTGGAAGGGAGAGTTCAGGAACTGGACTACGGTTTGACGCGCTTACTCATGTGGCGATGGGCAAAGCTTGTGTCTTGCAGCATTGTAAGTTTACTATTGTCATGCACGCGATGACAATATTGTCATGTACGCTTGGGCAGTTCTTTGACGTGACGTTGAAGCGCTTCGCATGCAGCACAAGGAAATAACCATTGTATTTCTTTGTGTAAGAGGCACTGGTTAGCTGTAATGTATTGTTTGGTCTTTTGTATCGGCTCTTGTGTACCGGTACACGAGGACAGAACCCATTTTATTTCTTTGTGTAAGAGGCACTGGTTAGCTGTAATGTATTGTTTGGTCTTTTGTATCGGCTCTTGTGTACCGGTACACGAGGACAGAATCCATTTGTTTTCTTGGTTGACCTTCAAGCCGCGGTAAAAAATATGCAATTTGCATCCAGCCATGGTTGAAATTGTTTTGGAATCGATGTAAAACAGTTGACTGAAATCGGTACAGTACTAAGGCCTGATTACATGAGCCGGGCTGGCTCGGTTTGCCGAGATGACTTTCAGCCCGGCATTACATACTACTTATTAACCGAGAGTGAGGTCATTACAGGGAAATCTCAGACCGAGGCCTTGATGTATTGACCGAGCGATAGCGAGGTCAATACAGCAAGGCTGAGGTCTGAGATTTCCCTGTAATGACCGAACAGACGAGGTTAATAAGTTATTTATTATATGGCCTTTTTAGCGCTGAAAAAAGGGAAACGTTTTTCAATATCCGCTTGCGCGCGCAAGAGGCTGCAAGTTCATGCGATCCAAACCAGAAGAAACGGTTTCTTCGACAATGAGACAATTTTTGTCTTCTTTATGCCAATATCTAGGGCAAATTTAACCATTTTAATTTTCACAAAACAAACTGACCTGTGTTTACAAGTGTTTGACCCTTAAAAAGTTATAAAAAGCTAAGGCAAGAAAAATTTTCATAATGCCCGGTCATTACAAGAAAATCTTGCCCGCTCATCAGCCAATCAGAGCGCGCGTACTATTGTAGCCATATAATAAATGAGCCTGGATACCCGGGCTGGCCCAGTTTGCCGAGATGACTTTCAGACAGGTTTTAGCACGAATCATCACAGCACGAATGATCTTGATCACCTTTATCCGGCAATTTGGTGGTTAATTTTTTGCACTTATGCAGCTGGATGGGTTACTTTACCTCTACATCCTATTTAGAAGGAGGAACATTGATTTTTCTTCGGATATTTGGCCTCAGAAGAGAAATTGAATGCTGGCCTGTTTAGCCGGGCTGGCCCGGTGAACGCGATTACATGGACATTTTTCAGCCTGATTGGTCTCGGCTAACCGGGCTGGCCGGGTTGTCATCTAATCGCGAAGTTGATTTTTGTTGCGTTAAACAGACGTGCTGAGATCTCGGCAAACCGAGCCAGCCTGGCTAACCGGGCCAGCCCGGCTCATGTAATCAGGCCCTTAGAAGAAACCTGTCTATTTAGCGTTGACAAAAACAAAAATTTGCCGAACGATAAAGATACAGCTGATTCAAGTCACTTGCGAGTCAAATTTCTGCAAATTTGACCACAAGCTTACCATCCTATGTTTCTGAGGTCACAGCATGCCCAATATAAGGGACAGACCATTATTTTTCTGGAGGAGGGGGGGGGGGGGATGAAAAATATTGAAAAAAAATTGTTTGCAGGGCCTAAAAAGACAAAATAAATTGTTTGCAAACATCATATGTATTAAAAAAATAGTTTGCATAGAAGTCAGGGAAACTTTTTTTTAATTTCTTAACGAAGACTAGTGAGCAGCACAAGGAAAGACTTCTTGTAGTTGTAAGCTTGTCGTTTATTTCCGACGTGTTGTTATATTTTGGGGGCCATACGATTAGCGCTAATCGTATGCTCCCCAAAATATAACAACACGCAATAACATTGTAACGTTCGTTTACAGCATATTTTACTTATTATTCACTTCCATGGGAAGTTGTAGCTAGGCACGCGAATGTGTTATATATGCTGTTCTTTGCTAGTTGTATTCATTCCCTGAAGAAGTCTCAGTTAGAGACGAAACACGTTGGAAATAAACGACAAGCTTACAACCACAAGAAGTCTTTCCTTGCGCTGCTCACTAGTCTTCGTTAAAAAATTAAAAAATGAAAAAAATACTGCCGCCAATCTTCGTAGTGTACGTCTCAGAAAACGAAAAAGATGAGTTCAGAGGTGTTTATTGGTCGCCACCATAAAATATTGAATTAAATAATGATTGATGGCAGCAAAAGCGAGCCTCCTTTTTGTGTCAGATCGTGGTTAAAAAAGATCGAAAAAAAAATTGTTTGCAGGAAGGTGTTGTTAGAAAAAAAATTGTAATTGTTGCAGAGGTGCATAGATAAAAAAAACTTTGCAGAGAGAGATTTTCCATCCCCCCCCCCCCCCCCCCTCCAGAAAAATAATGGTCCGTCCATAAATATTCAAATTTTCTCGCTAATCGCTATTGTAAATATTTAAGCTCCCTAAAATCGGCTTTTATTGCTGTCCATTCGCAGTAAAATGAATTAGAAATATTTTTTCAATGTATAAGTTCTCAACCTCGTAAGCAAATTATGTGGCAGAGCCAAATAAACAATTTTTAGGCTGCTAGTTAACTCACATGATATAATGTCGATTTGGATTATATCTAGTGTGTTAGTATATATCAGTATCTAGTATATCGAGTGGATAAGAAGTTTTATCACCAGTGGATATGATGCCAGTGTTTCTTGTCAACTGTATCGGGTTCTATATGTAACGTTGTCATTAGGGCGCGTTCGTTTGGGAATATTCTGGAATAAGAATATATTCTGGAATATATTCCGGTTAGTCTAATTTCAAGAGGTGAATATAAGAATGGAACATTTTGATTGGTGGATAAGCTCTAGTTTATGACGCTATATTCACCTCGCTAGGAGGTGAATTTTGCATTTCAGGGCTTGCTTACTCAGCCACGCCACCTTTGCCATCCAGGCAAGTAAACATGGCAGCCTTTCCTGAATGAAATTTTCGTTCATTCTGAAGAAGTCACTCCAAATCCGGAGTATTCAGCACAGTTGGAATTTTGAAAATTGTCTGCCAAGGCTTTTGGACCGAAAATATTTTCAAGAGATGATTCCCAAGGCATTAGAATTGATGGTAAACACGGTGGTTTTGTAGATCACACGCAGCCATGAGAAACTCAATGCGATCGATTGACCCAAAATTATTCAGTTCTCTTCAGACCAGAGCTGCTCGACTCATTTCAAGAGGATTTAGACAATTGTTCAGAAGTCGCAAACGACTAATCAAAGGTACTAGATATCTGTCTTTTTCTTAGTGTTTGTTTTGTTCCGTTTTATTGCTTAAACTAAAGTGTAAATTCTGATTTACGGTGAATTAAACTTGTTTACACGTATGCAAGAGAGCATTTCTGTTTGCTGTTTCCGCTTTTTAGTTCTTCATTTTGTAGTTAACAATTATTCTTTGAAATCGAGGTGAATAGTGGCAGAATATTTACCGAGCCGCGTAGCGGCGAGGTAAATATTCTGCCGCTATTCACCGAGATTGAAAAGAATAATTGTTTTAGTATATACACACAAAGTGATCTCAAAACAGACAATCTAGACATTTTCAAAACGAAACCTATGAAAGGCAATTTTATTGACGTCTAATTTGACGTCTCAATTCATGCGTGAAACACGTACAAAACTATTTACAGATTCTTTTAACATGGCAAATACACAATCTTCGATAAAATCCTCGTCAAAATGGTCCTTTTACACAGTTCAAATCGGCAACTTTAATCGAAAGTCTGCTTGGAAATCGATAACTGATCAAACAGAGTTTTCGCACTTATCGAGAAAGGCTTCTTGTTTGGCTCGTTGCGAAGGTGCCAGTCAATGGCGGCTCGAATTGAGGTGAGTGTTACCTTGTTGTAATATGACCTGTCTTGTTTTCTTGCGGAGATATAAAACTTCAATTCTTCTTTTTCTATTTCCTCGATTTCGGTGAGAAATTCGTTCTGTAAGACTTGTAAGGCAAACCAGTCTACAAAAATACTCGTAATGAGACAAATTGTAGTCGTGAAGATTAATTGCTGCCTATTTAGCGATAGGTCGAATTGATCACAGTATTTATGTCGATAAACAAACTGAAAAACACTTGTTTGCAAAACATGACTTCTTCACTTATCTTTAAAAACTTTTAGGCCAGAGTTCGTTGCCTTCTTGGTGTTTTCTGGCTCGCTGTCGTCTTTTATTTGCACTATTTTTGATTCTGAAACGCTAGCGAAACGCGAGTTTACGCCGGCCATTTTGTTTTATGTTTTATGGGATAATGCATTATCCACTCGGTAGCGAGTGAATAATGCGGCATTAGTCCGAGATAGCGAACCAATCAGATTGCTGGAATAGCCAAGATCACTGAGTGTGTATATACTAAGTAACAATTATTCGCCGAAGGCGAAGTGAATCTCGGTGAATATTCGCCGAGATTCACTGAGCCTGAGGCGAATAATTGTTTTAGTCTAATTTTCAGAGGTGAATATCAAGAATTAGTATAATTTCCAGAGGTGAATTCAATTCTGATTGGTCGAGAAGCTCGCACTATGACGCTATATTCACCGCGCTAGGCGGTGAATATAGCATCTCAAGGCTTGCCATGCCTAAGCCATGCCATGTTTGCCATCCAGGCCAGTGAACATGGCGGCATTTGCTGAATGAAAATTTCTCTCATTTAAAAGAAATCACTCCAAGTCCTGGATATTTAAAATATTGGGAATTTTTCAAATTAACTACCAAGGCTTTTGGACCGGAAATATTTTCAAGAGATGGTTTTCAAGGCATTCGAATTGATCGTAAACATGGTGGTTTTGGAGATTGCACGCGGCCGTGTACTCAGTCAGATCGACTGGCAAAACATTATTTAGTTCTCGTCTCACTGGAGCTAGTAATTTCGAGAGGATTCACACAATTGTTCAGAAGTCACCAACGATTAAACAAAGGTACCAGATGTATCTATCTTTTTCGTAGTGTTTGTTTTGTTCCGTTTTATTGCTAAAACCTGAGTGAAAATTACGATTTCAATCGAAGAATTAAACTGGTTTACACGTATGCAAGCGAGCACTTGTGTTTGTTGTTTTCGTGTTTTCTATTATTATTTTTCAGTTTTTGATATTCACCTCTGAAAATTATACTAAAACAATTATTCGCCTCAGGCTCAGTGATTATTGTTGAATAATCCCCTCGACTTCGTCTCGGGGATTATTCAACAATAATCACTTCGCCTTCGGCGAATAATTGTTAACTATTCTGCTCCTGGGAGCAGAATAGCCGGAATGGAAATCCAAGTATTCCGGAATAGGAAGAGCAGCCAAACGAACGCTAACTTGCATTATTCCAATTATTCTTATTTCGGATTGATCCCAAACGAACGCGCCCTATAGTTTATGGAGTTGACTGAAAAGGGAAATAACACGCGGAATTGAACCAAAAGTAAATGACTTCATCAGAACGAGATGCCTATTAAAAACGTCTATTAAAAACGATTGCTTTTTGGCCCAAAAAATTATTTCACAGTTTAAATCGTTTCATAACCAAAAGATAAACTATTCGATCCTGTTCCTCGTTTCCCGATTTTCAATTTCCGATTTCCCCATTTCTTCCCCGAGTAATCACGTGCTTCTCATTATGTGCTGAAAATAGAAACAAACGTCAATGTCACGCTATGTGCTATTTCACTTTCAATCTTGTCGAAAAGATTTCACTTCCGCTCTTAACTGGTAGACGGCATTGATGTCTTGATAAATTGCTCCAGAATAAGTTGGAAACATTCTAAATAGTAAGTATAGTATTCATTTCTGGCATTTCTTTAGGTGTACGTTTATGTTGACTGTAGAGCGACTAACGGCGAGCCTTCACAACGGGTAAACACGCATCAGATGAACGACAAAACGAAACGATTTCTCACCTATCACTAGTGATCGACAGCGATTATACTGAAAATGTAAGCGGAATTTATTTATTAATATATCCACGTAACACGGAAGAGCTCTCGGGAGCTCGTTAGATCGAGGATCAAACTGGAATTTGGAGTGTTAGTTTACCTGCGGAGCAAGAACGAGAACCAACAACAAACTCAATCCATGTATAACGCTGAGTCCGGTACATGTATTCAAAACCCGGGCCACATTGGCGGAAAGCGAGCGCTCTCACCACTGTGCCAGCCCTGCTCTCTGCTAAATAGTTAAAAACAGTCTTTAGAAGTTGGAAACCAGTCTTCAGTACCCCGTATGCTGTGGCTGGCTTCTGTCTCATTTATAAGTAACAAGTTGTACACGATTTGTGTGCATGATTGCTACAACGTTCCAATTTTTCGCATTGACCAACGTATTGGCGCCCTCTCGATGTCTTCTGTGTACTTTTTGCCACTAACTTAATAACCATTTATCGAAGAATTATAATTTAGGGACGAGATGTTTCGAATATCTGTCAGTAAATCTTTTGAACTCGTTCGACCTGAAAACGTTTTTCGCCGCTTGCGTCATGGGCTGCCATACTAAGTCTACTATAAAACAGTTTCATCAAAACAGTTTATTAAAAATTGTTCATGTTGATGAATTTTGTACCCTTAAATACAGTGTGGAAGACAGAAGTATGTTATAAAACATTGTAGAACAAGAAACCCCCTCGGTTGACCTCGGTTTATTGTAGTTAAATCTCAAGTCATACAGATCGGAATGTAGAAAAGAAAGAAATCTGGCATTCAATTAGATGATTATATCGATTAGCATCTTTGAATGTAATGTCGTTTGCAGTAAGTCAGGAGTTATGAAACTAAACTCGAAAATAGTTGATTTTGTCGTGAGCGAAATGATTTTGCGGTGATGAAATTGTTTTTGCCGTAAGCAAAATGATTTTGCCGTGATGAAAATCATTTTACCGTGACAGTTGTGGGCCACCGTAATGTGACATATGCCAAATTTTATAGCAGGAAATGCTATGCATATTTACGTCTCCGTTTACAGATCCCGTTGCCAATTTTCTGTTCGCTTACAAATTACTGACACTGTTTCATGAAAAGTATGATTGATTAACTAAAATTCGATTCCACCGTTAAACGCCTAAACGAAGCGAACAGAGAGAACGCCCTTCAGCTTTGAGTTTTTTATCACTGCACCACAACCCTACTCTGTTTTTGTTGGAGACGGGGTCAAAGGATAACCTCTGTTGGGGTTTTTTTCGTGCGTGAACACAAAACTTAAATTGACACTACGCTGTTCCCAGGGGTTTTCTCCTCTTCTCTACGTTGATGCAGAGAGGAAGACAACCGAGAAGTATACTTTGACACGTGATGTGTCTCTAGCTAGCTGCAATTTCCTTGCAGGAATGTCTCACTGTCCCTTGATGGGAACTTTGTTTCGCGCCTTCCCGTATTCTGTACATTATCAGATTCTTTGCTCAAAAACGGCCTACTCACAAAACGAAAGGAAATATTCCGTAAAAAAAGCACAAAAAAAAAGATCTGCCTTCGTTATTGATGAGTTTTCTATCACAAGACAAATTTAAAGTTTTTCTGCTGTTATTAAAGGCAGAAACTTCAAGTTTCCCCAGTCAACAAGTGGAAAAAGTTGTCTCTTCCTGATTCACAAGTCCTTAATTTATATGGCTCTGTAAAACGTATGCAAGCAGATAATTTTATCCAAGGATGTCCGATCATTTTCCAACTTTATCAGGGCGTCACTAAGTATTTCCGACAGTCTCCCAAGGATTACTGACATTACTGAGGACCGGACAAACAAGAAATCGAGTTTTTCCAAGTGAAAAGCGACATTGACGCTTCGTTAAACGCGACTCGGGCAATTTCTTAAGCGCGACTTTTTCCTCTGTCTCTCTTTTTCGTGACCGATGTTCGTAGCTTTGCATCACTGCCAGCGCTGTATAATGTGAAGTGTTTCACCTCGAACCACGACTTGTCCCAGTCTCCTCCTCTGCCTCCAACCCATCACTCCCTGCACTGATCTCACTGGTGACGAATCAGTTTAGTGGTATAAAGTGAACTCAAAAAAAAACCACAGGGTACCCACGCTTTATAGCTCCCCGAGAACCAATGATTTACCTTGACTGTAAAAGAAATTTAATGCAATTGTACAATGCAATTTACAATTGTACATAACACAAGTAATTCAGCTTATAGCTGTCAGTTGATTTTTAATAAACGATTTATCATCTATTTATCTCTCATCCAATTGTACCACTGCGGAGTAATTAAGTTTTCATCTGATGATCAAAAGTGAAGTTTCTGTAGTCACACTGTTTGCTACAAAGGACAACAACAAGGCAACAGATTTAATAAAATTTTATTCTGTGCAAATTTTGCACTAATTCAGAAGAAGGCAACATCAAACTTGTCATGATCATAAATTGTACTGATGGATTTATGAAAGACTGATATAAAAATACATCTACAATCATGGCAACTGCCAAGCTCAAAGCTGATAAAACACAACTGATGTATCTTTTCATAAGAGTAATCACAGTATGTAACTATCAAACACATAAAAATTCCCACTCTACTTGAGACTTGTTGTTCTTCAGAAACTCTATTACAACTGCCGACAGTTGCTTTTAAGATTCCTGTAATAATTTGTATTTATATTTACATAAGGTTCTTTCAGTGTGAAGTTTCAATCACAATGTACTAGCCTAGTCTTATTGAGCAAAAATTGCTTGAAAACCCACCCTGCACAGCGGCATATAGCATGTATATATGGAAGCACCGCAACCCCCCCCCCCCCCCCCCCCCCAACCCAACCTTCCAATTCTGCAACAAGTTCATTCCATCCTCATATATTTGTATTGCATTTTTCAACTAAAACAGTTGGAAAAGAGACAAAGGTTCATAAGAATAATAACCAGATACCATGGGGTGGCTCGAAGGAGACTTCGATTTCGACTATTTTGCTTGGTACAAGGAAAATGGTAAGAATTGGGAGCATTGGGTTGGCACTCTCTGACCCACATTTTTGTATACTCTCAAGGGACTGTTTTAATTTGTCAAGGGAATACTTTTCGCTGTGGGCAATAAAAACGTCATTGGATAGGAATGCGTCAGCAGTTCTCGATCCCGAAGTGTTATTTTCACGCGTCGCTCGTCATTTAGCCTGTCTAGCCTTTTGCAAACTACAGGTAGGTATTTTTCAAAGATCTGTGCTATTCATCGATTGAATCGCTTAGTTTTACATGCTCAAAAGCTGCTGCGAATCTTCATTGTCAGAGGATATTGGCCAATGCTATTTTCTATTGTTACAAGTCTATTGTTTGTCGTCTACATTGAAAGAAGTATTTTTAGCTCGTCACGCAATCTTTTGTTTTGACCACAATTCACGGACTTGATCACGACTTAATGTAGCTTCTCAAGACTTCAGACAGGAAAATGGTAATGTACAATATTGCTTCGAACTTAAATGGAATTTTTAGAAGGATCGATAAAGCCACTTAGTGAAAAATTGACTGCAAAAAGCCGTCGGGCTAAAATTAAACTTACGCTTTAGCGTGAATAATGCAGGATCTCGCGGCTTCAAAAATATGCAGAATTTTGAAGCTTTGATACATTAGTAGCTACATCTTGAAATGAGAATTAATCTAAAACAAAACTTCCTTCAAGTTTCTTTCATTTGCCCAGTTTACGTTTGGAATTTTAGGCTTCTGAAGCGTATTGATTTGAAAAGCACATGGTGACATCTGATATGCAGCGTGCGGCCGACTTACCATCGCGTGGTATAATTGTGTTCAGTTTACGACCTTTTACGTGCAACGATTTACTACAGTACTTCGGAAAATGCAAACAGGTATTTTTTTTGTTATTAGTTATAGTGATGGAAAGCCTAAAAAGCAATGTGAGTGTTAATTTTGTGGAAGGAATTCAGTAGTTTTCCGCTATCTCACGGCTCCATGATTCGCAAATTATTATCCCCAATTACCGCTTTTCTGTACCAAGATAATACCACTGGTGGTTAAATAAATGTCAGTGACAGTTGTACAGAATGAAAACCTACCTTTTACCAGAATGTTTTGAACTAGTGTTATATTTTGTAGAAAGAGTGTTTTTGCGAGTTGTTAAAATGACGCGCGGAGGTGAAGAATTTTTTTTCACCGTCTTCAAGTTTGGTTTGGAATCAATTTATCAAGGTTGATAATTAACATTTCAAATCATGAATTGGTCTTTCAGCGTGTCTAGTTGTAATAAAAGTTTACTTCAGAAAGGAATTATTTGTCTGAATTTAGTACTCATATGGTATATTTTTCCCACTCGCACGTTTGTGTTAAATGCTGTAAAAGAGCCAGGAATTTTTTTGGGGGGTGGGTGCGCGCTAATAAAAGCCTTCTGGACTGTGAGTCAATGGGTTAATACATCGCAAATCGCTTTCAATACTAACATTTCCCCAACGCATAATCCATGCAAAATAGTCGAATCTCGAAGAGATCTTTGATAAATTAACCGCATTAACAATTCCTATGACAATGAAACAAGACTGTTCAGACCTGTTCACGGCCTCACCTTTCAACACGAAAGAGTGGGAAAGAAACGAGTGGGTAGGAGTGGGGAGCGAGCGAAGAGACAGAAAGAAAAATACAGATGCTGTCCACATCTTTAGGTAAAAAGTGGGCGTATTACCCTCCTCCCCTCGTTATCGCCATCTTAACAACAGCTCCGCCCATTGACTTATTGGTTAAATTGGACCAAAATCGAAGCGGATAGTCTGATTTTTGCAGGACATGCGCGTGTCGTTTGCAATTTGCTTGGGGGATTTTGTGAAGACTTCTGATATCGTAACTGAAAATTTATTTGTTGAGACCAAACGCAAAGGTGTTGCACAGAACAAGTTGGCCGACGGCCTACTTGAAGTACAGTTCTTGAAGATAAGCTTCATTCAAACGAGCGATTTAAATAATGACTATATCGCCTCGCCTCGCTAAAATTATCCCGTGCGGATATTTCGCAGAGGAAGAAGCAAAGCGAGGAAACTTGTCAACATGATGCTCTTAAACGGGAAAGAACAAAAAAAACATTCCTATCTGTTTATATTTCATTCGCTGTTGCGTGAAGCTAATTAATCAGAATCCAGACGAACCCGGTCGTAAAAATTCCAACAGCGAAATTCGGCTGTAGTAGTTGGTCAACAGCCTTTTACTGCTAATCTTTGAGCGACGAAACTTTGGGAGTTATTTTCTAAACAGAAATTAATCAACCGCTCCATCGCCAACCGCATCGTGTCAGTAACATTATTATTATGAGAAAGTGCCTGTGGAAGTGACGACAACTGCTGCAAAACATGAGAAGCGTCAGGGCGCACCTACAATCGGCCTTTGTCAGGGTGATTTTATTTTTGTCGCCCTTCAACCAACGTGACTTTTCCAGGTTTGCGCTTTTGCTTGTCTCCTTCTCCACAGCTTTTTGTTTGTTTGTTGTTTGTTAGTTAGTTATCTTAATTTTCATAATGTATTTGTATTGTATGGAGTAAATCGTAATAAATAGGTTTTCTAGCAATGAGGAATTCCTTTTTCTCCAAAGATGGATACAGTCAATCTACTTTTCTCGCTCCCCGTTCACTCCCCCGCCCTCCCCTCCCACCCTTTCACGCCTCCCGTTTTTCACCGGAGTCCAGTTCTCTCGCGATTCTTTCCCTGCATTCAATGATTGCAAAATGCGAGAAAATAGAGGGCTGTGAATAGTCTAGAGACACTATGGCTGAATTTACCTCGACATAGCACCATAAATCATAAAAAAGTACCCCGAAATCTGCAGGCAGATCAAATCGATCTATACGGAATGCAAGTGTCCTGTGTCTGTGATAATAAACAGTGCAAATTGAGAACAAAAAAAAACAACAAAAGGTTTGGCAAGCTTGTAACCAAGCTGGTGGAAAAATGCTAAATGGTTGGAGTGCATTGCGGTGTTCGTACCGCACTGACCCTTATCAATGTTGCTTATAATGAATTCCTTGGTCACTTAGCCTCCGAGCATAGAAACGGGCCAAGGGCCGGAGGGATCTACTGGACAGTACTTAGGTGGGGAGGTTCCCCTACGTTGTACAAGCCCTGACCCCATTCAACACGTCTGAAATGTATCCTACTGTGCATTGCTGCATTGCCTGGTGGCGCCTAGTGTCTCCGTCAATATAAAGTTTGAAGTACACGCATATCCTGTTAAACACATCGCGCCATGTTTGCTAAACAAACATCAGAAAGATACCCAAGCCTTCAGAACACCTCTGAGCTCATGATCAAGAGCCTTGAAGCTTTACCATTTTTCGGGTTTCCTGGCAACGCAGCCTTATAAAGTTTTCTTAGTGAATTCCCTGTTCGGTTTGTTTGGTTCTTTGGTGTATTCCTGACCGCGTTCTTGTTTTAACGTTACTGCTCGACTTGTCCCAGCTGCCCACTGTCTGCGGTTTTCGACCCGACCGGAAGTTAAATTTCACGTCTTCGGACGACTGAGGCTGTGTTTTCACTAGGCCCATTAGCCTGCGAATACAGCCGCCTCTCCACGCTCCGACCCGCTTGCCGCGTTCGCACTCCGAACGCAGCAAGCGGGTCGGAGCGTGGAGAGGCGGCTGTATTCGCAGGCTATAGGCCGATTAACTAACTAAACATTCTTTCTAGGTGTTTGTTTACAGACCGACATTAGCTAGTTAAACATGACATCTGTTTTCAATGGAAAAAAATTAAGCCACTAATAACTGGAAAGATTCAAATTACAAATCCGCACAACTTTCAAAAATGTTCAGTTGGAGCCACGGTTCATGTTCGTAGCTCCTGGCTTTGTATTTTCTTCGTTTGTTGATCTTCGCTTTCGTTGCTTTAAGCAGTGTAAGTCAGGACTACTGAGCTTGTCGAGGGTGTAGCATGTGGCATAGGAATTTGGTATTGAAGAACTGCTGGTTGCCCGTAATGCGGGAAATGATTCTGCATGCCAACGCTGTGAAACAGGTAAGGCTCGGAGGAATTGTAAAACGGCGAAAGAATTGGGAAATGTTTTGCAATTCGTGAGCCATGTTTACAAGCATACAAGGTTTTGTTTCGAAATGACCGCAAGGCGAGCGTCTGGAAAATAATTTTGCCAGATTCTTTGGCAGGCATCTGTCACTACCCGCGATGCGATTGGCTGCGGAATTTGTCGGGACAAGTTAAACCATCTTGCGAGGTATTATAACTCTACGTGAGTTTCCTGTCACAAACGCGAGAAAGCTCGTTGTTTTTTCTTGTGAAAACAGTTGGCATTGTTAACTCGCTAAACACTAGACAAAGTGTTTTCACTGTATTTCCGGACTTTTCTGACTTTATCTAGCTAACATTGTCCTAGTGAAAACACAGCCTGAAATGCGGCGAAATTTTTAATTTTTTTTTCTGATTTTCACATCAACATCCCACGCAAATGCGATCAAATCTATCAAATGCACTTTAAGCTTTCAAATATTTGATTTTTGTTTGCTATTAACGATAACAATAATAATAATAATTATTAATAATAATGCGTTATTTCTTTAACGCTAGAGTACAATTGTTTTTACCATTGTTTTTACAAGGAAGCAAGTCCAAATGATAAAAGAAACATGGCCACTGCAGCAGAATACACCACAGACCAACTGAACTACTACAGGATTTGTTTTGTCACCACGGATATTCTGGCCGAAGGTCTGCGATCAATCTTCAAACAGGAATGGGACAAACGTTACAAAGCAACAAAAGGAGAATGGAAAGATGAACCTCGGAATGGAATGGACTTCTATAATGCGGAATCCCCACGAAACCAGAGAAGAAATGCGCATCTCTTGACTACTATGATTAATGGAGATAGAGCTGAATGGGATTGCACCATGCTGCTTTACGCCATTCTTTATTCTGATTGCATCGGCCCAGGCCTTAACGCGGTAGTCCAATCGAATGTGGATGATCTAAGAAAATTTCGAAACGAGGAATTTGCTCACATGCCACAAGGCAAGCTTTCAGACGCAGATTTTAAAAATGCTATGGGCAAAGTTCATACTGCATTTCAAAGACTCGCTCTTTCCACTTTGCAAATTCAAAACATCACAAAGCAAACAACGTTTCTTACAGAGGAGTTAAGAGATGTCATGAACAAAGTTGAAGACTTAAAGAAGGAACTAGAGGAAAAAGAGAAACAGAAACAAGGTCTTGAAGACGAGCTGCAAGAGAAAGAAGAGCATTTAAAACACAAACAAAAAGAAAAACAGGTCCTTGAAGATCAGCTACAGAATGATTTTTCCCCATTTTGCATTCTCCCACACAAACCTTCACACGACGTCGCACCTCGCAAAGGTGAGGTGGCTAATATTACAAAACAGCTCAATGAGCTTAAGAAGGCCAATGAAAACAACCTTAGTTACCTGTACATCTCGGGAAATCCTGGAAGTGGCAAATCTCAGCTGGCCGGTCTCGTAGCTAAGCGATTCTTCGACGATGCCCGAGAAGATCCATGCGCTTCTGTGTTTGTGATGACCTTAAATTCCCAAAGCCTAGATACACTACTAGAATCGTATTTCTCTTTCGCTCGACAATTAAAGTGTCCAGAATATGCAGTAACCAACATCCTTCACTCTAAGGACTTGAAAACAGACGAAAAGATTGCCCATCTGAAGACGCTGATAGCTGCAAAACTTGAGCCTTACACGTCATGGCTACTGGTAGCTGACAATGTCAAAAGCATATCTCGAATGCACGTCCATTTGCCGGAACCTGGAAACGAGCAATGGGCAAAAGGTCAGCTGCTTATCACAACACAGGACACTGCGTCTATCCCCTTAATAAGCTCCTTTCTTCAACACATCTCAGTGAAAAAGGGTATGGAGCCCGACGATGCAATTTCATTGTTAGCCATCCTTTCTGGTATGGATGACAGCGATGCGGGACTGGTTGCACAAGCATTGGACTACCAACCTCTTGCCTTAGCAAGCGCCGCCATTTATGTCAAAGAACTTCAGCAGAGCAAAATAAAATCACATCTCGGCTGGAAAGACTACCTAGAGAAAGTAGAAAGTGGCCAGCGTGTATCTACCGAAACCATTCTTGCGGAGACGAATCCAAGCTACCCAAAATCTATGACAGCAGCAACAACACTAGCTGTAAAGGAAGTTATGACATCCGACAAAGTCATAGATCACACGTTCAGTTTCCTTTCCCTCTGTGCACCACAACCATTGAGTCTAGATATCGTGATCAATTATATTCTGAACGTAGATGAAGAAATTCCAAATAAAGAGATGATTATCACGAGGATCCAAAGATGTTCCCTAATTTTACTTGAAAAAGAGGATAGTGTCGTTTGCATTGGCGTGCATCAGGTTGTGCGTAACGTTATTCAGAGTATAATGACGGACTATCCGGAGAGTTCCCATTACGAAGCCGTAAATGGAGCTGTCACCGCATTCAACCAGTTCCTAGACGATGCTCTACCGGAGAATCAGTGGTTAGACGTCGATACAGTTAGGCAAACCAAACGTATTACGACTCACTTAAAAACCTTCATTTTAACTTTAGATCATTTGGCTTCAAAAGAAGGCACCTCTAAAGTCGTCCAAACAGAAATGCTAAAGCTCGGAAAAACCTGTCAAAATCATTGCGAATTTCATTCGGCCAAAAGGTATTATGAATATTCATTGGCAACGTCTGAGCAAAAGCACGGACCTGAGCATATTGATATTGCAGCTACTTACAGCAACTTGAGCTCTGTTTACCAGGATCTAGGCGACTTCGAGCAGGCCAAGGAGTATCAACATCATGCTCTAAACATCCGCCTGAAAAAGCTCGAACCTGAGCATGTTGATATTGCAACTACTTACAGTAACTTGGGTTCTGTTTACCAGGATCTGGGCGACTTCGAGCAGGCCAAGGAGTATCATCATCTTGATCTCAGCATCTGCCTAAAAAAGCTTGAACCTGAGCATGTTGATATTGCAACTACTTACAGTAACTTGGGTTCTGTTTACCAGGATCTGGGCGACTTCGAGCAGGCCAAGGAGTATCAACATCATGCTCTAAACATCCGCCTGAAAAAGCTGGAACCTGAGCATGTTGATATTGCAACTACTTACAGTAACTTGGGTTCTGTTTACCAGGCTCTAGGCGACTTCGAGCAGGCCAAGGAGTATCATCATCTTGATCTCAGCATCTGCCTGAAAAAGCTCGAACCTGAGCATGTTGATATTGCAACTACTTACAGTAACTTGGGTTCTGTTTACGAGGATCTGGGCGACTTCGAGCAGGCCAAGGAGTATCAGCATCATGCCCTCAACATTTACCTGAAAAAACTCGAACCTGAGCATGTTGATATTGCAGCTACTTACAGTAAGTTGGGTTCTGTTTACCAGGCTCTAGGCGACTTCGAGCAGGCCAAGGAGTATCAACATCATGCTCTAAACATCCGCCTGAAAAAGCTCGAACCTGAGCATGTTGATATTGCAACTACTTACAGTAACTTGGGCTCTGTTTACCAGGCTCTAGGCGACTTCGAGCGGGCCAAGGAGTATCATCATCTTGATCTCAGCATCTGCCTAAAAAAGCTCGAACCTGAGCATGTTGATATTGCAGCAACTTACAGAAACTTGGGCTCTGTTTACCAGGCTCTAGGCGACTTCGAGCAGGCTAAGGAGTATCAGCATCATGCCCTCAACATTTACCTGAAAAAACTCGAACCTGAGCATGTTGATATTGCAGCTACTTACAGTAAGTTGGGCTCTGTTTACCAGGCTCTAGGCGACTTCAAGCAGGCCAAGGAGTATCAACATCATGCTCTAAACATCCGCCTGAAAAAGCTTGAACCTGACCATGTTCATATTGCAACTACTTACAGTCACTTGGGTTCTGTTTACCAGGATCTGGGCGACTTCGAGCAGGCCAAGGAGTATCAACATCATGCTCTAAACATCCGCCTGAAAAAGCTCGAACCTGAGCATGTTGATATTGCAACTACTTACAGAAACTTGGGCTCTGTTTACCAGGCTCTAGGCGACTTCGAGCAGGCCAAGGAGTATCAACATCATGCCCTCAACATTTACCTGAAAAAACTCGAGCCTGAGCATGTTGATATTGCAGCTACTTACAGTAAGTTGGGCTCTGTTTACCAAGATCTGGGCGACTTCGAGCAGGCTAAGGAGTATCAGCATCATGCCCTCAACATTTACCTGAAAAAACTCGAGCCTGAGCATGTTGATATTGCAGCTACTTACAGTAAGTTGGGCTCTGTTTACCAAGATCTGGGCGACTTCGAGCAGGCTAAGGAGTATCAGCATCATGCCCTCAACATTTACCTGAAAAAACTCGAGCCTGAGCATGTTGATATTGCAGCTACTTACAGTAAGTTGAGCTCTGTTTACCAGGATCTGGGCGACTTCGAGCAGGCTAAGGAGTATCAGCATCATGCCCTCAACATTTACCTGAAAAAACTCGAACCTGAGCATGTTGATATTGCAGTTACGTACAGTAAGTTGGGATCTGTTTACCAGGCTCTAGGCGACTTCGAGCATGCCAAGGAGTATCAACATCATGCTCTAAACATCCGCCTGAAAAAGCTCGAACCTGACCATGTTGATATTGCAACTACCTACAGTAACTTGGGTTCTGTGTACCAGGATCTGGGCGACTTCCAGCAGGCCAAGGAGTATCATCATCTTGATCTCAGCATCTGCCTGAAAAAGCTCGAACCTGAGCATGTTGATATTGCAACTACTTACAGTAACTTGGGTTCTCTTTACGAGGATCTGGGCGACTTCGAGCAGGCCAAGGAGTATCAACATCATGCTCTAAACATCCGCCTGAAAAAGCTGGAACCTGAGCATGTTGATATTGCAACTACTTACAGTAACTTGGGTTCTGTTTACGAGGATCTGGGCGACTTCGAGCAGGCCAAGGAGTATCAACATCATGCTCTAAACATCCGCCTGAAAAAGCTCGAACCTGAGCATGTTGATATTGCAACTACTTACAGTAACTTGGGTTCTGTTTACCAGGCTCTAGGCGACTTCGAGCAGGCCAAGGAGTATCAACATCATGCTCTAAACATCCGCCTGAAAAAGCTCGAACCTGAGCATGTTGATATTGCAACTACTTACAGTAACTTGAGTTCAGTTTACCAGGCTCTAGGCGACTTCGAGCAGGCCAAGGAGTAACATCATCTTGATCTCAGCATCTGCCTGAAAAAGCTCGAACCTGAGCATGTTGATATTGCAGCAACTTACAAAAACCTGGGCTCTGTTTACCAGTCTCTAGGCGACTTTGAGCAGGCTAAGGAGTATCATAATCATGCCCTCAACATTTACCTGAAAAAACTCGAACCTGAGCATGTTGATATTGCAGCTACTTACAGTAAGTTGGGTTCTGTTTACCAGGCTCTAGGCGACTTCGAGCAGGCCAAAGAGTATCAACATCATGCTCTAAACATTTACCTGAAAAAGCTCGAACCTGATTATGTTAATATTGCAACTACTTACAGTAACTTGGGCTCTGTTTACCAGGCTCTAGGCGACTTCGAGCAGGCCAAGGAGTATCATCATCTTGATCTCAGCATCTGCCTGAAAAAGCTCGAACCTGAGCATGTTGATATTGCAGCAACCTACAGAAACTTGGGCTCTGTTTACCAGGCTCTAGGCGACTTCGAGCAGGCTAAGGAGTATCAGCATCATGCCCTCAACATTTACCTAAAAAAGCTCGAACCTGAGCATGTTCATATCGCAACTACTTACAGTGACTTAGGTTCTGTTTATGAACGTTTAGGAAACACTGAGCTGGCCAAGAGATGCCGTGATCATGCTGAGATTATTCGAAGGAAAAAGCTTGGTGCTATGGTTGTGGATGACCCAGCTGCTCTTGAGAGCCTGGTTTCTGTGCAGTTGATCTACAACAGGCCATGCACGGAGAGTAACAACCTTTCCCGAGATTTTGGGCAAAAACAGCATCGCCGTGTTAGAAGGAAACTTTGCATAATACTTTGATTGGTTTAATAGCGTTGTATCACGTATCAAAAATAGGTACTCGATGTGTACATGTGCGGCTTACGAGCTGTACGAGTTATTTTATTGACCTCTGGTTATACTTTTAGTGACAGTATATTCCTTTTTAAATGTGGATTAAGAAAATCGTTGTTGTCTTTGAGATCTATTTTGGCAAAGGCAAATAACTCTTGTAATAAATTATGTAAATTGTGAACTGTTGAGAGACTTGAAATACTCTAATTTTTTCAAATGGTCGTGGGTTAACCGAAGCTGAGCGCATGTCACGTTGTCAACTGGAAGAAACGCACTGAAACGAGTAGGTATCTATGCGACCGGCGCACAATTATTCGGAACAATGCACGATCCAATACTTAAGAAATATTTCACCAGCAAAGAAGCAACCTGAACGTTTGATTTTAGTTATTGGCCCAGTGACAATATTACTCGTGTAGATAAAATATATTTTTGTTGGTGATAGGGTTAATTATAAGAAAGACTTATCACACGTTATTTTACCATTGTTAAGGTCCAAATGTATTCTCTTCGTTCATCTTTTTTTTCTTTATTCGATTCCAGTTAATATAATTAGAGTTCAGGTCAAGCACGCCCCTTGTTTAAGCATGGTAAACAGTCAAGGGTCTTTGAAACTGCGACTTGTTTGCATCAAATGAATAAAATGATCGTAAATGTTATACAGTATATGTTGCCCTATTTCTGGAAACGTTTTGCAATAACCGTAATATCTAACTTGAAAACAGCACTAACGCGCTGATATTTTACCAAAATGTAGCTACTACTGCTTTTCAGTAAGTCATGAAGTTTCATTGTCTGAACCTATTTGGTTTCTTTGTAATTTCGGAAAGAGTTGGTCAAAGTTTGTGCCTTAATTCCGGACAAGTTGTCCTAATTCCGGACGATCGTTACGAGATAAATACTCCCTTTTTCTTGGAAATATTCTCCTCGATCATGGCAAAATACATGTTATAAAAGTTAAATAAAGAAAGATTCATTTCAAAAAAATTACCTAATTCCCCCAAATTTAAAGCATTTTCTTTCGATTTTAGCGAAGACTGAAGTCATCAGTGTATTGATACCCTATAATTGCTTGGTGAAATTTACAACTTTCAGGCCTGTGACCTTCCCTCTCAGCGCTTCCATGTTTTAGTCGCTGGAAACGACGAAAGCCAAGAACCATTAATCAATACCAAGAAAGGTCGTTATAAAATCAGCTGTTTTTCAACAGCTATTCCATTGAACTGCTTTTTGTACAAGTTTGCTATCATTTGGTGTCCGAAATTAGGCATACATTACCAAAATGCAACTAGAATTTTTTGTGGTCTTACTCGGAGATATGAAATTCCAAATGAAAAATTCATATATGCCGAAAAACCTGGTCCTTTTAGCTTTACTTACGTTGAAAAAATATAAATCTATCGCATATTGTGCGAGAACAGACCGCGTATTTGTAAACATGTAATCCGACGCGCGATAAAAATCACATGTAACAAAAAACAAATTTTACATACCTCGATAAAAACTTGCATCTTTCTATCTACATGGAGTGCAGCTCAGCCACGAAAAGGATAATGAAAGCAGACTAATCAACAAGTCTACGGAACGTATCGTTCAGATTTGTTTTATTTCTACTACGAAATACAGAATCGTGGAGGCGAAGTGTCCGGAAATAGGGATGTTTGGGAAAAGGGGCAACATACTGTATGCCTCAAAAAGAATTTAAAGTATGGGTAGCAGTATAAGCACAAACGATGAAACATTTGGACAAGCATGCGTGACAATTAAAACGAAAATGGTGGTTAGTATAAGGGTGGTTGAAATAACATAATTTTCTTCAGGTTTTTCGCCATTTTAGATCTGGCTTACCAAAAGAACTTTTGCAATTAAAGTGCTTGAAATAGTAATTTTAGATCACTACATTGTAAACCTTAGTGACTAAGCTTGCATCAATCGGGTTACAATACTCACTACATTTTGCTGATGACCTTTTGAACTATGCTGCAAGGCAATTAGTTTATTCAACTGCGAAAGAATGAAGAGAAATAAAATAATCTGCAAAAGGGCGAACACTGATTTTTTGTATAAATTCGCGGCTCGTCATTTCCTTATTAATTATTTCGTGATTTATTCTTTAAAACAAACTTGACAATAGGCCATTTTACAGTTGTCTGCTCAGTGACCTGGCTTTTGAATGGTAGCGAGGCTGAAGTTGACCTTAAACAAGAAAGTTATTTATTTATTTTATTTACTGGTATTACAAAAGAAATTGTTCAAAAGGCAGTATTTTGTGGTCTGGTGCTGGTAATGGGTTTCTAGGCTAAGGTGGACTGGGATATTTCTACCCAGTTTTCCCACCCTCCCACCCAGGTTTTCATTACGCATATAGAACATGGTAAGTTGCTGTAACTAAAAATGTGTTTTGTTAACCTCAAGACTTTCAAGATTACATTGTAAATCCCTTACCAATTGATTAGACAAACACTTGTTAAGTACGCAGGAACTTCCATAAGACTTGACAAGAAAAAGTTCTTATAAATGTCGCCGCCGAAATGCTTGGTGTTGAGTGACAAGCCATAGTAAACAAGTGTGTTCACAAACCTAAAATGTATCATAACGCAAAAAGATAATATCACTGGATCTTAAACAGGATTATAAACATTTTTTTGTGTTTGATTACTACAGTACCAGTCAAAAATCTCAGTTTTTCTCATGTAAATGCAAAGTAGTAAGCATCAGAACGACTTGATTTACTAAACAACAGCAGTGAGGTCTGTATCAAAACAAGGTGAACTCCAGCCTCGCTACCATTCAAAGGCCAGGACGCTGAGCAGACAACTGTAAAATAGTCTATTGTGAAAGTCATAAGGGAGCGGTCATAATCTAGAGCAGGGGAGGAGATGGATGATATTAGGGTGGGGTAGTGGATTTTTGGGAAGTGCTGGAGGAGGGGTTATGGAATACCCACAGAGAAAAAACGAGGGGTTACTAGAAATCAATGAACGTTATAATCAATTCCTAGGAATATGGCTTTATTGTTCTAGTATGGCAGCCTCGCTACCATTCAAAGGCCAGGACGCTGAGCAGACAACTGTAAAATAGTCTATTGTGAAAGTCATAAGGGAGCGGTCATAATCTAGAGCAGGGGAGGGGATGGATGATATTAGGGTGGGGTAGTGGATTTTTGGGAAGTGCTGGAGGAGGGGTTATGGAATACCCACAGAGAAAAAACGAGGGGTTACTAGAAATCAATGAACGTTATAATCAATTCCTAGGAATATGGCTTTACTGTTCTAGTATGGCATTAACAATCGGCTTTTGCCACGTGGTGGCCAGTCTTCCAGATCTAAGAATAACCTGGTCAAATAGTTCTCGTCGATCTTCATTCTCTTCTATCCCACTGTCCCCCGACTCTGCCGATTCATCCAAATCATTCAGGACAAGGTCCTCTTCTGAATCCGACCTCTCATAATCATTCTTGTCATCGACGTGATGATGGTGGTGGTGGTCGTCGTCACCCTTGCCTGATTCATCCACGCATTCTAGTTGCTTGTAACTGGCACAATCGACAGCGTTTGTGTGAGATGCTGAAGAGTCGTTTCTAAGAACATGATTTATTATGCATTTTACTTTATCGTCCCTTAATATTTTCTTTCCGGCAAGAAGATTGTGTTTGTCCAGATATTTGTCTAGTTCGAATACTTTGTCCTAGTCTTCTAGTTGTTTACTGAGTTTGAGAGAGTCACTTGCCTAAATGGCTTGTTCATGACGGTTGTGTTTAACTTGCACCAATTCAAGCACTTACTTACTTAACCCCGTAGCTTCCAGGAGGAGCATAGGACATCCACAAAGTCACGCCACGCAGAGCGATCTTGGGCTAATCTAGGAATCTTTTTCCAATCTTGCCCAATTTAACGCAGTCCCTGTTCCGCTGATCGTTTCCAGCTCCATTTGGGGCAGCCCCGTTTCTTCTTACCCTGCGGATTCGATCCAATATAGCGCTTGTCTTGTCACACAGTCCTGGGGTTTCCTAAGCGTGTGCCCGATCCACCTCCACTTTCTTTTGCATATTTAGTTAGCCATTCTTTCCTGGTTGGTAATCTCCCATAGATCCCCACCGCGGAATATTAAAGGCCATCGGATCCGTAAGATGGAATGCAGGCACCGCCTACAAAAACCTGGACCCTGTCTGTAATGTGTTTGGTCATCCTCCATTCAAGCACTAATGGCCTATTAAAAGTATTTTGTTTAAAGAAAGAGTTATGATATGTTTTCAACCACTTCAAGGAGGGGCCATCGAGAGTTACTATTAAGGAGGGGTTATAGACTTCAGGCCCCGGTTGTTTGAAAGCCGATTAGCGCCAACCCACGATTAAATCGGCCAAATCCAGATAATAAATTTATCCTTCGATTAAATTGTGTTCCTCAAAGCTCGATTAGCACTATCCGAGGGATAAACTAAGGGTAAAATTTCACACACCTAGCGAGGTGGATTAACTCACTAATCGGGGGAAAAAAACTTGCAAAACAAACAAAATGGCCGACTTAATGTTTGGTGGTTTTGCTTTATTGCCGGGTCCAGTAAGGAAAGAAAAGCAATTTAGGACACCTAACGACTTTTCCAAAACACATTTTACTTTTCTCTCGAGGAAGTGTGAGGCCTGCGTTCGGAGATCGCAAAATTATACACAAGCACGAAGCAAAGAAATTTCAACATTTTCCTCAGAGATAGAAATCGTCCGTCACTAACCGCTGTAATGTAAAAAAAGGCAACATCAGTGGTGGAATTAAAGGGCTTTTTTGGCCTAAAAATGGCGAGTATTCATTTGATTTTACGGACAGAATCTGGTAAAAGTTTAGTTTACTGTCGAACTTGTTTGTTGTTCATTCGGCTGAACTAACAAGCCATCAATCTACGCTTTCAGTTTATTCTTCTTCGTAGTTTAATACTTTAATGCCTTTCTTCTGTTCTAATATTTTCCCCTAACCAAACTTTGTTTTGTTTCATTCATGCAATTGCGATTCTCACTTTATTGCCCGTCGCAGTTATATTTATTCACAGTAGTTCGTACTAGCTAGTTCCATGGAAGAGAAATCTACAAACTTTCACTGAACTCATGTAAAAGTTTCAGCGAGGATTGAAGACATTTCGGTTTCGTGAACTTCTCAGTTTAGAGAAACAATCCTTAATTTATAAAATACAAACGACTAAGGCTGAAAATTAGACCGGTTAGCGTTTTTATTTATTTCCGGCCGTTGCACAGGCCTACTTGTATGATTCAGCGAGCTTCGCTCAGCGTTTATGCAAAATTTGCACCGGATACATTGAAATTATTTTTGGTCAAAACTCCAATTTTTATCTTAGCTTTTTCTGTTGCTTCTTATTTCTACCCGAACACAGGAAATTTCGTTAAGGAAATTGGGCTTTATTTCTTTTTCTCGTTTTATTTTTTATTTCTACAATAATTTCCGTTGAATTTCGTATTTTGTAGGAGCCGTCATTTTTAGCTCATGAATGACGTAGTAATGCAATGAGCTGTAGGAATGGACCGAGAATTCACTCGATCACTCACTCCATTTTGTTAGACAATTAATTTATGCATTAAACCTGTATTAAACGCGTTTTCCCGTTCCTCCCCTGAAAGGTATTCTTTGTACCCAATGTTGGCCCATTGTTTTCTGTGCGTATATTTGGGGGGTAGGGCGAGGCAGAAATTTGCCCAATTTACTCAAGCACATGGAGAGATCCAATATGGCGGCTGTTGGCTCGATGTAACAGATGGGTTTTCGTTCCATTCATGATCAAAATAAACCTTTGAGGAGTTCTAAAAAGAAAAGGAATCATGCTTAAGAAAACTCGAGTGCAGAGATTTGAGCACCAAAGTCTTAAAGCGATGACAATCGATCGTTGGGAAATGTTTAATATATGCATTTGGACGACGAATACATGTAATCGAGGAATGCAGCCGTAGCAAGAAATTATGCTGCAAGCTCATATGAAATGAATGCTTTACTATCTGGAAGCAAAGGTAAGATTTCCTCGGTTACCATCGTATTTCATTTTGTATAAAGCTTGTAGCAAATGAACTGTTAGATTTCAACATTTGTTCGAAAACTTGCTTCATAATTTCCTGCAAAGAGTGTAACCCGTTTGTATTTGTGGCACTCGTTTCCATCGATAATAACATTTAAGTTTCTGTTGTTATACTTTTAGGTGTTCATATGAAAACAGGAGTTATTTTCCTCATGCAAGCAGCGAACCGACTTGGCATGTGTTTACTGGAATAAGTGTTATTATTTGTTCATCATCTTCGCCTCAGTTTGAATGAAACCGGGGTGATGAAACCTTAAACTATTTTTTCGAGTTTCTTTCATTTGTCCAAATGTGAATTGTAGGTTAATTTAAAAATGAAATATATAACCAGATAATTTAGAGTTCACTTGCATTTGTTTACTTGATAGAAATTAACGTATTCACGTTTTTTATATATATATGAATTTGACTTTCATAACACAAGCTAGGTTTCGACTATTATTTAGTTTTAAATCACATTTGACAAGGTGAATGTTGTTTTTGTCCTAAACAAAACTATAGTGAATTAAATTAAGTTTCATCTGACGATCGAAAGCCAAGTTTCTGGAAGATTATCATTGTCACACTGTTTGCTACAAAGGACAACAACAAGGCAACAGATTTCAAAATTTTATTCAGTGCAAATTTTGCACTAATCCAGAAGAAGGCAACATCAAACCTATCATGGTCATAAATTGTACTGATGGATCTATGAAAGACTGATAAATTGTAGAAAAAATATCTACAACGGCAACTGCCAAGCTGAAAGCTGATAAAACACAACTGATGTGTGAATTGGTAAGAGTAATCACAAACACATAAAAATTCCAAATTTCCTACTCTACTCCAGACTTGCTGTTCTTCAGAAACTCTATTGCAACTGCAGACGGTTGCTTTTAAGGTTCATGTAATGATTTGTATTTATAGTTGTATAAGGTTCTTTCAGTGCAAAGTTTCAATCACAATGTACTAGCCTAGTCTTATTGATCAGAAATTGCTTGAAACTAAATTGGTTGAAACCCTACCCTGCACAGTGGCGTATAATATAGCATGTATATGGAAGTACCCCCCCCCCCCCCCACCCAACCTTCATGTAGTAAAGATTAACTACAAATATGTATTTTATCTACATGAAGGTCAAAAACAAAAACAAGGATAAAAGAAAAAATGATTCCAAGTGTTCTACAGGCCAACATCCAATGGAAGTGGATTTCTCATCACTTTCATAGATTTTATTGTACATCTTTATTGCACCATACTCCCCAAAGTGTGGTATTTCTCTGTTTAATAATAAGGAATCTAACAATAACTAGATTTTAAAATACAAATGAAATGCCAGTAACAGTTGGCAATACAAATTCTAAAAAAGTATGTTAGCATTAGCTCTTGTTCATTTCATTGATTGATTGATGGATGGACAGAGAGACAGAAGGACGGATGTGTACACTGCACTACAAAATTATCTTTCATTTAGCGTGGTCAAACCCACCAATTCCTCTTTCAGTTCTAACCTCCCATGAGGTAGCTTTATGAAGCCTTTGATATCATTTTATTACCTTGTGAGGTTTCATCCTTGGTATTAAGCACACTTCTCCCCAAAAAGACATTCAACGGACACCCAATATTCAAAGACCCATTAAAGAACAAAGTTCCTTCCAAAAAAACCAAGCAACCCTCCCCTCACCCCTTCAGCTACTAGAAATTCATTTTGCCTGGATCTGCTTAGTCAAACCAAACCTCATACCACCCGCTATGCAACTAAGCTATGAAGTTAGTCCGCAATCCACCATGCACTTAACATTGTGGCTGTGTTTATGGAAAAACCACCAGCACAACTGCATTTTAATACCTTTTTGTAATTCTTCTGTAGTTTTAACAGGGTTTTTAGCTGGCCACCAAATGACGGCCAATAACCTTTCCTGTCCCTGTCAAATAGCCCACCTATACTCACCAATTTGCTTCTTTATATTCATTTTCAACAATCTCTTCGCTTGTCCAATTCATTCATGAGCTGGCTCACAGGAGCCTTTGATTTTATCCCTTCCCTTCCCTCCCCTCCCGCTCCACCGTTTCTCCCTGCAGTAACCGGTTTTACCGGTTTAATCTGAGTTTAACCGACGGATAGTTAATCGCATTCTCGTCCCCATAGCCCTTTTCGTTTCTCTTAGCCGGCAGGGCCTTGGCACGAGAAACGAAGGGCTCTGGGGACACAGGATTTCCAGTCCTAGATTCTAGGACTTCCGGACTTCATGTATGCCGTCACGATGTTTCAAAAGAAGGTATGAGAAAGTCGTGACGTCTTTTACTTCCGCTCAAGATTTCTTTGTTTTAAACGGCCAATCAAAAAAAATCGAATTAATTAAAAAATCCCATGTCCCCAGAGCCCTTCGTTTCTCGTGCCAAGGCCCTGCCGGCTAAGAGAAACGAAAAGGGCTATGGGGACGAGAATGAGTTAATCGTAGGTTAAATGTGCTTTCGGGAACACCATTTTATCCCCCTATTAGTTATCCTGAGAATAAGAAATTTAATTGCGGAATAACAGCTAATCGTGGGTTATTTTAATCGGCTTTCGAACAACCTGGGCCTGGTGTTCAAAAAACATCCACACCCTCCCCTGCTCTAAATAATAACCGCTTCCTAAAAGCATAAAATTTGATTAATGTAGCCATGCGAGCGACGGTGTGGTACCCTAAAGCACCCGATCGAACAGGCTCAATCAGTCACGCACTGTTAGATTGGTTTTTCTTTTAAAAACATTCACATTGCTTTTGTCTCTGTGTATTTTTTTTATTTCTGATTTAACCTGTTTTTTTTTTAAAGGAAAATAAAAAATTGAAAAATAAATATTTTCCGTCGCCTTGTGCAAATAAACGTGGAATTGCTTTCGACAAGGAAAAAATGTCTCCTCAAAAATGTCTTGCTAAAGACAATGAAGTGACAATGAAGTGTTTTTTTTTTTTCGCAATTAACTTGCAAATGCTTTTAATGAAGAGGAAAAGGAAAGAAAAGCCATCAACACGGGATATTCCAAGCTGGTCACCCATTCAAATGCTAACCCTGCCCAAATGGGCTTACCTTGGGCAATCGGACGACGAGAACCGGTGCTTTGCTTGTTGTATCAGTCACAGACGCGATATAACGCAGTTCACCCAAATAGTCTATCTTTTAGCTAAAAAGTGCCAAATTGTATGAAAGATCAATCCATTTAAACCAAGAGTTTAATTCCTCTTGCTTCGTGACTCTTAATCCTTTGTATCGTATGGGGATGATACCACAAGGAAAGCATTAGCTCTCATCTGGTCGCATCGCCGAATTTAAGCCCCGTCGGGCAGGGTAAGTACTTCGATGAGCGACCAACTGGAAATACCCCGTATTGTGGGCTTCTCTGTTTTCTTCTCACTTAACCATGATTACAGAATAATTCAAATTTGAAATTTCAGCCCCTTATTGTTTTCATTCTGTGGTTTTGGTCTCGTGTCCCCTTGACGTTGTCAAGGCGACACGAGAATATACTATGGTGGAGAAGGTGCATTCTATGAATTTTTTCCTTTGATGCCGCCGCAATTTTCCCGCCATGTCAGCCTTTTCCCGCCAAAGTGCATATTATTTTGTAAAGCCGCCGGAACTTTCCAGCCATGCCCCCCACAACAGACAGGAGATATACGGTCTCTTTCCTAGCCCCCCTCTAAAAAGAAGTATTTTTGACCAGTTCCCTTATTAACGTCCCCTGTCGTTTAAGGCGGGGGTACACCTGAAGCCCGTTTTTCCACCGCTAAACTTGGTTTAATGCGAATATCTCGTCTGCGTTTCAAGCAATCCAGAAACTCTATGCTCATTTCACAAAGCTATGATAAGCGGTGTTTTGTAAATTTTTTGGTGATTTTTGGGGATGTTTGGAAAGAGATAGTTTTTCTCAAAGGATTAGTAAAATTTGGAGAAATAAGAAATATTAGAGATTTAATGTGATTTTAAAATTAGAATTTGAAGTTAAAAATTAGTATATGGACACCCAAACAGTTCCCTGACAACCTGGGGTGCTCTTGCGTGGGGGTCAACTGTCTGTCAGTGTTTCAAAAATAATTTTCTTTCTTCTATCCCTTCCTTAAAACTCTTAAAATTTCACTCAAAATCGGGTGTACCCCCACCTTAAGGGCGGACAATTTCATAGCTTTTTTGACATTTACATCCAATTTACAGTGCCAAATAAATTCATCAGATGTGAATACAAGTTAAAATGCGCCTTTTAACATATTTATATAACAAGGCAAAAAATGAAAAATACTTTGAGCAAAATGCTCCCCCGTCTCTGCTCCCCCCCTACCCCCCTCATGGGGTAGAGTTACGGGGAGCAGAGTCTCTGCAGAGTCCCACCCTCACCGGTCCACCCACATGAGGGAGCTCCGACACCCTGATTCTGCGAATAAATTTATATAAGAGTTGTTCAACTCTTTTCCTCCCATGTGGGAGGCATTTTCTTGGACTCTACGAGGCGTAGCCTCGTTTTGGTGCTAAGCGTGTTTTCGTCCTATAATGTCATAAAATTATTGTTTTGGTTTATAATTCTTGCAGACGCATTGAATCCGAGGATTTCTCGATCTATTTTAGCTCGATGTCCGTTGCATCTTGGATTTCTTGAAAAGCTCGTTCTTAAGGCGGGGGTACACCTGAAGCCCGTTTTTCCACCGCTAAACTTGGTTTAATGCGAATATCTCGTCTGCGTTTCAAGCAATCCAGAAACTCTATGCTCATTTCACAAAGCTATGATAAGCGGTGTTTTGTAAATTTTTTGGTGATTTTTGGGGATGTTTGGAAAGAGATAGTTTTTCTCAAAGGATTAGTAAAATTTGGAGAAATAAGAAATATTAGAGATTTAATGTGATTTTAAAATTAGAATTTGAAGTTAAAAATTAGTATATGGACACCCAAACAGTTCCCTGACAACCTGGGGTGCTCTTGCGTGGGGGTCAACTGTCTGTCAGTGTTTCAAAAATAATTTTCTTTCTTCTATCCCTTCCTTAAAACTCTTAAAATTTCACTCAAAATCGGGTGTACCCCCACCTTAAGGGCGGACAATTTCATAGCTTTTTTGACATTTACATCCAATTTACAGTGCCAAATAAATTCATCAGATGTGAATACAAGTTAAAATGCGCCTTTTAACATATTTATATAACAAGGCAAAAAATGAAAAATACTTTGAGCAAAATGCTCCCCCGTCTCTGCTCCCCCCCTACCCCCCTCATGGGGTAGAGTTACGGGGAGCAGAGTCTCTGCAGAGTCCCACCCTCACCGGTCCACCCACATGAGGGAGCTCCGACACCCTGATTCTGCGAATAAATTTATATAAGAGTTGTTCAACTCTTTTCCTCCCATGTGGGAGGCATTTTCTTGGACTCTACGAGGCGTAGCCTCGTTTTGGTGCTAAGCGTGTTTTCGTCCTATAATGTCATAAAATTATTGTTTTGGTTTATAATTCTTGCAGACGCATTGAATCCGAGGATTTCTCGATCTATTTTAGCTCGATGTCCGTTGCATCTTGGATTTCTTGAAAAGCTCGTTCTTAAGGCGGGGGTACACCTGAAGCCCGTTTTTCCACCGCTAAACTTGGTTTAATGCGAATATCTCGTCTGCGTTTCAAGCAATCCAGAAACTCTATGCTCATTTCACAAAGCTATGATAAGCGGTGTTTTGTAAATTTTTTGGTGATTTTTGGGGATGTTTGGAAAGAGATAGTTTTTCTCAAAGGATTAGTAAAATTTGGAGAAATAAGAAATATTAGAGATTTAATGTGATTTTAAAATTAGAATTTGAAGTTAAAAATTAGTATATGGACACCCAAACAGTTCCCTGACAACCTGGGGTGCTCTTGCGTGGGGGTCAACTGTCTGTCAGTGTTTCAAAAATAATTTTCTTTCTTCTATCCCTTCCTTAAAACTCTTAAAATTTCACTCAAAATCGGGTGTACCCCCACCTTAAGGGCGGACAATTTCATAGCTTTTTTGACATTTACATCCAATTTACAGTGCCAAATAAATTCATCAGATGTGAATACAAGTTAAAATGCGCCTTTTAACATATTTATATAACAAGGCAAAAAATGAAAAATACTTTGAGCAAAATGCTCCCCCGTCTCTGCTCCCCCCCTACCCCCCTCATGGGGTAGAGTTACGGGGAGCAGAGTCTCTGCAGAGTCCCACCCTCACCGGTCCACCCACATGAGGGAGCTCCGACACCCTGATTCTGCGAATAAATTTATATAAGAGTTGTTCAACTCTTTTCCTCCCATGTGGGAGGCATTTTCTTGGACTCTACGAGGCGTAGCCTCGTTTTGGTGCTAAGCGTGTTTTCGTCCTATAATGTCATAAAATTATTGTTTTGGTTTATAATTCTTGCAGACGCATTGAATCCGAGGATTTCTCGATCTATTTTAGCTCGATGTCCGTTGCATCTTGGATTTCTTGAAAAGCTCGTTCTTAAGGCGGGGGTACACCTGAAGCCCGTTTTTCCACCGCTAAACTTGGTTTAATGCGAATATCTCGTCTGCGTTTCAAGCAATCCAGAAACTCTATGCTCATTTCACAAAGCTATGATAAGCGGTGTTTTGTAAATTTTTTGGTGATTTTTGGGGATGTTTGGAAAGAGATAGTTTTTCTCAAAGGATTAGTAAAATTTGGAGAAATAAGAAATATTAGAGATTTAATGTGATTTTAAAATTAGAATTTGAAGTTAAAAATTAGTATATGGACACCCAAACAGTTCCCTGACAACCTGGGGTGCTCTTGCGTGGGGGTCAACTGTCTGTCAGTGTTTCAAAAATAATTTTCTTTCTTCTATCCCTTCCTTAAAACTCTTAAAATTTCACTCAAAATCGGGTGTACCCCCACCTTAAGGGCGGACAATTTCATAGCTTTTTTGACATTTACATCCAATTTACAGTGCCAAATAAATTCATCAGATGTGAATACAAGTTAAAATGCGCCTTTTAACATATTTATATAACAAGGCAAAAAATGAAAAATACTTTGAGCAAAATGCTCCCCCGTCTCTGCTCCCCCCCTACCCCCCTCATGGGGTAGAGTTACGGGGAGCAGAGTCTCTGCAGAGTCCCACCCTCACCGGTCCACCCACATGAGGGAGCTCCGACACCCTGATTCTGCGAATAAATTTATATAAGAGTTGTTCAACTCTTTTCCTCCCATGTGGGAGGCATTTTCTTGGACTCTACGAGGCGTAGCCTCGTTTTGGTGCTAAGCGTGTTTTCGTCCTATAATGTCATAAAATTATTGTTTTGGTTTATAATTCTTGCAGACGCATTGAATCCGAGGATTTCTCGATCTATTTTAGCTCGATGTCCGTTGCATCTTGGATTTCTTGAAAAGCTCGTTCTTAAGGCGGGGGTACACCTGAAGCCCGTTTTTCCACCGCTAAACTTGGTTTAATGCGAATATCTCGTCTGCGTTTCAAGCAATCCAGAAACTCTATGCTCATTTCACAAAGCTATGATAAGCGGTGTTTTGTAAATTTTTTGGTGATTTTTGGGGATGTTTGGAAAGAGATAGTTTTTCTCAAAGGATTAGTAAAATTTGGAGAAATAAGAAATATTAGAGATTTAATGTGATTTTAAAATTAGAATTTGAAGTTAAAAATTAGTATATGGACACCCAAACAGTTCCCTGACAACCTGGGGTGCTCTTGCGTGGGGGTCAACTGTCTGTCAGTGTTTCAAAAATAATTTTCTTTCTTCTATCCCTTCCTTAAAACTCTTAAAATTTCACTCAAAATCGGGTGTACCCCCACCTTAAGGGCGGACAATTTCATAGCTTTTTTGACATTTACATCCAATTTACAGTGCCAAATAAATTCATCAGATGTGAATACAAGTTAAAATGCGCCTTTTAACATATTTATATAACAAGGCAAAAAATGAAAAATACTTTGAGCAAAATGCTCCCCCGTCTCTGCTCCCCCCCTACCCCCCTCATGGGGTAGAGTTACGGGGAGCAGAGTCTCTGCAGAGTCCCACCCTCACCGGTCCACCCACATGAGGGAGCTCCGACACCCTGATTCTGCGAATAAATTTATATAAGAGTTGTTCAACTCTTTTCCTCCCATGTGGGAGGCATTTTCTTGGACTCTACGAGGCGTAGCCTCGTTTTGGTGCTAAGCGTGTTTTCGTCCTATAATGTCATAAAATTATTGTTTTGGTTTATAATTCTTGCAGACGCATTGAATCCGAGGATTTCTCGATCTATTTTAGCTCGATGTCCGTTGCATCTTGGATTTCTTGAAAAGCTCGTTCTTAAGGCGGGGGTACACCTGAAGCCCGTTTTTCCACCGCTAAACTTGGTTTAATGCGAATATCTCGTCTGCGTTTCAAGCAATCCAGAAACTCTATGCTCATTTCACAAAGCTATGATAAGCGGTGTTTTGTAAATTTTTTGGTGATTTTTGGGGATGTTTGGAAAGAGATAGTTTTTCTCAAAGGATTAGTAAAATTTGGAGAAATAAGAAATATTAGAGATTTAATGTGATTTTAAAATTAGAATTTGAAGTTAAAAATTAGTATATGGACACCCAAACAGTTCCCTGACAACCTGGGGTGCTCTTGCGTGGGGGTCAACTGTCTGTCAGTGTTTCAAAAATAATTTTCTTTCTTCTATCCCTTCCTTAAAACTCTTAAAATTTCACTCAAAATCGGGTGTACCCCCACCTTAAGGGCGGACAATTTCATAGCTTTTTTGACATTTACATCCAATTTACAGTGCCAAATAAATTCATCAGATGTGAATACAAGTTAAAATGCGCCTTTTAACATATTTATATAACAAGGCAAAAAATGAAAAATACTTTGAGCAAAATGCTCCCCCGTCTCTGCTCCCCCCCTACCCCCCTCATGGGGTAGAGTTACGGGGAGCAGAGTCTCTGCAGAGTCCCACCCTCACCGGTCCACCCACATGAGGGAGCTCCGACACCCTGATTCTGCGAATAAATTTATATAAGAGTTGTTCAACTCTTTTCCTCCCATGTGGGAGGCATTTTCTTGGACTCTACGAGGCGTAGCCTCGTTTTGGTGCTAAGCGTGTTTTCGTCCTATAATGTCATAAAATTATTGTTTTGGTTTATAATTCTTGCAGACGCATTGAATCCGAGGATTTCTCGATCTATTTTAGCTCGATGTCCGTTGCATCTTGGATTTCTTGAAAAGCTCGTTCTTAAGGCGGGGGTACACCTGAAGCCCGTTTTTCCACCGCTAAACTTGGTTTAATGCGAATATCTCGTCTGCGTTTCAAGCAATCCAGAAACTCTATGCTCATTTCACAAAGCTATGATAAGCGGTGTTTTGTAAATTTTTTGGTGATTTTTGGGGATGTTTGGAAAGAGATAGTTTTTCTCAAAGGATTAGTAAAATTTGGAGAAATAAGAAATATTAGAGATTTAATGTGATTTTAAAATTAGAATTTGAAGTTAAAAATTAGTATATGGACACCCAAACAGTTCCCTGACAACCTGGGGTGCTCTTGCGTGGGGGTCAACTGTCTGTCAGTGTTTCAAAAATAATTTTCTTTCTTCTATCCCTTCCTTAAAACTCTTAAAATTTCACTCAAAATCGGGTGTACCCCCACCTTAAGGGCGGACAATTTCATAGCTTTTTTGACATTTACATCCAATTTACAGTGCCAAATAAATTCATCAGATGTGAATACAAGTTAAAATGCGCCTTTTAACATATTTATATAACAAGGCAAAAAATGAAAAATACTTTGAGCAAAATGCTCCCCCGTCTCTGCTCCCCCCCTACCCCCCTCATGGGGTAGAGTTACGGGGAGCAGAGTCTCTGCAGAGTCCCACCCTCACCGGTCCACCCACATGAGGGAGCTCCGACACCCTGATTCTGCGAATAAATTTATATAAGAGTTGTTCAACTCTTTTCCTCCCATGTGGGAGGCATTTTCTTGGACTCTACGAGGCGTAGCCTCGTTTTGGTGCTAAGCGTGTTTTCGTCCTATAATGTCATAAAATTATTGTTTTGGTTTATAATTCTTGCAGACGCATTGAATCCGAGGATTTCTCGATCTATTTTAGCTCGATGTCCGTTGCATCTTGGATTTCTTGAAAAGCTCGTTCTTAAGGCGGGGGTACACCTGAAGCCCGTTTTTCCACCGCTAAACTTGGTTTAATGCGAATATCTCGTCTGCGTTTCAAGCAATCCAGAAACTCTATGCTCATTTCACAAAGCTATGATAAGCGGTGTTTTGTAAATTTTTTGGTGATTTTTGGGGATGTTTGGAAAGAGATAGTTTTTCTCAAAGGATTAGTAAAATTTGGAGAAATAAGAAATATTAGAGATTTAATGTGATTTTAAAATTAGAATTTGAAGTTAAAAATTAGTATATGGACACCCAAACAGTTCCCTGACAACCTGGGGTGCTCTTGCGTGGGGGTCAACTGTCTGTCAGTGTTTCAAAAATAATTTTCTTTCTTCTATCCCTTCCTTAAAACTCTTAAAATTTCACTCAAAATCGGGTGTACCCCCACCTTAAGGGCGGACAATTTCATAGCTTTTTTGACATTTACATCCAATTTACAGTGCCAAATAAATTCATCAGATGTGAATACAAGTTAAAATGCGCCTTTTAACATATTTATATAACAAGGCAAAAAATGAAAAATACTTTGAGCAAAATGCTCCCCCGTCTCTGCTCCCCCCCTACCCCCCTCATGGGGTAGAGTTACGGGGAGCAGAGTCTCTGCAGAGTCCCACCCTCACCGGTCCACCCACATGAGGGAGCTCCGACACCCTGATTCTGCGAATAAATTTATATAAGAGTTGTTCAACTCTTTTCCTCCCATGTGGGAGGCATTTTCTTGGACTCTACGAGGCGTAGCCTCGTTTTGGTGCTAAGCGTGTTTTCGTCCTATAATGTCATAAAATTATTGTTTTGGTTTATAATTCTTGCAGACGCATTGAATCCGAGGATTTCTCGATCTATTTTAGCTCGATGTCCGTTGCATCTTGGATTTCTTGAAAAGCTCGTTCTTAAGGCGGGGGTACACCTGAAGCCCGTTTTTCCACCGCTAAACTTGGTTTAATGCGAATATCTCGTCTGCGTTTCAAGCAATCCAGAAACTCTATGCTCATTTCACAAAGCTATGATAAGCGGTGTTTTGTAAATTTTTTGGTGATTTTTGGGGATGTTTGGAAAGAGATAGTTTTTCTCAAAGGATTAGTAAAATTTGGAGAAATAAGAAATATTAGAGATTTAATGTGATTTTAAAATTAGAATTTGAAGTTAAAAATTAGTATATGGACACCCAAACAGTTCCCTGACAACCTGGGGTGCTCTTGCGTGGGGGTCAACTGTCTGTCAGTGTTTCAAAAATAATTTTCTTTCTTCTATCCCTTCCTTAAAACTCTTAAAATTTCACTCAAAATCGGGTGTACCCCCACCTTAAGGGCGGACAATTTCATAGCTTTTTTGACATTTACATCCAATTTACAGTGCCAAATAAATTCATCAGATGTGAATACAAGTTAAAATGCGCCTTTTAACATATTTATATAACAAGGCAAAAAATGAAAAATACTTTGAGCAAAATGCTCCCCCGTCTCTGCTCCCCCCCTACCCCCCTCATGGGGTAGAGTTACGGGGAGCAGAGTCTCTGCAGAGTCCCACCCTCACCGGTCCACCCACATGAGGGAGCTCCGACACCCTGATTCTGCGAATAAATTTATATAAGAGTTGTTCAACTCTTTTCCTCCCATGTGGGAGGCATTTTCTTGGACTCTACGAGGCGTAGCCTCGTTTTGGTGCTAAGCGTGTTTTCGTCCTATAATGTCATAAAATTATTGTTTTGGTTTATAATTCTTGCAGACGCATTGAATCCGAGGATTTCTCGATCTATTTTAGCTCGATGTCCGTTGCATCTTGGATTTCTTGAAAAGCTCGTTCTTAAGGCGGGGGTACACCTGAAGCCCGTTTTTCCACCGCTAAACTTGGTTTAATGCGAATATCTCGTCTGCGTTTCAAGCAATCCAGAAACTCTATGCTCATTTCACAAAGCTATGATAAGCGGTGTTTTGTAAATTTTTTGGTGATTTTTGGGGATGTTTGGAAAGAGATAGTTTTTCTCAAAGGATTAGTAAAATTTGGAGAAATAAGAAATATTAGAGATTTAATGTGATTTTAAAATTAGAATTTGAAGTTAAAAATTAGTATATGGACACCCAAACAGTTCCCTGACAACCTGGGGTGCTCTTGCGTGGGGGTCAACTGTCTGTCAGTGTTTCAAAAATAATTTTCTTTCTTCTATCCCTTCCTTAAAACTCTTAAAATTTCACTCAAAATCGGGTGTACCCCCACCTTAAAAGTTTGTTTTCCCAAGCGTGGAAGTTCAGAGGACAGTCCTCAAGCGGAGAGGAATTAACAAAAGACGAGACCTCAAGCGGGGTTGATGCGCAGTCTTCAACTGAGTGGGTTAATAAAGGTCATTGTTTCTGGTTGCTAGACCCCGTGGCGCCAGGGCATGACTTCCCTTTCTGTTGCTGAGAACAATGAATGCAAACATGCTTGTACCGACATGACTGAGGGTTGAGGCAACCATTGGGACTGAAATTCCACCTAAAACAGAACTCATCGGTAACTGGTTGATGGTTGGCTGACTTGCGACCATCGGTAGAATTAATGCGCGTACTTAGAGACGGCGTGGGTCGTAGCGCGACGGCAGCATCGAAATACTGAGCACTCAAATTGTCAACATTTGTTCCCCAGCTGAAGTTGTCGCGCGTTTTGGTTGCCCGGTAGTCTTGGTCAAAGGCAAGAATCGCCTTAGTTTGAAATCTGGTGCCTTTGATGGCCAAAAACTTGAGATATTTTAGGTAATCCGACGCATCCCCGGGATTTTTGGCCATAAGCGACTCGAGAATTTTGAAGTTTGCCAACATAAATTGCGCAAATGTTAATTGGAGAGGCTTAAGTTGTTTCCCATCAGGGCCGTAAATTAGGTCTGAAGGTAATAAAGGCTTACCTTCAGATCCAGTGGATTCACTTGACGTAGACACAGCTTGGGCGTCTGCTTGAGCTTGGTCGGCAGAGTCTAAGTGTTGATTGTGGCTGGGAGTCGCGGGAGGGGCTGTTTTCGACTCGTTAAACTCCGCTTCGATTTTTGCTAGCTCGTCTGCGAGCTTGAAAGGTTGTAGTGACACCTCTGGTGAAATCGACCCCGGTAAACTTGGTGCTAGGTCGGTAGACGAGTCTGAGGACTTGTTCAGGGTGGCGATGACCCGGCGTAAAATTATTTTGTGCCCTACCACGAGGCGCATATCGGATAGATCCTGCTCTGTTATTCCAGCGAGGATGATTTCCGATGTAACGTGGTGCTCTGCGAGTACTTCCACGAGGGCCGCAGGAATTCCGTGCTTGTTACAAAACTTGTTAAGCCAAGGGGAACAGTCCCCCGTTTGGTCGGCGTTTTTCGAAGAACGCTTAGGCTTAGGAGGCATGACTGAAAGCAAATCGTGTACAATGCAGACGAAGCCGAACTGAAACTAATATTACTTATCCATGTCTTGCGCACGTGTCCACAGCACAGTCAATGATTAACCATTTGTAGCTCCGTATTATAATGCCATTGGATGGAATCCAATACCTAACAAAAAGAAGTATTTTTGACCAGTTCCCTTATTAACGTCCCCTGATGGTACAGAATACAGTGCCCCTTAGCAACAAGACCAACAAGAGATAATTAAAATGAAAGGACGGCAAATTTACACATGTCATAACATTTACTGTGGGCTATATCCACTGCTGATTTCTCGTATGTGGTTGTGGACAGTTTTGACCTTTATTTTGTTGTAGAACTTCGAGTGAAAAAAGGAAGCGCGAAGAAGGACGGGGGGGTTAAAGGGACACTGTCACGGACATTTTTTGGCTTTTTTAGTAAAACGGCACCAAAGTTACGACTAAGTACTTTCAACCATGCAGGAAATGCTCCTAGAACGTAAAGGGAAGAATATCTAGCAAATAGCTTAAATAAGAGGGTGATCGTAAAAAGTTTTCATCAATTTTTCCAAACCACAGGGACAGAACTTGAAAAAGTCAGGCTGACTTTTTCAAGTTGAGATCAAAAGCTCTCGATGGTATCACAGTGATATCACTCTATATTTAGCTTCAGTACACTGGTATAGTAACAGTTAATAGGTTTGCAGAAGTGTAAACATGTTTTTGGGCTGTTGAATTTTTGAATTTATGCTCGTGACAGTGCCCCTTTAACCAAGAGACCATCAGTCTCTATTCAAGGGAGGGACGGCCATACAAGATACCATGTGCCACCTTCCAATGAGGGAGGGAGGGGGGGGGGGGGGGCTATAGAAAAAACCATTGGTCTCCGTTCAGAGGAGGTGGGGTCACAAAAGATACCATGATGGGTTTCCTTTAAATGTAGGTGGGGATGTAGCAGACACAACAGGTCTCCGTTTAATGGGGTGGGGCCACAGGAGAAACCATGGGTCTCGGTCTAAAGGGGGTGGGGTCATAGGAGAAACCACCGGGATATGTTTAATGGGGTGGGGTCATGGGAGAAACCTTGGGTCTCGGTTTAAAGGCCGGGTGGGGCCGTAGGAGAAACAACCGGTCTATGTTTAAAGGGGGGAGGAGTGGAAGTCGCCAAGGGTGTCTGGATAAGGCGAGGGGGCCATAACAGGAAGCAATACTCTCGACTAACTTTGTTGGGTCCCTAGAATGTAAAATAATTTTCACCAATTTCCTTACGCCAGTTTTCACCATTTCCTTACGCCATTACGCGTTTTATTAACAACCTATTTTTAGTGCAAATTACGACGAAACAAAAGCAGTTCAATCGATAAAACTTCAGGGTAACCTGTTAATAGTACTCTATGGCCAAATGAAAAGAAGCTACGCCATGAATAATAACTTTAATTCATGGTTCTTCGAAGGTGCCTTGTGTCTAGATACGTGTCTAAACATGTACAGATATATCGATATACATCAGAAGCTATGTTTCTGGGGCATTCTCGGCTACAATTTAACCATTAAAGCTCTGCTTTTCAAAATAGCCACTTATTTACAACGAAAGACAGATATTTTCATTAAGCTTACCACTTTCAAAGAGACCACTTCCCGCGATCTATGTTTAAAGCAGGGCACAACTTTCCGGAATCTTCCCCGACATTCGCAAAAAAATGACAGCTGAATAAAAAGAATGCTCAATGGATGTAACATTTCTCGGAATCGGATCCAATTCCGAGAACTGTTGTCACGTGTCATCAGCCAAGTTTCCCGGAAATTTGTAGCTTAATTGTCGCTACTTCGTACGAAGCCTGTGCTTATATGCTTCCGTAGAAACAATTTTTTTTACTTGAATTAAAGCTTGGATTTTCTGCAACGTGATAAATATAACATGAATAAAACGTGATTAGTGACTTAAAAGGCGGTTCGGACTCCTTTTTAAACCTTAATAAACGGAACGCCAGGCGTGCAGAAGCAAGGGGGTCTTAAATAATTTTCAGGAAATTTGTCAAACAATTTAAACCACACAAGAACAGAGACAACAGAGAGTTTGGTAAAAGAATGAGACAGTGTAGAAGTAGGGGAGTGGTGAGGGTAAGCTGTTATTGAACAATAGTAATCTGATATTTTATTTCATATTTCATATTTTCGTTGTTGTTAAACAAAAGTTGCGTTATATTGTAGAAAAAACCTTCTTGAGTTTACACACCGGCCCTTTGTAATAAAAGAACGTAGAGATTGCCCTCTCGCCCACTACCGAGGGTCTCCCAGGGGTTTCTACAGGGAAAAGGGGAACATGGCCAATTTCATGTGGGGGAACATGGTAGCCTGCGAATACAGCCGCCTCTCACTCGCTTCCGCTACTACTACTACTCTCTCGCGAAATGCCAAACCGGCCGGGAGCGATGAGAGGCGGCTGTATTCACAGTCTAGGAACATGTGAACATGAAACAGATTTTGGGGAACAAGGGAACAAAACATTGTTAAAGGGAAGAGGGGTGGGGACAAACAAAATTGAAATAAAAACGTAAAAGGAAGTGATCTGGTAACATTGTCTGTGCACGTATGCTGTCATACAATGATTTTCAGTGGTCATTGAAGTGGAGTATGGGTATGGGTTATGAATTTGAGGGAAGTACAGTGTTGGAAGGGAGGTGCAGTGGCCTAATGGTTAGTGCGCTGGACTCCGGATCGGGCGGTCAGGGTTCGAGCCCTGGCCCGGGCACTGCGTTGTGTTCTTGGGCAAGATACTTTACTCTCATAGTGCCTCTCTCCACCCAGGTGTATAAATGGGTACCAGCGAATTTACTGCTGGGGTAACCCTGCGATGGACTCGCATCCCATCCAGGGAGGAGTAGAAATACTCCTAGTCGCTTCATGCTACGGAAATCGGGATAAGCTCTGGCCTGATGGGCCACTAGGCTCGTATGCAGACTTTACCTTTACAGTGTTGGAACACAGTAGCGGTGTCACACCGATCATTGGCATGAATGAATATGGCGCTAGGAAATGATCGTGTTTTGTTGCAAGTACATGACATATCTACATAAACTATATTTACTTTATTTACAGTTACTGCAGTGATTTATCGCAACGAAGAGGAGAATGCATCAATATGCGTTCGTCATTTGAAATTGAAATCGGCCGTGATTTGATTTCACTGATACGAGAACGATCCTGATCATGAAATGCCCAGACGTCGTGTTAAATTCTTCGCACCCTGTTAACTACGCAGGGAATTCTCGGATGGCCCCGTAATTCTCCACCTTGCCATTGGGGTCGGGAAGTAGGAGGGGGATCCAATAAACCGGAGTGAAGCCTACAGGAGTCTATAATATAATTGTGCGTCCCTCGGATTGAATATGGAATCACACATAATCTTTATTGCTTTTGATCATTCACTCCTCTCGATGCTTCTTTTGGGGGAGGGTTGAGTGACATCCCAAAAAGCGGCCGTGGAGGAGACTATACTGATCTATACTCTAACAGGCTTACTGTGTATTAGGTTAGTCTACTTGTGATGCCTGTTGCAGATAGGCAGGATAGCACATTCAGAACAAAAGCCAATGTTGGTCAATGTTTATATGTAAAACGATTGCTCACACATCTGCAAAACATTCCCCTCTTTGTCCTTAACTTGCACCGAGTAGTTTTAAACTGAAGTTATAAGTGTAAAGATGTAACGGCAAAAGTAGCGCACATTGCCATGACAACAAATTTGATGTTATACGGATGTGACACAACGGTTTCTTGCACTTTCCAGCTCTTTACAGTGAATGTTCCCATTACGCAGCACCATGCTAACTGTAAAAGAATGTAAAAGACGGAAAGGTCTAAACTATCACGAGTTATCATAGCATATTTTTATTGGAGAGATTAGCGGGTAGTAAATTAAAAGTCAGGCAAATTGGAAAAGCCTGGAACAAGGGAACACATGCAAGTTTTTGAAAGGAGCAAGTTTTGTTATTGTAAGGTTAAATTATTGATTTAATTCATCAACCACTAGGAAAATATTGATGAAAACAAAGTTACCTATGAATGTAGTATGTTGATGCGGATTGTAAATAAAAGCTGCCAGATCGCAATCTTGTGTTTGCGTGGTGGTTTAGAGAACTCATCAAATATAATTTTCTCTTTCATTTAATTATACCCTATATGACCTTGCTTAGTGCTTTGTATTCTAAACGGCGGTTATAACGAAAATGGCTTTAGATGTTCGTCCTTTAGTTCCCTTGCATACATCGCCCATCGCACGCCAGCATTCAGCGATGACGTCATTGTCATCGCTTTAAAACAGTAATCAGGAATTTCACGATAAGTTGTCTCTCATTTCAGTTCAGGACGTTATAAACTGTACTAACTGCATATTAGTATAATAATCAGTGGAGTTCATAAATTGCACAATCAAGGTGAAATAAGTGACTGCTTTGGAAATCGTGGACCCAAGGTCATGGACCACCTGTCTGATGGATCACCATGAAAGTAAATTATATCTCCCAGTGTTACGGTTAGACTGCGGACAGGGTTTAAAACTCAGACTTTTGACACTCAATATCCACTGTCTTCCTACTTTCTAATATGTAATTGAGGCTTGAATTGTCAGTTATGATGGGCCAGCAGGAGCATGTGAAGTTTTTGGGCTCTCCTCGTGGATTTTGCTCAATATTATTTTTCAAACGATCGCAAGTACAACGGGACGGACTTACCTATTGCTGTTATTACTGGATGTAGAATATCTAGCGCTTATCTGTTTAGTCTGCATGATTCTCAGACGGTCCAGGTCGCTCACGGCCACGCTCTCTTTCCCCAAGAAAGGGAAGAGAGAGAGTGTGTGACCACGAGCGATCTAGACCGTCTGAGAATCAGAATATTTAACAATTATTCCACGAGCGCGCGTTGGATATGAGATGGTAGATAGCCAACAAGGCGCGTAGCGCCCAGTTGGCTATAACGATAACGATAATTGTTTTATTAAAAATGCCCAAAAGAATTGAAATACAGTCGACTCCCGATAACTCTAACCTTCAAGGGAAATTGAAAATGGTTCGAGTTATCTGGAGTTCGAGTTATCGAGAGTTGAGAACAAATGACCGAAAATATGTAAAAAGCGGTGTTGACTGTATTTGATTCATACAATGTACATTTTAACCAAATTTAATTGTATAGGAGTCGAGTGAAAACGGAACAACACATTACTCCCGAGATTACTGTATAAATCAGAACGTAGCGTAACGTGAAACAAAACAAAGCAAAGCAGCAGAAGAAGTACAGGTACTGGGAACTTTGCAGGTTCCAAAGAGAACAATGTTGGGCTACTGCTACCGAGTTCATGTGATTTACTTTTTCGAGAAATACAGTATGGTCATGATACGCCCTGATACTTCGAAACTAAACTATTACTATCGATTATCCTTGAAAGTTTTCTAACATTGAATTTGAAAGAATCCGTATCAACCTAAACCAAAAGTAGACTGTACACGTTTTGTGTTATGCAAAAAAAAAGACAAACAATTAATACTCGGCTGCTTCAAAATAAATTCAATGTTTTGGTCTACAGTACACTCTTTGTTTTGACTTGTCACGTATTGACAAACATGGTTCGAGTTATCGAGGGTACAATTGTATGGAAAATGGCCTGAAGGGAAACGAAAATTGGTTCGAGTTAGCGGGAGGTTCAGTTATCGAGGGTTCGAGTTACCGAGGGTAAAATTACAGTAAATGTAAACGGACCGAGACGCAGACACTGCTTTGATGAAATTACTTCGAAATAACACCAAAATGTGTATTTAACGTATCTTCTAATTCTCTCATCTAAGGATGATGATCGTTGATGATCGTTGGGCATAACATTGAAATGATCCGTAATTCATAGCGTTGTTGTTTATAAAATTTTAAAAACCAGTGCTTCTTTTCATCCTGAGGGTTGCCAAACACGAGAAAAGTGAGACATGCACGAGCCTCGGAGTTTTCTAACCCTGATGATGAATACGAGGAAGCACGAGTTTTTAACATGGTTACGGCAATCGGGTATAATCAATGAAATTTTCACGTTAATGTTTTCGTGTTTTTTAAACGTTGTTGATCAAGCTAGCTCGATTTAGATTGGCGTCCTTTTCCAGTTCACGTCTGCTCGGTGCACATTCAAGCAATTTTCCTCGTTGAACGGATGCTTTACTACGGAAAAACCTACTATCCGGTTTTGGCCACGTAAACTGAACTTTCTTTTTCCGTACGGTCAAATCGGAGTACAGCTACAAAGAGAAGTTGGCCGCTGGTATTTTTAATCATTTGCCAGCAGCGTGCGAAACAAAATTGATGTTCTCTAATCGGATGCGTGCACGGTTCAAACAATTCACCGTCAAAGAAAATCCAGCTGAGGACCCGGACAGCGTTTGCTTACAATGTCGATACTAGTTTGTTCCGAATGAAGGACATTTGACTGAAGGCTGTTAAATGAAACAATTTTATGTAATTTGATGATTTCAGTGTCAGGCAGTGATGTTTATCTTGCTTGAATTTGTGTGCCCAACTCGAACACATAGAAAAACTGCTAGTCACGACCAGTGCTTCAGGTATTCGATCCACATCGCCAGCGATCTTCCTCTGGGTTTTCATTGTGTATCAAAAAGCAAAGTACATGTAGCCAAACACTTTTCCCCAATGGTTAATAGTTGCATGTAGTTATAGCTACGTCTCGTTACAGAACAAAAGCGCGAGTGGCTTTGAATTAAAAACAAAGTTATCATAATTGAGTCCAATTCACAGAGATTCAATTAGCGCGGAAAAAAAGTGCGAAATTCTGCTAAATCGGAAAACCCTATTTGGTGACATTTTGACAATTAAATTAGTTCTTGCTTTTTTAAATGATAAAAATTTACTGTTGAACGAAAAAGTTTTGACGTAACAAATTGCACGTAAAAATTTTTTTGTCTGCAAGCATTTTTCAAGCATTTCCAAAAAATGCCTCTTAGTCGTAGTAAGGGGCTATGTAGTTAGTGATGCACCATGCACAAAAAGCTCAACCCATGAAATAAACCTTCCCAAGAGGACTAACACCCAGTCTTACCCCAAGCCATCCAATCAATTGAAAAAATAACTCCTGCACGCTTAGCGTGCCTATGTTTATCAGTAGTTTTTGTCTCGTGTTACCATGGTAACACGAGAAGTTGGTGTGGGGAGCTTTTGCTTATGGTAGTACTTGGTGTAAGATCTCACGTGTGGTCACGAAGTGACAAGTGAACAAGGTTAAGACAATGGATATATATTTATGGTAAATTTGTGGTACATTATATGTGTTTTTGCTCGAAGAAAAGTTTTAAGGTATTTTTTTTAAGGCGGGTGACAAGGCATAGAGTAAATTGTAAATGTGGGTACACTATGTTGGGTGTTACACGGTGGTTTCAGGGCGCTTTTACTTTGTAATACCGACAAAAAATGTGGAGAATGTGATAAACAGATTTTATCGAGGAGAATTGAAAACAGATGTAGTTTTATTGTGTACTGTTTGACTGTGAGGGAGATGTTCGATCAGGGTAATATCTCGTGCAATTTCTTACATAAGGTTTGTGATTGAGTTTAAAGGAGTAACAAACAGTTTACTAGAAATTTTCACTGGACAGAGTGAATTGTCATCAATTTATGAGTTTATTTTTGGGTATAGTTTGAGGTAGGTTGTTTTTGTTATACTGGATTTAGTAAACAGAAATTTTTAGATTGAGGGTCGCTGGAAACGGTTTAAATTTAGTGTTTTATCTTGCATCGCATACCGTTTATCGGTTGTGGGATGAACTTTCTTTACTTTAATTTGGTGGATTTAGTAAACAGAAATTTTTAGATTGAGGGTCGCTGGAAACGGTTTAAATTTAGTGTTTTATCTTGCATCGCATACCGTTTATCGGTTGTGGGATGAACTTTCTTTACTTTAATTTGGTGGTTTGTAAAATGTTATACTGTTGTATGTGTTGCGTGCTCTTTAGTTGTGTATGGTTTATCGTTCATCGGTTGTGGTATTAACTTTCTTGTGAAATATCATAAATTTTGCAAAAATATAATAAAAAGCGATGAATAAGATCGTTATTTGTCAGATTTGTCAGAATTGTCAGAAATGTTGTTGCTGTAAGAAATGTTTTGAATAGATGAGGTTCAAGAAAAAAAAATACACCAGGTTAGTTAGAAACGACTAATATTATGTATGACCGAAAGAGAGAAATTATATTTGATGAGAATTTTTAGGATTGACGAGCAGAAATGTCTATCTGAAAGGTAGTAACGAAAACGAAGACCCCGAAAACGAAGACCGAAGACCTAAGACTCATACGAAAACGAAGACCCGTACGAAAACGAAGACCCATACGAAAACGAAGACCCGTACGAAAACGAAGACCCGTACGAAAACGAAGACCCGTACGAAAACGAAGACCCGTACGAAAACGAAGACCCGTACGAGAACGAAGACCCGTACGAAAACGAAGACCCATACGAAATCAGTGACAATTTTTCGACAAATGGAAGATTACAAAAATTTCAACACGTAAATGGAATGGAAAGATGCCGTTCCTTTTTAAAATTCCATTCTGATAGCACTGCGGGAGCTTAGGTCACAAAAAAAAAACATGGCGATCGATGGTGAAACTTTTCTACTGGAGAAAGTTCAAGAGAAAACTTAATTTGAACGGGTAGAGTTTAGAGTTGCGTGACGAAGTGACAATAAAGAATAGAATTTAGACAATTTAGTGTGTAGTATCGCTGTAAATTTTTAAGCTAAAAATGATGAATAAAAATTTACGATACTACTACACACTAAAATGTCTAATAAGAGATTTATTATCCAACGTTTTCGTCTGCCCAATATTCTGACTTGCCAAGGTTTAATCTTTTGGTCGGGGAAATGAGACAAGTGCAAATATCGTGTGATATTTGTACTCGTTTCGCACGATATTTGTACTCTACGAAGCAGTGTTGGATAAGAATATTATTGAAGCTGAGAACGTATTGATCAAGTTTCATTGAAATCCTTCAAATATTTGTCTTAAGTGCCGCTTTCTACAAAAGTCGACTAAAATCGACTTTCGGCGGCACAAGTCGAAAAATCGATTTTGCTCATATTTTGCACATAGATAGGTCCCAGTGAGAAACTAAACGGACTGCAGTTAGTTTGTCCTGATACAGCTTCCTTTCGTAGAAATATGCAAAAAACGATTTCGCCCCGTTTGGGCTCAAAATCCACTTCCGGTTAGACTGAATTTTGTGAAAATTTGATCGTCTCGCGCATTATACTACAGCTGTTCATGAATCTTTCAATGATATTTATAATCTTTTCAGGTCTTCATTGTATGACTGAGCGAAAAATAAAACAAATGGAGATTAGTTTTGAGCCCGAAACGAGCCAAAACTGACAGACTAAATTTGCAAATGTGTCGCAAGCGAAATTATGCAGTAAAACATTGCCATTTTTTTCTATGGGCGATAACTTTAAATATCGTAAAAATACTTTCTATGGGTAAACTATACACCCATCTGCTATAATATCAAAAATAATCTCTGAGGAAATGGTTTTCAGTGGCCGCTTTGGCCTGTGTTTATCACTAATTTTGCCGAAAATCTGTTGTTTGAAGTGTAAGCAATTGCGTGACACGGCTGGTCACAATTCCCGAGGGTTTTCAAGTTTTGAGTGAGAGTCGGTAATAATATTGGAAAACGAATAGATATCACCCGCTTATTGTAGATAGGAAGTTACAGAGATAATTTTACTTCTTTAATAATTTATAACGAATTTGGATCTATTTTTTAGGTGGTTCTTTTCCCGCGGGTAGCTGAGTGCTGTTTACTTTTCTTCAGCTGAAATTTTAATTAGATAAGCATGTACGATGTTTTGTCCGTACGTAGTGTATTTACCTTTTTAAAGGGGTGATACTGGGGTGATACTGGGGTGCTCTGCTTGATGAGCTTGTTTTACAATTTTTCATTCGACGATAACCTACTCATCCTGACTCACACAAATGGCCGATTGACAACTAACCCATTCTCAGTGGTTTCTCACACTGAAATTAGTAACAAATTGTTTTACGGTGGATTTCACTGTCTGTAATAACGATATGAAATAGCAATGATCTGTTTAGAGAATTCATAGCGTTCAGCGTCGGCAAAAAACAAAAAAAAAACAACAACAACAACAACAACAATGACGAAAGGTCGGATAGTCCAGCACACGTTTAATAAAAATATTATGACATCGAAAATTTGTTTGCGCTTCGGTCATACTTGGTACAAATGTAAAAAAAATCCCCACTTTCACTTCATTCGTTGCATGATCATTCTAGGGATATTTTTGGTCTAATGTCATTTCTGTTCTAGTACTGCACGTTCGCTAGATAAACACATTACATTTGTGGACATAAACTGCAATCACTAGTGAATCTAGTGGAGAGGAAGAAGACCAGTTCTTCCCTTTTGTTTAAAAACATCGAAATTTTCTTGTCATGAAATCGGTGCCAAGTACATTCCACCTTCACCCCCCTTTTAAGGAAAGGAAAAGCCCCTTTTCTTCGCCACTCCTTTTATCTGGTCCTTTTGATCCGGCTGTCCACCGATAGCGGTTTCAGTTGCATAAGGGTAATTTTCTCTATGCGAGGCCTGAAAATTATCAGCCAATTTTCGGAGGATAGAGAACTGTTGTACTTAAAATGGGTGGGACGGGGTGGGATGAAACCAGCAGGTCTGTGGAATGTCAGGGGTCGAGAGGGGTTGGGCGTGGGGTGACTTGCGGGGTGGAGTTTCAAAATATTTCAACAACGAACATGTATGTAGAAAAAAGCACCTACGAATCCTACTTGGGTAATATGTAATACTGATCTCGATCAAATTCTAATAAAACGGATTTCTCAATTCTCAAACACTGGGTGGAGAGCAGACAACTTCTTTGCAGGTTTTCACTTAGCCTGTTCCAGGCTCTCGGTAGTTGGGGCGAGCGAAAAAGGCTGGCGAGAGAGGAAAAAAGGGGGGCACTCTCTCGGTAGTTGGGGGCGGACGAAAAAAGCGGGCGAGCGAGGAAAAAAAAGGGGGGGACTCTCTCGGTAGTTGGGGGCGCAAGAAAAAAGCGGGCGCGAGGAAAAAAAAAGGGGGCGACTCTCTCGGTAGTTGGGGGCGGACGAAAAAAGCGGGCGAGCGAGGAAAAAAAGTTGGGGACTCTCTCGGTAAAGCGGGCGAGCGAGGAAAAAAAGGGGAGACTCTCTCGGTAGTTGGGAGTGAGCGAAATTTGCGGGCGAGCGAGGAAAAAAAGGGGGGGACTCTCTCGGTAGTTGGGAGCGAGCGAAAAAAGGCGGGCGAGCGAGGAAAAAAATGGGGAGACTGTCTCGGTAGTTGGGGGCGATTTAAAAAAGCGGGCAAGCGAGGAAAAAAAGGGGGAGACTGTCTCGGTAGTTGGGGGCGAGCGAAAGAAGCGGGCGCGAATCTGAAGAATCAACATGCCATAAATCTTTTTAGGCCGTGACACAGTGTGACACAGTGTGACTTGACCAGATCGAGTGACTTGTGCTGTGTTATATTTTTAGTGCATGATAGCAGTGGGGCTATGTCCATAGACTGCTTTCTGTCCCTGCGATCACTGACCACCAATTAATGACTTAAAAGAACAGCAAACATCCATTTTGTTTTATCCACAACAGCGAAGAGTCGAATTTACGGAATTCAATTTAATCTCGTTCTCAAAATAAAGATAATTTAATTAGCAATTAAAAAAGTCGCCAAACAAGTTAGATTCAAGGCTGGTACAACTTTTGCAATAAATTCTGGCATGATCATATTCAAAATTTCAGTTGTTTGAAAAGTAGTAATCGTGCTGAAAATAGATCTTTGTCCATAACTTGGAAAAGTAATGTTCTGCTTTCTATTGATCCGTCATCCATAAAATTCTTTAATTTTCAGTTTACACTGTTCGTGTCTAATTGAAAATGGATTAAACCAACATATTTTGCTGTATAGGACTAGAATAAAACGAGTGATAACAAATTTGCATAAAAAAACAGGTATAAGATCCGACGAGGTCGGCAAAAACATACTTTAATTATTACCCGAGTTCCCTTTAGATCACGTAAGGAACCAAACAATATCGACCCGTGATTACGTCTATCAGTGAATCTGAGAATGCTTAACCTTTCCTTTATAAGACCTGCTTTTGTGAATGATGGTGAGAACTTCAGGATAGTGAGAACTTCAATAAATTTAACTGAATTAATTACCGTCTAACATTTTGTGATCAAAGTTTGTAAAGATCACGCAACGTTTCCAAAACGGGTGAACGGAGAAAATCTCACATTGCTCCTACTTCTTCAAGGAGTTCACCAACTGGCCCATTTATTTGCATGCTTTTTTTTGGCTGAATTCTTACAAGAGCGTCAAACGTACCTTTAAAAAAGAATAATTTTATTCGTGGTTTACCAGCCGTGTCACGCAATTGTTTACACTTCAAACAACAGATTTTCGGCAAAATTAGTGATAAACACAGGCCAAAGCGGGCCACTGAAAACCATCTCCCCAGAGATTTTTTTTTGATATTATAGCAGATGGGTGTATAGTTTACCCACAGAAAGTATTTTTACGATATTTAAAGTTATCGCCCATAGAAAAAAATGGCAATGTTTTACTGCATAATTTCGCTTGCGACACATTTGCAAATTTAGTCTGTCAGTTTTGGCTCGTTTCGGGCTCAAAACTAATCTCCATTTGTTTTATTTTTCGCTCAGTCATACAATGAAGACCTGAAAAGATTATAAATATCATTGAAAGATTCATGAACAGCTGTAGTATAATGCGCGAGACGATCAAATTTTCACAAAATTCAGTCTAACCGGAAGTGGATTTTGAGCCCAAACGGGGCGAAATCGTTTTTTGCATATTTCTACGAAAGGAAGCTGTATCAGGACAAACTAACTGCAGTCCGTTTAGTTTCTCACTAGGACCTATCTTTGTGCAAAATATGAGCAAAATCGATTTTTCGACTTGTGCCGCTGTTCGGTCGAAAATTGTAGAAAGGCGCACTTAAATTTTGAAGTGTCGTGTTTTTGAAGCGCTAAAACGTTTCAGTTTAAAGCAGTGAGTACGCCTCGCTATACTGTATGAGTAAAATTAATGAATGAAAGGTCATTATTGATATGACTACACAAAAGAAGCCTTAAAAGGGCTTTGTCACGGATTTTGGCAGATTTTTGAAAAGCCAAAATTTATATTTGTGTCGAAGGAAACCAAAAAATAATAGTCCATTTTTATTAACAATTGGTATTTTAGAGCACCGAAACTGTTAACAAGCATCTTAAGCTGCAGATGGCTAGGATGGAAATGGATTACAACTTGAAAAGTTTAGCTAAACTTTTCAAGTTGTTTCCGCACGTCTACAAAAAAATCGATATTTTTAGCCGTAGTTAGATTTTTATCCACATATTAAGGTTATATCTTCCTTTAGATGTTCAACGGTAATGATTTTCATGGGTATAGTTGCCTACCACTAATTTCAGAACAGTTTAGACCAAAAATCTGCGAAATCCCCGTGACAGAGCTCCTTTAACAAAACCTTTATTTACTAAATTTAGAAAATCTATCATTCATTTAATAACCCAAACTGAAACAAACAACTCTAAGTTAAACTAGATAACCTCAAAAACTGATGAGATCTATACGCTATGTAGCCCTATTTGGCAAATATCAGAAAATATACGACACTACACTGTTTAGTACTGTTTGTTCATTGGGTTAATTCAATGACTTGTGCAGATCCTAACCGTGCAGTACAGTACAGTTCAAACAGATTTGTCCAGTTTGTATTCTTACTGGCTGATCCATCCCTATAACTATTTACTTTGCGGTTTCGATCCAAAAAAACTGTGAAGAAAATGAAATGTACTCGATCAGAATTGGTACGGGATATTTGTGAAAAAAATAACGAGACACGGGATATTTAAACAAGAGATTCGAGGATATTGAACATAAACGTTGGAACAACCACCGGAATTAACTGGATAAGGGATATTTATTCCAAAAATTAATGGGATACAGGATACTCAGACCCCCCCCCCCCCCTAATATCATGGCCTCCAAAGGTAGTGAAACCGAGATCATTGGCATTACCCCTCAGAGGACGGGCGGGAAGGAAGAGAAGACGGCTGACATTTCAGACTAGACCTGTAGAGTTTTCGTTGACGTTGTTGTGCATGTCACGTTACAAGCTTAGCATACTCAGTGGATGAATGAATCTCTAAAATCTCTTTGGAGTGTCTTGTCTTGTAGTCTCTTGACGTATAGATTTAATAAGTGCATTTATAGGATGTATCAGAATAACAGCTTTATTTTGCCTATTTAAAGAATAGCGTGCTTTGATATCTACCATGTTATCTTCAGTGGAACTATTGAATGTGATGGATTTTGGGAAAGTAGTTGAAAATGAATTATCATTTCTGTTTACAACGCGTACAATAATGGTGCAGGTTTTAACAGGATATTTACTGTTCAGCTCTATTTATAGTGATTACAGTGGTGGGATATAGCAGATATAGTTTTCACGATCTTCGTAAAAATCAAACAATGTTCTAGTGTCACGAAAATCTTGCAAAAAAGAGTAACACGAGACGGCTTTAAGTGCCTTTGATCTTGTATGCTGTTAAACCAGTTTTAGGTATTTTAATGTAAGTAAACATTTGGTCCATAGTAGGCCTAATTTGGATATTTTGGGCACTCGCCTCTCCGCATGTCCGCCATTTTTATCGTTTTTCGTCTAATCATGATCGAAACTACCTTGTGAGGTTGTTTCGAAACGCACCGTCTGATGTAAACAATTTTCAGAGCGATGTTTCATTCGCGATCACACTAATCATGGTTCGGCCTAGTGTGAACACAATACTAGTCTGGAACATGCAAGTTCCCGCGTTTTTACTCATCCTCAAGAAAACAGCCGAAGATTCCCTTACGACTACTTACTAAACTTTAGCCCGAACAAACGCTCAGTCATTTTCTTGTCAGTAATCCAGCGAGTCAAAATCTGTTCTAGAAGTGAAGATCAGCAGGTGGAAATAAGTGTTGGAAATAGTGTTCTGTTGGTTGTTTTCACACACCGCACCAAGCCCCAACCCGACTTTTGTTGCGACATCGACAAAACAACTAAAAATATTCGCAACACATCAATTTATTCAAACACGCTACGATTTTTCATATACTAACAAAAATAATGAAAGGACGGAACTAGTGTAACAGCAATGTCTTCTGTACGTTTGCAATGGTTTATCAGTACACTGAGCTACACTGATTTGACAATGAAAACGGTTCAGTTCATACGCTAAGCTTATTTCTTTTGACGTTCTTGATTTTGTACCCGGGCTGAGGGAGTTCCTTAAAGTTCAGTGTGTAGGTTAGCAGGTTTAAGCTCATGTGTGACGTCCACAAATCCACCAATAGGTTTACCCACTTTTAGTTTGAGCATTTTTCCAGGTATCACTTTGTCCAGGTGAATGACACGGATTGTGAGATCTTCATAGTTGTGGAAGTACATTGCCTTGTTTGTCAGGTCCTTAACCACGACCCAAGAGGTATAGTCGGCCATGTTTTCATGATCGTGGGAACCAGCCACTCCATGGGGAATATCAACAGTGTTCATGATGTGAAAAGCCAGATTAACCGCCTGCTCCCCAGTCTGGACTTGATCAGAAAAGTGCACCATGGCAGCAGCACGGACCAGTCTTGATGGAGGTGTAAAGTCTCCAGGCAACCCGAGGAGTCCACTTCCTTGGCCAGTAGCGTTGAATTGATCTTCGCCCAGAACCAGAGGCTCGTGGGCGAATTTGGAGAGCTAAATGTAGTTGCGGAGGTTCAACATATGGAAATCATAGGGTGGGGAATTGGTCATGATGCCAATGGTGTTTTCATGCACTTTTCTTCCCTGGTCGGTGAACTCAATGATGATGCTGTCACCAGTTTTGTCCATAATGGAGTAGTGTAGTTCGAAGGAGTACTCGAGATCTCCCTTTGTCAGCTTTTGTTCCCACACCAGCGGAAATGAGTCTTCCTTAAGAGCGTCGCGCACTTCTTGGACAGTCTTGAAGTTCCCCAGAATCCAGACTGGAAACTCTAATGAGGACACGCTTGATCCACACTTCTCTACCGGGACGTCCTGATATTTCGCAAAGCCGGGAAAAAGGAGAGCACCCAAGGAGAGTCCAGCTTCATTTTGGCCGTCCGAGCCGATAGGCAAGGTCAGAGCGTCAAGGTATGCGATGCTATATTTGTTGTGCCACGTCAATGGTCGCGGACATTTAGCACATTGCTCGGGCAAAAGTGCAGCATGGAAATGCCCTTCGGGTTCCACGACGACGTTCGACATGAGATCGATCATAAACTCCATGCTTCGGCCGACGACAACCGAGTTATCCTCGGCGGTTACTCGGATCTCCGTGCAGGCTTTCGTGGCAAGAAAGAGATGAAGCAGTATCGAAACAACGACAAGTAGCTTCATGTTTGAAGATGGATGGAAAGTAGCAACAATCCTTTAAAACAAAAGAACAATGTGATATTAACGATTTTTCTACAGTCATAAATGAGCTCAGTGAATTTCATTCCTTCTCAAGTTCCCTGAAAGGAAAACGACATACAACAATCATTGGCCCCGTCAAATACGCAAGTTAATCACGGCCATGTTTAAATTTGCATCAAATGAAGTTACTAGTAAACATGTGAACGGCGAGGAAGGGAGGAAATTTTAAACGAGATAAAACACTTTCAACCTTTGACAAGAACTTTGAGACAAGTTTGGACGGCCCTTATAAAAAATTCTGGATGCGCCTGTGCTGAGATCGATCGAAAGATTCGGGAGGCTGAGCAATGATTAAACGAAAAGTATTTAAATGCCACTAAATGGAAGCAACTTCTATTTACAGAACAAGGACGGCACTTGGCTGCAACCCTTATCAAATATGAATGTTCATCTGGTCTGGAATATCTTAGAAACCTTAAATTTTTTCTTGAAAATATTTTTAAAGATTATTTATAATATATATTGTATTAAGTGATGGAAGTAATAAACTTGACGTTGAATTAATATGGGTGTGACTTAAATGTTTCAGCCAATATATTAACGGTGTTTCATCAGGATATCCAAGAAGAGAGTCGAAAATACGACGCGCAGCGGAGTATTTTTGATGAAATTCAAGTTGTTTGGATAGCCGAAGAAATAGTTTCTCGAGTGTTTGACAGATCTTCTCAATCGAAACTAAAACTGAGGAAACGGAGAAATAAAATCGTAAAAATCTATGCTAATAAAGCTATCCACACCTCCTTCACGGTGATGAATTACTAATGAGTTTGTGTACCCCGAACTAAACTTTATATCAGTGTTGTCTTTGAGATTTCGGCAATGAAAAGCAAAGAAACTCGAAGCGATTACAAATTATTGATCGACTTGAAGGCTGAAAATCAGTCTAGTAATTCGCAATTTTCCATTGTATAATCTCGTTCATCACGGCAAGCCCTGAAGTTTCAGTCTACTGAACGGAACTATGCAGACTATGCAACCAAGACACAGCAAACGAATTGAAAACTCTGTAACTAACCTAGCCAACTACGAAATTAAATTCTCAATGATGTTACACTAACCGGTTATGCAGTTTGCTAACATACCTAAGATGATGACTTGATGCTTTGAGAGCAGATGACTTTCACTGCGATGCACAGTGATGAGCTGAACACTGTCAGACCTGAACTGAATATTTTAGAATTTATATCTGATCCGGTGATTGACAGGCCAATTCGCACTAGCGGACAAATTTTGTAACAATTGGTTAGTTTCATCACTTGTGTGTCACTTGTTACAGAAAACAAGTGCGAATGCGTTTTTTGAGACCTAGAACTTGTCCAACAATTCAGCAAAACAAAGAAGCAGTTGTTTTATGATTGGTCCGCGTTGCACGCGCGATACATTTTGTCAAACAATCGCAAAAACAAGTGCGAACGACTTGTTGGACAAGGGAAAATTTTGTCAAAACGGACAAATCTTCAAAGGGGCCGATGTCCTGCCTCAAGGCAGGACAATTCATGACAAGTCGCATTCCAACGCCCCTCGTAATGCCAGATAACAATACGCTGTTGATTGGCTATTGTGTGTTTGGTCTGGATTGTACTAAGAAACAAGATGCGAAATTTTTCCACGATAGGCGGCAAAACACGTTTGTGTGCCGAGGTGAGGTCATGGAAGGATGTTAATACCGGGGTTGGAACAAAAGAATGCGGAGGGAACCAGTTTGTGCCGATGAGCGGAGGGGGAAAGAAATAGTTTTCTTGGGACATTTTCCCCGCACGAGCACAAAAAACTTCAGTATGCGAGCACTTCAAATAGGGTTTTCCGATTTAGCGGGAGATCGGCGGAAAAGGAATTTGCCGGTTTCAACTGATATCAATTTTTGGAAGTGAGAATCACTTAACCTACTAGTTGTGAGTAAATAAGTTGTTTATGACCTTTTTATGGCGCTTTCTTTAGGACTAGCTTTTGAGCCATGACGAACTGCACTTTACGAACGCTTCTCAAACTCATCATGAGCTGATGACCCAATCAGCTTGCATCAATTCGGTCAAGTTGATACCCAATTTTGATACCCAATGAACATACCGATCAAGACACATTCGATTAGTTCAAAAACTGATCAAGACACTGATCAAGAAACTTGAATTTTAATCAGTCTTCACTGAATTTTAATCAATGAATATTTATTATTCCGTAGTAACCTTGAAATTTTTTAACAATACAACTCATGAAATCGGAAATAGTGCTAACAACAATTTCATAAATACAGATAGCGTCGGATACTAAATACTATTACATAAATTGTTTTTGGTGGATATCACTCTTCGTTCGTTTTGCTCTACTTCAATGACAGATTTGCTTTGCCAACAATTCAGAGAGTCGAACGCTTCGAAACCTGATGCAAATTGTAATCTCTAAACGGGCCTCCTGAAAGAATGGAAATTTTTCTCCAGCCGAGTTCTTCGCCAGTAAAAAACGTTAACGCGTATTTGTTTTTATACCTTGTTGACGGGGAATACGGCTTTCGTGACTTAATTCTCTTCCTCGTAAACCATTTTCGGCTCCTAAACCACGCCGCTCCTTCCTCGCTCACGGCTGGGACTCTAATGAATCATGTATGCAATCGCGTTCTTACAGAAAAGGGCAAAGATTTGACACTGCATAATTTCTTATTGTTTCATTTGACAAAACATGTCACTGCATAATTTCCTATTGTTGTATTTGAGAAAAAACTCGTGCTTCGTTTTTCGTGCTTCGCTTCGTTTTTCATCAGGGGTTCCAAACACCTCGAAACAATAAAAGCACTCCGCCTTCGGCGTCGTGCTTTCATCTTTTTCTCGGTGTTTGGAACCCCTGATGAAAAACTCGCACTCGTTTTTGATCTATTACTTCTGCAGCACTCATTTTTTTTTTCAATTCTCGAAAAAAATATTAAAGTTTTTTATTTGGCCTGCGCGAATTAGAACCGGTAGCGCTGGACCCGAGTAAAGTTCTGGTGCAGTTACTTGTACTGGTACTGCTCGACATCGTTGGCTGCTGTATTTTCCCCCCAAATGCTGCATTCAAAAAGTCTTCTATGGTTGAATCGAGTGTGTAAGAAACTTAAATAAAGTTCCAGTTTATGTAGCGCAAAACAAACAACATTCTTTGCTATTTTTTCCTCATGGCACGTGGACTTTGCAGGAAAAAATCACAACATACCATCGAAAAGCAAGTTGACGATAAATGTCTGTAATGTTTTAGCCTACAGTTGTTCTAATTCTCTTTAATATATGGATGATGATCGTTGATGATCGTTGGACATAACATTGAATTCAAAACGTTGTTGTTTATAACATTTTAAAAAACAGTACTTCTTTTCATCCTGACGGGTTGCCAAACACGAGGAAAGTGAGAAATGCACGAGCCTTGGCGTTTTTCAACCCAGATGATGAATACGAGGAAGCACGAGTTTTTAACATGGTTACGGCAGTCCAGCATAATCAATGAAATTTTCACGTTAATCGATCGATTTTTTGCGATACAAAATGTTTTCGTGTTTTACAAACGCTGTTGATCAAGCTAGCCTCGATTTGGATTGGCGTCCTTTTCCAGTTCACGTCTGGTCGGTGCACATTCAAGCAATTTTTCTCGTTGAACGGATGCTTTACGGATGATCAAGTTGCTTTTAATGTGTATCTTGCTTGAATTTGTGTGCCCAACTCGAGCACATAGAAAAATTTCTAGACACGACCAGTGCTTTAGGTCTTCGATCCACATCGCCAGCGATCTTCATTGTGCATCAAAAAAGGCAAAGTCCACGTAGTACTTGTAACCAAACACTTTTCTCCAATGGTTAATAGTCGCATGTATAAATGATTTGAGAAAAAAGTCTGGCCAACTAATTACAGCTACGTCTCGTTACAGAACAAAAGCGCGAGTGGCTTTGAATTAAAAACAAAGTTATCATAATTGAGTCAAATTCACAGATATTCGATTAGCGCGGAAAATAGGTGCGAAATTCCGCTAAATCGGAAAACCCTAATGCAATTTTTTTTTAAATTTTTCACCACGTGATCTGCCTGATTATTTGATGTTTGCATAAGACGACCGTGCCTAGTAATGTACAAGGATACCAGAAGCACGTGCAGAGCTGTTGTACTAATAATTACACCTTTTGTTTTCTTCAAAATGTCTCTGACTTGTTGCGACAATTTTGTTTTGGGGCCAATTCGCACTTGCGGACAAATTTTGTAACATTTGGTAGATTTCATCGTTAATGTGTCACTTGTTACGGAAAACAAGTGCGAATACGTTTTTTGAGACCTAGAACTTGTCAAACAATTCAGGAAAACAAAGAAGCAGTTGTCTTATGATTGATCCGCGTTGCACGCGCGATACATTTTGTCAAACAATCGCAAAAACAAGTGCGAACAACTTGTTGGACAAGGGAAAATTTTGTGAAAACGAACAAATCTTCAAAGGGGCTGATGTCCTGCCTCAAGGCAGGACAATTCATGACAAGTCGCATTCCAACGCCCCTCGTACTGCCAGATAACAATACGTTGTTGATTGGCTATTGTGTTTGGTCTGGATTGTACTAAAAAACAACACGCGAAATTTTTCCGCGATAGGCGGCAAAACATGTTTGTGTGCCGAGGTGAGGTCGTGGAAGGATGGTATTACCAGGGTTGGAACAAATGAATGCGGCGGGAACCAGTTTGTGCCGATAAATGGAGGGGAAACGAAATAGTTTTCTTGCGACATTTTCCCCGCACGAGCACAAAAATATCACTACACGCGCACTTCAAATGCAAATCGTTATAAAATTTTTCACCACGTGGACCTGCCTGATTATTTGATGTTTGCAAAACACGGACCGTGCCGATAAATGTACTACGATGCCAGAAGCACGTGCAGAGCAATTGTACTAATAATTACACCTTCTGTTTTCTTCAAAATGTCTCTGACTTGTCGCGACAATTTTTTTTGGTCAAAAATGTTATGACATTTAATACTTGTCCGCTAGTGCGAATTGGCCCTAGTTTAGAGGAATTTTACTGGTACTGTCAGAGTTCTATTGTTCTTCTGTAATAAGCCATTCCCCGGTGAGTTGTCTCTTTTCAGTCCTGTCGCTCAACCTTTCATACGAAAACGAGATTGACTTCGTGATCATGGGAAGCAGACACTATTAATTACCGTATGAACCTCACATTGTTAGTAGTTATTGTACGAGACAGTACCAGACTGCCACTATGTAAAGGGCTATCGTTAACTATAGTTATTGTAATTTTGCAGTATATCTAATCTATTTGTGTATTTTTTAGCTTTGGTTTAATATTTTTATAGCCTTAAGGTCGCGGGTGACACATGGATTAAATTCATAAGGCAAAATTTTGCTTGTCCTACATCTTTTTAAACGCTTATTTCTCGGCTGTTTTGGGTACGATTGAGCTGAAGTTTTCCAGACGGATATAAAAGAATGATGGAAGTTTACGAATGCCGTTTTTGATTTGGAAGTTTGCGCTTAAAGTCGACGCTAGAGCGCCATTAGCACGAAATTACGAAATCCATGATTTAGTGTCCAAGTTTGCGGATCGAGTAGAAGACAGCATTCTGTGATTTTATCAAAAACAGATGAGTCAAGACCTCTGGTGTATCATGACAGAGGCGGATTTTTTAATTTAAACTTTGCCACCGAGTAAATGTCGTTTAAATATGCAAATTTGAATTTAACGCCTTTTTTAAGAGCGCTGTTTTAGAATTCCGCTTCTGTCATGACACACTACACCCTGGTATACCTCTCTGCAATGCTAGCTCATGAAGTTCTAAATCCGCGATGAATTCTTGGACACGAAATTGTCGGAAAAGTCCAAACTTTGAGATTTCCGAAGGTGTTCCGATTAAAACACGAGTGCCAAGGGAGGTTATTATGGTAATTTTGGTAATTATGGTAACTGCATTCCACGCTTTATGTCAGAAAAGAACAATGCGTTTTCAAACGAACGCCTTTACTTATGAATTGTAACGCATTTACTCTAATTTTTTACTTCTAATCTTTGATGTACAAATCATTGAAACAAGGATATCTATTTTCAGAGCCGATTTATTACATGTTACGTTTGAGTAACATTTTGCTCACAGGATCCGTGCCACACGCGAACACTTCAAATCACGCGCCATATTTTAGCATATTAATTTTATTCAACCATGAATGTTTTGTACACTTGTCGATGTCAGTGGTTGCACTTCGTGCATACGCTTTAAATAAATGCATAATGATGAACCTAAGGTGTCATGTGGTGGCAAACGAGGACACATTGTTGCTCATGATGTTTCTTGGGTGGGCAAACGAGCGGGATACAAAACATTTGTTTTGTGTCCATGCCGCGCAAACGGGGAAACAATTGTTGCGGACACAAAATGTTTCTGACAAAAATCAAAAACATTTTTTGTGTCTCAGACACAAAATTTGTGTCCGCAACAAATGTTTCGCGCACGGGCAAACGGGGAAACATTTGTGTCCGCAACAATGTATCCGCAACATATCTTCACTGGCACGATAGGCACGAATCTTGCCTCGTTTTAATGTTATTATAGTTCCAGCGTTATCGCACGTGGTTATCATTCATTCCAAATCCCCAGGGTATTTTATATGCTATTTATTTGGCCTGTTTCAGGCTGTTTCTGTCTCTTTTCGCCGTTAATTACGCTTCATTCCAACGCCACGTTGTTTTCCCGTCTTTATTCCGTTCGTCGCCGAAGCCCGCCATGGCCGCTACAGTTTTACCTGTAACCCTTATCCATACGCTGGCTGCTCTTGCTGTTCCTCGTGCTCCTCCAGTTGCTGTATTATCCGCTCTTCTACCCAGCGGCGCCAGCTCAGTCCCAGGTTTGTAGTTCGAACGCCTTCGTTTCTGTTGCCCCGTTTTTGTCCTTTTTATTTTTTATTACGTCGTTTCTTCGACGGTAGTTCGTCAGTTCGTCTGTTATAAATATGTTCGACCTTAGTTTGCCTGTTGGCTGTTGGTCGTGTGTTCGACCTTTATTTGGCTGTTGGTCGTGTGTTCGACTGTTTCTAAAATGTTGGCCGTGTGTTCGACCTTAGTTTGGCTGTTGGTCGTGTGTTCGACTGTTACTAAAATGTTGGTCGTGTGTTCGACCTTAGTTTGGCTGTCGGTCGTGTGTTCGACTGTTACTAAAATGTTGGTCGTGTGTTCGACCTTAGTTTGGCTGTTGGTCGTGTGTTCGACTGTTACTAAAATGTTGGTCGTGTTTTCGACCTTAGTTTGGCTGTTGGTCGTGTGTTCGACTGTTACTAAAATGTTGGTCGTGTGTTCGACCTTAGTTTGGCTGTTGGTCGTGTGTTCGACTGTTACTTAAATGTTGGTCGTGTGTTCGACCTTAGTTTAGCTGTTGGTCGTGTGTTCGACTGTTACTAAAATGTTGGTCGTGTGCTCGACCTTAGTTTGGCTGTTGGTCGTGTGTTCGACTGTTACTAAAATGTTGGTCGTGTTTTCGACCTTAGTTTGGCTGTTGGTCGTGTGTTCGACTGTTACTAAAATGTTGGTCGTGTGTTCGACCTTAGTTTGGCTGTTGGTCGTGTGTTCGACTGTTACTAAAATATTGGTCGTGTGTCCGACCTTTATTTGGCTGTTGGTCGTGTGTTCTACTGTTATTAAAATGTTGGTCGTGTGTTCTACCTTTATTTGGCTGTTGGTCGTGTGTTCGACTGTTATTAAAATGTTGGTCGTGTGTTCGACTTAGTTCCGCTGTTGGTCTTGTGTTCGACCTTAGTATCTTAGTTTGGCCGTTGGTCGTGTGTTCGACTGTTACTAAAATGTTGGTCGTGTGTTCGACCTTAGTTTGTCTGTTGGTCGTGTGTTCGACTGTTATTAAAATGTTGGTCGTGTGTTCGACCTTTATTTGGCTGTTGGTCGTGTGTTCGACTGTTATTAAAATGTTGGTCGTGTGTTCGACTTTGTTTGGCCGTTGGTCGTGCGTTCGACTGTTACTAAAATGTTGGTCGTGTGTTCGACCTTAGTTTATCTGTTTGTCGCCAGTTCGTCTTTTATTAAAATGTTTGGTCGTATGTTCGACCTTAGTTTCGCGGTTGATGGTCAGTCCGATGTTCTCGTAAATGTTTGGTCGTGTGTTCGATCACAGTTTTGCTGCTGGTAGTCAGTTCGGTTTTATTTGTAAATGTTTGGTCGTGTGTCCGGCCATATTTTGGCCGCTGGTCGTCAGTTCGAATTTAACTTAATGTTTGGTCGTGTGTTTGGCCATAGCTTGGATGTTGGTCGTCAGTTCGACTTTTTCTTTATGCTTGGTCTTGTGTTCCACCTTTGGTGGTTTACTATTAGTAGTCGGTTGACTGTTATTTTTGTGGTCGTCTGTTCGACCTTTGTTTACCTGTTCAATCATGTTTTGGACGTTGCTCGTTGGATCTACTGTTATTACTATTCTTGCGAGATTTGCGAGGCCATGAATTTCCCGACCGTCTTCCTTTGTTCGAGTCATAGTTTTTTCTGCGTCTTACCGTAGTTTAGTTCTCAATCATGTGCTCACCATTATTTTCATAATCATCGCTTGTTTGTTCTTATTTAGTGGTCGTGATTTCGGGTCTTTTGTTTTGCACAATGCTCTGGCTTAATTATACAGTCACTTGTTATTTGCATCTCATTTAGTGCGGTATTGTGTACACCAAGCGCTCCTATGCACGTGTTTTTAGACGGAATATTGTTCCGTCCTTGCTTTGCTTTTAGTATTGTCTTTTACACATTCTATACGGTTTATTATTTCCTGTTACAGTGACTTACCCCTTATGTTATTGCCGATTTTAAAGGAAACTGGTTTTGTTGTGCCAACAAAACGATACTGGTTGTGTCGACTGGGTCTTGTGTTTTCTTCGTGAACGCCTGGCTCGCCCGGCGGGAATTTTCGTGGCACACGCTTCTCTGGCAGCCATGGAGCATTAGTTAAATGAAGTAGTGGTTACAGCAATGGACTCCTAGAAGACATTTAGCTTATTTCCTAGGAATTTGCTATATGTAAAGGCCCACCGGGTCCTTACAAAAAGTCTCGTCAGCCTCAAGTTGTTATTCTTGAGGCACATAGAGTCGTTACTCCCCAGACATTACGGCTAGATCCTGTTGGTCCAATCGAAACAACGTTGTCAACCTAAAATTCATAAGTCTTACTATTGTTGTCAATTAAGAGCATTTTGGTCTCCATGGAGTTTACTGGTTTTTCTTTTCATTCTTTCTCCCTGTCCACTTGCTTAACCGTGTCCAGAAGGGTAATCTAAATATACACCCTATAACTTGTCTTCGGACGAGTTCCTGGTCCGGTTTGGCTAGTGGGTTTGGGCTCCCCCTTGCTTTTTATTTTCTCTTTAAGTTTATTGGGATTGTTTACCTGTCGCTTATTTCGGATTTTGTTTTTCAAGTGGGTTTCAGATTCCTCCGATTTATTTGCCCGTACTTTGGTCCAGTTAGGATCTCAAATCGTTGCTGAAGTGTGGTGTTATTAGGAGAGCAAACCCGCTAGCTGGGCCGGTCCTCTGCCATTACCGTCTGGATCGATCAATTTGCGGGGGTTTTTCTGAGTTTTGGGGAGAAGTGATTCCTATGTCGCTTTATGTGTTATTTTCTGGTGTTGTATTAAATCGATACAGTGACTAAGACAGGAGCAAAATTATTTTTCCCGTAACTTAATCACAGTCGGGTGATTAGTGGCTATTGTGCCAGTGAAGATGTGGGCATATCTTCACTGGCACGATAGGCACGAATCTTGCCTCGTTTTAATGTTATTATAGTTCCAGCGTTATCGCACGTGGTTATCATTCATTCCAAATCCCCAGGGTATTTTATATGCTATTTATTTGGCCTGTTTCAGGCTGTTTCTGTCTCTTTTCGCCGTTAATTACGCTTCAGGCCAACGTGGCGTTGTTTTACCCACCCTCCTCCCCTTCGGCGACGAATGTTGCCTATAAATCGAGCCGCTCATCGCCCGGCAAAATTATTTTTCCCGTAACTTAATCACAGTCGGGTGATTAGTGGCTATTGTGCCAGTGAAGATGTGGGCATTGTGTCCTCGTTTGCCACCACCATTTAAAATGTTCAAGAACGTGAAGATGGCATATCAATATCAGGGGTGGAAACGGAATCATTTGACTTTCAGGGATATTTAAACGAGGTAAAACACTTTCAACCGTGGACAAGAACTTTGAGCCAAGTTTGGACGGCCATTATGAAAAAATTCTGGATGCGCCTGTGCTGAGATCGATCGAATGAAAGATTCGGGAGGCTGGGCAATAATTTGACGAAAATTATTTAAATGCCACTAAATCTGCGATACAAATTATATTGGGTACACACGGCGCCATCTACATCAACGTGTCGAGGAGCACAAACATTCTGTAATTGGAAAACACCTAAACGACGAGCACAGTTTTAAACCCTCCAACCTCCGTGACAACTTCACTATTCTTAAGAAATGCCGAAGTAAGCTAATTGAGTGCTTAATTTTCGAAATGCTATTCATTCGAAAGAAAAGACCGAAACTGAACACTCAAGCGGACTCTATTCGCGCGAAACTTTTTGTTCAATACGTGCTTATCATGCTTTATGTAATTATGTATTTCTTTTTCACGCTTCTATTTTTGTATATATATATCGTCTTTTAATTTTTTCACATTTCACTTTTGATAATGACGGCATGAAGTCGTCGAAACGTCAAGTAACTTTTATTTCGTTAATCTTCTTGTTAAAATGTTTCGCAAAATCGACTACCATTAAATATCTGAATTGTTTTAAATTTTTCACTGATACATACTTTTGACATTTGATTCTAATATTCAAACATTCTCAGGTCTTGCTTAATGAGCTTGGCTTTGATGAGGAGTTTTTCGCACCTCTGAGAACAAACTACCTGATGCCAATCACAAGATTACTGTATCCTGAATGTGGGGGTGATTCTCTGGACTCTCACAAGGCATTCACTGTACATTACAAGATAGGAGAAGATTCAGATCTTAGTTATCATTATGATAATGCTGACGTCACTTTAAATGTGTCACTCGGAAAGGATTTTAGTGGAGGAGAACTGTTCTTTGGTGACATGAGGCAGGTAAAATACTTTGCACAGTGATGTCATGTGCTTATAATTTTAGTTTTATTATTATTTTTTATTTTTCTCATATTGCGTAAATTTATAGGTTTTATCTTTCAGCCTTATTTTATAACTTTTTATTTTGTTATAACTAATATAAACCTCTACAGATTTTTAGTAGATGTAATGCTATAGAAATTTATATTAATATAATAATAATAATTATTATTATTATTAATATTATGACTTTAAGAACATTGATATTGACGTTGAAACCCAGGAGGGAGCCATCATGTAAACACTGTTCAAATAGGTTTTAATAGTTTATTTCTTTTATTTACTTTTAACCTTGTATATACCGATATTGACGTTGAAACCCAGGAGGGAGCCATTATGTAAACACTGTTGAAATAGGTTTTAATAATTTATTTCTTTTACTTTCTTTTACCTTGTATATACCAATTTGTATGGAATATGTTAATTTTTTTTTAATAATACAATAATCTTTATTAACATATTCCAGACAAGTTGCGATTTACAAGGTAAAAATTCCAATATTAAAATATCCAAGGCACAAAAAGTTATTATTATCATCATTATCATCATCGTCATATCATATATGTCATGATATCATGGTTACTACAACTAGTACTAATACTACTATCATCATCATAATTATAATTTCTATAGCATAATCATAATTTCTATAGCATTACATCTACTAAAAATCTGTAGAGGTTTATTATAATTATTAGTGTTAGTATTATGTCACATGTCTACAAGAAACATAATAATTTGCCCTTGAGGTCATATTGCCCTTTCCTTCTCCTTTCTCTGTTTCTATCGAATTGAATATTATTTTGATGCAATATCGAATTCAAAGAGTGTATAAAGATCCTCTCACTACGGTGGCCCACAAGTGCACAACAAATTTAAATCACTCACACTATATTCAAATCACTCGCGCCGAATTCAAATCGCCCACACCAAAAATCAAATCTTCACACCGAATTCAAATCACTCACACCGAATTCAAAAACACTCGCACCAAATTTAAATCGCTCACACCGAAAATCAAATCTTCACACCGAATTCAAATCACTCACACCGAATTCAAAAACACTCGCACCAAATTTAAATCGCTCACACCGAAAATCAAATCTTCACACCGAATTCAAATCACTCACACCGAATTCAAAAACGCTCGCACCAAATTTAAATCGCTCACACCGAATTCAAATCTTCACACCGAATTCAAATCACTCACACCGAATTCAAATCACTCACACCGAATTCAAATCACTCACACCGAATTAACACTTCCGGTCAGCGGTCTCGCCTACCTGCTTCGTAGGTACCTCATATATAGTATTTATAATGTACCCTAATATTGTAATCCTAGTATTCTTCACCTGCTTTGTTACTTTGCTTACTTCCGTTACTTTATTCACTTGAGATTCTTTGCAGATACTTTGCTTACTTGCGATACTTTGCTTAATTGAGATGCTTTGCTTACTTGAGTTACTTTGCTTACTTGAGACTCCTCGTTTACTTGAGATATAAGTAAGTTTGCTTAGGGCCGATTCGCACTAGCGGACAAGTTTTAAATGTCATAACATTTTTGACAAAAACAAAATTGTCGCGACAAGTCAGACAGATTTTGAAGAAAACAAAAGGTGTAATTATTATTACAATAGCTCTGCACGTGCTTCTGGCATCCTGGTACATTTCTCGGCACGGTCGTCTTGTGCAAACATCAAATAATCAGGCAGGTCCACGTGGTGAAAATTTTAAAATGATTTGCATTTGAAGTACGCGTGTAGTGATGTTTTTGTGCTCACCTGCGGGGAAAATGTCGCAAGTAAACTATTTCTTTTCCCCTCCATTTACCGGCACAAACTGGTTCCCTCCGCATTCATTTGTTCCAACCCCGGTATTACCATCCTTCCACGACCTCACCTCGGCACACGAACATGTTTTGCCGCCTATCGCGGAAAAATTTCGCCTGTTGTTTTTTAGTACAATCCAGACCAAACACAATAGCCAATCAACAACGTATTGTTATCTGGCATTACGAGGGGCGTTGGAATGCGACTTGTCATGACTTGTCCTGCCTTGAGGCAGGACATCGGCCACTTTGAAGATTTGTCCGTTTTGACAAAATTTGCCCTTGTCCAACAAGTCGTTTGCACTGGTTTTTGCGATTGTTTGACAAAATGTATCGCGCGTGCAACGCGGACCAATCATAAGACAACTGCTTCTTTGTTTTCCTGAATTGTTTGATAAGTTCTTGGTCTCAAAAAACGTATTCGCACTTGTTTTCTGTGACAAGTGACACATAAATGATGAAATCTACCGATTGTTACAAAATTTGTCCGCTAGTGCGAATTGGCCCTTGCTGAAGTAAGCAAAGTATCTGAAGTAAGTAAAGTAACTGAAGTAAGCAAAGTATCTGAAGTAAGCAAAGTATCTGAAGTAAGCAAAGTAACTGAAGTAAGCAAAGTAAATGAAGTAAGCAAAGTAACTGAAGTTGGAAGCAAAGTAACTGAAGTAAGCAAAGTAACTGAAGGAAGCAAAGCATCTCAAGTAAGCAAAGCATCTCAATTAAGCAAAGTATGCAAGTAAGCAAAGTATCTGCAAAGAATCTCAAGTGAATAAAGTAACGGAAGTAAGCAAAGTAACAAAGCAGGTGAAGAATACTAGGATTACAATATTAGGGTACATTATAAATACTATATATGAGGTACCTACGAAGCAGGTAGGCGAGACCGCTGACCGGAAGTGTTAATTCGGTGTGAGTGATTTGAATTCGGTGTGAGTGATTTGAATTCGGTGTGAGTGATTTGAATTCGGTGTGAAGATTTGAATTCGGTGTGAGCGATTTAAATTTGGTGCGAGTGTTTTTGAATTCGGTGTGAGTGATTTGAATTCGGTGTGAAGATTTGATTTTCGGTGTGAGCGATTTAAATTTGGTGCGAGTGTTTTTGAATTCGGTGTGAGTGATTTGAATTCGGTGTGAAGATTTGATTTTCGGTGTGAGCGATTTAAATTTGGTGCGAGTGTTTTTGAATTCGGTGTGAGTGATTTGAATTCGGTGTGAAGATTTGATTTTTGGTGTGGGCGATTTGAATTCGGCGCGAGTGATTTGAATATAGTGTGAGTGATTTAAATTTGTTGTGCACTTGTGGGCCACCGTATCTCACTGACATTGAACTATGAAGCCACATATTGGGAGCGAGGTCAATTGTGAGCATCGCACCGGTATCGCGGAGGTCACGGGTTTGAATCCCGTTGAAGCCCTGATTTTTTTCAGGCTTCTTTATTCCAATTGCTTAAATTGGAAATTCACTGCCAAGATCACATATCACCTTCATATATATCCGCAGTTCATATATGGATCATTTCATGTACATTACATCACTGGTACAAAGAGTCATAAAAGTGGCAAGGAATCTTCTTCAGAGTGTTGTGGCCTCTTTTTGAGTTATTTTTTTTAAAAAAATAACTCTTAGTCGGCATGAAGACGTGTTTGGCTATTAAGTGGATGGTTGAGTGGATCATTCATGTATGTATTTCACACCAATCAGATTTGGGATTCTATCAAGGACCAATGAAATTGCGGCTTGTATATATGGATCGTTTTTATGAATATTTGTTTTCGGTTCAAGGTACGGCCATTTTTGTTTTGCTATAGATTCGACCTTATTGGGCCGTGTTGGTCTGAAGTCTCTATTCCAAGTCTTGATTTTTATGTAGCTTTGGGTGAGAACATTGTGTGTGGGTTCTGAAAGCGAAAAGTGTTTGGAAATTTCATCGTGGTGAAGGTGATTCTCTTGGTTTACGGAATCGAGTGCTTCAGTTGACGACACAATATGGGTATAGTATTTGTTGACCACTTTATATTAAAATGTATGATGTTTTTGAGTAGAATAAATATGTATATTGAGAATAAATGTTGTGACTTCCATTTTTAATGTGAGTGTTGTGTGTTTGCTGAACGTTTTGTTTTGGTCCCCAAATGAGAACAAACTGACGCTGTTGTTTGTAAGGGCGAGTGTTAAAGATTTGAGAATCCAACCGCGCGGTGCTCTTGTGTTTAAACTGTTTTCTCTCGGTTAAAAGTATAGCATTAGTAGGAGCTTTGGCTAAGTAATAACACGAGTGACCACAAATCTCTCAAGGTTTTTCCCCAAAAGAATAACGTGATTGTAATAGGTTGAGGCATGTGCGTTTATTTGGGTTCGAGAGTTGCCAAATAATAGGTATTTTAGTGAGGTTGGAATGTGGCCGGAGAAGGTTTGACGTTTCCTGCTTAGGAATAGTAGGACTTCACATGGGCGGTCATGAGTTATTTATTGTACTATCGTTTGAAAAGCTCATGACGTGATGATGTTACAAGGGCACGTTTTGTCTGCTCGGCAAATATTAAATTAGGTGTTTTGACAACGTGGTTGGATGGCACAGCAAGAGAAAATCGTCATTTGTGCCGCGAGTGAGGGCCGTAAGAAGGTATAGTAGTCGTGCGAGTCTCGCATTTCAAGCTTCGCATTGATGGCTATCTTTAGTAGAACGGCGGTGTAATGCGGTTATTTCCGTACCAATGACGTTATGCTTGCAAGTGTTTACGTCGGCCAAATTTATTTTCTTCAAATCTCTGAACTCGCCTCGATGAAACAGCCAAAAGATTCACTTCAACTGGCTATACCGACAAGAAATAGTCGCAAAATTGTAAACAAATTAACGACCGTCGCTTCTGGCGAAATAAACATGGAAAGTAAACATAATCTTGTTTGTCACGTACCGAAAGTGAAAGCTGCAACGTCAGCGCATTCCATGGCTGACGCAATACCTTTTTAGTGTATTAATATTCCCAACGCAAAGCGGTTGCAGTTACGTTTACTCATAGGCAAAAGAAAAAAAAAGACAGCCAGCTTTTTGGTAGTCTCCTTTACAGCCGTTGTTTGGGCTCGTCACGCAAAAAACAACGGCTGAAAAGAAAACTAGCTTTTTGGGTGTGCAGTCAAGCGTGTCACACAACTTCATCGACAGCTATTTTTAGCACGGCCGTGGGAATATTGGTACTGATGATGTTACTCTTACAAGTTAGGGCACGTTTCTGCTTCTGGTTGCGAAATTAATATTGTACCAGTCCAAGTAAAATCGTCACGTGGTTTGGCCGAAATGCACTGGTGACTAAAGTTGTTAATTTCTCGCGTTCGTCGAAAGAAACTCTTGCTTGCAGAAAGGTTTCTGTTTTATATTGATGATGAAAATAATAAAGTCATTTCAGAAACCCGAGAATACTTTGTTCTTGTTCCATCTGGCTATTCGTTTGCAATTTCTGGGTCAATTTGGCTTTATTAGTGAGCGTGTTTGCGATTTTGTGATCATGTTTACGGTAAATGTTGTCAACAGTTTTCAATCCATGTTTTGATGTACTTAGCGGTTTTCTTTCGGCTTGGAATGAAAGGGGATGGATAGTTAAACATCAAGGTAACCTTAAAAGTGACTACCAGATATTTTTTTCTGTTTACGTTTGAAGAAATTACTGACGTATTTTTTGTCTTCAACAGTATGGTTCGATCGATCGGTTGCACACCATAGTCATATTTACAAGGGAAAGCAGCCTAATTTTAGAACATTTGCACAATTTCTTTTTAAATTGTTTTTGAGTTATTTTTCCAAAAGTAGCTCTTAGTCGGAGCGATGGACCGTGCACATGAAACATGCACAAATAGCTCAACCCATGAAATAAACCATCCCAACAGGACTAACACCCAGTTCTACCCCAAGCCACCCAATCAATTGAAAAAATAACTCCTGCACGCTTAGCGTGCCTATGTTTTTTAATAGTTTGTGATAAGGAAACTTCCTAAATTTAATATTTCTTGAGACTCCGTGTCGCCAACTGAAAACCGAAATTAATTTAATTAGTCTCTTTAGCGTCTTGCTCGATTCACAGACTCTCGGGCAAGTAGCGTTTATGTTTATACTACGTTTAGACATTTAATTAACCAGTATGGGTATTGACTTTAAAATGGTTTTGCTTTTAAAATTAACTACGATCGATAGCGGCGAAGGCTAGAATAAGAGCATGTTACATGCGTTTTAAAAAAAACCAAAGGTATCGTTTTACAGTGTTTGACAAAAACACAAAATATCCTGTAACAAACAAAAGTATCGCGTTACGGTTGTAAAAAAAGCTAGCAACAAAATAAGCGCTAACGGAATAAGCCATTTGGTGACATTTTGACAATTAAATTAGTTCTTGCTTTTTTAAATGATAAAAATATACTATTGAACGAAACAGTTTTGACGTAACAAATTGCACGTAACAATTGTTTTGTCTGCAAGCATTTCTTTTTGCCAAAAAATGCCTCTTAGTCGTAGTAAGGGGCTATGTAGTTAGTGATGTACCATGCACAAAAAGCTCAACCCATGAAATAAACCATCCCAGCAGGACTAACACCCAGTCTTACCCCCAAGCCACCCAATCAATTGAAAAAATAACTCCTGCACGCTTAGCGTGCCTATGTTTTAAAAGCTTGTCCACATGAATGCCACAAATTCAACTGGCGAAGTTTGCTAACTGCTGAAGGATGAGACGTTCTCATTAGAAAATTACATTGTCATACTGATATGCATTGTTATCAACTTGGTGACGTGTCCCGTAACCATAGTAATGAATGCGCTGGTGATATTGGCAGTGAAGCCAAGGCAAGGACTGCAGAGAATGGCAAACATCCTGTTGGCTCATTTGGCGAGCACAGATCTGCTGGTTGGAGTGGTCAGCCAACCGCTTTTAACCACTGCGTTGATATTCCTAATAAATGACTCGTTAACTGCATATTGCAATGTCTTCAACAAGGTTACACTGTTTACCAACCTCTCAGTCATAGCATCGGTGTTTCATTTGGTTTTGATCAGCATCGACCGTTATGTGGCGATGAAACGTGCGTTGCGCTACGAAAGCATCGTCACAAAATCTCGCGTTATTGTGGCTGTCATCTGCAGCTGGTTGACAGGGTTAGCTTATATTGTTTACGCTTACCTAGTGTCTTGGAATACGACTTTTTCTGCTCTATCACTAATGATAGCAGGAAATTTGTCAGTGATCGCTTACTGTTATATTTCCGTGTACGCGGTTTCTCGTCGTCACAGGCGTCAGATTATTTCCGAGCAGATTTCTCAAGCAGCTATCACAACATTCTGGGAGCAAACGAAAGCGTGGAAAGCTACAGCAATCATAATCGGGGTGGTGTGTCTGTCCTTCTTACCAGGTCTCGTAAACAACGTGTCGAGAATCTTCATTTCTGGCGGCATCTTTAATAACAGAATTCACGGTCTGTTCTTTCCTGTATTTTTCACCTGTATGATGTTAAATTCACTTTTTAATCCCATCATTTATTGCTGGAGAGTCAGCAGTTTTCGAAAAGCACTTTTTGAGCTTCTTATTTGAAAGAAGAATCGAGACCATGGCCATAGAGGATCGTAGAGGTGTGGCAGTCGTAATTTAAAATCCCAAGTTCGATAGACCAATTGGAAACCTCCCCCTGTCACTCAAAGCTAAGCGTAGTGTTGCGTGACATTTTAGCAGCCAGATTCTCCTTACTGTTTTCTTACACCTTTTATACTTCTCTTTAGAAGAGTTTGTATTTTAGTCAAATTAGTTTTCCTGAGAAAACCTTGCAGGCCGGGTCCTTCATTGCCATGACCTCTCTTCTTGAATTTGGTTTAAGCTGATAAAGAATTATAATTTTAAGAAATTATAGATAATTTTCTTTTAAGTAGTATTCGTAATTCGTCTGAGTAGTACTCGTAATCTTTAAAGAACAAGTGCAAATAAGGATTTACACTGTAACTTTTGTGATATTGAAACTTGCCTCAAAATTGCACGATTGTTTGTTTACGGTGCAATGTAAAAGAACAATTCCAGATACAACGGGTTGTGTAGACCTTATCACGAAATACATTAACTATCATTTCATTGCTAAGTTTCCATGGATTGAAAAGATATAGTATTTTGACATCTGGAACCATGAAAAGATCTTTGAACGAGTTTCGGACGATTTCCAGAAATGCGAGGCTGTGCAAAGAAAGCAGTAGTCACATGTACACTTTGAGTACCTATTGTCCAATCCAAAATGCCCCTCGACTAGCGGGAAAAAACAAAAAAGTTGTTGAAAATAAACCAAGACGTTCATTGCTGAAACCCATCCTTGGAAAAGCTATCGCCTTACCAATTTTGTAAACCAGCCAGCAGGGAGGCTGGAAGACAGTATAATAGTAACTGAGATGGCTTGTCCAAACTGGAAAATATATATATCTTGTAAATATAGATGGCGTGTGCTAAAGAGTATCATAAGAGACTGTGCAATAATTATCAGTAAAGGGAGGTTCTAAGACGAAAGGGAAGACTATAAAGTAATACGCCCAGCCGAGGGGGAGGGGGTAATGACTAAATTATTCAATAGAATGAAGTAAGCGGGGTGGGTTGAGGGAAGAGGGTTGTTCAACGAAATCGCACTTATCAACACGCTCATTCTCTTCTCGTGCCAATACAATATATGGAAAATAAAGCGGAGGGCATTCCAGCTGCATTTATGTCATGTTTTAAATTATGTTAACTTTTGACAGCCCTGTCCATTTACTGCCTTCTTGTCAAGCCGGCTTGTATAAAAACTCCTTAGCCGCTATCTCAGCTGTATCACGGAAGCAGTTCCACTGTCAGTAACAAGTCTCTCAAGCAAGCGTTATCGGTTAAGGAAGTAATAATGGGGAGTATTTCCAAATCAACATTCTCAATTTGGTGGACACTATTCACCGCAGGGCCACATTCTAATTATATGTCCTAGTATCGCTCTATTTATCAATTCTTATTAAAGGTATCCTTTTAAAACTGTGACGAGTATTTCCCGATGTCCAAACTCTTACGCCATTTTTGACAGAAACGTTATACCCCTTTGATATACCTTTGATAGAAAATGGCACCCACTTCACATACCTACTTAATTTTTCACTTGAAAAACGCCTTAAAATACTTGAATGAATCAAATCTCCGTTGGGTCTATTTGAGATATTTTAAAAGGTCATTTAAATACATAAATGACAGTTTTGCCTACCTTTTGTATACTCTAACTCGTAAAATCCATACCCCTTATATCCCTAGAGCCTGAAGAAACTATCACTCTTGAGCGAATATGGCAGCACCTTTGGCGCTCAGATGATGAATTCAACTACACGACTATGTACTAAAGGAGCTTAACCTAGACACTATCCGATAGAAACTAACGACGAAAACAATGATACCTAGCCGCCAAATAGAAAGCGCCTAATTCATGCTGAAAAACTCGGCAATTGTACTTACCTTTTGGACACTTTTTTGCACGAGTTTAAATCGCTCGCTCAAATGACGAATTTACTCGATTAGCGCTAATCGTATGCCCCCCAAAATATAACAATATGCAGTAACATATGTATTAAGGCGTTTTTTGTAACGTTCGTTTACAGCATATTTTAGTTATTATTCACTTCCATGGGAAGTTGTAGCTAGGCACGCGAATGTGTTATATATGCTGTTCTTTGCTAGTTGTATTCATTCCCTGAAGAAGTCTCAGTTAGAGACGAAACACGTTGGAAATAAACGACAAGCTTACAACCACAAGAAGTCTTTCCTTGTGCTGCTCACTAGTCTTCGTTAAAAAATTAAAAAATTAAATAAAATACTGCCGCCAATCTTCGTAGTGTACGTCTCAGAAAACGAAAAAGATGAGTTCAGAGGTGTTTATTGGTCGCCACCATAAAATATTGAATTAAATAATGATTGATGGCAGCAAAAGCGAGCCTCCTTTTTGTGTCAGATCGTGGTTAAAAAAGATCGAAAAAAACATTGTTTGCAGGAAGGTGTTGTTAGAAAAAAAAATTGTAATTGTTGCAGAGGTGCATAGATAAAAAAAAAAGTTTGCAGAGAGAGATTTTTCATCCCCCCCCCCCCCCCTCCAGAAAAATAATGGTCCGTCCCTAAATATTCAAATTTTCTCGCTAATCGCTATTGTAAATATTTAAGCTCCCTAAAATCGGCTTTTATTGCTGTCCATTCGCAGTAAAATGAATTAGAAATATTTTTTCAATGTATAAGTTCACAACCTCGTAAGCAAATTATGTGGCAGAGCCAAATAAACAATTTTTAGGCTGCTAGTTAACTCACATGATATAATGTCGATTTGGATTATATCTAGTGTGTTAGTATATATCAGTATCTAGTATATCGAGTGGATAAGAAGTTTTATCACCAGTGGATATGATGCCAGTGTTTCTTGTCAACTGTATCGGGTTCTATATGTAACGTTGTCATTAGGGCGCGTTCGTTTGGGAATATTCTGGAATAAGAATATATTCTGGAATATATTCCGGTTAGTCTAATTTCAAGAGGTGAATATAAGAATGGAACATTTTGATTGGTGGATAAGCTCTAGTTTATGACGCTATATTCACCTCGCTAGGAGGTGAATATAGCATTTCAGGGCTTGCTTACTCAGCCACGCCACCTTTGCCATCCAGGCAAGTAAACATGGCAGCCTTTCCTGAATGAAATTTTCGTTCATTCTGAAGAAGTCACTCCAAATCCGGAGTATTCAGCACAGTTGGAATTTTGAAAATTGTCTGCCAAGGCTTTTGGACCCAAAATATTTTCAAGAGATGATTCCCAAGGCATTAGAATTGATGGTAAACACGGTGGTTTTGTAGATCACAAGCAGCCATGAGAAACTCAATGCGATCGATTGACCCAAAATTATTCAGTTCTCTTCAGACCAGAGCTGCTCGACTCATTTCAAGAGGATTTAGACAATTGTTCAGAAGTCGCAAACGACTAATCAAAGGTTCTAGATATCTGTCTTTTTCTTAGTGTTTGTTTTGTTCCGTTTTATTGCTTAAACTAAAGTGTAAATTCTGATTTACGGTGAATTAAACTTGTTTACACGTATGCAAGCGAGCATTTCTGTTTCCGCTTTTTAGTTCTTCATTTTGTAGTTAACAATTATTCTTTGAAATCGAGGTGAATAGTGGCAGAATATTTACCGAGCCGCGTAGCGGCGAGGTAAATATTCTGCCGCTATTCACCGAGATTGAAAAGAATAATTGTTTTAGTATATACACACAAAGTGATCTCAAAACAGACAATCTAGACATTTTCAAAAGGAAACCTATGAAAGGCAATTTTATTGACGTCTAATTTGACGTCTCAATTCATGCGTGAAACACGTACAAAACTATTTACAGATTCTTTTAACATGGCAAATACACAATCTTCGATAAAATCCTCGTCAAAATGGTCCTTTTACACAGTTCAAATCGGCAATTTTAATCGAAAGTCTGCTTGGAAATCGATAACTGATCAAACAGAGTTTTAGAACTTATCGAGAAAGGCTTGTTGTTTGGCTCATTGCGAAGGTGCCTCGCATTGAGGTGAGTGTTACCTTGTTGTAATATGACCTGTCTTGTTTTCTTGCGGAGATATAAAACTTCAATTCTTCTTTTTCTATTTCCCCGATTTCGGTGAGAAATTCGTTCTGTAAGGCAAACCAGTCTACAAAAATACTCGTAATGAGACAAATTGTAGTCGTGAAGATTAATTGCTGCCTATTTAGCGATACGTTGAATTGATCACAGTATTTATGTTGATAAACAAACTGAAAAACACTTGTTTGCAAAACATGACTTCTTCACTTATCTTTAAAAACTTTTAGGCCAGAGTTCGTTGCCTTCTTGGTGTTTTCTGTCGTCTTTTATTTGCACTATTTTTGATTCTGAAACGCTAGCGAAACGCGAGTTTACGCCGGCCATTTTGTTTTATGTTTTATGGGATAATGCATTATCCACTCGGTAGCGAGTGAATAATGCGGCATTAGTCCGAGATAGCGAACCAATCAGATTGCTGGAATAGCCAAGATCACTGAGTGTGTATATACTAGTTCTTGATATTCACCTCTGGAAAATTAGACTAAAACAATTATTCGCCTCAGGCTCAGTGAATCTCGGCGAATATTCCCCGAGACGAAGTCTCGGGGAATATTCACCGAGATTCACTTCGCCTTCGGCGAATAATTGTTACCTATTCTGCTCCTGGGAGCAGAATAGCCGGAATGGAAATCCAAGTATTCCGGAATAGGAAGAGCAGCCAAACCAACGCTAAATTGCATTTTTCCAATTATTCTTATTCCGGATTGATCCCAAACGAACGCGCCCAAAAGTTTATGGAGTTGCCTGAAAAGGGAAATAACACGCGGAATTGAACCAAAAGTAAATGACTTCATGATCAGAACGAGATGCCTATTAAAAACGTCTATTAAAAACGATTGCTTTTTGGCCCAAAAAATTATTTCACAGTTTAAATCGTTTCATAACCAAAAGATAAACTATTCGATCCCGTTCCCCGTTTCCCGATTTTCAATTTCCGATTTCCCCCATTTCTTCCCCGAGTAATCACCTGCTTCTCATTATGTGCTGAAAATAGAAACAAACGTCAATGTCACGCTATGTGCTATTTCACTTTCAATCTTGTCGAAAAGATTTCACTTCCGCTCTTAACTGGTAGACGGCATTGATGTCTTGATAAATTGCTCCAGAATAAGTTGGAAACATTCTAAATAGTAAGTATAGTATTCATTTCTGGCATTTCTTTAGGTGTACGTTTATGTTGACTGTAGAGCGACCCACGGCGAGCCTTCACAACGGGTAAACACGCATCGGATGAACGACAAAACGAAACGATTTCTCACCTATCACTAGTGATCGACAGCGATTATACTGAAAATGTAAGCGGAATTTATTTATTAATATATCCACGTAACACGTAAGAGCTCTCGGGAGCTCGTTAGATCGAGGATCAAACTGGAATTTGGAGTGTTAGTTTACCTGCGGAGCAAGAACGAGAACCAACAACAAACTCAATCCATGTATAACGCTTAGTCCGGTACATGTATTCAAAACCCGGGCCACATTGGCAAAGCGAGCGCTCTCACCTGCGCTCTCACCACTGTGCCAGCCCTGCTCTCTGCTAAACAGTTAAAAACAGTCTTTAGAAGTTGGAAACCAGTCTTCAGTACCCCGTATGCTGTGGCTGGCTTCTGTCTCATTTATAAGTAACAAGTTGTACACGATTTGTGTGCATGATTGCTACAACGTTCCAATTTTTCGCATTGACCAACGTATTGGCGCCCTCTCGATGTCTTCTGTGTGCTTTTTACCACTAACGTAATAACCATTTATCGAAGAATTATAATTTAGGGACGAGATGTTTCGAATTTCTGTCAGTAAATCTTTTGAGCTCGTTCGACCTGAAAACGTTTTTCGCCGCTTGCGTCATGGGCTGCCATACTAAGTCTACGATAAAACAGTTTCATCAAAACAGTTTATTAAAAATTGTTCATCTTGATGAATTTTGTACCCTTAAATACAGTGTGGAAGACAAAAGTATGTTATAAAACGTTGTAGAACATGAAACCCCCTCGGCTGGCCTCGGTTTATTGTAGTTAAATCTGAAGTCATACAGATCAGAATGTAGACAAGAAGGAGATCTGGCATTCAATTAAATGATTATATCGATTCACTTCGTTGATGATTTTTTAACGTCTGAATGTCGTTTACAATAAGTCATTAGTTATGAAACTAAGATCGAAAATAGTTGAAAAAATTAAATCTATCTGACATATGCAAATCAAATTTTATAGCAGGAAATGCTATGCATATTTACGTCTCCGTTTACAGATCTCGTTGCCAATTTTCCGTTCGCTTACAAATTACTGACACTGTTTCATGAAAAGTATGATTGATTAACTAAAATTCGATTCCACCGTTAAACGCCTAAACGAAGCGAACAGAGAGAACGCCCTTCAGCTTTGAGTTTTTTATCACTAAACCACAAAACCCATACGTACTGTTTTTGTTGGAGACGGGGTCAAAGGATAACCTCTGTTGTTGTTTTTTTTTTCGTGCGTGAACACAAAATTTATTTTGAGTTCCAACCAGTCACGCTTCTAGTGCGGTGGTGGGGCTGAATAACAGTATATGAATCGGCAAATCCGCTATGATGTTTCAGCGAAATCCATCTTTACACAAATATTTTGCTTATCAATACGAATCCTTGATACTTTCACTCAAACTTCTTGCAATGTGAAGCGCACTTTTGAGCAAATATTCTTGCAGAGTGTTGTTGACTCCCCAGTTACCACGCGTGCGCGCCTTCCAAGCGAGCTTGAAAGCGAATCAGAAGCAAATGCTGAATGGCAGACGAAAACAGAAAACATCCACCATGGGGTTTCGAAAAACAAAAACAGAAACGAACATGTTTAAGGGGAAATAAATTGACACTACGCTGTTCCCAGGGATTTTCTTCTCTTCTCTGCGTTGATGCAGAAAGGAAGAAAAAACTAACCTCTTGGACAACCGAGAAGTATATTTGACACGTTATGCGACTCTAGCTAGCTGCAATTTCCTTGCACGAATGTCTCACTGCCCCTTGATGGGAACTTTGTTTCGCACTTTCCCATTATTCTGTACATTATCAGATTCTTTGCTCAAAAACGGCCTACTCACAAAACGAGAGGAAATATTCCGTTAAAAAAGCACAACAAAAAAGCAAGATGTGCCTTCATTATTGATGAGTTTTCTTTCACAAGACAAATTTGTAGTTTTTTCTGCTGTTATCAAAGGCTCAAACTTCTAGTTTGCCCAGTCGACGAGTGGAAAAATTTGTCTTTGCCTGATTCACGGACCGTAAATCTATATATGGCTTTGTAAAATTCATGCAACTACATAATTTTATCCAAGGACGTCCGATCATTTTTCAACTTTATCAGGGCGTCACTAAGTATTTCCGACAGTCTCCCAAAGATTACTGACATTTCTGAGGACCGGACAAACAAGAAATCATATTTTTCCAAGTGAAAAGCGACGTTGTCGCTACGTTAAACGCGACTTGGGCAATTTGTGAGGCGCGATTTTCTCCGCTGTCTCTCTTCTCGTGACCGATTTTCTTAGCTTTTCATCACTGCCAGCGCTGTATAAGGTAAAGTGTTTCACCTCGAGCCACGACTGGTCTAAGGCTACTCTCCGCTTTTCAATAAATCCTCTTATTAACTGCTCCCTTAGTGTGGCCAAAGAAAGCAGAAATTAAAAGTCACTGTTGTCCCTTCCTGGTGTTCTCTATTCACTGTCTGAGTGGTGTAGTGTCTGACATGCCCAAGTCTCCTCTTCTGCCTCCAACCCATCACTCCCCACGCGAATTCAAACGAATCACAGGGTACCCACGCTGATTTACCTTGATTTCAAAAGGAATTTAATGCAATTATACCACTGCAGAGTGCCATATTTAAACGCGATTAACATTACGTGTAGAAAACTGGACTTCCGAAGGTACCTGCTTCACCATTTTAACAAAAGCGGCATCTCATTTTAAATGAACAGCATTAATAATTCTGACAATGAAACAAGACGCACTTGAGACTATTTGTGGAGCCCAAATGCGAATGTGTTGCACAGAAAACGTTGGCCGCCAGGCGTCTTGCTTGATACTTGAAGTACAGAGTTCCATTCAAACGATCCGACCGGAAGTCAAATTTCACGTCTTCTGACGACTAAAATGCGGCGAATTTTTGGAATGTTTTCTGATTTTCACATCAACATGCCACGTAGATTCGATAAAATCTGTCAAATGCACTTTAAGCTTTGAAATATTTGGTTTTTGTTTGCCAATAATAATAATAATAATAATAATAATAATAGCAATAATAATGAAAAAAAAACAATTATTCACCGAAGCGGAGGTGAATAGTGGTGGAAATATCGACTGCTTTCACCGACACTGAGGTGAATAATTGTTTTAGTATATACCACACAAGTTGAATAACTAGCGGACCAAAACATTACTTTCGGTAGCCAAAGCGGCGTGCGAAGCCATTTTGTTTCTTTTCGGCTGCTCGGAGGTGAATTATTATGATCATTATACTGTATTTCTTATATTTTAATAGCACTAGAGTACAATTGTTTTTACCATTGTTTTTATAAGGTAGCAAGTCCAAATAATAAAAGAAACATGGCCACTGCGACAGAATATACCGCAGACCAACTAAACTACTACAGGATTTGTTTTGTCACCACGGATATTCTGGCCGGAGGTCTTCGATCAATCTTCAAACAGGAATGGGACAAACGTTACAAAACAACAAAAGGAGAATGGAAGGATGAGCCACAGAATGGAATGGACTTCTATAATGCGGAATCCCCGCGAAACCAGACAAGAAATGCGCATCTCTTGGCTACTATGATGAATGGAGATAGAGCTGAATGGGATTGTACCATGATGTTTTACGCCATTCTTTATTCTGATTGCATCGGCCCAGGCCTAAACGCGGTAGTCAAATCGAATGTGGATAATCTAAGAAGATTTAGAAATGAGGAATTTGCTCACATGCCACAAGGCAAGCTTTCAGACGCAGACTTTCATAATGCTATGGGCAAAGTTCATACTGCATTTCAAGGACTCGCTCTTTCCACTGTGAAAATCCAAAACGTAACAAAGCAGACAACGTTTCCCACGAAGGAGTTAAGAGATGTCTTGAACAAAGTTGAAGACTTAAAAAAGGAACTACAAGAAAAAGAGAAACAGAAACAGGATCTTAAAAATGAGCTACAAGAGAAAGAAGAGCATTTACAAGGCATTGAACATCAGCTACACGAAAAAGAAAAAGAAAAACAGGTCCTTCAAGATCAGCTACAGAATGATATTCCTCCATTTTGCATTCTCCCCCCCAAACCATCACACGACATCGAACGTCGCAAATGTGAGGTGGCTGATATTTCAAAACAGCTCAAGGAGCTTAAGAAGGCCGATGAAAACACACTTAGTTACCTGTACATCTCGGGAAATCCTGGAAGTGGCAAATCTCAGCTGGCCGGTCTGGTAGCTAAGCGATTTTTCGAAGATGCCCAAGAAAAAAAAAGAGATCCCCGCGCTTCTGTGTTCGTGATGACTTTAAATCGTATTTGAATCGTATTTTTCTTTCGCTCGGCAATTAAAGTGTCCAGAGTATGCAGTCACAAAAATTCTTCAGTCTAAGGATTTGAAGAAAGACGAGCAAATTGCCCATCTAAAAACGCTCGTAACCTCAAAACTTGATTCCTACGCAGAGTGGCTACTGGTAGCTGACAATGTCAAAAGCGTAACTAACATACATCCTTATTTGCCGGAACATGGAAACGAGCAGTGGGCTAGAGGTCAGTTGCTAATCACGACACAAGATAGTGAGCGTATCCCTTTAACAAGCTCTTTCATTCAACATGTCTCAGTGAAAAAAGGTATGGAGCCGAGCGATGCCATTTCTTTATTAGCCGTTATTTCAGGTATCGATGACAGCGATACGGCAAAGGTGGTTGCAAAAGCATTGGACTACCAGCCTCTTGCCTTAGCAAGCGCCGCCACCTATGTTAAACAACTTCGGCAGAGCAACTTTGGCTGGCACGACTACCTGGAGAAAGTAGAGAGTGGCCAGCGTGTAACTACTGAAACCATCCTTGCTGAGACGAATCCAAGCTATTCAAAATCTATGACAGCAGCAACAACACTAGCTGTTAAAGAAATGATGACATCCGACAAAGTCATAGAGCACACGTTCAGTTTCCTTTCCCTTTGTGCACCACAACCATTAAATCGTGATATTGTGATCGATTACATTGTGAACGTAGATGATGAAATTCAAAAAGAGATGATTATCATGAGGATCGAAAGATGTTCCCTGATTTTACTTGAAGAAGAGGATAGTAGCGTCTACATTAGCGTGCATCAGGTTGTGCGCGATGTTATTCAGACTGCAGTGAAGGAGTATCCGGAGAATCGGCAATACGAATCCATAAATGGTGCTGTCACAGCGTTCAACAAGTTCATAGACGATACACTATCAGAGAATTGGCAAGATGTAGATACTGTATTACAAAGCAAAATTATTGCACCACACTTACAAGCCCTCAACGTAAATATTGAAAATCTTGTTCCCAGGGAAAACATCTCTCAAATCTTCAAGACTGGAATGTTAAAGCTTGGCCAAACATGTCAGAATCATTGCGACTTTCACTCGGCTAAACGATATTATGAATATTCGATATCATGTTTTCTGAAAAAAGACGTACATGGGCTTGTTTCTACTGTAAATGCTTACAATCACTTGGGTTCTGTTCTACAGGCCGAAGGTGAATTTTACCAGGCCAAGCAGTGTTATAATCATGTTTTAGACATTTATCAGAGACTGTTTGGACCTGAGGATCTTCAAGTTGCAACTACTTGCAGTAACCTGGGCTCTGTTTGCGAGGAGTTAGGTGAATTTGAGCAGGCCTTGGAATATCATCATCGCGATTTAAGTATTAGCCTGAAAACGCTGGGACCTGAGCACTCTGATGTCGCAACTACTTACAGTAACTTGGGTTCTGTTTACGAAGCTTTGGGCCTCTTTGAGCAGGCCAAGCATTATTACCATCATGCGTTAAACATTCGCCTGACGAAGCTCGGACCTGAGCATGTTGATGTTGCAACTATTTACAGCAGTTTGGGTTCTCTCTACGAGACGTTAGGCGACGTTGAGCAGGCCAAGGAGTATTATCATCGCGATTTAACTATTAGCCTGAAAAAGCTGGGACCTGAGCATCCTGATGTTGCGACTTCTTACAGTCGCTTGGGTTCCCTTTTCAAGCTTTTAGGCGACTTTGAGCAGGCCAAGCAGTATCATCATCTTGATCTAAATATTAGCCTGAAAAGGCTCGGGCCAGAACATCCTGATGTTGCAACTACTTACTGTAACTTGGGTTGTATTGAACAGGTTCTAGGCAACTTTGAACGAGCCAAGGAGTATCATCACTGTGCTCTAAACATCTGCTTACAGAAGCTGGGACCTGAGCATGTTGATCTTGCAACTGTTTACAGTAACTTGGGTTCTGTTCACCAGGCGTTAGGCAACTTTGGGCAAGCCAAGGAGTATCATCATCGTGCTCTAAACATCTACCTGAAGAAGCTCGGACCTGAGCATGTTGATGTTGCAACTGTTTACAGTAACTTGGGTTCCGTTCAGCAGGACATGGGCGACTTTGAGCAGGCCAAGGAGTATCATCATCGTGCTCTTAACATCCGCCTGGAGAAGCTGGGACCTGAGCATGTTGATGTTGCAATGACTTATGGTAACTTGGGTTCTATTCATCAGGCCCTAGGCGACTTCGAGCAGGCCAAGGAGTATCATCATCGTGCTTTAAAAATTAGCCTGAAAAAACTCGGACCTGAGCATGTTGATGTTGCCAGCTCTTACAGCCACTTGGGTTCTTTTTACGAGGTTTTAAACGACCTTGAGCAGGCCAAGGAGTATCATCATCGTGCTCTTAACATCCGCCTGGAGAAGCTGGGACCTGAGCATGTTGATGTTGCAATCACTTACAGTAACTTGGGTTGTACTCACCAGGCCATAGGCGACTTTGAGCAAGCCAAGGAGTATCATCTTTGTGCTCTAAACATCCGCCTCAAGAAGCTTGGGCCTGAGCATGTTGATGTTGCCACTTCTTACACTTGCTTGGGTTCTGTTTACGAAACGTTAGGTGACTTTGAGCAAGCCAAAGAGTATCGCCATCAAGCGCTTATCATTCAACAGAAAAAAATCGGTCCTGAGCATGTTGCTTTGGACAACATGGGTATTGTTCAGCATGAGTCAGTTGAGCTGCAACAATCGGTCACAGAGAATACCTCAAAACAGCAGCGCCCTGTTAGAAGGAAACATTGTTGTATAATACTTTGAAAGGTTTAAATTGTTTACTTTTATTGCAATAAGGGCGTTAATGTCCGTCCCGATAAAAACTAACGATAAAAGTGCACAATGTTTCGACCACTCTTCGGTCATTATCAAGTTAAATATTGAGAATGAAAAATAGCATAGTTATATATATAGTGAGAAAGAAGTTAAAATATGTAAGAAATATGTATGAAGTAGAAAAATGTTTTACATATTTTAAAAAATATGTAAAAAAGAATTTAAACATTAGGTGTTAAAGATAATAAAAAAAATAGTTTTGCATGATTTTATTGTCTTTAACACCTAAAATTTAATTTTTTTTCCTTCATACATATTTCTTATATATTTTTACTTCTTTGTCACTATATATATAACTATGCTATTTTTTATACTCAAAAGCGGTCGAAACGTCGTGCAATTTTATCGTTAGTTTTTATCGCGAAAACTTTTTAAAAAAATAGTACCCAGTGGGTACATGAGTCTAATGCGTCATGGATTGTTAGTGCGGTTGAAATATGTTGAAGTAGTTTCGGTATTTACGGCATAGAGCAAGAGGTGTAGTAGAGGTTTGGTAGTAAGAGTGGTTCAGAAGAAGTCGATAATATTTGTTCTCTTAAGTATATATATTTAGAAAGTTGACGAAATGTTATATTTGAAATAGGAAAAACATGTTACTTAGGGTTTGAGTTCATCGATTCATGTTAAAAGATTAGTGCGTTGTAGACCATAGGAAGATCGTACAGATTTAGAGGGGGTGATCCTGAAAAATTTGTTTGCAAAAGCAAAAAAAGCCCAACTAAATTTTTTGCAGGCATTGAAAAAAAATGTTTGTCTTGGAAAAATTTTCATCCCCCAGCTTCCAAAAAAATAATGGTCCGCCCCATAGATAGACAAGATACAGCCGCTTATTCAGTATTCTAAATATCCTAAATCCCATCAGAATAGCCAAAATATATTTTTTTTTCAATTCCTTTGCAATTTATGCAATACTGCTCAACAAAGATTTCAATTTCCTTAAACGTTTCGACACAGGAGAGCAAAGAGAACATTGCGTGCAGAATGTAATTTAATTAAGCGAAATATTTTCACGTCTATTACACACTGCAAGCAGTTGAATGAAAGAGTTTTGTTTTCATGACTGAGAACAGCTTTCAAATAGTCAATACATGGAAATAACAATCAGATCAGAATTCAATAACTATTAAAGCTAGTTTTCATGCTGTCTTAACTACTTTTTGGCAAGTTTCAATATTTATGCAAATTTCGCACGAAATGTAATTTGATTACGAAATAAATTACGAACAAAAGTTCATAGTACTGCGTGGCACTTGGATGAATCAAAATAAAAATTGTTAAAAGGTATTTGAGTGCCAAAAAGTTGTTTAAATACCAGACGTTTCGGGCTTCGCCCTTCATCAGTGGTAATAATAACGTTGTCTTGAACAACACGACAGAACTAATGTTTAAAAGTAACGTTCAAAGCCCAGCGCGCGCAGAGACGCGCGCGCAGTCTAAATGAATGTGAAGTTGATGTTCATCCCGCTAGGTCGTGTAGTTCCCAGCTTGAAGATTAAGCGCATTTCCAGTCGTTTCCGGAAGATGTTGTTGCCCGAGCAGAGCTTGATACCGCGAATTTCGGCGTCGGATAAGCTGTGGTTTAATCCATTGAAGTGCTCAGCTACAGGGAAACCGGGAGAATTCTTCTCGATGGAAATAACAATCAGCAATCAATATTGTATCCGCTTGCAGCTGTCCGACCGAAAATATCTCAGCGTACTTGGATGAGGTGATGGCTCCCCTGGTGCGTGTACTTAGCTCGTACGTCAAAGACACAAATCATGCACTTCAGATTTTCGATTCTTTTCATTTCGACCCTGGTAACGACAAGCGGTGCTTCATCTTTACCATGGACATAAAATCATTGTACACGGTCATACCCAATGACTGTGGTCTTAAAGCGTTAGCCCATTTCCTCGACAAACGCCCTGTTCTCCAACCTGCGACATCCACCTTGACCCGACTTGCAGAGCTTGTATTAACTCTTAATACATTCTCTTTCAATGGCGCGTTTTACCGACAGGTAGCTGGAGTAGCAATGGGCAGTAAAATGGGCCCCAATTACGCCTGCCTGTTTGTCGGCTATATGGAAGAAGCCATCTTATCTCAGTACACTGGCTTTATTCCTCAGTTGTACAAGAGATACATTGACGACGTTGCAGGGGCCGCATGCTGCGATCGTAAGGACCTCGAGGACTTCATTGCGCATGTTTCTAACTTCCATCCCTCTCTTCAGTACACGCACACCATTTCTGAAACCTCGCTACCTTTTCTTGACATCAATCTGCACATAGCTGGCAACAGTCTTCAAACGTCGGCTTACTACAAAGAAACAGACACACACAGCTATCTACATCATCAGTCCTCGCACCCCCAACATTCTAAAAACAGCCTTCCCTACAGTCAACTTCTGCGCCTCCGCCGTCTTTGTTCAGATGAAAACGATTTCAGCACTAAAGCAAAAGAGATGTGTGGCTTCTTCCGCGAGCGGGGCTATCCCTCCGATTCACTTCGTGAAGACCTGCGGAAAATAAGCAACATCAACAGGATGGACGCCATCTACAGCCATCGCGATGAAAACAATCAAGCTGGGAAGGTACCATTAGTTCTCACTTACCACCCTCTCAATGAGCAAATTAAGAAGATCCTGCTCGGCAACTTCCGCATTTTAAACAACGACCCAGAGACTGGGCGGATCTTCACTGATGCCCCCCTCCTAGCACATCGCCGAGACCGCAACATCCGTAATATATTGGTGCATACCACTGTTGGAAATCAATCCACCGATCCCGCTGGCACTTTTCCTTGCAACCATCCAAGATGTCGTACCTGTCAACATGTTAGCCCCTTACTGACTGTTGACGGTGCTCCATCAACATCAAGGAACATTTCAGCTGTGACTCCAGTAACTTGATCTACTGCATTTCGTGCCGTAAGTGCTCAGCTCTCTACATCGGGGAGACCGGCCGTAACCTCCGAGAACGCTTCGGAGAACACCTCCGGAGCATCGAGAAGAATTCTCCCGGTTTCCCTGTAGCTGAGCACTTCAATGGATTAAACCACAGCTTATCCGACGCCGAAATTCGCGGTATCAAGCTCTGCTCGGGCAACAACATCTTCCGGAAACGACTGGAAATGCGCTTAATCTTCAAGCTGGGAACTACACGACCTAGCAGGATGAACATCAACTTCACATTCATTTAGACTGCGCGCGCGTCTCTGCGCGCGCTGGGCTTTGAACGTTACTTTTAAACATTAGTTCTGTCGTGTTGTTCAAGACAACGTTATTATTACCACTGATGAAGGGCGAAGCCCGAAACGTCTGGTATTTAAACAACTTTTTGGCACTCAAATACCTTTTAACAATTTTTATTTTGTAATTTGATTACACTGTCTTGTTTTCAAGCTCTAGATTGAATCTTGAATGGTGAAAACAAAACTCTTTTTAAAGAAAGTTGCATTATGTGAATGAAATCCTGCTTCAGTTGAATTGAACAATCAATTGCTGACTACAATGTTATTTAATTTTCCATTTTTTTCAAAGTTATTTTTTGTTTATGAACACAAGTGTCACTTCCGGATTTTTTTCATCAAAAGATGTCGATTTCACGTTGCGTTTCCCAGAGATAATAAAAAAACATGCAGCTGGAAGGAGAACATTTTCAGTGGCTTCACACCTGAAAACGAGGATTCATATTATCGTGCATTGTAAAAAATTTATTCCAATTACATACATGACAATTTCTTTTACAAGTACGTGTCGTCCTCGAGCTCCGTTCGACCGTTGCTTCGTTGACAACATCCTTGCATCCTGATTGGATTACGATCACCGCACCATTCCCGCAATGAGGCAGGCTATTGTTAAGCATAATTACACCGAACGATTATCGATCCCAAACCATTCCCTTGGGATTGCTAACAGCTTTTTTCCACCACATAGTGTAATGCGCATGCGCATTAGACTCAAAAACCCTACTGATAATGTCTGTCCATTTTAAAAATTCAAGTATTTCTTTTAGATGCGTGTTAACGATTAAACTTCAGATAACTAACTTTTAAATCTGATGGACGAAGATACATGGATTCTACTCTTTAAAGTGTATTTTTGTGTGTGTTTTAGTAACTTGTTCAGAATGGCAAAGGCATGAGCATATCTTGTTAAGTTCTGAAGAACAGCGAGAAATGATTCAAGAAAACGAAGAAAAAGAGGGTTAAAGAGTAGGATGGGTAAAGATATAAGCGTTTTAAAAGATCTAGGACGAGGAGAATCTTGCTTTATGAATTTATTGATGGCTAGGTTTCCCCCGCGACCTAAACTTTAAAATCCAAAATAAGAAGTAGTTTCGTGCAATTTTTGAACGGTTGGCGGATCACTTTTTTGAAATAGGTTTTAAGAAGCTACGCCAAATTGAAAAAAAACCTCGACATAATAGTATTCTCTTCAAGGTTGTCTGAGTACGTTTCACAGTAACACTTTAGCAACTTTAAAATTGCGAAAATCAAGTAGAAGTTCTAAATAAACAGAATAAATGGGCATCACCATGCATGGTGTCTCTTGGATTTGAGTCTACACTTCAGTAATAGAAATTTTGAAGTCTTATTACAATTCTTGAAAGCCGAGCTTAGGCAACTTACAGGAACTATTCAAATACAGTAAAAATCCGCATATAAGAACCTGCATTTTGCCAAGTTTGCTTAAACAGGTTCTTATATAAATGGTGTTAACTGAGATTTTAGGCTTATTTTCGGGCTATTTATGTTCTTAAATAGGAAAATAATTCGTAAATTACTCGCTGAAAAGAGGAAACCGCTGTATCTGTGCAGTCACAGTTGTGTATAGTATCACATAAAATTATACTGAAATGAGGGGATTTGGAATTTCGCTATTTTTTTTTTTTTTTTGGCCCAGTGGAGTTTGTTTTATTTTATGAAATAAGACCCTGTTTTAAATTTAAAGGTTAAACAGCTTCTTATACAAAGGCAGTATAAATGGAATTTTAGCTCAACAGGTTCTTAAATTTTAGGTTCTTATATGCCGGTTTTTTACTGTATTCAATTCTTCTTGACCCTTGCTAAGGGAAGCCTTGTTCAGCACAAGAAAATACGATTATACTGTCTTGTTAAGACCACACATCGTGATATCGACCCGAAGGTCCGCTAAGAATAATCAACTGTTATTGCATGCTTTTGTTCTTTAGTACGGTATACGGGGGAATGATCAACCTACTTCACAGTTAAACATGGCAGCGCTATGAATTCTTAGCATGAATTATTAAATGGGAGAAACCGCTTTCTTGTGACGCAACAAAGAAAAGGCAGTCACGCCTGATTAGTAATAGTAATTGGACGGAGTGTAGTACAATTCAGGGAGTAATTGAGCACGATTACTCCCTGCATGGCCAGCTCTCTCTATGAGACGCGCCTGCAAGGAATCATGGGAGTTGTATTCGACAAAACATATCGAAGACTTGGCAATGCTGAATACAACTACCATGATTCCCTGCAGGCGTGTCTCATAGAGGAAATCGGGCATTGTGCGACAACGAGGTCTAATTACTAATTAATCGTATCAATAACAAAATTCCAGGTTAGGAAGTCTTTCAGACTCTCTTTTACTTGAAAAAAGTCAAATATATGTTCAGTTGGTTTAACAAACAGTAGGAAAACCGCAACAAACAACCCATTTAAGTGCACGTGATTGACGCGCGAATGGCGAAGGTGTCCAATTACAAGAAGTTGTAATTGGATACCTGTAATTAGACACCCGTTATTGGCGCGCCAATAACGCGACAAATGGGCGCGCGCAGAACCAATCAAAATCGAGAATTTTGTTACAGATACGATTAATAGGGGAACCAAGGAGACCATAGAATGCGATGTTATTAACAAGTTGATCACAATTAAGCCGCTGGGTCAGGGAAATAACTAAAGAGGTGCGCATTTTAATCATAAAAAACAGTCAGAACACAAGCAGAAGTAAGGAAAATGTCTTTAACTTGTCATTTAGAATACGTATTATTTGCTATAAGAACATGAAGTAGTTATTGCTTACAATGCTTAAATCTATGATACATATCGCTACTAAGGCATGTGTTGCGTAAGTCATTTCTGGTTAGATTTGTTAACAGTTGACTTTTGAGCGAAATAATCCAGCATTTGCCTTTTTCAAAAAGTTACGTTGCCCGTATTAACGGGTGTCCATGCCAGAAGGGAAATGCACCGTCTTTCTGTGGCAACGGTGAGTGTGTCCAGTTCCTTCTTTGGTTTATATACTTACGAAAACCACTATAGGTTGATTAAGTAGAATGGCAAATAGCCCCTGACATGGGTCGCGGTCATTAGCATGTACCGAACTACAGAGCTTAGTACGAGCGAGACGAATGTCTCTGTGGAGTTCTTTTATCATTCCGCGGTCACAGGAGGCTTCCGAAAACGATGTCTTCGTGCTTAGCCAAATCGACAGCAACTTAAGATGGCATTAGGTGTACCCTTTGACAAAGAGTAATCTCACTGGCTGTTTTTTTTTTTTTTTTTTCGTTTTCTTGCTCCTGCAAAGTAATATGTTTTTCCTCCTTACTGGTTACTGAACTGACGGTTTATTAATTTAGTTAATAAGTTGATAAAACACGCGGTTATTGAGCGTGGTGTGACTTAAAAACTTTGGTACAGATTACTGTACGTGTGGATTAGTGAATAACATTACGAAACATCCATAATTCTCAGTTATCGTTATTTTAGGACTATGTGCGAACACTACAAGAGCGCATCCGTTACGAGAATTATGTTGTGAAATGATTAAGCGGCAACTGATCTTACAACCTTCGCAGTATAGCTTGTAGTGGCGAGCTCTCCGGATCACTAAGCGCTTTCTTCTACTTTAATGTTTACCTCTTAGTCCAATCGTTAAACGATCCAGAGTTACCCACTTAGATTACATCGTAGATTACATCCAATTTTTTACCCACCCACCTTCACCTATGCGAAAATTCTGTCAAGGCTTAATCTTGCCACCCATACCTTCGCCAGGGCAGTGATTGGCTATTGATCGGTTTACAAGTTTTAAGCTTCTTTGTTTTAACTCTTTTAATAGTGCACAATTTGAGAACAGTTTGGTTACAAATATACCCTAGTCTACTAAGATCTTTTTAGAATTTAAAAGACATGAAATGATGTCGATAAATCTTAATACAAAAGGTTTACACCGTGTCTCGTGATTACATATACTATTGCTGATAATGTTAAAAGAAACTGAACGTTTTGATTATTGTAATCTAACAGTAAACTTCTGATTCTACCCGAGTTGTGATCAAGACCTCAGGAACATATCTTCGCATAATTACGATAAAACACAAGCTAAAAGAAGACCACGTCTTGGAGCTCTTACTAACTTCTAGAGCTTTCTGTTTGCCGTTTGCTATTAGAAAACTCATTAATCACTTATTCACTTATTATAAAACCAAAGGCGCTTATATCTGCATTATTCACTAGCCTCCACTGAGGAAATTGTTTCACAGCTATCAGTCTACAAGCACAACGTGCAGCCCACCATTCTTGTTGCTGTAAACACTTGTAATCCCATGCATTCTTTCTTCTCCGAAGCAACGTGTCATTTGTTAATCTCGATTGTGGGCAACTGTAAAGTTTCTATTATTTTATAAGACCTCAAGCACGTTCCTACGTTTCCATTTTAAGGGAAGCGTTTCAATTTAAAACGAAAGTAGGCCATTTGCGAGTTGCGTATAGCCTCTGTGTCAAACATGATGAAATATGAAAATGCGGTTCACCTGCACGTTCATCTTTATGCAGATCTCACTAACTTTCATTGAAAAGTATTGCACGAGGATTCGTTTTGAAACAGAAGCTTAAGGCAACTCGGAATTGGCCCATTTCAGTCGATATCTTAGTGCATAATCATTCCGATGCGACCTGAAATTACTTTGCACCGAAATGTTTACCAGACTCTTCTCAGCTCTTTGTGGCAACAATGTTTTTACTTTCGTACTGCGCCACGGACTTTCTCCAGGATGGTCTTAGCTAGCCGCAGGGCTTCGCGAGCCATAGCAATCGAGTATACATCATTAGGAATCTGGGGATAGCAGACTTGGTCAGAATAGCGCATGCGTGTTGAATCTACCACTCGACGCTCCAGTTGGCTCGCAAGGCTGGTTAGTTCCGAGTCTTCAAGCCGCGACGCGTTACGTATAAGACTGTGAACATGCGTCTTGAATGCATCCTCCGCGTATTGGGCGGCCTTTAGCGCCTTCTCTGCACTCTGAAAAAAGAAAAAGTAATGACTAACATGCCGATTTTTTAACACTTACAGGCCGATTATTAACCGCGCGGGCCATGGGCTGAGCGTGGTTCTTGCACTACCCTTGGTTTTTGGCGGTGACCAGACCCAAACTTGCACTCGGCCAAATCGTCAGCGGGACTTCGAATCGCGCAACGAGGGATGTTTATTTGCCAAAAGCTGTTTAAACATCAACCTTCTAAAACTTAAGCGAGAAGCAGTTAATTAGTGATTTTAGCAACAATGCAGTTTAATTTTAACAGCGCGGTTTTAAGCTGTAAGAACTTCTTTTTTACCTGGGGTCTGTAAGCTAAATTGCATATGAAAATAAATTAATTATTGTAATCGGCTGTCGTCTACGGAAAACGCAACTGTTTTTAACCATAAAAGTTCCTACTTGGCCCCGAAGCTAGAGAAAATAATGATAAAGAATTCACACTGAGAGGTGAGGGAGAAATAATTTTTTAATTTAATTTGTTTAACTTCCCTAAGCCCCGAAGTCGAATTAGAATTAAAAAAAAACTTGCCTATTGCTCTCTCGTATTTCATAACAACATTACATAACGCACAGGATCAATTGAGAGTTATTCTTATTTAGTGACCATTTTAACGAATATATTTCCAAATTAAAACAAATAATAATAAAAAACAGAAAACGTTACAACTGCGCAATTAAGAATACACAACTGCTCCTCGTGTCGACGTAGTATGAACAAAATTTCGTCTACCCAGACACAGACACCAACACGCAAAACAATGCACAATACTTTAAGAAAATCCATTACCTGACTTGTGAATTCCACGTTTAATTTCACGCGAAAAATCGATATCGCACGAATCGCGAAGCGATGAGTGCGATATCGGTTTTTCAAGTACTATTTCCAAAACGAGAGCGAGTGTTTCATCGGGGTATCCAAACACCTCGCAACAATAAAAGCACTCGGCCTACGGCCTGTTTCTCGGTGTTTGGATACCACGATGAAACACGAGCTCGAGTTTTGGAAATAACTTCTCAAATGCAACAATAGGAAATTATGCAGTGACATGTTTTGTCAAATGAAACAATAAGAAATTATGCAGTGTCAAATTTTTGCCCTTTTCTGTAAGAACACGATTGCATGCATGATTCATTAGCGTCCCAGCCATGAGAGAGAAAGGAGCGGCGTAGTTTAGGAACCGAAGATGGTTTACGAGGAAGAGAATTAAGTCAAGAAAGCCGTATTCCCCGTCAACAAGGTATAAAAACAAATACGCGTTCTTAACGTTTTAAACAATGGCGAAGAACTCGGGTGGAGAAAAATTTCCATTCTTTCAGGAGGCCCGTTTAGAGATTACAATTTGCATTAGGTTTCGAAGCGTTCGACTCTCTGAATTGTTGCCAAAGCAAATTTGTCATTGAAGTAGAGCAAAAAGAACGAGGAGATGTATCCACCAAAAACAATTTATGTAATAGTATTTAGTATCCGACGCTATTTGTATTTATGGAATTGTTGCTAGAACTATTTCGGATTTCATGAGTTGTATATTGTTAAAAAATTTCAAGGTTACTACGGACTAATAAATATTCATTGTTTCTGCAAGTTGTCGATGTGCATAATGTAGTGGTATATACCACTCTCACTGGAGATTGGTATTCTGTTTTTCATTGGGTATCCAAATGCATGCACGTGATGTGGTATACATCCCGTGATTGGAAGTTAGTTTAATGAGTTATTAATGAGTTTGAGAAGTGAAATTGAACGTGGAATTCACGAGTCAGGTAATGAATTTTCCTTGAATCGCATAACCTTTTGAAATGAAAATTTGGTGAATGTTGCAAATTTTAGCGCGCGCTGGAGTAAAGCCATCATAAACGGCTACTCAAATCAACTGTCAAACTGTCAGGCGCCAGCGAATAAGAATCAAGCACGAAATCACAAAACTTTATTTGAACCTGCTGAGTTAGAATCTTTCGTTTTCTAGTTTTTTGCATAACCTCTACCAGAAGTCCATAACTAGAAGTCTACATCTCTGGCAATACGCCTTGAGATATGTCTTTCGCGTGTAGGCTATTTTTAGAACAGCTTTGCCGCGAACAAGTAGCCAATCACGCTGAAGTATTTTTCAATTCGCGCCTTTGATTGGCCGAACAAATTTTTGAAGAAAATTAGAACTGCAAGGACGAGCGAACGGCATTACGAAATTACTGTTTTTTGGTCATCATAATTTCCGTTTTGTGAGGATTAAATCGTCCGGACAAGAATCATCAGGCCATCTTTCATCGATGATGATAGCATCGAAGTTGTAAAACTTCGGAGCATCCAAATAAGCGAGAGGACCTCAGTGTTTTGGAGTCAATACGAAATGGCAGCCAGCAAGAGAGCCTAATTCCGAGTCAAATTCAAAATGCGAAGGCACTAAAGATTAATGGTACTCTCAAGATGAAGACAGGCATTAAGAGAGAATGTACATTTTAGCACAGGCTCGTTGCTATTTTGAAAAACAAAACCGTCGTCCCTGAAGCGCTCAAAATCGAGCGCGGAATGAACAGAATGAAGTTTGATTCGTTTGAGAAGTAATGTTTTTGAGAACAACATTCAGAGAAAACGACAAGTTTGGCGATTTTCGCATGTTTTTGGAATTATAAGGACGGCATGACAACAAAAGACTGACTAAGGTAATGTACTTATTTTGATATGAATAGAAATACGAATTTAATTCATCGAACAATGATGATTTCATTCACAGTCGTCGAAACTTTAATTCAAGTTGTGCTTCTAATCTCGGGCACTTCGCAGCAGCTATCGTGTTGTGTATGTTGTTCAGTATTTTAACACGAGGATATGCTGTACAAAATAAAGACACACTTTCCTACTAAAAGTTTGGGGTACTTCTGTTCATAATTCTCTCGTAAATTACAAAAAGTCGACCTGCTTGTTTTGTGAGTTTGTCTTCAGAAATCCGGCGACGGGTTGCTTTTTCACTCGCCTTCAAATGCCACTGAACAGACGTTTGAAATTAGTATTTACGATACTACTTCTGTCGAAATGTGAGAATTAAAGAGAATAGCCTGTCAAGTGTTTTGATGTGATCTGATTTATTTCACCTGCCACTTTCCAGATTATTCGGCCGCAACTTAGAACTCCAATGGTGTCGAAATAGTGGGTCACGTCGGTCACGTCATTTTCTCGCGAGCACATTAGTTTCTAAAAATAGCCTACACGCGAAAGACATAGCACGCGCGCCAACTCCAGATGTAGACTTCTAGTTATGGACTTCTGGCTCTACCACATCCAGAACAGGGCAATATTGCGCAGCCTCACTTTCAAGTCACAATACCGCGCTGAATACCCTCGCATCTCTAGCCAATCAGAGCGCGAGAATTCTTTGAGCTATGCGATTCTAAACGAAACATGCCCCGTTCAGGAATATCGATATATCTCTTTAAACGCATTGAAAGGTTTAATAAATGAACTACATTATGGGCATTGCACGGATGTTTGGTCTAAACTATTGTGACATTAGGCAACATAGCACATAGCCCACATTATCTTTGAACATCTAAACAAAGATATAATCTTAATTTTTGGAGAGAAATCAAACCAAGTTTATTTTAACCCGACAGTAGCATATTTCATGGAGGAAGAAACCGAGAACTAACTGCATAGAAGAAAAGTTTAACCGGTGAATATATTTTACTTTCTAGTTTTTTTCAGATCAAAGCAAGGGACGGACCATTAGAAATAAACGGAGGGTTTATGACTTTCCCCCAAAAAAAATCCTGCAAGGGAAACTTGTCTAAAAAAAATCCTGTAAGCTATTGTGTCTTAAAAAAAAATATTCGTGCAATGACGAAAAAACAATCCTGCGCTTTTCAAAAAAAATCGCATCGGTGCAGCTGGGAGAAAAATTTGGATTTGGGGCTAGATACAGTAGGAAGCAATTAATTATGTAATGAGTTGAGGCAAAATAGCCTAGTACGTTTGGAAGAATAACTAAGACAACAACAGAGGGGCATACAAGGGCCAAGAATCATGTAAAAAGATCTGGAAAGAAACACTGAGAAATCTTAGATAACGAGGTTGATCATTTCAGGAGTTGGCTGGGTACGAGACACTCTGTGAATATTAAATTTATGGTAGAAATGTATCTCAATGCAATATAGATAGCCCAGGCGGACTAAATTTTGTTTGGAACTGTTACGCCACGAAAGTTCGAATCTAAAAGTCTATCGTGGGGTGATACTGGAGAAAAAGTCAGCCATCACGTGTCTAACAGCGTAAGGGTATAATTTTTGGGAAGCGGAAGCATAGCTTGCTAAAGTTTTTATCTCTTTTCATAAAGCTTTACATCTTCAAAGAAGAAATAATAAAATATTAATTGCGACTATAATGGCGTTTTACCGCTTCAGATACTAAAACTTTGTGAAATAGGCTCATTATTTAGAGACCCATCAGGTCACCGCGGGACTTCGTTAGAAAATTAGTATAGCAACTGTACTTTCATGGGTTATGTTCCTCGTTTTCCTCGTCGACTGTTCTGATGAAAAGTATCCTGCCTTTTGTGTTTGGTAAGCCCGGTAATGCTCAGATGCCTTAAACATAACATTTTTTCAGAGAGCAAAACACTTTCATTGGCGGATGAACTATCTTTCAGTCGGGTACATAGTTATCCACCTTTTCGTACGACAGGCTGAAAAGCGAATCCAAGCGCCCACCCACCTAAAACGCTTCCAGTGCAGGCTAGACAATTAAAGCCCTACGTACGCAAACTCATCGATGTCGACTTTAAGTGCATTCGGCAAAATCTCCGTTCCCTCTCCTCCCCTTATCAATCTTTCTTGCGTCGTCCAGCGCCGCGCATCTGTCTCGAGCGATCCAGATACTTGGGCTGACCAGGGTCAATGCAATGTGTTTTTCTGCACGACATTTTATTCTCAGAGTGCCTCTCACCACTAACGGCTATATATGGGTACCGGCGAACTGTTAGTGCAACCTGGCAAAATGCTGGGGTGGGAGAGAGGGGGGACTTACCGGCTGCGCTGGACTAGCATCTTGTCACTTCGTGCAACAGAACCATAGTAATGGGTCGGCTTGTTAAGCCACTACGCTCCGAAAACGCTTTGGTTTACTTTACTTTCGATTTACTATGAAATACAGAGAGCCCCTGCAAACAAGCCCGACCAGTTTGAAACACAAAATCCGATGATAAGCATCCATGCATAACGATAAGTAGCGCCACAAAATATCCACCTTAAGATTATGTTGTTGCTGAAGATGATCCTAAAGATAATTTTAGCTCTCTAAGAGGGCTACTAGGTCATCAGTTCTGCTGTTTTGTGTCACCCTCGCAAAATAGAGCTGCTATTATCATATTATGCATCTTTGTATGATTCGTAATCTGATACCTAATATGAATCATCTTTTTTTCGTATTATTTCTTGGTTTGTATTTTCTTGCACAAGGAGATATTTTTTGAAAGTACGTCTGTACATCACAAAAAACACACAGAGAGACAAACAAATTGTTCTTACCTGGTGGCATTTAAAGCACACCCACTCATAAGATGGTTTTTCTGTAGCCAGATCATTGTCAGCAGCCGTCAAGTCAGCTTCCGCCTGTCTGAACCAACGCCTAGCTTCACCTGGTTGAGGATTCTTCTTGCAGAAACTTGGAGGAATACGTGACCATGAATCGCTACACGATGCAGAATGGCAGGTTCCATATTTTTTGAAAAATGTATTTTTGTATCCTTGGCGCTGTGCATGATGTCGCTTGGCACGTGCTCTCCAGAAGTTGAAGAAGGTTTCGTAGCTTTGGCGATTCTCAGTCTCACCTTCTCCTGACTCGCCACTTTCCAACCTCGCAATTTCATTCTGTATGTGCTGAAAAGCCTCTGTACAGAAAGCTTCGTCTCCAAGATTCTTGTCTGGATGCCATCGTAGAAACAGTCGCTTGACAATTTTTCTTCTTCTTTCCTCAGGTAGTCGCCATGCCTCTTCTAACGCGACTGAGATCTCGGCAAAAATCTTCTTTTTGTCCCGTGCTTGAGTGGCGGTTCCCAGCTCTTCTGACAGGCCCAGGGAAGATGACTGAAGACGATGAAATTGGTACAAGTCGGCAAATTCAACCATCCGTGGTTCTTTGTCACGTCCAACGTTGATCTTGTAAAACTTTCCAAAGAGTGCTGAATCTTCCTGAACATTTACTTCTTCAATTATCACGGCATATATAAATGTAGCATCTCCTTCCTTTTGCTGCATACTTGGATCTTCCATTTCGTACCCAACATATTCTCCAGGCGTGAAATGTTCAAAGGATTCGTTTAAGAGATGGTGGTCTTCAATCGGGATGAAACTTCCTGGCTGTGGTAAAAGATCACTGCTTGACGCGTGGTAAGAGTCGTCTTGCCTAATTTTCATCTCGTCTAGGATGGACCATATTTCGTTTGGGTCATTGCGCAACATCTCAGGAATGAACATCACTGTATCCCGAAGCAATCCTTTACATGCCTCAGCAATCACCTGGGTTGAGGCCAAATATATCTTGGCAGTGCTATCTCTTCCTTCAGCGTTGACATACACCTTCCAAATATCTTTACCATCCTCCAAGACTTTGTCTACAAACTGTGGCACTTCAGTTTCGCTACCGGGCACATGAACTCCTTTGAACATCAGCTTAGTCTCAAGTTTGTTCATTCCAATGAACTCGATGTTTCGTAGTCTGCCTTCTATGGAAGCGACCATCGTTTCATCCAGGTTTCCATTTTCATGATTCGCGTGCCGAATAAGCCTCAAAACACCATGGAAGAATTGCTCTGAGCATATCTGTTTCTTCAGAGAATCAGCAACGCGAAGCTGGACGGCCATGGCATCACTGTCTAAGGAATCAGCTAATTTCTCCTCGATGACACAAGACAGCATCTGTGGTCGAACAGCAGGTGAGAGCCTCATGACAAAATCCTTGTAATTCATGGAAGAGCTGCACTGCAATTCTGCTTTCTGTAGGTCCACCACAAATGGTTCGTTCAAGTTTTGCAGACGACTCTGCAAATGAGGAGCGTCATCAAATATTAACTCGGTCGACTTGCGTAAGACAACAGGAAGAGGGCCTAAGTAGCTTTTGTCCGGATGTAGGGCTGGCAAAAACAGGTTTGAGATATTCGACTCTTCTTCAGCTGGATCTTGTTGCAGCTTTTCAAAGAGTCCTCTAACAGCTCGTAACGCACTTTTGATCTCATTTGGATGCAGTTTCTTCCCCTGACATTGTTCATGTAACATTTCCAAGACCATGGCGTAGTGGGACGTTGTAACAGAATTGGAACAACCCAAGTGCTGAAACAGTTTGTGAAACTCTCCAAGATCAAGAGGCACTCGATAAAGAAATGGCTTTATCACAAGGCTCTCGTACAATTCCAGAACTACTTGCTTAGCCTCGGCAAACCGTGTTCCCTGTTCGACCAAAATGCAAGGGGCATTTTCCAGGCCCTCTTTCACATCATTTTTTGTGATGACTTTTTCCTGCAAAAATTTGTAGATGTTTTTCATGACTGACTTCCTCCTTAGACACTGCTCCTCTGAGACTTCCCTGTCATTTTCTTTCACAAGGTGACGAGAGATGTTTCGACAATGTGAAGTTACCAGGTCTAGCGTAGGCTCTGATAAGACTTTGAGACGTGCAAGAGTGGTATTACAAAAAGCGTCTCTAGTCACGTTCCAAGGAACCTTTACATCAAATTTAAATCGTAGATCTGCCCATTGTGGAAGGAGGTATGCCGTTGTCCACACAGTTTCAGCATGATCACAAATGACAGAGTCCTTGAATGAAATATAAGGAGGCTGTCCATCTTCTCTTTCACCATGCTGCTTATGTAAAGCTAGAAGGTCACTAGAAACTGGATCTGAAACCACAAAACGAACACCACAAACGGCTTCCAGGAGCCCGTCGCCCAACACTGCGGATCGACGTAGCAGGTGCGATACAAGAATTTTTGACTTTTCGTCCGTCTTCACAGTACGCTGCGTTGCTGCTTCATGGGCAACTTCTTCAGCAAATGTCTTGAAATGATTGGTGGAAACTTCATAGACCATGCCAATGTTTATCAAAAACGACAACCATTCGTTTGATTTGAAAGGCTCCGGTGGAAACATTTCCTATGGAAGCATGGCTTTAAAAACATGATTCCGCGGGTCATGAAAACATGATGCTCTTTTCAAGACTTCCTCCTTTGCGGTAATGACCTCCGTGCTTGTCAAGTAGTCCAATACTCTCTGTTCGTCCTTCCTGTTCTTGTCTGCTGACATACTTGGCAGTAAACGATCTCTAATATATTCGAAGTGAGCATGTCTTGCTTTCTTACTGAAGGTTTTGAAATGCTTCAAGATGAACTCGCAATACACGTCTACTGTGGATAAACATTCCAAATCCAGAAATCGGTACAAATCAGAAAGAACTGAAAGGGATTCGAGAAACACCACATCTACTTCTCTTTGCAGGACATCCATCTCATGTATTGGTATGTCTTGCGGTAGGATGCAAACTCGCGATCGTTGATGATCAAGACTGGTGAGGTCACCGTGTGTTGTACGATAAAAGGGAAGCTTTTTCAACTTTGACTTGGCCTTCAGAGGGTCATCGAATGATAGGCTTCCTACAGTGTCGTTAAAATATTTAAGGACGATCATGCAGTCTCGGGGCTCCAATTTTCCCACTAAAGAGAGTGGGTTTAAGTTCATCTTGTGGTCAAGTGATGTAAGCAATGATGCTGGGCTCTTCAGCGACGCCACGACATGCCGCGCTACAGTATACGATTCCATGAATACTAACCCAGGCATCCCTGAGGTCGACAAAACTTTAGAATTCAACTCAGGCAAACCAAGTTTTCTTAGAGCTTGAACTACAGGCCCACTGAAACACAAAACGTTAGAATTCAGCTCAGGCAGACCAAGTTTTCTTAGAGCTTGAACTACAGGCCAACTGGAGAAGTCTGTGAAGTCAAGGACAGATTCTGCCAATCTCAATGGAACCAGGACGTTTTCGGTAACCTCATCATAAGCAGTTTCGTCATCAGATCTTGACTGAAAGATTGTATTCGTTGCAGGTAGAAGGCTACAATTGGACAGCGGTCTGAGCATGCATCGAATTTGTCCGGGATCATTCAGAAAACGTTTCGAATTCTCGGCCAAAAAGCTCCAAACTCTAAATATCCAATGACGGCTTGGTTCTGTAGTGTTTTCTGGGCACCACACCACGGAATACCCCTGCGACAGTGTACCACTCAGGTGTCTGGCAAACGCGTCGACATCAAAATGCATGAACACAGATGCCTGGTGACTCGCCGCGTCATTGAAGATATCCGTCATCACTTGCTCGTGGACGAACATGTTTTTGGAATTTGGCAAAATGTCGTGATAGCGAGAAAGAAACTTGCGATCAATTGTGCTAAAAACACGGAGACAATTATCCTGTGTAAGAAGCAAGGGAAGGCCTGAGAGATCATCCAAGAACTGTCTGTGATCCTTGCAGTACCGAAGTACGAGAGTAACACCGTTGCCATCTTTAAATGGAGTCTTTCCAACATCAACAGGGAAAGATCCAATCCTGCAAAGGGGATCTTGATGGTTAAAGGTCTTGAAGAACTCTATTACAGAATGAGGAGTTATGTAACAACAGTCGACACTAGAATGGCGCAAAGCTTCGAAGACCAGTATTGAAAATTGCACAAGGTTGAAGCCTGTTTGAAGTAAAATTCTCTCGAACGATTGTCGATTCTCCTCACTGTCGTCTTTCCTTCCACCAGCAAAAACTTTCTGGTGTCTAGCAAAACAGCGATTAGTTTCAAGATTGTTAAAGAATGCTTTGTTTCTTCCAGTGCAAGTTGGAGGAAGCCATGTCAGTTCAACAACCTGCATAGAACCATCCGATGCCTCTCGCACCACTGGAAGAAACCGCAGGTGCTTGTTATCCATTCCACGATACACAGATGTAACTAGCGTCTGCCAGTAAGGATCAAGAAAGTTATTGCGGAATGGAAACAGCTTCTCATAAGCTTTAAGCTTTTCAATCAAATCACTTTTACTGCATCTCACATTGACTGTTGGCAAGACTGGCAGTTGAAGGAAGCTCCTCACCTCATCCAACATTGTGAGATAACATGAGGCTATCACATCTTTCAGTAAAGTGCTGTTCCAGTCACTCCGATAACCACCATTTTCATCTCTCCATAGACCTCTCCTGGCTTCATGGTCCAGTGCAAAATGACCATTGATGTGAACTGGAAGATCCGTTTCTAATGGAAGTGGAAGAAAGCAGTAAACTTTACGTTTCCTCCACTGTGGCTCCTTTACTTTTTTTTTTCCAAGAGGCAAGCAACACCACCTCGAGGAAGCATCCCCAGGTCCCGATTTTTGTAAGCACGATGGATGCTTGTTTGCACTTCGTTCTCCAATCCAATTTGCTGGACAATAAACCACCTTTCTTCATTGCCGAGGCTATCTCTTAAGTTCAGAACATAGCTACACTTTTCCACCTTGATATTGTTGGGAGAAAAGTCATTTCTTTGATCGTCTAGCTTTCCAATCTGTTTGATGTAGGTGGCAAATGTTTGTCTTTTGACTTCATCTGCCACGGTCATCACTGCTTCAACTGAGTATGAATTCACTACTTGACCACTTCTTTCGTCGATGTCACACAATGTGATCTTCTTCACATTGTTCACAAACACTAGAACTTCAAAGAGCTCTTTCTTCAGCGCTTCCATCATTTCATCCACTGCTTCCAGCGTAACTGGAGTGGAGGATAATTTGGAAGAATCTGCCATTTCTTGCGTTCTTAGGGGAAATCGGAACATGGTAGAATTTTCTATGGGAAAACGTTCTTCCAGGTAGCAGATAAAAACATCCGGAAAAAGGCCCTTCAACTTTGTGACTTCTGTATACATTCTGCCTGGTTCTTCAAGACTGGCATCAGGAACGTACAGGCAATGTGGATCAAATACACACAAAACGTCTCCAATTTCTTCGCCACTGGACATAAACGAAGGCACGTCAGTGAGGTGATAGACAGCATTGAAACCGACACCATACTGGCCTGTTTTGTTTGGATCGTTTCCTTTGCTGCCTTCCCCGAGGTTTTGTATGCCTTCAATATCGGCCTTCGTGAATGGCTTGTTGTTGTACACACATAACGCAGGCCCTTGTAATGGCATCCAGCTGTCCTCAAATACTCGCTCCTTAGAATGGCTGCGGGGGTCCTTTATGAAACAAATCTCAGTTGCCTGCGCATCATCAGCATTCTGGAGCAGTTCTTTCAAAAGCTCTTTTCCACATGGATAGCCGGTGAGAATTCGTTTTAAGCGATTTGTTAGCTTCTCTTTTTGTCCAAATGACAGACCCAATGCATGGTGACGTAAGGCCTCTTCTCTTCGTGTTTTGACACCCAATTCGATACTTGTTGTGCAAGGAATCTGTGGACTGACAAACTGCACGCCAAGACCACCTGGAATCCAAGGACAATCTTTTATACAAAGCTCACTAACGGGTCGCATTACCCCATTAGAGTTAGGAAGATGAATTAATGTCCTCTTGTTGTCTGTTGTGAACTCAACTCCAGGGGCTTTTAACGCTTCCCCTAACTGAATGGCTAGGTTTACTGCAACATGAAGGGTCGGCTTGTCCATCTGTCGTTCTCCAAAACTTTCCTTTATTTGTTCCAAACCACATATGAAATCTTTCACCTCGAATACATCTCTTACAGAAGATGCTCTCATCAGCCTTGAAAACCTGGACAGTTCTTCTGGAACCTTGTAAAGATATGGCGAACAATCACAGGGCAGAGAGAATGCCACTTGATTTGCATACACAAACTCATTTCTCATAAGAATGAATTTTTTCCCGTGAAGAAATTTGGCTATTTGGATTTCATTACTCTCAAGAGCGTCCTGAAGAAAACTGTAAGATGCGTTGCACACCTTTCTCACCTCTTCAATTCCTGAGATGTCAACTCTTGTAGATATAGCTTCATTTATTTGGGACATCACATGCGTTGTAGTAGCCTGGCGGTCGTTGAATTTCAAAAACCGTTTTACATTTCCTGGGATACGTACGTCTACTATTGGTTCAGTACAACACACAAGGTACATTTTATCCCGCAAAAAGGATTTGTTAGGGGACACAAAGGCACGTTCAGTGCCATCTTCAAATTGACTGCCTTTCCATTTTAGAGGAAACGTCTGTGTCTTCTTGAGAACTGGAAGAAATTTAGCTTGTAAAAGACGAGTTTGAATGGCACCCGGGCTTGAAAGGCTTTAATCATCCTGCTTCAGCTTTCCCTCCAGAAATACTATCAACTTCTTCGCCCTTTCGAATGCTGCATCGCTCCAACTTCGATTCAAATTGTAAACACTTTCTACCCTTTCTGCAACCTCAGGTCACGAGAGATCATCTGTCGACATTCCAAGTTGCTCGAGTCTAAAAAGTTGTAAAGGATGCAAAAATGTTTCTCTAGTGCCGCAAGGAAATCGTTCATCCTCAGGACAAAATAGTGACGCTGCGAGTCTGTCTGGATGGACAAGTTGACTTGGGCATTTGAGTTCCTGGCCATGGGGTGATACTGGAATGCAAGGATAGGTCTTAACCATATCACGAAAGTCGTCACTGTTGACATTCAGAGCATACAAGACCAAGTTGTCTCTCAAGTGTGGGGGCACAGAACCAATATTTGGGAAGAACAGTTCACGGAAGAAGCTAACCTTGTTGTAACTTCTGGCCTGGACTTCTGTTGAAAGACCATAGTTTACAAACGACTGGTACACATCACCAGGAAGATCAATTACAGTTCCCTTGTCTTTGGTTAACAGCTGTAGAACTTCAAAGGAAATGTCTCCTACTTGGGTATCCTTACGAAACTGTGGTTCGAGAAAGACAACTTCACCAATGGCTACCCATTTGTCTCCATCTGAAAAAAGGGAAGTACTTCCATTTGCAAGGTGTTCATAAAATGAACGTGCTAGGGGATCACAGTTCGGTTCTACTTCACAAGACTTTGGCCACAGTGAATGGAACTGGTATTGCTTAGAGACTTCTGTAGCTGTCTTCAAGTCTTCGAGAAGGTCTAAATATGCTGAACAAACAGAATCTTTCAAAAGAACATTGTTCCACTCGACACCAATACTGCCTTTGTCATCCTCTGTTTTTTCCTTCAAATTTCGTCTGTTGGAGGCAACTGCAAATGCTCCATTAACGTGTACAGGTAGACCACTGTGAATTGGGAGTGGAAGATAGCAAAATACATTTCCCTTGTGATGTGATCTACTAGAATCATCAAAAACAGGTACTGGCAGGAGAGGATCATTTCGCGACAATTGAACAGCAACTCCTGCTGATGGAAGAAGACTCTTATCTTTCTCTGAAAACTGCATTGCTTGACCCTTGCCCATAGAAGAAACGACAAGCCACGTCTCAACATCACCGGGTAAATGAACTTTGTTTTCAAAGAAGCGATGCCCGGATTCCGTCATTGTAGTGTTGATGTCGATTGTAAGCGCGGAACGTAGCAGAACCGTATTGGAGTTGATGGCATCTTTGTTGTACTTGGCGATGTCAGATGATGCCCGAAGAAAGTTGCATTGTCTCCAAAAGAACTGATCTTCAGCACTTAAATTGCTAGCAGCAAGTGGGAGGTTGGTTGGACCGGACAATTCCCTTATAATTCCAGCTTCTGATAACGATTTGGTGACTTCAAAAATCTTTGTTGGCTTTGGCTGTTCAGTACACTCACTGGACAATTGAAAAATGCTGACAGAACGAACATTTTGTGTGAAGAGAAGCAACGATCTAGCTCCACGAATGAAAAGTTGCAACAGTTCTTTAACTTGCGTACAGTCGTAATCACTTTGCTTGATTTCACTTCTTATGGCTTGCTCTTTGGTCCGTAATGGGAAGCGAAAAAGCGTTCCTTGGTACGAGTTGTCATCTTTGTCTAGATGAAGATCACAACCAAAAATACCATTGAACGGTTTGAACTGATTCCAGAATTTTCGCAGTTTCTTCGTGTTTCTATTAGTGTTGATCTTCATACCTGGTTTGTTCTTGTTCCTAATAGCTTTTCCGAGATAAAAAGTGTTGGGATCAAAAATAACAAAATGATTTCTGCTCACGAACATGGGTACATCTGTGAGGTTGTACACAGCATTAAATCCAAGACCAAACTTTCCAATTTTCTCAGTGTCATGCTCTTTTGTAGCACCGCTCAATTTTGTTATGTTTTCAAAATCTTCATCTTTGAATTCGGCATCGTTGTAAGCCCACAGTGCAGGCCCATGGCAGAGTCTCATTCCTTCGTCAATCAGACAGGTCAAGGCATCCTCGTTAGTTCTTTCATCGTACAGGAACCTGACTTCAGTGGCACCAGCATCGTCTGCGTTTTGAACAAGCTCTTTAGGTACTGCAAATCCATCGGTGTAGTCCTCCAGAAGTCTACTGAGTCTTCGAGTGAGTTTTTCCTCTTGTCCAAACTCTTCGCCCACTGCTAACTCGTCGGGATCTAACATGCAGTTACTTAGGGTTCGAACATTTAAAAGTTCGGCTGTACTGTTAGGGATGTTTGGATGTACCATGAAATAGTCCATCTCTTCGTCATCAGTGTCAGCACCTGGCCACCCGTCTTCGCAATACATACACCTTTGAACTGGCGCGAGCTTGAGATACGCATCTCCTTCAACATAGGTTGGAAGAAGAATCTTCTCTTGATGGTCAAGCGGTAATTGTTTACCAACATCTGGCTTCACTTCATTCAATATGTCAATTGATAAATGCAGGTCCTTTTTGACATCTGCAGCCTTGGGTTGGCTGTCATACTTTTTTTTAATCACGCCGAGGACATCAAGCAGGAACGAGACGTCACATTGTTCCCGCATTCCAAACTTAGAGAACAATTCAGAGTACTGAATCATCTCCGAAGGAAGGGCGAAAATGTAAGGTGAAAGATCAATGGAAGGTTTCACCGAAAGCACGACATTAGGTGAGGAAAATCCGTCTCCATTCCAAATCTAACCAGGAATCTCAATTTCTTGCAAGGCCTTCGCGACGTCTCCATGATCCACAGAACTTAGGAAAGAGTAGATGTCTTTGAGCATCAGAACGTAATGTGGCTTTTCATCCCTGCTGTAGTTAGCGACCACATTTTTTAAGTGCTCAACAACGTACGGTACGCAAGGATTTTTGTCCCAGCCAAAACAACGGGCTAATGATGAATTTACTTCAATGATCGGCTGTACTGATCCAATGAGGTTACCTTGCTCTTCACTCGTAACTTCTGTGGGCTTGAAGAAGTTCCTTTCTTTTTTATTTTCTCCCCAAAACTGAAGGCTCTCAGGAAAACCACGAGGCTTTTGTTTCAGAATAGTAATCCAAGCAATATCTTGAAGCAGTAATCCTAAAGATGTTCCAGAAATAGGGTCTTCAAGTTTCTTCGGATTGCTGGTCAAATACGCCATGATCGCCTTAGACTTTTGCCTTGCTGTGGAAATGCTTGAAGTGTTAATAATGTTTTTGGCAGTCTGGTAGAGGTTTTGGGCGGTGATCATGCCCTCGCTTTTCATGCCAAGTTTCTCTAGAATAACGAGGACTGCAGGGTCAGTATACTGCGTTCCAATAGGAAAAACATCCTCACCAGCAAACAATGTTTTCAACAGGTCTTTCCTGGGGTCAAACAAGTCCAAGGCTCTCGTCCGTCCACTTCTGGTTGGCACAAACGGTACGTCTTTAATCTTATCTTCAAATCTGGGGTCGACACCAACGTGATAATGATATCGCTCCAACACGAAGGCCATGAGTTTGTCAATCTCTTCTTCAGAATAGCGCCCCTCTTTGACATCCGGAAATATTTGTTCGCACAAAAATTCAGTAAGCGTTGGTACTTTTATGTCTAGCATACGCACCAATCGCTTGGCGTCGTCATCTTTGATGTCAATGAATTCTCGACGGGGAGTCACTGGGAGCATGTCCTCTGGTACTGCATGAAGGCCCTCTTTCTTTGACACGAACGTCTGTGACAGAGTCTCAAACAGCGGAACACAGAGGAGAAGTTCCTTCTCTTTGTGATTTAACGATGCAGCTTTAGAAATAAAATTCCGTAAAGACCGTTTACCATCATTATCCACCTTCTCTAGCAGTATTGCAGAGACCATTCCAACGGTCATAAAGGAGGAGCAAGTCGTCAAAGCATGTAAAACGCCTTGGATGGATGGTGGTTGGACAAATGTTTGCAACAGGGTTGGATGGAGGTTTACTGGACATTCCTGCATGATAATTACGCCAAGAACCTTCAACACTTCAACCATTGAACTACTAAGACGGACATCATTCAGCCTTGTTACAACAACTTTCGATGGCTTCGTTAGTTTCGTTAAAATGACAGGGACTTGCGAAAGATCAAGTGGAATCAAAGGGAGGTTTCCAAGTCTACAGAGGTCATCTGCCATAACAAACGTTTCTCTCAGGTAGCGCCACACGCCTGTGAGCCAATCTCGTGAGGGATGGTTGTAGTTTTCATCGCCAGGGTACCATTCAGCATTGTCGCCTGTAAACCATTCCTCTGGTAATGCCTTGCGTAGTAGCGCAGGTACATCATCTTTGCAAAGGAAACGTATTTGCGTGCATTCTGTCGGGAAAGAAAATATTTTGGCATCAGTTTAAAACCACCTCTAGCAGTTTTTTTGTTAATAACTACATGCTTCTCATTCGCACTCTTTAAATAAAATGAGTATTATTCTTTCGACAAACACCAGAAAAATACTGCAAAGCTTGCACCTTGGAGATGCTTCGGTTTCTTGAAAAAGAATGAAAGATGTGAGAGAGAGCAGATGACGGGAAAAACGCATTGCATTGTTGGTTGAAGTATTTTTCTCGCAGATCCCTCCAAGTGACCCCATGAGTCAAACGATCTTCTATCTACTAGGTGATTTCATAGTTGGTAGCCACGTCAGCTTTGATAGTTTGACTCACTTGACTTTAACTTACTAAAACTAAACTGCCACTGACTTTAAGTCGAATAAATTGACTAAATGAGAAATGTTTACCTTTCTTTGCAACGGTTTCAAGTTTTCTTAAAGTGCTTTCATCGACATCTTGGTCGAGAAACCTTTCCTGCAAGCTAGGGAATAGCTCTCGCGGATGCTCGGGCGTGGTGATATAAATGGCCTCCTCGGAGGTTTTGAAAGTTGCAAAGGTCCCGTCAGATAAGGGCAAAAGCCCTAAGCCGAGCAGCTCTGGAAAGATGTCATCTTTAAGAACAAATCTGAGAAGGGACAACTTCTCCATGTAACTTAGGCTTTCGTAGCAAGTAGGGGTTTCTTTCAGCACTTTTCGCACCAAAGCAGGAGTGATCTCTGTACTCGGGGTTGCATAACAGGCTATTGCGTTTAAAACGTGCGCGGGCAAAGGGGTGACACTTTGATTTGCCTTGAGCAATACCCTCGCAATTAACTCCTTTGAGTCGTTCTCTTCAAGTCGGTGAAAGATCATGGCATCCTGCACCCTCAGCCATTTTCCCCCGTGAGCTTGCGTGTACACAATTCTGGAACAAGGGATTCAAGAGTCTGTTCCACGTGCGTTCAATGCCGTCTATAACTGGCCACGCCCTGTGTCACAAAGGAAGCCATAGTAACAATTTGTTTATGTTGTTGCAAACGCAATTATAAACAACGTCTGAAGAATTAATGTTAATTCAATTATTTATTAATCCAAATAGGCTTGTTGTAGTGCCAAGCTGTTACTGTAGAGGACTCCTGATACATGTATCTCGAACTTCCAAGGGTAAAACTGAAGTAATGGATTAAGTTGCGGAGGCAAACAAATCGTATTGTAATTGAAATTATATATCTAAGAAAATAAAATAGAGTTCAGGTTCAAGTTGGGAAGAGAAACGAGGTTTGCTTCTAAAAAAGACTTTTAGTGATCAGGGGGTTCGGGAAATCGAGGGTACGAGAAATCAGGATTCCACTGCACTCCCAATGGAGGTGACGCTAGTCAATGGCGGGTTTAAAATCTATCAGTTTTTTTCAGCAAATACCAAATATTCTTTACACCCCTGGGAGTAGACAGCTAGTACGAATTACAATTCCGGTCCAAGTTCCAACAATCCACCTTTCGATCTCGTGCTACCCATCACACCACCACTTTACCCTCAATGAAGTAGTGTGCCGGGTTAGAAACTTTACTTGATCCTAACAGTGTTTCCTGCTGCTGGCAATAAATCGGCTCACAGAACGCTTTTGTAATTTCAGGTCATGTTGCATGGCTTCGTTGGAAGAAATAATTCTCTTCTCACTGCATCAGCAGGTAATTCCCAATTTTACACTGACAATGTTGAGTTGCAGCAAATATTTCTTACTGGAATCATTTGACGAAAAGACTACAAAACTATAAAACCTCACCTGTAGACTACGTCTGAGTGTACATCAAAGCGTCCGCGATTGATGGCTTCCATTATCATTGTGGCATATGCCTTTGGTACAGCTTCTTCCAACAGGCAAATGTTCCACAGCAAGGACTTGTCATTCGGCTTCCCTTGGTCCTCTTGATCTGCATTAGGTGCCTTTATGTGACGTCTGTTCTGACTCAATGAGAAAAATCCGTTTACATGCACTGGTAGACCAGTCATGCTCTTTTTTTGTACTGGCAAAGGAAGAACACAAAACACGTGTCCTTGAATGTCAGGTGTTGGTAGACCGAGTTCTGGTGGTATTGCCATAGCAACTCCAACTGACGGTAAGTAACTGAGTTCTTCGTCTGTCAACAGCTTTCCAAAATTTGACGAGACCTCGCCTCCACAACAGTAACTTGTAACGAGAAAAGAGTGCCGTTCGGGGCTGCTTTCCATCCGCTCCTCCGAAAAATGTGCTACCTCAATTGTAATTGGATAAGTTACTGTGACAGGTTTTGGCATGTGTTCACGAGGTGTGATTGCGTCATAGAACTCTCTTCTTTTATCACGAACCAATGGAAGGCTGTCTTCGCTGATTTTTACTTGAAAAATTCTCCTTGGTTCAGACTCTGACTTCTCTCGGACGTAAAGTTCAATAGATTCCAGATGCCCCAGAAACAAGAGCAGCTGGTGGGCATCAGTGAAAACACTACTAAACAGACTTTCCACCTTGCCATCAGAATACAGCGTCTGCGATAGTTCGGAGGTGATGGCTCGCAACGGAAAACGGAACAGTGTTCCATTGTAATGACCCTGGGAAAAGACCTTCTCCGTACAATCAAATATCCCTTTGTAAGGTGCAAACTGATCAGGTATGCTGTTCATAATTTCGTGATCGCCAGCGGTATCCCGTTCTCCGGTCAAGTCGTCCTTCACTAAAGCACCGTTCGAGTGGGTCAATGAAGCCGATTTTTGCGCCGCTGAGAATGCTCGGTAAATCTAAAATAAAAAAGTATAGTCATTGCATAGTCGCCGTGGTTTCTATTGGGAAACACCTTTAATATATAGATTTAGGCAGGCCTAAAAGCGGAGCTCCTATTTATTATTTTTTGCTCGAGTTTGCACTGTTTCCCAATTAATAAGTAGCCACACTATTTCTACATGTCGCTGCACATTATTGGGTTCCTCATGCACGTACACACGTGAAAAAAGGACCTTGATGAAGGCGAAGAAACTTGTTTTGATTTACTTCAAAACAGTCAAGGCAAAAAGATTAACTCAAGGAACTGAACAAAGTGAACTGGCGACTAAACAAAATGAACTCACGCCAAAAGAAAGAAAATCACAGCGGCAAAACTGACTCAGCAAATTCATTGGGAGCCGGTTTAAGTCATTTTTAAGCAGTTTTTTTGTGTAAGAATTGTGACAGTTTGTGATTTAGGAAGTGGTGCTCGCTGTCTAACAAGCTTACAATGTAATTTTGAACCATCTTGGTTTGGTTGCATGATTACTACGCTGCATGTTTTATCGTACACATTGCTAAATACCCTAGAGAATCTTATGCAGAGAAGTGAATGAATTTCCTTCGTTTCTAACAGGCAAATGTGCGTTAGGAAAAGTCTGAACTCACTCACCTAAGCACAGGCAACTCGCAATATAAAAACCGGCGTAAATACTCGTTTACGAATCTAAAAATTTATCACGCGTACGAGATTTCAACACACTCACCAAAATGACAAAAATGCAAGCGAGTGAAATAGAGCAATTGGATGATAAATCGTTTAATCGTTGGTGTGAAGTATCGTTGCCGAAGGTTTACTCGTTTTTTACTTTGATTTGTTTGCGGGATTTTTCTGTAAATGCAGCGCGCGAAATCATGTTTTTGTAGCTCAATAATTGAATATTCTTTTCAAAATTATCCAACGATGAACCTCACAGTTAACTTCACTAACTAAAACAACACAACATTTGAAACGAAACATTTAATGGGGAAAAGTGTGCAAAAGTGATTAAAGCTAAGAGGTTTGAAAGCAGCCGTTTTGACGAAATTTAAGCGGTTTAAACTTATAATTGACGGGAAGCTCTGAAAACCGACACAACATCGAATTCGCTCATAAATGAAGTATCAACAGATTCTCATAACAAAATGTGTACATTTACGTTTGTTACCTCATATTTTGAGAAGGCTTGTAAATTCTGCAGGGCAAAGCTTTCAAACCAGCCAAACAACATCGGAGACGAAGCAACGAAAACGGTAGTTTCGTCCAATGTTCGTAATAAACTCACACCACTGACATAATATGCATAATCTGGATTATAAGCGGAGATCAATATCTTTCTTCCTTTCGGTGTAGCTTTTAACAGTCTTTTATCCGTCACTTCTGTCAACTTGACCGGCTCTGAGCACACTTTTATGTTAGCTCACAGTTAATTTTCTAGTCTTGGTCAGCCGCAGGAACCGACGACAGTGCTTCAACTCTCGCTGTTTTTGACTCGTACTCCGATATATCATGTTTATGTCAACAATTATTTCGGATCTTCCCGTTAAGAGGTTATCCTAAATCACTTGCATGGCATAAGTTTCCATGCTGTAGATAAGTAAATAAAGCGAGAAATATTCACGAAGATCTATGCCCTCCAGCACGCTTTCTTCCCGTCTTTCAATTCAGCAGTGAACAACGTACAAACCAGTTTGCCGCCTTTTCATATAATCGTTTCATTTAAGTTGAAATGAAGTGTCTGCAGATCATTTTTTTAACCAAAAAAAACTTTTTACAATAGATCTAGCCATGCGTAAAAGCTGAGCTCCTCGGTTATTAACTTTGCCCATTATTTAAATCTGAATTAACGCGATTATTAAAAAATTGTAAAAAAACTAGGACTTGAGCCCGCGATCAACTAGAAAACCATTATCTGGTCAGCGGTCAACTTCACAAAAACACGTGACCTCGATGAGCTCCACATGTGAGCCCGCGATATGGCCACGTGATACTGGTAAGCGGATACCTTAATTTGACAGCTGTCAATTGATCAAAGTTGTAAGCGCTGTTTACTTATGTAAGCAGGGATAAGTAGAGATGGCAGGTGCTCCCCATCTCCCTCAGCCTATTCTCCTCCCCCCACCCCTGGTTGGGCTGCCTTGGGACTCCTCTCCCCCTCCCCGAGAGTCTGTACGCGCGGACGGGCGGGCGTAGGCACCAAATTTTCTTGCCCTCATGGGTTTACCAAAAATTCTTACCCATGGTGCTCCGCTGCCGCGCTTCGCGCGCAGGAGCTCCGCTATTAAGTACGTATTACAGCCCTAATACCTATCTCTATTTTTCAAATCTTGAATTTTGGATGCCTTTTTCTCGGCACATTGGCATTGCCATAATGCATTTTCACTGAAATGATGTTCGTCATCGTTGCGGAAGTTTTTTTAACTGAAAGGGACAGTTTTTGCACTAGAGCAATTTTTATATCAAACTCAAGCAATTTATTTGAATGTGTTTTAATGCCAGTATTGAATAGTCCATGAATTCAAGCTGCGTCGCTCTTTACACTTTAACAAGACGGTTTGGAATAATTATATGATATAAGTTCAAATGACCACGCAGTAACAACCGTGTTGTACAAAACGTATTTCACAGAACCCATCACAGGGGCATCCATGGCAACATCCAAGTATTTTAACTGGTTCTTCTCTAAGAGAAACTGAAGAGTACAGTAAAATAGTTACCTGTAACATGAAAAACGGACTTGAAACCCAGGCCAAACCGGCCCACTTTCATTGGGTCTTTGGTCTTAATACTGTCACTCAGCATTCGTATGCCCCTCCAGTCGTCTGTAGTGAACTGTTCGTCATTGTAAGCATAAAGAGCTGGTCCCTGTCAAAGAACAGCAAGGTTCTCATTAAAAGGTGGTGAAACAAAAAAACCATTCCACATTGCTTTTTGCAGTAGTACGTGCTTGCAAATCTATTGTAGGGCGTGGCAAACACATATGCGAGCGCCTGTTTTGAATTTGGTGTCATTTCAAGACTAGTTCATCACTATTTAGACCAGTGAAAGGAATGGAAAGTGAAAAATGCACTAAGAAACCCTTATGACTAACAGTTTGTTTTGAAGAGTGTGCAAGCTGGAAACATCATTTGAGAATTAAAAACCACACCCTTAGGTGTGCACCTACCTAAATAGCTTATGATGAGCTAGCAGACGTTAATAGACTATAAGCAATAGTTTTTATGGGCACAATGGTTTGCTTCCTGGACATGTATCCACAAGGTAGGCTAATTTGAATTGAGTTTCTAGCAAAGACAAAGCGTCCCATATGACCAACTGCAACTTAACACTATCACTAAAATAGAAAGTACCTGAAACCAAGAAAGCTCTTTGCTGTGTAGTTTACTTTCTCCATGGCTGTGCTTGTCGTGGAGGAATTTAACTTGTGTTGCATGTGCATCTTCAGCATTTTGAATAAGTTCCTGAAAAACATTCACACCCAAATATAATGTGTTATGTATGGCGCTAAGCATTGTGGATACTCATTAAACATTCATCTTGCAAACATGGCCCCTTAGTGTATGACGTACACAACATGGTGTCGGAAGTTCAATCGGAAAATTCTTGAGTAAAAGAAAGCCATCGAGAAAAGAAAACCTAGTAGCAAGATCGATAAGAGCCTAACGGATATTGAGAACCGAAATGGAAGGCGTAACAACAGCAAATACACCCAAAATTGATTGGTCCAGTAATGACTTACCCGGAGCGTGGCGATCGTTTAAAAACAGCACTGCGAATTCACCTTCGGCGGCCCTCTCAAAGGCAAGACCGAAGAACAACGGTGCAATTACTTGATGATTTGGGTTGGCGATAAGGGCCGAGACATCTATAATACCTGGACTCTTGGCGAGGAAGAAAAGAAGAAACTACAAACGTATTACGACAAGTTTGAAGCCTACGTAAAGCCAAAATCGAACCATGTCTTCGCACGATACAAATTTCATAACAAAGTACAGCAAGAAGGCGAACCGTTCGACCAGTTCGTCACCGACTTGCAGCTGCTAGTTAAAGATTGTGGATATCAGGATCCCGATGAGATGGTTAGAGACCGAGTTGTTATTGGATGTCTCTCGCAAAAGTCAAGAGAAAAGCTGATTCAAGAAGGTTCTAAACTGACTCTCGAACAAGCAGTTGATATCGCTAGAACACAAGAAATATCCAGTGCTCAACTACAGACGATGGCTGGCGAAGATCCCAAAGTACAAGCGGTAGAAACCAGCTATACGAAATGGTAAGATCGTTCTAAACGCTCACGCCGAAATAAGGAAAGAAAGTCGACAGAATGCACAAGATGTGGATCGATACATGAGAAGAGCAGTGTATGCCCAGCAATAGGACGAAAATGTGGCAAGTGCAACAATTAAGCCAAACCATTTCGCAAAAGTTTGCCAAACCAAGGTACCAAAGAACATGCACTTTGTGCAGGAAAGTAGCAGTGATGAAGAATTCTATGTGGGATGTCTCGAAACAGTGAATGCAGTTGACATGAGCGAGTGGTACGAGGAAATTATGATCCATGACAAAGTGGTCAAATTTCAGTTAGATACAGGAGCACGTTGCAACGTCATGCCCCTAACAACCTTCCACAAGCTAGGAATCAAAGCAGAATTTACAAAGTCAGCTGCGAAACTGAAGTCCTACTCTGGTCATGTGATCGATGTCAGAGGAGTCACAACAATGCCATGCCAATATAAAGACAAACTGTACCAAGTAAAGTTTTACATTGTTGACCACAAAGTGCCAGCAGTACTTAGTGCAGCTACCTGCACAGAGATGGGACTAGTCAGTCGGATACATACAGTTACATCCACATCTCCTAAGGACCAACAGGCAGATACCACCAGCCCAGCAAGTTCAGTATTATCACACACTGAAACAAGGCCAACCAAACAAACACCAGTGAACCGCACCAGGCACATCCTCCCGACATACTGCAAGAGTATTCTGATTTATTCCAAGGGCTTGGTTGTCTTCCTGGGGAACATGTAATCAAGATTGACCCAGCAGTCCCACCTGTCGTCCATCCTCCTAGGAAAGTCCCTGTGGCACTCAAAGGCAAGATAAAAGAAGAGTTAGATCGCATGGAAGAAGCTGGAGTGATAGTCCGCCAAACTGAGCCGACTGAGTGGGTCAGCAGCATGGTCACGGTTATAAAACCCTCCAAAATTCGTATCTGCATCGATCCAAGGGATCTAAATCAGGCCATTAAACGTGAACACTATCCAATGAAAACTATTGAAGAAGTTGTGGCAGAAATTCCTGGAGCAAAGATATTCTCAACCTTAGATGCCAGGTGAGGATTTTGGCAAATCAAGTTAGATGAAGCCAGCTCCAAGCTCTGCACCTTCAATTATCCATTTGGAAGGTATCGATTTACTAGACTCCTAGACTCCCACCAGCACCTGAAGTGTTTCAGAAGTCCATGTCCAACCTGTTTGAAGATATTGAAGGAGCCAAACCCATTGCAGACGACATACTAGTCTGGGGACAAGATGTTAAAGAACACGATGTACGACTCCGACAAGTCCTAGACAGAGCTCGTGAAGCCAACCTAAAACTCAACCCCGAGAAATGCCACATCAGAAAAGAAGCAATACCCTACATAGGTCACGTGCTCACAAAGAATGGGCTCATAGCAGATCCAGAAAAAATCCAGGCCGTACAGGAAATGCGACAACCACAGAATGCAAAGGAACTGAGAACATTTCTAGGATTCATGCAGTAGTTGGCCAAATTCATGCCAAATATGGCTGATGTGAGCTCACCACTTCGACAACTATTGGAGAAAGAAGTTGAGTGGCACTGAGAAAAGGAGCAAGAGGAAAGCTTCCAGAAGCTCAAGTTGATGGCTTCTAGCTATATAGTACACCTGTCCTTGGTTATTATGACCCTGATAAACCAGTCACACTGTCAGTGGATGCCAGTTCCAAGGGACTCGGTGCTGTAGTTCTACAGGAAGACAAGCCAATTGCATATGCATCCAGAGCGCTAACATCCAATCGAGAAAAATATGCGCAAATAGAGAAGGAAACCTTGGCTATTGTTTATGGTGCACAAAAATTTCATCAATACCTCTATGGCAAGCATAAGCAAGTTACGGTCCAGTCCGACCACAAGCCACTCGAAGTCATTCTGAACAAACCATTACACCAAGCACCACTTCGTCTGCAAAAGATGATGTTGTCCCTACAACGATATGATCTCAAAGTCAGGAGCAGAAATGAACTTAGCTGATGCCTTAAGTAGGGCATTTCTCCCTGAAACAAAGGAAACACTAGTGCCAGATCTAGAAGTCAATGAAGTAAATTTGACAGCACACTTACCTATTTCGCCTGAAAGGTACCTGGAATTGCAGACAGCTACAGCTAATGATTCAGTCATGCAAGTGCTTCAAGATATAGTGCTGGAAGGGTGGCCAAGCAAGAGAGTAGAAGTTCCACTAGAGATCAGACAGTACTGGACATTCAGAGAAGAGATCTCTTGTATTGATGGCCTTTTATTCAAAGGACAAAAGCTGATTGTTCCACATGCACCTAGAGCTCAGATGCTAGAGAAGATACATGAGTCACACCAAGGGATAGTCAAGAGCAAACAACATGCTCGAGATCTGTTGTTTTGGCCAGGAATGATGACCCAAATAGAAGAACAGGTGGCCAAGTGCTTCAAGTGCAGCCAATACCAGACCGCACATGCCAAAGAGCCAATGATCATCACTGAAACACCAGAGAGACCATGGTCAAAGATAGCAGCAGACCTGTTTGAGTACCAAGGAAATGGTTATCTATTGTGCGTAGATTACTACTCCAAGTGGATCGAAGTCGACAAACTCGATGATCTCACGAGCAAGAACACCATAAGTTACCTAAAGAGCCAGTTCTCAAGACATGGAATACCAGACCACTTGATAACTGACAATGGTTCACAGTTTACAAGTTCAGATTTCACTGCATTTACTAAGTGTTATGGGTTTAAACACACCACATCTAGCCCACACTATCCTCAAGCAAACGGCGAGGTGGAAAGAGCAGTCCAGACAGTGAAAACTCTGCTCAAGAAAGGTGCAGACCCATATCAAGCTCTTCTGGACTATCGAAATACACCACTAGAGGGAATTAATTTATCCCCAGCACAACTTCTGATGGGACGGAGACACTGCATCCCTCCTCAGACCACAGGGTGCCAAAGACATCAAACATATCCTGGAGAAAATGAAGGAAAAGGAAAAACAGCAATATGACAGGCACTGTGGCAGAAAGTTACCATCACTACACACAGGCGATGTTATCAGAATGCAACATGGCAAACAATGGAAAGCAGCAACAGTCCTGTACAAACATAGCCCACCCAGATCTTATGTTGTCCAGGCACCTGATGGCACCAAGTATCACAGAAATAGGAGGCACTTACATGTCACGAGGGCTCCAGCCACTATGTCATCAGAAGACACAGCAGCGTTAGATAAGCGACTGACAGTTCAGCTAAAAGATGGTCCCAGCTCTCTAGTAACTAACACCAGTAAGGACAAAAACATGGTACCTCAAACCAGAACCATAGAAGAATTGAGAAGTGACCCACCTGTAAGGACACAGTCAGAGGCAGAGATAGTCAAGACCCGATCAGGACGAACTGTGAAAACACCTAGTCATCTCGGTGATTTCAAACTGTAGATACCCTCAAATTAAGGACTGTTTCACGTTTGAACAGTGGACATCACGTTCTAATTTTGTTATTTGCTCAAATTAAGGACTGTTTCAAGTTTGAACAATGGACACTATGTTCTCGTTTCAGAAACTTTATTGTTGATATTTTGTGCAAGAACTTGCTATGTTTTACACCAGTATTATCAGCTTCATGACTGGTAATAAGAAAAGGGGAGATGTTATGTATGGCACTAAGCATTGTGGATACTCATTAAATATTCATCTTGCAAACATGGCCCCTTAGTGTATGACGTACACAACATAATGGTCACCTCATGGACTGCAATATAGTGTTTATAGACAATTATGCACTTTGAAATTAAAGCAGCTTCAAGTTGCAAAGCAAACAAATTCTACTTTGAGGTAAATTAACAAAAAATATCGCAATATGTTGCAGTAATAGTGGATCCCCAATTTCTTCAATTTCACGAACCTCCCAATAACACAAACCAAAAGTGGTCTCGACAACCCCCCCCCCCCCCCCCCCTCCCCTCTCAATCAACAATACAGTTTTCAAGTCCTCCCAGTTTTTTTTATAATTCCTCCCAATTTCTTGAACCTGAGCTATTTTCATTTTCCTTGGAGGTTCAAGAAACTGCATGGTATTTTATTCCATTGTAATTTAAAATTGTCCATTTGTTAGTAATCATTCATTCATTCATTCATTCATTCATTCATTCATTCATTCATTCATTCATTCATTCATTCATTCATTCATTCATTCATTCATTTATTTATTTATTACGGTTTCCCAAACTACAAACATTTACAACTAAAAAGATAAGATATATAAGAAAAATAAATAATAATCAATAATAATAATAATAATAATAATAATAATAAAACATTCACATCCTAATTGGTTTGGGATTGTTCAATTTGTTGGTTTAATCCAGGCCATAATTTTGTCAGCAAATACTTCATAAAGATGGTTAGTTGTCAATTTTGAATCATTCATCACAATATGGCTGTAAATAAATTGTCAGAATAAAATAGTTATAAGCAAGATAAAAGATGGTTCCACATCATGAAGATGCTTAAGGAGGGGTTTTACCTGAATTTGAGTGAAATTTTAAGAGCTAGGTTTAAAGAAGGGATAGAAGAAAGAAAATTATTTTTGGAACACCACCAGACAGTTCATGACCCCAACACAAGAGCTGCATCCCTGCAGGCTGTCAGGAGATTATTTTGGTGTACATCTACTAATTTTTCAAATTCTAATTTTAAAATCACATTAAATCTTCACCTTCTCTTATTTCTCTAAATTTTACAACACACTGCAAAACATAGATTCATGGGATGAGTGAACAGTTTTCCGTCACTTGAAATGCGAACGAGATATTTGCATTAAACCCAAGTTGCGCGCCCCACACCCTCTCCCCACTGGAAATCATTTGGTGGTCCTATAATTGCAGAATTAATTACCTCAGCATTAAATTTACAGGGCAAAAGAACCTTTATGGCAGAGGTAAATGGAATCTGGTTACTCACTAATTTCAGAATACCAATGTTCCATTTAAAAAAAGGATAACAGCTAGAACTGGGACCAATTACCGGCATGTACTAACTAAAACCTGAAACAACGAAACGGAGTGCACTCAGGTTAGTGTAAATAGCACTCCGGTTAGCCTGAATATCGCCCAGGTTAGCCTGAAAAATGCCCAGGTTAGCCTGTTTATGGTTAGCTCTCAATAAAAGTAATGGTTTTCCTTGTTTTGCATGGCGATTTTGTTTCGTTTTGCTCATTTCGGCCGTTTCGGTTGTTTTGCTCGTTCCGTTTCGGTGGTTTCGTTTCATTGTTTCGGGTTTCAGTACATGCCCCAATATTAATAACCTCCAACACAAAACCTATTCAGGTCACCGCACCTAACATTCAGGTAAATTTATGTAGAGTGGGGGGGGGGGGGAAGGTACTCAAAAAAGCTTTATACGGGGAGGCTCCACTCGAGGTCTAACCCCTTACCCTTTTATATACCATTTTTTTGAGAAAAGGCACCCCTTTCGTATACCTTTTTTTTTTAAAAAAGGCACCCCTCTCTCATATACCTTCTTATGAATAAATCGTTAAAACAGGAAGTCTTCATCGCGTAGCGCGTAATAAATTAAAATGAAACAATCATAAGCTGCGTGTGCTTGATCTGTTTGAATTCAAGACCCTTTTTAATACCCGAACGAAGATTTTCCTACCCTTTCATATACCTAAACTTGTGAAATCCCTATCCTTTTATATACCTGAAGCCTGAAAAAGGTTCCCCTTTCGGGCGGAGCATCCCCGTATAGGCCATTATAGGGAGTCCCCCCCCCCCCCCAGGTGCCTTTTACCTTCAGAATCTGCCCATCGTCTGGATACTGATCCAGGATGTTCTTTATTTGTTGGAACAGTGATGGTTGAATCAAATTAAATCCATCATCATCATCATCATCTATTTCCACTGGTAAAAAAAAAACAAATAAAGTAATTTAAATACAAGATTTAATAAGAATATTATGAGGTGAAATATTGAATTGCTACTTAAGGACGTAATAAGCTGAGAGAACTAACTTTAAGGAAATATAGTGCAGCTAGTACGTGTTCAAGTTCACCTGGTGATGGTTCTTAAAAGAAAAGTTATAGTATCTTTGAGGTTTCTTAATTTCCACTAGAAATTAAGTAACTCTTAATTCCATCAGAAAAAAATATAAATTCAGAGTAACTTCCATAAACAGCTTAAGTGCAAGATTGCAACACCATTTCTACTTTATTAATCCAATGGTTCATTATCCTTCAAAAATTCCAGAATTAGCCTCTTCATCAGCAGCCAAGCCTTCAACCCTCAAAGTAATTGCAGACAGCTGTCGTTCAAAAATTCTAATACTCTTTAAAGCATTCCCTTTTTGGGACAATTAATATAACAATTAGAGGTATGAAATGACAACTGATTACTAAATTTTTTTGAAATAATTTATAGCAACCAATTGCAAATTAATGTGGGTTGCTATAATTAAGAAATGTTGGAAAATATAATTTCCATTTTTCTAGAGTTACATCCAACAGTTTAATTTAACATCAGGAAGCTACTACTTACTCATAATCAAGGTCCTGAAAATCAAGATTCAAACATTTGGTTTATCTAGAAAAAAATTACAACTATATATTTTAGTTTTCTGTATTTTGTTCTCAGCATTTAAGGTCATTGGTATCAGCTAGTGCAGAGGGAGTAAATGTATAACAGCTGTTTCAAGAAAGGTTGTCGGAAAAGAGCGCATGTCGCAATCCTGAAAAGTATTCTGGGATATGATCACTGCTCCTGACACTGTAGCTGACACTGTAGCTGCCGAAACTTAACTTTTGTTGCTTTCTTTAAGCACTTGCATGCGCAGTCATCATCCATGGTTCCCCAGTCATCCATAGATTCCCCTGAAGGGCTGAAGTCAAGGAACAGTGAACTCAAAACTACCCATAAAACCTTTCGGGATAGTGTATGTGCTTTTTTATGGCAACCGTACCTTTCTCAAAATAGCTGTATAAACTGGCATATAAGGACATGCTAGACATCAATTAAATTAAAGGTTACTTGTTTAAATATCCATTGATATTTAGCTCTGGCTGTGTGGATCATTTGGTCTAAGTGTGACTTTATCGAACCCCCCAGGGGAGGGGTGGGCTCCCATATATAAAAGGGACTGGAATGTGGCTCATTAAAACTTTTAATTAAACCCCTGAATGGATGTCAAAATCTCTGGATGAGGCTCAAGCTTTTAACTGTGCCGGCCTAGCCTGCTGATCAGTCTAAAATAACTGCTAACAAAGCAGTATTTCAGATGATGGTGCTTTTCATTTTTTTATATGCAACCCTAAAAAAGACCTAATGATAGCTAAAATTATTGGCGATCTGTCCTAACACCACTGAGCGAGATGACAATCAACCATGTCCCTTTCACCTAGTACCTAGAAGTTCCCTTCCGAGACAAAAGAGAAGGTTGAAAAACCTTCATGGCAATGCCAGTTATGTCTCTGCTACTCTTGTTAATAATCAGACCATTATAATTATTAATTATTATTAATTATTAATATATTATAAAGCAGATGTAGGTGTTGTGGTTTAAATTTTTCTTTGCTTTAAAACTTCTTAAACCAGTTTGATTTTTATTTTTCATTGTCTCATCTTGATTATCATAATCTGGAACAAAGGGAAATAAAAATCAAACTGGTTTGAAAAATTTTAAACCAAGGAAAAATTTAAACCACAACATATATAGGCAAATGCGTTGGCATCCAACTGTGTGATTGCAAGTAGCATTAATGTATTTTATATGAAAATACAAATTTAAAGTAAGGCTTCGAGATGGCTTTAAAGTGACAACAAACTGCTTCTCGCGAAGTGTTCCAAAATCATGGCATTAAAACGTATGTGTCAAGATTTTTAATTTTTTTCCCAGGGGAGGATGCTCCCAGACCCTCTATAGTGTTAATACACCACCATGACAGTACTACCTTATTTAGTTAACGTTTCCAAAATTCGCGTTTATTTTATAACGCCCAGATTTTATTCTCGTTGATAAAATGCTTCGTTATATTCCTATAATAAGGTAATTTTTTTGCCCCCCTCACTTCAACATTTGTTCCTATGGGCTTGACCAGTCAGACTGTAACCATTCGAAAGGCGGAAACGTATTGAAGAGACGAATAATGCCGAGAAAGCCAACATTATAAAATAATACTTACTTACTTAATCCTCTTCGTTCCTAAGTGGAACATAGGTCCTCAACTAGTGCGCGCCACCTAACCCTATTTTGTGCAGTGCCTTTTGCCTCATTCCACGTAACATGCTTCGCCGCCAACTCTGCCATTCTTGTGCGTCTCCAGCTGTGTTGGGGTCTCCCTCTCTTTCGCTTCCCCTGTGGGTTCCACTCTAGTGCCCTCTTGACTACGTGTCCATCTGGTTTCCTCAGTGTGTGGCCAATCCAGCCCCAAGCTCTCTGTCTTATCTCTTCCTCTATCGGTCGTTGCCCTGTTTGACTCCAAAGGTCCTTGTTGCTGATTTTTCTAGGCCACCAAATCCGCAAGATGTTCCTCAGGCTCTTATTGATAAACACTTGCAACTTCTGCTCCAATCCCTTGGTCAGCCTCCAAGTTTCAGAACCATACAAGAGCACCGCCTTCACATTTGACCCAAAGACTCTCAGCTTGGTCTTGGTTGTTAGTGCCGTGGATCGCCATATTGGTCTCAGCATCGCAAATGCCTGTCTTGCCTTTCCAATTCGTGCCTGAATGTCCTCGTCAGTGCCTCCCTTCTTGCTTACAATGCTCCCAAGGTATGTGAACTCATCCACTTCCTCAACCCGCTCCCCAGCTACCGACACACCATCACCACGTTTGGTACCAATACGCATCAGCTTTGTCTTGGTGGCATTGATCTTCAGGCCTACCTTCGCACTTTGTACCTCCAAGGCCCGTGTCTTATCCCTCATATCCTGTATTCTGTGCGACAGTAGGGCCAGATCATCGGCAAAGTCAAGATCTTCTAATGATGTCGTAAAGGTCCACTGAATACCTCTTTTCCTGTCAAAGGCTGTCCTCGTCACCCAATCCAGGGCAACCAGAAACAGCAAGGGAGATAGCAGGCAGCCTTGTCTTACCCCGGTCCTCATATCCAATGGTTGAGTCTTCTGTCCATTGTGTACCACCTGTGCGGAGAAACCCTCATAGAGAACTTTGATGATGGTGACTATCTTGTCTGGCAACCCGTAGTGACGCAACAACCTCCACAAAACATCTCTACTGATACTATCGAAGGCCTTCTCAAAATCGATAAAGTTGATGTACAAGGAGGACTGCCACTCGATACTCTGTTCTATAATAATCCGCAGTGTTGCTATTTGATCCGTGCAGCTTCGACCTGCTCTAAAGCCCGCCTGTTCCTCTCTTAGCTTTTCGTCCAACGCAATCTTGATGCGCTCCAGGATCACTCTGCAAAACACCTTACTTGCCATGTTCAGCAACATAATGCCACGCCAGTTTTTACAGTAGCTCAGATCGCCTTTCTTGGGCAGCTTGATTAGCAAACCTTTTCTCCACTCCTCTGGTATCTTCTCCTCACTCCATATCCTGTTGCAGAGATCCAGAAGAACCTCCTCTGATGTGTCCCCTCCCGCCTTAATTGCCTCTGGTGGAATATTGTCACATCCTGCAGCCTTCCCGTTTTTTAACTTCTTTATAGCATTCTTGATTTCAATACGTGTAACGTGACCTGTCCTGATGTTAAGCTCGTCATTTGGCTCCACCTCTGGCGGGTTGATCGGCTCCTCATGGTTAAGCACTGTTTGAAAGTGCTCCCTCCACCGGTGCATCTCCTCCTCTGCTGTCCTGAGCAACACGCCTGCCTCGTTTCTCACTGGCTTACAAGTATTTTGGAACCTCCCACTTAGCTTTCTAGTGATCTCATACAAAGTCCTTGCATCACCTCTCTTTCCAGCCTCCTCAGCTCTCTCAGCTTCTGCTTCCACATACGCCCTCCTGTCTCTCCTACACCTCCTCTTCACCTCCCTATTTAACTCTTGATACCTTTTACTTGCCTCTCTCTTCTGGTTTCTTGTTCTGGCCATGTTTGTGGTGTTTTTTGCCACCTTTCGCTGCTCGATTAACTCCCAAGTCTCCTCGCTGATCCACTCCTTCCTATTTGCCTTTGCCCTACCCAGCACCTGCTCGCAGGTCTCCACATAACCTTGTTCAATCTGCCTCCATTCATCATCCACTGACAGTTCCTCCTCCTCCATCAACTGCTGCAGACCCTCAAATCTGTTATGCAGTGCTAGCTTGAATGCGTTCCTAACCTCCAGATCTTTCAGCTTGCTGACATCAAAACGCACTCGGCCACTATCACCCTTTCTCACTTTGGCAATCCTTAGCCTGACTTTTGCCATCAACAGGTGGTGGTCTGACCCAACGTCTGCTCCACGCATCGCGCGAACGTCCTGCAGTGAGCTCCTCCATCTCTTGCTAAATGCCAGGTGGTCGATCTGATTCACAATACCACCATCAGGAGACCTCCATGTCCGCTTGTGACACTCCCTATGGGGGAACAGCGTTCCACCTATTACCAGTTCATTTGCCTGACAGAAGTCCGCCCATCTCTCACCATTTTCATTCATCTCAGCTCTTGCTCCATGTTTACCCATCACCTCCTCTCTGCCTGTGTTATCCATTCCCATCTTAGCATTCATATCTCCCATGACGATCTTCACATCTCTACATGGCACCTGCTCCAAAACCATCTGTAGCTGGTCGTAGAAATCATCCTTCGCCTCCTCCGTTGCCTCATTTGTTGGGGCATAGCATTGCAAGATGGTAACCTTCTGCCACCTCGAGTTGAACCGGGCTCTAATTATCCTCTCAGACACTGGCTCCCATTCCAGCAGACATTGTGCAGCTTCTTTGGACAGAATAAAGCCAACTCCTCTCTCATGATTTTCACCTTCATCCATTCCTGAGTATAGTACAGTTTCGCCTGTAGCTACCCTCAACTTCCCACAAGAGTTCCATCTCATTTCACTTACTCCTAGAATACTAATACCATACCTCTGCATCTCCTTGATCACCTGTGCGCACTTACCAGTCTCAAACATTGTCCTAACATTCCATTGCCCGATCTTCACACACGCTTTTGGCGACAGCAATTTCGTCGGCGGTTTATGCGTCATTCGCTGCTTCGCACGTTGTTCCAACCGGGTGTTAACATCTTTTACCCCTGCTTCCCGATAGGGTGCAGTGGTAGTTCTAGCTTCGGTTTCTGTAATAAATAGCATTTTCTGGGAGCGGGTTATCAGCCCGCCGCCCAACCCCCAACCTGGAGGACCAGGGACTGTTCTTCGTCTGGCCTCTACCCTTCGACCAATCCGGCATGGTTAGACCTGCCAGGGAACAAAGTCCCCGCCGGCACAGCTCTCCGGGTCATGGAGACACACAAGCTTCACCACCGCGGCAAGGTGTCAGCCCAAGGTGAATAACTTATTGTTATTACGATCGTCCAGAATTTAAGGGTGCTCGATCGTGCAGCCGATCAACCCATTTTTTTCAGTGCAAATTGCGACGAAGCGAAAGCAGTTCAATCGATAAAAATTCAGGACAACCTGTTTATAGCACTCTTAGACCAAATAAAAGTGGCTCTTTAATTGGCCATGTTCTAAACGAGCAGGGGACTGGGTACGAATATATTTTTTCTTGGTACGAATATTCAATATCGATTGAATTGAAAATGGGGCACGTCATCTGAAAGAGCATCCAAAAATTAGTAAATTTACCAAATTTGATGGTTATTGGTTTAAACGCAAAGGCATGGTACACTTTTAAAATAAGAGAGCTTTGTATGGATTGGAGGACGCCTGTCCCTCCAATCCATACTAAGTGTACCATGCCTTTGGGTTTAAACCGATAACCGTGAAATTTAGTGAATTTACTAATTTTTGGATGCTCTTTCAGATGACATGCATTTTTCAATTCAATCGATATTGAATGTTTGTACTGAAGAGAAAATATGTTCGTACCCAGTCCCCTGCTCGTTTAGAACATGGCTAATTCATGGTTCTTAGAAGGTGCCTAAGAATGTGTCTGGATACAGGTTTAAACATGTACAGATACATCGATACCGCCTGAAGCTATGTTTGTGGGGCATTCTCCAGTTCTCTTCTTTTCAAAATAAGAACTTACAATAGCTTGCAATAAAGACAGAATTTTCATTCAGCTTACCTCTTTTAAAGACATTACTTTCCGCGATCTAGTTGAAAGCACGGCACAACTCCAGGAATCTTACGCGACATTTGCGGAAAAATGGCAGCTGAATAAACAGGATGTTGTGATGTCACATTTCTCGGAATCGAAACCATTCCGAGAAATATCACGTGTCATTAGTCGAGTTTCCCGGAAAAACAGCTGAAGCTTGATTGTTCAAACACAGATCGATTTATGAATCATAATATCATGGCGAATTTAGTATCTACATAGGAAGTTTCTGCATAAAAACGCGTTGCAAACTCGTGGAAATATGGGACTTCAAACTTGTAAGTTATACAAACAGAAATGTATGGCTGGAGGCAGCCCCCAGGAACTGTTTGACCGTCAGTAACATTCGCTCTTTAAAACTTGTTCAAAAGTTTAAAGAGAAAATTCACACTAGATAGGAATATCTTTCGGGTGCTTCATTTGACTGTGAGCAGTCTCTCTAACGCGAAAGCGACTGGGAGCGCGATATAATATACGATGCGAGCATGTCGTCAATATGGCAGCGCCCAAACAGCGCGAGATCATTAGCCAACCGATTTTATCGATTTAACTAAAAACTGGAATGACAAAATTGAAGCAAGAAACATACCTCTGAAGACGGTTTTCGAGCTGTTAACGCTACGAGCTAGCTCAGGGAAAGAAACTAATATTCTTTGCTTGAGTGCCTCGTTATACAAGTCATTCTTGCTAAAAATAAGAAACCTCTTTAATTCACGCTCTGTTTCTCTTTGACAAAGCTCTTTACTAAATGACCCTATATCAAATAATTTCGCATTTCAATCAGTTAGGTTCCTGAGTTTTCAACCACGTTGGCCTATCCTCATCGACACAGTTCCCTTCAGTTTGGTGAACTGGTAGCTGTAAATGCCGTGATTAATAATCAACCCCTGAGAAGATGCCATATAATCAGTGGAAACTTCTACCACCCAAGACTATGATTTTACAATTCCGATCGAAACAATAAGATAAACTAACAACCACTTCCAAGGTCTAAGTTTGTTTAGGCTACTATAAACAGGGAAAAAGATCGAAAAAGAGAAACCATTTTAGATGAAAAATATATGAATGTCTGGCTGCTGGATTGTAAACAATTTTCTAGAAGCTGATCGGGTTCAGCGATTTTCAAAGGACAAGTCTACGTTGAGGGTAAAAACCGATCATGAAGCAATATAAAAGAGGTGAACAAAAGAAGCCCGATTTCTATCATACGAGCGGTGTGACTGTTTGTATATTCGAAATATAAAGAAATTAGTATCAGAATATCGAAAGGGTCTTCTCATCGTAAAATATTGCGTAAGAAAAACGTAAGCGGCTCAAAACCGGTTACGCCTATTTACGCCGATTCTCCGTACGCTGTTATCTGAGCGCTTTCCATTTACATGGAATTTTCGGTGAGAATTTTTTGACAAATGAAACAGTACAATTTTTTCAACACGTTAACGGAACGAAAAGATGCTGTTCCTTTTGAAAATTCCATTTTGATAGCACTGCGAGAGCCTGGGTCACAAAAAGAACATGGCGATCGAGGGTGAAACTTTTCTACTGAATCTTCCGTCTTCATGAAGCCTTGGAGAAAGTTCAAGGGAAAATCTGTCGCTGCTTGTGAAGAAAATTCCTCTATCTACACTCGACAGGGATTTTGGAGTAATCTGAATCGATTCAAAGGGTAAATTTTAGCGTTCGTTGGCTCATTTGTCGGCCTTGCTCTGTTTGCGAACAGACTGGTTGTTGCAAATGGAACAGAAATTTTCCGGTCATTCCGGGAGAAACGGGAAAAGAGGAATACCTCTGAAGGTATTCCTTTTTTTCCGAAAAATTTGCAGTGGAAAGGCCCGTTCCATTTGATTTCCCACCGGAACAACCGGTTTTTCCACACAAATGGAAAGCGCTCCTGCACATCCAACGCCGAAGATACACCAAGGTTTTAAAAGTCTACCCCAAGTTTCTTTGTTATTCTAATATAAAATAAGTCATCTGTACGCCAGTTAAAACGCGCCGACTACGATCGTACGCCAGTACGCCGCAAACCTTTGAAATCCAACCCGAAGATTTTCGGCGTAACCTACATAAAATGCAGCCAGTGACCGCTACACCATTACCCGTTTTATTAACAACCTATTTTAGCGCAAATAACGACGAAACAAAAGTAGTTCAATCGATAAAAATTCAGGGCAACCTGTTTATAGTACTCTTTGGCCAAATGAAAAGAAGCTACGCCATGAATAATAACTTTAATTCATGGTTCTTCGAAGGTGCCTTGTGTCTGGAAACGTGTCTAATCATGTACAGATACATCGATATACATCAGAAGCTATGTTTGCGGGGCATTCTCGGCTACAATTCAACCATTAAAGCTCTACGTTTCAAAATCGCAACTTGTTTACAATGAAAGACAGAATTTTCATTAAGCTTACCTCTTTCCAAGACTTCACTTTCTACGATCTAAGTTGAAAGCACGGCACAACTCCTGGAATCTTCCGCGACATTCGCGAAAAAATGACAGCTGAATAAACAGGAAAGTCAATGGTCGTCGCGTGATAACATTTCTCGGAATGGGGTCTAATTCCGAGAACTGCTATCACGTGCCATCCGTCGAGTTTCCCGGAAAAATTTATAACTTGTTGCTACTTGCTACAAAGCCTGCGGATATATGCTTCCGTAAAAACAATTTTTAATGACCTGAATTAAAGCTTGGATTCTCTGCAACGTGACAAACATAACATGAATAAAACGTTATCAAAGACTTTATTATCGACTGTTTGACTCCTTCTTTGACTTTAATAAAGGGAACGCAACGCATGCAGAAGCGATGACGTTTCACAAGGGCGTCTAATTTTCAGGAAATTTGTCAAAAAGTATAGACCACACAAGTTGTCAGCTACTTTTATTTACGTTAACAATCATTTAAAAATGATTGTTATCCAACTGAATTGGCGCAAGAAACAATGTGCGGTACAACAGAGAGTTTGGTAAAAGAATGGGAGAGTGTGGGAGCAGGGGGGTGGTGAGAGTAAGCGAAACAATACTAAAACCTACATTTTATGATTTTTATGATATAAAAAGCAACGTTACTAATTGTACAAATTATCATTGTGAGGATCTGTTAAAATTCAAATTAATAACGAAGAGTCACGAATTAATAACATATTCTATATATCTAGTGGATAGTGTAATAAGGGTTTCTTTTATAAACACCCGGGGACAGAGTTGCTCGAAAGCCGATTAACACTAACCCAGGATTAAAACTTGATAGAGAGTTCAATTTCTCTTGTGTAAAAGTGTTTAAATTCTTTATGCTCTGTGGAGTGTGAAATAAGTCGACGAGAAAACTAGAAAATATAAACATAAACCTCTCTGAAAAGCAGGGGCGGGGCAGAACACTCTGCGCGCCTGGCACTTTTTTTGTATCTGAATCATCCAACAACAAATGACGTCACATCCGGTCAAATTCGGTCAAAAATCGGCGCGGCGCTCGTTTCTGTAGAGTTGAAAAGTGAAGTTTCGGTCGAGTGTGATTTTTTCGTATTTGTGAACCAACACTTTCATGGTATTTTATTATGAGGATATCAGCAAGTTGCAGAGACATTGTTTCGAATTCCTGAGCAAAGATTTTGGCAAGAGAAGAACGTTTATTATCATTTTGTCGGGGACAAACAGAGAGCGAAGTGCCATATCATGGCGGATATTTCACACCTTGAAAACGAGTGGCGTTCCAACTTTTGGCTCTAGTAGTTCCTGATGCATCGATAACATCATGTTCTATAGCCTACGATCTCCACAACATCATGGATGAAATACTGGTGATCATAGTTTGTAGTGTTAAGTGCTGGGAGTAGTTAACCCTCGCTGTAAAGTTTTGAAAGTCGCTGTCACTAAAAGCTGTTGTTATTCTTCATCCACGTGTGTTTCGTCTATAAGAGGGAAGCTGCATCGGATGCTGAAGGTTGGTCTTTATTTTTTTCTGCCTTTCCTTTCCTATTGTTGTTTTCAGGAAGATTGAAAACATATACACTTAGGTTTAGAGTAATCAGTTGCCTTTTTTGAGCGTCATTGTGAATTATTTAACGACTTAGCTTCATAATCATGCAGATCACAAGTTAATAAATGTGCACACACCATCATCGGCCTCTGATCTCCTGGATTTATTCAGAAATTTTAAGCCATCCATATGATATTCTCCAGCAAAAGGAGACCTGATATACATTACCCTACCTCACAGGCTTTCCTCCTTAACTGATCCAGTGATCCTCAACTTACTTCCCCTACATATATATACCCTGCAGGCCATGATGATGCATGGGTGTGTGACTATATCTGAGAAGTTGAAAGTTGTGTAACAATGGGCACGTATTTTTTGCAGGCTGCAGGTTGAAACTTTGACCTGCCTATTTTGCTTTGTACAACTGATCAATACCATTTTCAATGACTTTCCATGACCACGCTTACACAAGGCTGCTGCCTAAGGAAATTTCTGTATATTTTTTAGCACAAGTTTCGAGAAGTTAGGAGCCCAAGCCATTACTTTAGGAGCCCAACCTAAAAGTTGCCATGGTCGATCCTCGGGGGAGGGGGCAGGGTAGAAGAAAAAACAAATCTAGGGGAGGGGCCTGGGGAGCAGCCCCCCCCCCCCCCCCCTCCCATCCCCTTCCACATGCACAGACATTTTGATTTGTCAGTAGAGCCTTTGTACATGAACAGAGAACTCCTTCGGACAAGATTTTTTCTCTGAGAGCTCCTGAGACTGAGGGTATCCCTCAAATAGTTGTGTCAGAAATTCTAGCTTTCTTAACTTGACAGTTTATTTAGCCGAGCCTCTCCTTCGATAAAACCCTTTTTACACTGATTGGGTGACATGAACAGGAGTGTGTATATTAGAAAGTTTCTGTAGGCTTAAAATAAGTTTGAAAATCCGACCAGTATATTGTGCTGTGATGATGAATGTTGGATAAAATACTGTAAGTTGAAAATGTGTAAAACAAAATAAAAGTAACATTGTTTAAAAGGAGTTTTGAACATCCAAAGTTTTGAAGCAAAATCAATGAAGCAGCAAAATTATTATTTCACTTTTGCACAGCAAGCTCACTAAAGAACTTGAATTATTGCTATCAGGTCTATTTGAAGGTTATTTAAATTATGATTTTATCTACATTTCATAATCAGTTGTCAAAAATAGACCAGAAAAATTAAGTTGTGAAAAAAAAACAGTTTCTCGGCTTATCAAATGAGTTGCTTATACCAATAGATTTTAGTAGTTTTAAAAGCATTATTCATGTTATTCAAGCTGTTTTCAGCAAAGTTTTCTAGCACATTATTGTTTTCAAGTGTAATGTTCTCCTTGTCACGGTTCAATGAGCGAGATAAAACATAAAACAGTTCCAATGAACAAACAAACAAACTTGATCCACAAAAAGCACTAGCTGATAAGAATGTCACAGAAAAGGCACATATTTTCTGTTGTTATGAAATTAAGCGTTCTCAAAAGTGAAAAAATAAAAGTTTGAGTTAAATAATAAGCTTAATTACAGTAATTCGTAAGTGTAACATCAAAACATTCTGCACATTATTTTAGACTTGTTGAAAAGGTTTTTGTATCAAGCTTATGCAGATTAAAATTGTCATGATCAGACCTGATGCATGGATGGCCAGGAGATTCATTTCACTTTTGTATCCATAAATGTTTACTTCAAATTCACTATAAACCTTCAAAACATCAACAAAGCGAACGAAATGTGAAGCAGCCCATAATACCATTCATTCTTCATTCCATATTTGGGAGTAAGTCCCAGTCCTAAACAGTTGAAAATAAATGGTTTTCAAAGTTGCCAAATTTTGCAAAAAAAAAAAAAAATTAAAAAAAATTATCTCGATTGTGGACAAGTTTAGTATTTCCATTTTGAAATGAAGCACTTACTGTTTTGAACGGGATATATCTAATAGCCAGTGGAACAAAGTTACAAGGAAATTGAAGTCATTACATGAGAATGGATAATCGATGCTTAGGCGCCTATGCGGGCTCCTTGAACAAAAATTTAGTCGCCCGCACTCGTAACTTAGGCGCCCCAGGTGACTGGGCGCCCGTTAGGCAGCAGCCTTGTTACATGTAAAATCCATAATTCTCCAGGAAAATAAAAATTGTTAAATCCCATTTCCAGATTTTCCATGGACCCACCTTGCATAGCAAGGGATAACAATGAGCATTTAATTTAATTTGTCTTTATGTGAATCATAGTACTGTTTCTCTCCCATTCATTAATTTTTCAGAAAAAGATTTTAATACTGCAGCCAGTCAAGGATTGCCTAGATTGTCTTACATTTCTTTTCATCTACTCTTCTATAGGTTAAGGGTTATATAAAATCCCAGAAGAGTGCAAAACATTCAGGAGTGTAATGGCATTTGAGAGCAAGAACAGAAGACAAAGAAAAGACAAGAGCACAAAGAAAATCTTAAATGGAAAAGAAGAAAAAAAATTTAAAGAAGAAGAAGATACAAAAAAGAATTAAAATGAAAAGTAAACTTATCCAAAAAATGAAGCAGCTGAAAAGAAAAAAACAAAAAAGGAGAAAAACACCTTTACGAACTACTCCTAAAAAAACAAATTAGATGTAAACAGCTGGCAGCCCAGCTTACCCTCATGGCAACAGAGCTGAGGAAATTAATGGAGGAAACACAGAATTTGTATCAAAAAGTTGTGTCATAAATTAAAACTCAGTGGTTAAGTTTTTATACAAAATAAGTTAAATTATGGCTGTAGAGCAACAAAATGAACATTTTAAACACAAAGTTATTATGAAATTACCACTCAGTTCTAAGCACCTTTCAAAATAAGTCAAACGAAACTATAACAACCCTCCAAGTTAAGACCGTTTTAGTCACCATGGCGACTAAAACTTTGGAGCCGGCGACTAAATTGGAACCGAAGTCGCCAGCCTGGCGACTAAAATTGAGAAGAATGATTGAAAGTGTGAGGTTAATTTAGCGACTAAAAGTTTTCACTGGCAACCAAACTTGAGCAGTCAGTGGCCAAATGGCCACTAAGAAAAAAAATAAACTTGGAGGGTTGTGTAAGTCTTTATAAAGTATGTTTAATTCAACGGAAATAACAACTTTATTTTTTGCAAGAACGTGTACATAGATCTATTTCTACAAATTTTTTAAAGAAATAACTTAACAGTTCATGCAGGCCTCAAATGAAAAAATATTTTCAAAAATCTTTCCAGAGAGCTATTAATCAATTATCTTGGCCTTAATTATAATTTTCTCTTTTCTCTAGAGGAACAATCGTCTATTATTTTGTCCACTGTATATGCCAAATTCTCACACCACTTCTTCTTTTTGGAACCCCTGGGACAAAAGAAACAAACACCTTAATTAGCAAGGGAAACAAACAAAGGAACTATTTATATTTACAACAATTATTAAGCAACTTATGCCAGTTCAATCAATCAATCAGTTAATTGTTTCCCAAAAATTACACTCTCAAAGTCTAACTGTTTCCACCAGAATGTTTAAAACATGCTCAGCCCTCATCTCTTCAGTACGGTTTTCAGGCATATAATTTGTGGGCATGTTTACTATTTACTCAACTGTACTTTCATTCATTTTTATGTCTCAGTTCCACTAAACATTAACACCAATATTTGGAACATTAAATCTAGTAATATCACCAGCATGCTGATTTAAATAAACAACAACATCCAAAAATGTTAAAACTATTTCACAGGTTTAACATATCCTGCCAAAATATAACAAACTAGTCATTCATTCACCAGGATGGTTATACATTCTCAGCCCTCATGCTTGCCTGGTCATTTATGTACCTGAGGCCATGTGGGCTTGTCACTCAACTGTTCATGTGCACGGTTGTCTCTATTGTCTGTATCTCTCACATCCATTACCAACATAAACATTTAATAATTGTAATAATTTTTTAAAATCTGCTCATGCCCTAATGCCTCGGTTGTTTTGAAGACATCCTACAGGATCAGAACTTACTATCACGTTAACTAACCAAACAAAAGTCAAGGAATTAAAATTCACTTCTTACCCACTCCTTCCACCTTCTGGTTTGTTGGCTCCTAAGTTTGTTCACTGTCCAATTGTCATCTATCCACCTTTCAGGTCAGCATTAATGTAAGCCATTGCCTGTTAATTTTAAACAAATCTGCATGAGGTATACCTTAAATAAAATAATTATTTTTTACTAATTATATCCTTAACACAACCATACAATGTACACTATGGTGTTTCTATATGATGGGCCCTCATGCGTTCAGTGGGATGATTCAGACATTCGTGTGCTCCTGCGCATGTCGGCTGGTCATTCGGCTGTTCATTCTTTCTGTTGTGTGCATGACTAGATCCATTTCAATAATCAACATCATAATCTGAAGTATCAAACGAAAATAACATCCAACATTGGGACTTCTTGATGACATAAACCTATCAAAACCTAAATTACATATTAACACTCCTGAGCTCATCAATCACTTGCTATGATGTCTTCACACTGTTCAGTGTGTTTGTTCAGACACTCATGTACCTGTTGACATGATTGCTGTTCACTCGCCCTCTCATTTGTTTGTTTCTTTGAGTGAACCACATCCACTGCATAATCTTTAAAATCCGAACTATTAAAACCTTGCCTTATCCCTTACTTCCTTGCTTTCAATATAAAAAAATGGTATCCCACAGCGTTGGAACTAGTCCATTGCATAAACAGACAAAACAAAAAATGCAGAAAACAGAGTTTGGCAAAATAAAAGAACATACAGATAACATTTCCGAGTTTTAAGAAAATCACCAATAAGAAGTTGTGTGGATTTATGACAGGTAGCTTTTGCAGGTTAAAAAAAAATTCTATTCAAGTTGAAGTTACTTAAAAACCCAATTGAAAGGCTAACCACAAGCAGGTTTCATATGGGTCCATGGAAAATCTGGAAATGGGATTTTACAATTTTTATTTTCCAGGCCTGGAAAATTATGGATTTTACATCTACACATGTAAGCGTGGGTCATGGAAAGTCATTGAAAATGGTATTGATCAGTTGTACAAAGTAAATAAGCCAGGTCAAAGTTTCAACCTGCAGCCTGCAAAAAATACGTGCCCATTGTTACACAACTTTCAACTTCTCAGATATAGTCACACACCCATGCATCATCATGGCCTGCAGGGTATATATATGTAGGGGAAGTAAGTTGAGGATCACTGGATCAGTTAAGGAGGAAAGCCTGTGAGGTAGGGTAATGTATATCAGGTCTCCTTTTGCTGGAGAATATCATATGGATGGCTTAAAATTTCTGAATAAATCCAGGAGATCTAAGGCCGATGATGGTGTGTGCACATTTATTAACTTGTGATCTGCATGATTATGAAGCTAAGTCGTTAAATAATTCACAATGACGCTCAAAAAAGGCAACTGATTACTCTAAACCTAAGTGTATATGTTTTCAATCTTCCTGAAAACAACAATAGGAAAGGAAAGGCAGAAAAAAATAAAGACCAACCTTCAGCATCCGATGCAGCTTCCCTCTTATAGACGAAACACACGTGGATGAAGAATAACAACAGCTTTTAGTGACAGCGACTTTCAAAACTTTACAGCGAGGGTTAACTACTCCCAGCACTTAACACTACAAACTATGATCACCAGTATTTCATCCATGATGTTGTAGAGATCGTAGGCTATATAACATGATGTTATCGATGCATCAGGAACTACTAGAGCCAAAAGTTGGAACGCCACTCGTTTTCAAGGTGTGAAATATCCGCCATGATATGGCACTTCGCTCTCTGTTTTTCCCCTACAAAATGATAATAAACGTTCTTCTCTTGCCAAGATCTTTGCTCAGGAAGTCGAAACAATGTCTCTGCAACTTGCTGATATCCTCATAATAAAATACCATGAAAGTGTTGGTTCACAAATACGAAAAAATCACACTCGACCGAAACTCCACTTTTCAACTCTGCAGAAACGAGCGCCGCGCCGATTTTTGACCGATTTTGACCGGATGTGACGTCATTTGTTGTTGGATGATTCAGATACGAAAATTTGAGGAGTTTTCTGCCCCGCCCCTGCTGAAAAGGTAAAAACCGAAATAAAAATTCACGCTAATATTGGATTAGCTTAATCGTGCTTTGAACAACCCGCCCTGGCCAATGGATAGTGTTTAACCCTTAATATGCTCAATTTACCCCAAAAAACACGTTTTTTAACCGTTAAATTGATTTTTTTGGCGCTACGGTGCTAAATTTCTCTAAACTTTGCCAGAAATGCATTTTCTTACACTGCAGTAAGATTTTGAGGAAGATTTCATGTAAAAATTTACAATATTTTACTTTGGCGCATGAGCATGCATAAACCAAAATTTGGACTTTTTTTTTCCGAACAGTTCCGATTTTTTTCCTCGCTGCGTTGCTTTTCGTTTTTCTCTGCTTTCTTATTCTCTCTACCTTCTACACCGTACATCCTTTCTTTTGACCTGAAAAGTTTCGATCTTTGGCAATGAAAAGTTGTGGAAAGGAGACTATGATCAAGTACAGGTATATTGGCCCGTTTTACCACCAATTTTGCACCAAAAACTGATCACGTTTTTCTGATTAGCTCTGTCAGATTGCAGTCAATCGTCAAAATGGACAGTCCTGTGGAAAGATCTATTCAACCGGTATTAGTTGCATATCCCAAGAATCTGCCGACGTGCAAATTCGTGACGTCACAAGTGGTTGAATGGACATTCCTTCCTCCATATTAAGGGTTAAACCACTCATTGAACGGACGTATACAAATCATGGACCCAGGTGGTCCACACCATGGACCATGCCTGTGGACCTGGCCCATGGACCACCTGCCTGATTGGCCATCCCTAGTTTTCGAAAGCAAATTATACCTGTCAGTGTAACGGTTAAACTGGAAAAAAAAGTAACGGTTAGACTGGGGACAGGGTATAAAACGAAGACTTATGACACTCAATATCCACTGGGGTCCTACTATCTAATATGTAACTAAGGCTTTTGCCAGTTGTGAAGGGTCAGCAGGAGCATGTGAAGTTTTAGCATTCTCCTCATGGACTTGCAACAATCGTAAGTACAATGGGAGGGACGTACTGAATACAGAATATCTAGCGCTTTTCCGTTTAGCCTGGTTCTCAGACGGTCCAGGTCGCTCGCGGCCACGCACTCTTTGACGCTCTTTGAAAACGAAGTTTAGTTTCTTCGTTTGTGGACCGGCCCCACGGAACAGGTTCACAGGTCGGAGTGGTCCATGGACGTAGGTCAATGTTTTGTTTACGGCCACTTTGTTGTGTCCAGTTTTTGCTTACGTCACTTGACGTTTCCATGGCATCCACAGTCTGAAAGGCTGCTCTACAGCTATACACAAGGTTTAAGGTTGTCTGGTAAAATCTCCGTTTCAATTAGATTTGGCTAAAGTTCTTCAAGTGTGATTAAGTGAGGATCCTAAAGGAGGAGCTGGGGTCTAAATCTCGTTTGCAAGCCCAAATTTTGCCCAAATTCCGAATGCAGTGAAATCAAACAGTAAAACAACGACGTGCGATAAACTTGAGAACTTGGGTGCAAATTTGATGCCTTCCAAAGTGCTCGCTAGCCTTCACAGTCCACAGTGCACGCAAGTCTGGCCTAACAGAGTCGCAAGTAAGCAAATTGTGTCTGCTTGTGCGGCTCCGTTCCGCCAGGCCGTAAGCGTGAATGAGATACACAGCAATAATAAAATACACCAACAGCAAACAAACCCAGGCATGGATATGTACCTATTTCCGCTTCTTGTTAAGCGAAAGACGAGAGCTATCACGCTTATACACTGAATTATACTCCTCTTTGTATGTATCGTAATATCCCAGCCGAAGCAGACAGTGAACACGCGAAAAGAGCAAGCCACTCAGAAACATGCTTGTTTACCTCGTACTTTAAACGTGAGGTGATAAATCATGTGCCAAAACACCTTTTTTTTCTCATCGATAACTGGCGAAGAAACATACCTGAAAAATGAGGGAATCATCATGGCACCAACGAAGGGCGAGTAGGCGAGCCTTCCCCTATTGGTCCCTATGCTATTGGTCCCTATTTTAGAACAGAATGCCATGGTCCTTTGCTGTGACACCAAAGAACCCGCATGTAATTCATGGGACAGACCACGAACACAATAGTATCTCAAGTAAATATCTAATTACTGTAACCGTTCATCAGTAGCATAGTCATTTACAATTATTAATAATTTTCAGCAGCAGAGCTTTTCGAGTTCACATGAGATTTGAAAATATTTCAAAATATTATTTTTTTTAATTTATTGTAGTTTTAGATTTTTCTTATACAATTGGTATCAGCTTGTTCAAACCCATTCTCGTCCCCATAGCCCTTTTCGCTTCTCTTAGCACTGCGCAAAAATCCAAATATTCGGGCCCGAATTCGCCCGAGCGGAGCGGTGAACGCCGCGTCTGCTGTAATGTTCTGACGTATTCGATGACGCCTGACTCGAAGTACACCCGGAATATCCTATTTGAGTCCGGCCTGTTTTTTCCGAATTCAAATTGAATACTCCTGAATGACTCGAAGTGTTCGAAAACGTATACGGCCAACATTTTGTTAGATAAATGTTTCTTTAGGTTTTCCTCGAACATTCCGTGATAACTTGTGACCCGAACATCTTTGGATACTCCCAGTTGTTCGCCGGAGAGTATGCGACTGGAACACGAGACACACGCCGCCATCTCTACCGTTAACGTCTTTGAATACCAACGAACACGTTAAGTATGCCGTAATTTTCGGAAATCGTATACTATTAAATGCCAAGTTGTCTCAAAATTTTGACAGCGGGGAAGTCAGATGTCCTTTTGTCAATAATGGACTAACCTGCATGCGATCAGGCAACTTTAACATTACTAGACGGGTAGTCAGAGAACGTCACATGTTCTGAAATGTACGACTAGAAAACGAGACTAACGTGAAGTATGAAAAGTTTTCATGATCGAATACTAACGCATACGTGACGTGGTAAGGGTATTCCTACTGATACTCGGTTATTATAGCTCGAATACACTTTGAGTATTCAGTGATGTTCGACCTGAAACTCGAGACTCATGTCAATTCCACGGGTTCCTTATATCCATCCGAAAGAAAACCCAAAATACATGTAAGCAAGACAGTATACACATGTCATTTGAATGAACAACACTTTATTTATAAATAAAATCTTTATATAATTGTAACTATTTACAAAAATTTGTTGAATACTTCGTTTATGCTTGTAATGAACCAAATTAGCAGGAGCCAATTGGAAAAGGATTTTATCAAAAAGTTGAACGCTTAAGTGTTTTTAATAATCATTGTAAAAAAAATCCTCTAAAAACAAGTAGACGCCTGAGTTTTTCAATGAGGGGGGGGGGGGGGTGCAGACGCACCCGTCGCACCCCCCCTGGCTACGGGCCTGATTGTCCTGTTAGCGCAATGAGGTGGGAAAAAGTATCGTGTAACAGTTAAAAATGAAGGCTGTTTAAAGACGAATCGCAATTTGTAATACAGATAAATACAATTAATACCCATTTTGAAATCTTTATATAAAATTTTAAGATTCAATTTTGCCTTGAAAATATCAGTACTGCACTTTTAATAGCTTTGATTATTAGGAAGATCAAAACATCGGCACACTTTCCTGTTGGTATTCAAACAACAGATTAAAAAACGGAATGTTTATATTTTATCGACCAGATAAGGGATACGCTTTAATGCAGCAAAGTGCAGTTGATGATTTTAAGCTTTTGTCAATAAGTGCTCTTTGTTGCTAAAGAGGTAGATAGATAGTATTCAGCTAAAGATTCATCTTTTGTGCCACACCATATTTATTTCTTTTTCACATGAAGATTATTTGAGATGCCAAAGAATTCGCTGTCGGAGTAGTGCAAAAGACATTTTTAATCACAGTTAATGCTATCCCAGTTAAGTAAAAGATTTTGCAATTACATTTTTTACTTTTCTGATTGGCTGCTCGTAATAACACTGTAACATGCAATCATTGATCACCTTCACAACTTGATATGTCCCTTTGTATTTGACTTGTTGTTGTGATTTGAATCATCGATCGTCCACTTCAAATGGTTTTTGCACCGCATGCGTACTTTCTTTTTTTCACACTTCATGTTTGTACTTGTCTGCTGAAGGCGTGACTTGGTAAGTGACTACCCGACTTTAATCACTCTCTATCGACAGCAAAGAAGACTTTCCTTTATGAAAGGTTCGATTTTTTAGACAATTCGCCATATTCAAAGTGGTCTTAAACCTCGATAACTCGAACCTCCTGCTAAACCCGAACCTTTCTCAATTCCACTTAAGCTTTGAGGTATCGAACTTTGACTGAAATTAAAAGAGATAGGAAATAAGTTAAGGAGTAATTAATGAATACCATCATTAACTGAAGTGATTATCCTTTTCAAAACAACAAAAAAATCGGCATAGCTTGCCATTCAAAAAGGATCCAAATTCGTACCCCATCAAAGCAAAGTGGATGATGCATTTTTCTTTCTTTGCAACCACAGATATTTTTATTTAAAACCTGTTAAAACAACTACTATATTATAAGTCACTTAATCGCAGGCCCAATCTCAAAAGATTTTTTTCAAGGCTAAGATTTTGTTTACGAAACAGCATTTTTAAAGGAGCTCTGTCACGGGGATTTCGCAGATTTTTGGTCTAAACTGTTCTGAAATTAGTGGTAGGCAACTTAGCCCATGAAAATCATTACCTTTCAACCTTTCTAAGTACTGCTATAAGTATTGATTTTTTTTGTAGATGTGCGGAAACAACTTGAAATGTTCAGCTAAACTTTTCAAGTTGTTATCCATTTCCATCGTGGCCATCTGCAGCTAAAGACGCTTGTTGACAGTTTCGGTGCTCTAATAATTTTTTTATAGCAATTTCAAAAAATAGACTATTATGTTTTTGGTTTCCATGACAAAGCCCCTTTAAATGGTGGGAGGAAGTTGATCGAAACGGTAATACTTAATAGAAATAAAGCCGATTACTAAGAGACCGGGGGATGAGCCTGTGTGCAGACTAACTTTTTCTCGCTCTATTCTCTTCATATCAGTTAGTGTGAACGTTGATTTTCTAGCAAGACAGTAAGAGATGGTCAACGATTCTGAAGCTTGTCTATAAGATGTATCATAATGACACCCCCCCCCCCCCCCCTGCATGACTCGACATGTCACCAAGTTTCAACACTCGTACAATTTTAGAAAAAACATCTACTAATTCCCCCATCATTTAAAACAAATTCCATAAAACTATCAACATCCTACAGAGGGGACGTGCTATAGAACCTTTTACCGCGAGAGTGCCACGAAGCAATATCCCTGAGGAGTTTTATGAAAATGATCAACACGTCGAATAAAATTAAAAATACCGATTTTAGCAACCTCAATTGTAAGAATTCTTAGCGTTTTTTATCTTTTTATCGTTGTAACTTATGAGTAATTCTTAAAAATCAGATTCTATACACTAGTAATTTATAGATTTTTAGCGACTAGTTTAGCGTTTTTACCTTAACATAGTTTAATGTCTTTTATCTACCATTTTTAATTTTATTTTATACACGACTTCACAAGCTATGTAGCATTTTACCACCATCGTGTCTAAATAAAGGCATAGATAGATAGATTGATTGATTGATTGATTGATTGATTGATTGATTGATTGATTGATTGATTGATTGATTGATTGATTGATTGATTGATTGATTGATTGATTGATTGATTGATTGATTGATTGATTGACTGATTGATCGATCGATCGATCGATTGACTGATTGATTGATCGATCGATCGACTGATTGATTGATTGATTGATTGATTGATTGATTGATTGATTGATTGATTGATTGATTGATTGATTGATTGATTGATTGATTGATTGATTGATTGATTGATTGATTGATTGATTGATTGATTGATTGATTCGATTGATTGATTCGATTGTACGAGATTTCAATGAATCAGTGAGGGTTGTTTGATTGATTTGAATATCTTATGTCCTCTTCTTTTAATATATTTTACTTCCCCTTTTTAAAAGCTTGTCCACATGAATGCCACAAACTCAACTAGCGAAGTTTGCCGACGGCTGAAGGATGAAACGTTCTCATTAGAAAATTACATTGTCATACTGATATACAGTGTTATCAACTTGGTGAGGTGTCCCGTAACCATAGTAATGAATGCGCTGGTGATATTGGCAGTGAAGTCAAGGCAAGGACTGCAGAGAATGGCAAACATCCTGTTGGCTCATTTGGCGAGCACAGATCTGCTGGTTGGAGTCGTCAGCCAGCCGCTTTTAATCACTACGTTGATATTCCTAATGACTGACTCGTTAACTGCATATTGCAATGTCTTCAGCAAGGTTACGCTGTTTACCAACCTCTCAGTCATAACATCGGTGTTTCATTTGGTTTTGATCAGCATCGACCGTTATGTGGCGATGAAACATGCGTTGCGTTACGAAAGTATCGTCACAAAATCTCGCGTTATTGAGGCTGTCATCTGCAGCTGGTTGACAGTGTTAGCTTATATTGTTTACGCTTACCTAGTGTCTGGGAAAACGCCTTTTTCTGCTCTATCACTTATAATAGCAGGAAATTTGTCAGTGATCGATTACTGTCATATTTCCGTGTACGCGGTTTCTCGTCGTCACAGGCGTCAGATTATTTCCGAGCAGATTTCTCAAGCAGCTATCGCAAAATTCTTGGAGCAAAAAAAAAAGCGTGGAAAACTACAACAATCATAATCGGGGTGGTGTGTCTGTCCTTCTTACCAGGTCTCGTAAACAACGTGTCGAGAATCTTCATCTTTGGTGGCATCTTTTATAACAGAATTCACGGTCTGTTCTTTCCTGTATTTTTCACCTTTATGATGTTAAATTCACTTTTTAATCCCATCATTTATTGCTGGAGAATCAGCAGTTTTCGAAAAGCTCTTTTTGAGCTTCTTATTTGAAAGAAGAATCGAAACCATGGCCATAGAGGATCGTAGAGGTGTGGCAGCCGTAGTTTTAAGTCCCAAGTTCAGTAGTCCAACTGGGAACCTCCCCCTGGGAAGTCACTCAAAGCTAAGCGTAATGTTGCGTGACACTTTAGCAGCCAGATTCTCCTTACTGTTTTCTTACACCTTTTATATTTCTCTTTAGAAGAATTTGTATTTTAGTCAGATTAGTTTTCCTGAGAAGACCTTGCAGGCCGGGTCCTTCATTGCCATGACCTCTCTCCTTGAATGTGCTTTTAAGGATTTACACTGCAAGTGATATTGAAACTCGCCTCAAAATTGCACGATTATTTGTTTACGGTGCAATGTAAAAGAATAATTCCAGATACAACGGGTTGTGTAAACCTTATCACGAAATAAATAAACTATCATTTCATTGCTCAGTTACCATGGATTGAAAAGATATAGTATCTTGACAGCTGGAACCATGAAAAGATCTTTGAACGATTTTCGGATGAGTTTTGGAAGATTTCCCGAAATGCGAGGCTGTGCAAAGAAAGCAGTAGTCACATGTACACTTTGAGTAGCTCTTGTCCAATCCAAAATGGCCCTCGACTAGCGACCTGCACTAGCGGAAAAAAAACAAAAACAGTTGTTGAAAATAAACCAAGACGTTCATTGCTGAAACCCATCCTTGGAAAAGCTATCGCCTTACCAATTTTGTAAACCAGCCAGCAGGGAGCGAGGCTGGAAGACAGTATCATAGTAACCATTAATGAAAATGAGATGGCTTGTCCAAACTGGAAAATATATAAATATCTTGTAAATATAGTTGGCGTGTGATAAAGAGTATCATAAGAGACTGTGCAATAATTATTATTATAATATAGATAGGAGTCTGCGCGCGCTCTGATTGGCTAAAACCCTTTGTTTTATCAGAGTATAAAACATAGAAAAATCATGTTTTATTGTTTTTCGTCAGCTTTCTTCGAGTGCTTCGCGCCTCGTTGGCTATAACCACTCGTATCCAAAAAGGGCGAATGGAATATTTGTTTTTATTAAATTGCTTTTTACTGAAGTATAAATCCACTGGACATTTCATTTTGATGTAAACGAAGTGATATTAGAGAGCTTTAGATTCGAGTACGAGAACGACTACGAGTACAAGTTTTAACCGCGCGAGATATGGCACTAGTATCTCGTACTCGCAGTCGTGCTGACGAAATTGTAACTTTAGATAATGTAAACAAGTTCATCGATGTTTCAGTTAACAATCTCGCCATGTTTAGTAAAAAAGCTATCCTAGAGGCATCCGTTTACCTCCTAGGAGATGAAGAGATCGACGAAGAAGAATTTCTGGCGATTTATGAAATCGCAACAAAGCGAAGACAACATCCTTACAAGCAGTACGAAAGGATTGACGTTGTTTATGACGCCATTTCTCCTGAAGAGTTTGAAACAGAGTTCAGGTTTGGCATTACAGAATTCCCTCTCCTTCTTCGGGCATTAAAAATTCCAGGAACGTTTACTTGCGCCAATGGCACGGTATGTTCAGGAATGGAAGGACTGTTGGTTTTATTGAAACGTTTTTCCTACCCGTGTCGTCTCTCGGACATGATTCCTCGCTTTGGTCGATCAGTGCCCGAGCTGAGCCTAATCTTAAACGAGGTGATCAGCTTTATTTACACAAACCATGGGCACTTGCTCAGAGATCTTGATCAACCTTGGCTGAGTAGCGATCATCTGGAAAACTTTGCTCTTGCAGTCCATGGAAAGGGAGCAGCTCTTGAGAATTGCTGGGGGTTTGTGGATGGCACAGTTCGCCCAATCTGTCGCCCAGGAGAGAACCAGCGTGTGATGTACAATGGACACAAAAGGGTACACGCCCTAAAGTTTCAATCCGTTGTTGCTCCAAATGGTTTAATAGCCAATTTGTATGGACCAGTTGGTAAGCTAATACGATTATTTGCATCGTTGTACTATGCCTACTCTTATTTAAGCCCCCAAATTTGAAACTGAACTGAAGTGTGACTATCCACACCTGTAAGGAGGTCTTCCAATGGAGTATCCGTGCTGCCATGTGGGATCCTTTTGTTTACCTATATTGTGTAGCCTAACCAGCAAAAGCCAATGTTGCTGTCTTGTTGTATGCTACAAGATTGAGTCTTTTAGTGTTTATTCAATGGATAAGGTCACAAATTTCTGACTTTACAGGTTTACAACAGATGGAAGCAAAAGGATCAATGACACTATCTTTTTTTATTGCATTTTGTGCCGCTTCCAAATTTTAGCAGTGCATTTGATTCGCTGGTTGTTGATTAGAAATTCCCTTGTGGCTGCTTTTTAGGGTCATGTCCCTTGTTACTGTTACCCCTTGGAAGGCCTCTGTAAGGGACTGACCATAAAGGACAGGAGATGGGTGAAGGGTGGGCTAGAAAAATCAAATCTATCATGAAAACATTTGTTGGTAGTGAACCCCTTGGTAAGAGCTTTATTAAATGTAGCCTACCCTTGAATCCTTACACCAAAATCTATAACCCAGCCCCTACTAAATCAAAAGGGCTATTTGCCAATTAACCTGGAAAATTTAGTGGAGTGAATCTGGAATAAAAACAAACCAAAATCAAATCACCGTAACTCAGATGAATCACCTGACTCTTGAGCTGCTATGATAGCCAAGTATCTTAAGCCCTGGTCAAATGGCACATGATAGTCAATGATAGTTTATTCTCTCCTAACTATCATCAACTATCATACATGTGGTCAAACAGGAAAAACTAACATTGACTATCATGAAGAATTTGAACTAGCTCGCATTGAATGATAGTTGATGATAGGTGATGATAGTGCATGATAATTGTGGTCAAACGGAAGCACGCGCTTTAATAATATTTTATTACTTATCCTGCAAAAGCTTTATTGTGTTGGACATAAACAGTTGAGGGTTCTCAGGTTCAAACCCTAGATGGTGTAGTTAAATTTATTTTTCCCTTCCTTTATTAATGGTTGTGTTTATATAGTTCGACCATGAAAGTATACATTCGTTGTACCATAGTTATACATTTATAGACTGTGATTTCATATATCATATATATGTTATTTACCGGCTGGGAGGTCCGTATCGTGAAAAACTGTGACCGAGGTCTTGAAAATGCTGCCCGAGGCCGCAGGCCGAGGGCAGCATTTTCAAGCCCGAGGTCACAGTTTTTCACGATACGGACCGACCCAAAGCCGGTAAATAACTTATTTATTTTTTTCTTACTGTAAGGGAGCTCAATTTTGTCACACAGCGAGCTAGCCGGGCGGAATTGCTCCGTGAGCGGGCAAGATCGAAAATTTCCGCCCGCTCCCGGAACCAATCAGATTGCAGGATTTAGAGAATTCCGCCCGCTCACAAGCCAAGAAAAAAATAATACTTAACAAATAGATTCCATTTTGCTGTGCGTCTGTTCAGTTATAGATCACAGATGACGTCAAAATGTGGTAAGAACAAAAAAGTGGCCCACGAGCCGCTAGGCGAGTGGGTCACTGATGTTCTTACCACATTTTGACGTCTTCTGTGATCTATAACTGAACAGATGCACTAGGCAAAATGGAATCTATTTGTTTTATACAATAACAAGACTTCTGTACACTTCAGTATCGCTAAAGCGCCGTCACCGGTGAGCCTCGGTTGCGATTGTTTTCATTTCGAGATACTTTTCCGTAATCACGAAGCACTGTTAAACCGTTTTTAAAATACGCAATACGAAGGAAAAATGAAATGTCAACAAAAGAAACTGACCTTTATTCCATTTGTACTCTGCAAGCTTTAACTAAAGGTAAGCGTTCAACGGCGTTAAACTGCCATTCATGGATTTCCCGTAGCGTCTTCAAACTGCTCGAGCATCGGACAAACACTTGCAGCATTCGATAAATATTTTTTTTATTTTTCAATGTCTCGAAAGGTGTAGAGTATTTTGCGGATTGTTCCTCGATGTAGATTTATAATTAAGCTGAATTTTCTCGTTGTTTTCGTTGCAAGTTTTGAAAAACTTTGCCGAGCAGACTGACTTGGACTATGAACTCCGATCGCGCGCGAGTCCCACCACGCAGTGACGTCATCTGTACATCTGTACTCTAATAGATGACAGGCATCAGCCAATCACAACGCGCGCATTAACTCGGTTGTTGTATAATATGTATTACATGGTGACTACTCAACACCCTCTATGCAGTTCATAGTTTTTACGGTTCACCCCTTGTTCATGCATAAAAAGACCCTTGTCTAACCCCCATATTCTTACCAGCCAATCCCCCTACACTTTATGGACAGTCTCTAATAAGGTTGGTTATGGTTTTAGGATTTATGAGTTTCAGTTTTTTTGGAGTGGGGATACAGATTATTGGCTACTTATTATGTAAGAATTATTAATTAATGTGTTTCTTTGACAAGAGCCTGTTTGTTTAAGTAAAAGGAAGGCTAGTTAAAGTTTAAAAATGAATAGAAATTGTAATCTGTAGTTCTGGTATCCATTTAATTGTATTGATTCAGATATGAGATCCACAGTAATAATCTTAAAAAATTATTTCTTAAATGTTTATGAAAGAAACTCAGCAGTGTACCTACAGCTACAAGAGTGTTAAAACCCTAGCTACTATATAAATCCAAGTATGTTTACTCTATGAATTTTCATTTCAGAGGGTAAAAGACATGATTCTGGCATGTTACGAATGTCTGGTTTACTGGATAACCTTCAGCAGCATTCATTTGACACCAGTGGACAACCACTGTGTATATACGGCGACCCAGCCTATCCTTTGAGAATTCATCTTCAGGGACCGTACAAGGGTGGTCAATTGACATTTGATCAAGAAGAATTTAATTCCTCCATGAGTAAAGTCAGGGAAGCTGTGGAGTGGGTGTTTAGTGACATAGTGACTTACTTTGCTTTTCTAGATTTTAAGAAGAACTTAAAGATTGGACTAAGTCTAATAGGTGCAATCTATTCAGTGTGTGCTCTGCTTAGGAATGCACGTACCTGTATATATGGATCAACTACAAGCACCTATTTTGATGTTCAACCTCCTACATTAGATGATTATTTTCAGGTTTAAATGTTTTGATTATCATCATAGTTAGTACTAACTATGGCTACTTATAAGTAATTCAATTTGGCATGGTGACTAGGAGATAAAAAATTTTTGAGTTCACCTAAGAGGAATTGAATCAGAATCATGTAATTTTATTTTCTACATGTAAAATTCTCATTTATACATATCTATGAAAGGTTGAATTAATTGATGATGATGTAAAGTGGATGACTCGTGGCCATCAGGTTTTCAAACTTAAATACAGCTATTTCGCGAAACGTTGTCGGAAAAAAGCACAAAACTGTTAAGCCAATCCCGAAAGATAGTATTGGTAGACGCATTGAGCTACTGCATATGTTGAATACTAATGAGATATAACAACAAAATAAGCGTGAATTTCAGGTTTTCTTTCTTTTCAGACATGTAGAAACAAGATACGTTTAGACCCTCTGAAGTTTAGAAGAATTTTTCCTCACTCAAAGACATGCGACAGTAAAAGTAAAGCTACAGATATAGGCCTCCTGAGAGGAAAAACAAATTCTCCACGTGCAAAAATACAAACTTGTAAATTTCCCTTAGGCCAATATGCGAAATTCCAGTGAATACCCAGACCACCTTTAGGTCTTGTCGCGTGCACTTTCATGTTTTTTTTTTCGACAACCTTTCTCGAAATAGCTGTAAAATCAAGTTTGAAAATTTTCATAATTTTTAATTTTCAAAGAGCTGAACTGATTTTGTAATTATAATGCAGCACATTTACATGATACAACTACATATATATTTGTAAAAAGATGTAAAACAATGTATTCAATTTTACAATACGAACTCTTCCTTAATTTTCACTTCATTTTGCATAAATATAATGGTATTAAATATGACAACATGAGAATACAATGTGTCAGTGTTCAAGTTTTTTCATCAATATGCAAACACCAAGCTCATAAAATTTGTTAAAATAAGAAACTACAGTTTCAAAACCTCAGTCATCATGGATTAGTTGACAAGTTCAACTGAACCTTTTGACTATTTCAGCAAGTGTATTCAACATAGCCATATTCATTCCTTGTTGTTGTTGCTGGAAGTGCTGTTGTTGCTGCTGGAATTGTTGCTGTTGCTGAAGTAGCATTGCTTGGAATTGCTGTTGTTGACGTAATTCCTCGGCACGCAAATCAAGCTCTCTTTTTTTGTTGAGCTGTTGTTCAGCTTGTTCACAGGCTTTTCTTTCAATGCTTCGCTCCAACAGCTCGGTGACACTAGTGTGGCTTTTTCTCTTTTTGGGTGTCGTACCACCAGGGTTTTCTTCATCGTCCGTACTGTTTCTTCGTTTTGTTTCACTTAACTTCTCCGTTGCTCTTTTCCTCATCTCTTCGAATGTTGCTTTTTCACTTTCCTCTTTTCCCTGCTGCTCCTCCTGCCAATCCACAATCTGATCATGGATATTGGTCAGGGCCTGGTATATCTCGTCGTATTCAACATCCACCCCACTAGCCCTACTTTCTTCCTTTTCTCTTTTCTTGAAGTCTTGGTATAACTTATCAAACCTCTCTCTTGCTGATCTTTGAGTAACTTTCATTCCACTCTCTCTCAAATGTTCGGCGATTTTCGTCCAAGAAATGCCTTTCTCTTTGGAACCTGGTCGGTATTTGTATGGCTCTTCGACGAGTACTTCTCTAAGAAGTATAACTTCGTGATTCTTCTTCCAAATAAAAAGTTCTCGTTTCGCCATTGCTACGAAGAAAGTCAGAAACGTGTTAACCATATCACACATATCACTCGTGTTTGGAGTTTGAAAGTGTGAAGTGAAAAGTGTGAAAGTGCTTTTTCATAGCCTACTTTTGTTTTTGTACATAACAAGATTTGTATATAAGAACTTACGAAACTTTATGTTGTTTACAGAACTTCGTAATAAAAACAAGAACCAAGTAATAAAAACAAATGGAAAACATTTAATTTGATAAAAAGAAAAATTTATACGGCATTAAGTTTGCTTTTGCTGACTTAGGAAAAGACTAGCATAACTTTAAAACACAAAATTCTCACCTTTCGAAACTCGTTCTCAGGAGGACGACTTCTGGTCAAAATCTCGTTGTCGACGAGCGGCTGACAACGAGTTTCCCGCTCCCGTGACAGTGTCACGGAGGCTTACGCATGCGCAGTGTGAGTACGCTAGTAAACTTGTACTCGTAGTCGTTCTCGTACTCGAATCTAAAGCTCTCTAGTATGAGGAGGCGGGAACATTTGTGGCGCGGTGTTCACTCCTTGAGTTTAATGAAACACGCAACGACAGCGAGCGAGAGAGTTTTCTTTCGAAGATTTTCCTCAACAATCTCCTCTTAAATCGTCTATTCATGCTGGAAAATTGCGACAACAATTAAGGTTTACGGGAAGATCCGAAGCAATAGCTTTTCTGGAAATTATACGCCTTGTGCAAGACAAGCGAAGCAAGTGTTTACATATTGTACTTGTTTACGGCTCCACGGCTGTCATCAAGACTACTGCTGAAACAAAATTGCACTCAGAGTCGGTGTAGTTTATTGAAGTTCAAAAGGACAAGATAAAGATTGAAAGGTAACAAACTTACGTCGAACAATAAATGAAATTGTGTCAGTTTTCTGGTTTTCCCGTAAACTATTTGCTGCTTTTCATCTTCGTTCAATCGCTCTTGTTGTACATTTACAAGTATTTTAATTTAACTTTCCACTCGCGGCGTCTAAAATCTATATCATAAAGCAAAGAAAGAAGCCTAAGCCATGTTTTATACTGTCATAAGACACTCCGGACATTTGAGAACACTCGAGAAATGTACATTTCCCTCGTGTTCTCAAATGCCCGTCGTGTTTTATGACAGTATAAAACATGGCTTAGGCTTCTTTATTTGTTAAGTAAAGGGAGGTTCTAAAACGAAAGGGTAGACTGTAAAGTAATACGCCCAGCCGAGGGGGAGGGGGCAATGACAAATTATTCAATAGAATGAAGTAAGGGGGTTGGTTCGGGGAATAGGGTTGTTCAACGAAATCGCACTTATCAACACGCTCATTTTCTTCTCATCCCAATACAATATATGGAAAATAAAGCGGAGGGCATTCAAGCTGCCTTTATGTCATGCTTTCATTTATGTTAACTTTTGTAAGCCCGGTCCATTTATTGCCTTCTTGTCAAGCCGGCTTGTATAAAAACTCCTTAGCCGCTATCTCAGCTGTATCACGGAAGCAGTTCCACTGTAACAAATCTCTCAAGCAAGCATTATCGGTTAAGGAAGTAATAATGGGGAGTATTTCCAAATCAACATTCTCAATTTGGTGGACACCATTCACCTCAGGGCCACATTCTAATTATATGTCCTAGTATCGCTCTATTTATCAATTCTTATTAAAGGTATCCTTTTAAAACTGTGAAGAGCATTTCCCGATGTCCAAACTCTTACGCTTTCATATACTATTTTTGACAGAAACATTATACCCCTTTGATATACCTTTGATAGAAAATGGAACCCACTTCACATACCTACTTAATTTTTCCCTTGAATAACGCCTTAAAATACTTGAATGAATCAAATCTCCGTTGGGTCTATTTGAGATATTTTTAAAGGTCCTTTAAATACATAAATGACAGTTTTCCCTACCTTTTGTATACTCTAACCCGTAAAATCCATACCCCTTATATCCCTGGAGCCTGAAGAAACTATCACTTTCGAGCGTAACCTCCCCGTATAGTACGCGCCATATATATGGGTCGAACCCAGGCGCGAGAAGAGAGATGTCCAGGAAAATGTGCATGCGCATGCTCAGAAATCCGCCATTTCCCCCCAAAACCGGAGGAAAACCAAAACCAAATATGGCAGCACCTTTGGCGCACAGATGATGAATTCAACTACACGACTATGTACTAAAGTAGCTTAACCTAGACACTATCCGATAGACACTAACGACAAAAACAATGATCCCTAGCCGCCAAATTATAGAACTAATTGTTAGTAGCGGAGCTCCCGCGGGCGCCGAAGGCGCCCGCGGGCGGAGCATCCATAGCTATATAATTTGGTTAATCCATTAAGCCGAGAAAATTTGGTTATGACGTCATGTCCGTCCGTACGTCCGTACGTACGCCCGTACGCACGGATTAGGCATGGGGACGAGTTTGCCTGTTTGCCTTTGTCCTTGATTTGGAGAGTGATTTGGAGTCCTTCTTACGCAAAACGTGACACAAAAACATATTCGGTTCATTTAGAGTCGAGTTACCTGTCGTAAAAATCTGTGAGAACACTGCATTACTTCAGAGGTTTTTTTCTCATGTTATAAAATGATCTGGACATTTCATTTTAACTTAAACGACGCGATTGTATGAAGAGGCGGCAAAAATCTGTGGCACGGGTGGCACCTTGTTCGCTTTTTAAGCTGAATGAAAGAGGCGAACAAAGCTGCTGGAAAACATAGATCTTCGTGAATATTTCTTGCTTTATTTACTCATCTACATCATGGAAACGTATGCCAAATGATTTAGGGATAGCCTCTTAGCGTGAACATCCGAAATGTTTGCCAACCTGAATATGATATATCGGACAAGAAGTCAAAAACAGCGAGAGTTGAAGAACTGTCTACGGTTCCCGCGGCTGCTTAATTAAGCTGACTTTAAGCCGAACTAAAAGGGAGCTCAGAGCCGGTCAAGTTCAAGAAGTGATGGATAAAAGACTGTCAACAGCTACACCGTAAGAAAGGAAGAGATTGATCTTCGCTGATAATTAATATAATGTATATCTCGATGGAGTTGGAGTTGGAGTAAGCTCACATGGAAAATGGCGTGTTCGTTTCCGATATTTAATATGGTGCTGGTTTGAAAGCTTTGCCCTGCAGAATTTACAAGCCTTTTCCAAATGTAAGGTAACAAACATAATTTATACCCTAAGCTGAAGTCTGTTTTTATTGTGAGAATATGTTTATACTTCAGTCATTTATAAACGAATTCGAAGTTGTATCGTTTTTCAGACCTTTCCGTAGGCTTACATATTTATAAATTCCATTATTTCTTAATGCTGCTTTCAAACCTCTTAGCTTTAATCACCTTTGTACATTTTATACAGACGTTGTCTATTAAATGTTTGGTTTCAAATGCTGTGTTTTAGTTTATAGTGGAGTAAACTGTAAAATTCATTTTTGGATTTTCATTTGAAAAGAAAATTAAATTATTGAACTACCGGCATGTACTCGGACCAAAAACACGTTTTGCCTTTGCAAAATATTACAAACTACACTTATACTGAGGAAAATCCCGCAAGTCCAAACCAAAACTAGTAAAACTACTCAATGATACTGCACACTAAAACGAATTTAAGCGATTTATTATCCAACTGCTCTATTTTCGCTCGCATTGTTTATTTCAGTGAGTGTATGTTAAATCTCGTACGCGTGATTTAAGATTCGTAAACAATTCTCTACGCCGGTTTCGTTGCGTATTACCTGTGCCTGGGTGAGTGAGTTCAGACTTTTTCTACCGCACATTTACTTACCAGAAACAAAGAAAATTCATGTAGTTCTCTACGTAAAATTCTCTAACGTATTAAGCAACGTGTACGATAAAACAGAATAGTTAATCATGGAACCAAAACAAGACGGCTCAAACTACATTGTTCGCTTGTTAGATAGCGAGCACCACTTCGAAATCACAAACTGCCACAACTCACACAAAAAAACTGCTTTAAAATAACTTCATAACCGGCTCGCAATGAATTTGCCAGTTTTGTTTTGCAGCCGTGTTTTTCTTTGTTCTGGCGTGAACTCATTTTCTTTAGCCGCGTGTTGACTTTTTTTCGCGCTGAATTTTTTTTTTTGCCTTGAGTTGATTGTGTTGCCTTGACTGTTTTGAAGTAAATCAAAACAAATTTCCTTGCCTTCATCGAGGTCCTTTTTTACACTGATTTACTCTAGGAGGTTTATTCGTGTACAGTAAAAGTTATAAAAAGTTTTTATACTCAAATTTGATATGTGCGCCTCCGTGCATTAGTGGGGAACCCAATAAAGTGCAGGGACATCAAAACACTGTAAATTCAAGCAAAAAATTAATAAATGGGAGCCCCGCTTTTAGGCCTGCCTAAATCTATATATTATATATTATATCTAGTATATCGAGTGGATAAGAAGTTTCATCACCAGTAAATATGATGCCAGTGTTTCTTGTCAACTGTATCGGGTTCTACATGCAACGTTGTCATTAAGGGCGCGTTCGTTTGGGAATATTCTGGAATAAGAATATATTCTGGAATATATTCTGACTATTCTGCTCCTGGGAGCAGAATAGCCGGAATGGAAATCCAAGTTTTCCGGAATAGGAAGAGCAGCCAAACGAACGCTAACTTGCATTATTCCAATTATTCTTATTCCGGATTGATCCCAAACGAACGCGCCCTAAAGTTTATGGAGTTGACTGAAAAGGGAAATAACACGCGGAAATGAAACAAAAATAAATGACTTCATCAGAACGAGATGCCACGCTGGCCCCGTTCAACGTCTATTAAAAACGATTGCTTTTTGGCCCAAAAAATTATTTCACAGTTTAAATCGTTTCATAACCAAAAGATAAACTATTCGATCCCGTTCCCCGTTTCCCGATTTTCAATTTCCGATTTTCCCTTTCTTCCCCGAGTAATCACGTGCTTCTCATTATGTGCTGAAAATAGAAACAAACGTCAATGTCACGCTATGTGCTATTTCACTTTCAATCTTGTCGAAAAGATTTCACTTCCGCTCTTAACTGGTTGACGGCATTGATGTGCTGCTAAATTGCTCCAGAATAAGTTGGAAACATTCTAGATAGTAAGTATAGTATTCATTTCTGGCATTTCTTTAGTTGTACGTTTATGTTGACTGTAGAGTGACTCACGGCGAGCCTTCACAACGGGTAAACACGCATTGGATGAACGACAAAACCAAACGATTTCTCACCTATCACTAGTGATCGACAGCGATTATACTGAAAATGTAAGCGTAATTTATTTATTAATATATCCACGTAACACGGAAGAGCCTTCGGGAGCTGGTTAGATCGAGGATCAAACTGGCATTTAGAGTGTTAGTTTACCTGCGGAGCAAGAACGAGAACCAACAACAAACTCAATCCATATATAACGGCGAGTCCGGTACATGTATTCGAACCCGGGCCACATTAGCGGAAAGCGAGCGCTCTCACCACTGCGCCAGCCCTGCTCTCTGCTAAATAGTTAAAAACAGTCTTTAGAACTTGGAAACCAGTCTTCAGTACCCTGTATGCTGTGACTAACATCTGTCTCATTTATACGTAACAAGTTGTACATTTGCGGGCATGATTGCTACAAAACGTTGCCATTTCCGATTTTTCGCATTGAGCAACGTATTGGCGCCCTCTCGATGTCTTCTGTGTGCTTTTTACTACTAACTTAATAACCATTTATCGAAGAATTATAATTTAGGGACGAGATGTTTCGAATTTCTGTCAGTAAATCTTTTGAACTCGTTCGACCTGAAAACGTTTTCGCCCCTTGCGTCATGGGCTGCCATATTAAGTCTACGATAAAACAGTTTCATCAAAACAGTTTATTAAAAATTGTTCATCTTGATGAATTTTGTACCCTTAAATACAGTGTGGAAGACAAAAGTATGTTATAAAACACTGTAGAACAAGAAACCCCCTCGGTTGACCTCGGTTTATTGTTGTTAAATCTCAAGTCATACAGATCGGAATGTTAGATCAGAAAGAAATCTGGCATTCAATTAGATGATTATATCGATTAGCATCTTTGAATGTAATGTCGTTTACAGTAAGTCAGGAGTTATGAAACTAAAATCGAAAATAGTTGATTTTGTCGTGAGCAAAATGATTTTGCGGTGATGAAATTGTTTTTGCCGTAAGCAAAATGATTTTGCCGTGATGAAAATCATTTTACCGTGACAGTTGTGGGCCACCGTAATGTGACATATGCAAATCAAATTTTATAGCAGGAAATGCTATGCATATTTACGTCTCTGTTTACAGATCCCGTTGCCAATTTTCTGTTCGCTTACAAATTACTGACACTGTTTCATGAAAAGTATGATTGATTAACTAAAAATTCGATTCCACCGTTAAACGCCTAAACGAAGCGAACAGAGAGAACGCCCTTCAGCTTTGAGTTTTTTTATCACTACACCACAAAACCTATTCTGTTTTTGTTGGAGACGGGGTCAAAGGATAACCTCTGTTGGTTTTTTTTTCGTGCGTGAACACAAAACTTATTTTGAGTTCCAACCAGTCACGCTTCTTGTGCGGTGGTGGGGCTGAATAAGAGTATGTGAATCGGCAAATCCGTTACGATGTTTTAGCCAAATCCATCGTTCCACAAATATTTTTGCTTATCAATACCAATCCTTGATACTTTCAGAGTGTTGTTGACTCCCCAGTTACCACGCGTGCGCGCCTTCCAAGCGAGCTTGAAAGGGAATCAGAAGCAAATGCTGATTGGCAGACGAAAACAGAATATGTTTAAGGGGAAATAAATTGACACTACGCTGTTCCCAGGGGTTTTCTTCTCTTCTCTACCTTGATGCAGAGAGGAAGAAAAAACTAACCTCTTGGACAACCGAGAAGTATATTTGACACGTGATGCGTCTCTAGCTAGCTGCAATTTCCTCGTACGAATGTCTCATTGTCCCTTGATGGAGAACATTGTTTCGACCCTTCCCATTATTCTGTACATTATCAGATTCTTTGCTCAAAAACGGTCTACTCACAAAACGAAAGGAAATATTCCGTTAAAAAAAGCACAACAAAAAAAACAAGATGTGCCTTCGTTATTGATGAGCTTTCTTTCACAAGACAAATTTGCAGTTTTTCTGCTGTTATTAAAGGCACAAACTTCAAGTTTGCCCAGTCAACAAGTGGAAAAAGTTGTCTCTTCCTGATTCACAAGTCCTTGATTTATATGGCTCTGAAAAACCTATGCAAGCAGATAATTATATCCAAGGATGTCCGATCATTTTTCAACTTTATCAGGGCGTCACTAAGTATTTCCGACAGTCTCCCAAAGATTGCTGACATTACTGAGGACCGGATAAACAAGAAATCGAGATTTTCCAAGTGAAAAGCGACATTGCCGCTTCGTTAAACGCGACTCGGGCAATTTCTTAAGCGCGACTTTTTCCGCTGTCTCTCTTCCTCGTGACCGATGTTCGTAGCTTTCCATCACTGCCAGCGCTGTATAATGTGAAGTGTTTCACCTCGAACCACGACTTGCCCCAGTCTCCTCCTCTGCCTCCAACCCATCAAAAGTCGGCGTATTACCCTCCTCCCCTCGTTATCGCCTTCTTAACAACAGCTCCGCCCCTTGACTTATTGGTTAGATCGGACCAAAATCGAAGCGGATAGTCTGATTTTTGTAGGACATGCGCGTGCCGTTTGCAATTTGCTTGGTGGATTTTGTGAACAGTTCTGATATCGTAACTGAAAATTTATTTGTTGAGACCAAACGCAAAGGTGTTGCACAGAAAAAGTTGGCCGACGGCCTACTTGATACTTGAAGTACAGTTCTTGAAGATAAGCTTCATTCAAACCAGCGATTTAAATAATGACTATTTCGCCTCGCCTCGCCTCGCTAAAATTATCCCGTTCGTATATTTCGCAGAAGAACAAGCAAAGCCAGGGAACTTGTCAACATGATGCCCTTAAACGGGAAAGAAATCAAAACAAAAACATTCCTATCTATTTCCATTTCTGCCGTTGCGTGAAGCTAACTAATCAGAATCTAGTTGAACCCGGTCGTAAAAATTCCAACAACGAAATTCAGCCGTAGTAGTTGGTCACCAGCTTTTTACTGCTAATCTTTGAGCGACGAAACTAATTTGGGAATCACTTTCTAAACAGAAATTGATCAACCGCTCCATCGCGAACCGCATCGTGTCAGTAACAGTATTATTATCAGAATGTGACTGTGGCAGTGATGACAAAAAAGAAGCGTCACGGCGCACCTACAATCGGCCGCTGTCAAGGTGATTTTATTCTTGTCGCCTTTCAACCAATGTGACTTTTCCAGGTTTTGTAGCAATGATGAATTCCCTTTCCTCCAAAGATAGCTACAGTCAATCTATTTTTCTTACTCCCGGTTCAAACACCCAGCCTTGCAGCTTTTAACATTTTTCGGGTTTCCCGGCAACGCAGACTTATAAGGTTTTCTTAGTGAATTCCCCGTTTGCTTTGTTTGGTTCTTGAGTGTATTCCTGATGGCGTTCTTGTTTTAACGTCACTGCTCGACTTGTCCCAGCTGCCCACTGTGCGCGGTTTTCAAACCGACCGGAAGTTAAATTTCACGTCTTCGGACGACTAAAATGCCGCGAATTTTCGGAATGTTTTCATCAACATCCCACGTAGGTTCGATCAACTCTGTCAAATGAACTTTAAGCTTTGAAATATTTAATTTTTGTCTGCTAATAATAATAATAATAATAATAATAATAATAATAATAATAATAATAACAATAGTTTTTTTTCTGTATAACGCAAGAGTACAATTGTTTTTACCATTGTTTTTACAAGGTGGCAAGTCCAAATAAAAAAAAGAAGCATGGCTACTGCATCAGAATACACAACAGACCAGCTGAACTACTTCAGGATTTGTTTTGTCACCACGGATATTCTGGCCGAAGGACTGCGATCAATCTTCAAACAGGAATGGGACAAACGTTACAAAACAACAATCGGAGAATGGAATGATGAGCCACAGAATGGAGTGGACTTCTATAATGCGGAATCCCCGCGAAACCAGAGAAGAAATGCGCATCTCTTGGCTACCATGATTAATGGAAATAGAGCTGAATGGGATTGTACCATGCTATTTTACGCCATTCTTTACTCTGATTGCATTGGCCCAGGCCTTAACGCGGTAGTCCAATCGAATGTGGATGATCTAAGAAAATTTCGAAACGAGGAATTTGCTCACATGCCACAAGGCAAGCTTTCAGACGCAGACTTTCAAAATGCTATGGGCAAAGTTCATACTGCATTTCAAAGACTCTCTCTTTCCACTTTGCAAATTCAAAACATCACAAAGCAAACAACGTTTCCCACGGAGGAGTTAAGAGATGTCTTGAACAAAGTCGAAGACTTAAAGAAGGAACTAGAGGAAAAAGAGAAACAGAAACAAGGTCTTGAAGACGAGCTGCAAGAGAAAGAAGAGCATTTAAAACAAAAAGAAAAAGAAAAACAGGTCCTTGAAGATCAGCTACAGAATGATTTTTCCCCATTTTGCATTCTCCCACCCAAACCTTCACACGACGTCGCACCTCGCAAATGTGAGGTGGGTAATATTATAAAACAGCTGAAGGAGCTAAAGAAGGCCAATGAAAACAACCTTAGTTACCTCTACATCTCGGGAAATCCTGGAAGTGGCAAATCTCAGCTGGCTGGTCTCGTAGCTAAGCGATTCTTCGACGATGCCGAAGAAGATCCATGCGCTTCTGTGTTTGTGATGACCTTAAATGCTGAAAGCCTAGATACACTACTGGAATCGTATTTCTCTTTCGCTCGACAATTAAAGTGCCCAGAATATGCAGTAACAAACATCCTTCACTCTAAGGACTTGAAAACAAATGAAAAGATTGCCCATCTGAAGACGCTGATAGCCGCAAAACTTGAGCCTTACACATCATGGCTACTGGTAGCTGACAATGTCAAAAGCATATCTCGAATGCACGTCCATTTGCCGGAACCTGAAAACAAGCAATGGGCAAGTGGTCAACTGCTCATCACAACACAGGACACTTCGTCTATCCCCTTAACAAGCTCCTTCCTTCAACACATCTCAGTGAAAACGGGCATGGAGCACGACGATGCAATTTCATTGTTAGCCATGCTTACAGGTATAGATGACAACAATACGGGAGTGGTTGCACAAGAATTGGACTACCAACCTCTTGCCTTAGCAAGCGCCGCCATTTATGTCAAAGAACTTCAGCAGAGCAAAAAAACATCACATTTCGGCTGGAAAGACTACCTAGAGAGAGTAGAAAGTGGCCAACGTGTAACTACTGAAACCATTCTTGCGGAGACGAATCCAAGCTACCCAAAATCTATGACAGCAGCAACAACAATAGCTGTAAAGGAAGTTATGACATCCGACAAAGTCATAGATCACACGTTCAGTTTCCTTTCCCTCTGTGCACCACAACCATTGAGTCTAGATATCGTGATCAATTATATTCTGAACGTAGATGAAGAAATTCCAAATAAAGAGATGATTATCACGAGGATACAAAGATGTTCCCTAATTTTAATTGAAGAAGAGGATAGTGTCGTCCACATTGGCGTGCATCAGGTTGTGCGTGATGTTATTCAGACTATAATGACGGACTATCCGGAGAGTTCCCATTACGAAGCCGTAAATGGAGCTGTCACCGCATTCAACCAGTTCATAGACGATATACTACCGGAGAATCAATGGTTAGACGTAGATACAGTTAGGAAAACCAAACGTATTACGACTCACTTAAAAACCCTCATTTTAAGTTTAGATCATTTGGCTTCAAACGAAGGCACCTCTAAAGTCGTCCAAACAGAAATGCTAAAGCTCGGAAAAACCTGTGAAAATAATTGCGACTTTCATTCGGCCAAAAGATATTATGAACATTCATTGGCAACTTCTGTGCAAAAGCACGGTCCTGAGCATGTTGATATTGCAGCTACTTACAGTAACTTGGGTTCAGTTTACCAGGCTCTAGGCGACTTCGAGCAGGCCAAGGAGTATCAACATCATGCTCTCAACATTTACCTGAAAAAGCTCGAACCTGAGCATGTTGATATTGCAACTACTTACAGTAACTTGGGTTCAGTTTACCAGGCTCTAGGCGACTTCGAGCAGGCCAAGGAGTATCAACATCATGCTCTCAACATTTACCTGAAAAAGCTCGAACCTGAGCATGTCCGTATTGCAACTACTTACAGTAACTTGGGTTCAGTTTACCAGGCTCTAGGCGACTTCGAGCAGGCCAAGGAGTATCAACATCATGCTCTAAACATCCGCCTGAAAAAGCTCGAACCTGAGCATGTTGATATTGCAACTACTTACAGTAACTTGGGTTCAGTTTACCAGGCTCTAGGCGACTTCGAGCAGGCCAAGGAGTATCAACATCATGCTCTCAACATTTACCTGAAAAAGCTCGAACCTGAGCATGTCCGTATTGCAACTACTTACAGTAACTTGGGTTCAGTTTACCAGGCTCTAGGCGACTTCGAGCAGGCCAAGGAGTATCAACATCATGCTCTCAACATTTACCTGAAAAAGCTCGAACCTGAGCATGTCCGTATTGCAACTACTTACAGTAACTTGGGTTCAGTTTACCAGGCTCTAGGCGACTTCGAGCAGGCCAAGGAGTATCAACATCATGCTCTAAACATCCGCCTGAAAAAGCTCGAACCTGAGCATGTTGATATTGCAACTACTTACAGTAACTTGGGTTCAGTTTACCAGGCTCTAGGCGACTTCGAGCAGGCCAAGGAGTATCAACATCATGCTCTAAACATCCGCCTGAAAAAGCTCGAACCTGAGCATGTTGATATTGCAACTACTTACAGTAACTTGGGTTCAGTTTACCAGGCTCTAGGCGACTTCGAGCAGGCCAAGGAGTATCAACATCATGCTCTCAACATTTACCTGAAAAAGCTCGAACCTGAGCATGTCCGTATTGCAACTACTTACAGTAACTTGGGTTCAGTTTACCAGGCTCTAGGCGACTTCGAGCAGGCCAAGGAGTATCATCATCTTGATCTCAGCATCTGCCTGAAAAAGCTCGAACCTGAGCATGTTGATATTGCAACTACTTACAGTAACTTGGGTTCAGTTTACCAGGCTCTAGGCGACTTCGAGCAGGCCAAGGAGTATCAACATCATGCTCTCAACATTTACCTGAAAAAGCTCGAACCTGAGCATGTTGATATTGCAACTACTTACAGTAACTTGGGTTCAGTTTACCAGGCTCTAGGCGACTTCGAGCAGGCCAAGGAGTATCAACATCATGCTCTCAACATTTACCTGAAAAAGCTCGAACCTGAGCATGTCCGTATTGCAACTACTTACAGTAACTTGGGTTCAGTTTACCAGGCTCTAGGCGACTTCGAGCAGGCCAAGGAGTATCAACATCATGCTCTCAACATTTACCTGAAAAAGCTCGAACCTGAGCATGTCCGTATTGCAACTACTTACAGTAACTTGGGTTCAGTTTACCAGGCTCTAGGCGACTTCGAGCAGGCCAAGGAGTATCAACATCATGCTCTAAACATCCGCCTGAAAAAGCTCGAACCTGAGCATGTTGATATTGCAACTACTTACAGTAACTTGGGTTCAGTTTACCAGGCTCTAGGCGACTTCGAGCAGGCCAAGGAGTATCATCATCATGCTCTCAACATTTACCTAAAAAAGCTCGAACCTGAGCATGTTCGTATTGCAACTACTTACAGTGACTTAGTTTCTGTTTATGAGCGTTTAGGAAACACTGGGCAGGCCAATAGATGCCGCGAACATGCTCTGATTATTCCAAGGAAAAAGCTTGGAGCTAAGGTTGTGGATGACCCAGCTGCTCTTGTCAGCCTAGTTTCTGTTCAGCATGCGTCAGTTGATCTACAACAGCCCACGGAGAGTAACAATCATTCCCAAGATTTCGGTCAAAAACAGCATCTTCGTGTTAGAAGCAAACTTTGCATAATGCTTTGAATTCTTTTTAAAGCACTCTTTGAGCGTTAAAACATGTATCAAAAATAGGTACGCGATGCGTACATGTGCGGCTTACGAGCTGTACGAGTTATTCTATTGATTTGTGGTTATACATTTAGTGACAGTATATTCCTTTTTAAATGTGGAGAAAGAAAATCGTTTTTGTCTTTGAGATCTATTTTGGCAACGGCAGTTAACTATTGTAATAAATTGTTTAAATATGGAACTTTTGATTGACTTGAATAACTCTATTTTTTTCGACGGGTCGTGGGTTAACGGAAGCTGAGCGCATGTCACGTTGTCGACTGAAAGAAACGTTCGGTACTGAGAAAAATATATAGTGAAGTTCTTTTGGGCCGGTGCAGAGTTATTCGGAACAATGCGCGGTCCAATACTTAGAAAATATTACACCAGTAATGCAACAACCTGGATGTTTGATTTTAGTTATTTTGGCATTGTTAAGGTCCAGATGTTTTCTCTTTGTTCATCTTTTTTTCTTTATTCGATTCCAATTAATATAATTAGAATTGAGGTCAAGCATGCCCCTTGTTTAAACAGAATGCTACACACCATTGTCTTTCTTTTCAGTCACTGTCTTTATGTTGTTTAGCCATCCTACCTTGTTGTAAGATCAACCCAGCTAGGACTGAGGTCTAGTCACATGATGCAGTAGCCTCGACGTCGATATATCGATTTAAAAAGTTCAATTCTGCCACGTATCGAAAGTGTAAGCGTTACGTTTGGCAGAATTTGTGCTAAATAGCTCTGTTTTGGTGGTCAAAGGACATCATCAAGTCTGGCGATCGGTAACTTGACATGCAGCATTCGAAGAACTGAATGTATGCGGCACCTCGACCTTCCAAGAGTGCTTTTAAGCGCTAATCGATGAGAACTTGGTGGGCGAGAGTGTGTCAAGCCAAACAGAGCCAGTCTAAAAGCAGGTCAGTTCCGTGGCACAGAAAATGTGTTTTAATTTGGGGAGTTACATGACGAGCTCTAGGCACCGGGCCTATAAAACATTTTAGGTTTTGACCTGCTTTTAGAGTTATAACATATTTTGATTTGGCGGGAAGGGGTATTCCGTGTCACTTCACTGCAGTTACCCATAATGCATTGCAAGATATATCTGATATATACGACGCTGCTGTGAGCTGTGAGCTTCATCGAAGCAAAGTCGAGCTTGCTTGTAGCTGGGTATATTCAAGTTGAGGAATAACTCCTTGATTTGATCTGTCTAAAACCTGTTGTACTAATAGAGCTAACAATCACAAAAATGTTAATATGGCGGCATTAGACAAACTCTTTGGCAAGATATATTTGGCCGCAGTAAAATCATGATCTTTCAAATTCTGGATGATTTTCGGAGTTGAAAATAGCCGAAGAACGTATTTCTTTTGGTAAAAAAGAGAAATGCGAAATAAGAAATAACGAACAGTTTCTTAACCAAGGAGGTCCGCTAGTGGATTCGAACCTGCGTTACTGAACTATCGTAATTATGGGATATCAGAATGTGGATTGGACTTGTAAATCCGGATCAATGTTTTTCCTAGCTTTCTCTGTGAACTTTGCCTGTGTTCTAATGTGAGTTGTTTCTGTAGTTCACTGTGTGTTACCAGTGTCCCAGAATCATTCTTGGAGTGAAATAGCTGTCACTGAAACATCTTTCTGGGGAGAAAATCCCACAATCATGAAGAAAAATAGTCAGGATTAGTAATTAGGGCTATTCCAAGACCCCCAGCAGAGAACATGATAAGCTGGAAAAGTTTTTTTATTCTGGAAGAAAACATTTTTTCTAAATATATAGCATCTAAAACAGAACTTAATTTTCATTATATCACTTGCTTACAAGTGAAGTCCAGTGTCATATGACGCATTTTAGGGTCATGACGTCAAAAAACAGATTTTGTCTGAATAAGCAATTTTAGAAAAGCACTTTAAAGCCAGTTTGCATTTGATGATATGTTGACGGCAAACTACCTGTGTTTTCATATAAAGAGGTTCAAAAAGTTATTTACAATAGATTTTATTAAGATATTATTTATGTCACGTGACCTCTTTCCTCTGTTGAGCGGATTTTATTCAGAATAAGAGTTATTGAAAATACATTTTAAAAAGATCTTCTTCGAAGAAACGTAAAAAAGACCAGTTTTACTAGCTGTTATCTGTCTTCTGTGCACAAACGCGGTCCAAAGTCTTCAGTTCATAACTTGTCACGTGACCACGCAACATAATCCAAAAGCTACACTGGCATTTCTAACACAGCTCTACTATTGCACTAACATCAATTTTGGTTAAATGAGCATATGGTTGTGTTTATTAGGGAAATAAACATCTCATTAGGTGCTTTTGTTACTAAAACCAAAATCATGAAACAAACAGCGGTAATAAACATTGTGAAAAATCGCATTTTACTAACTTGACGTTTCGTATGCTATGCAACATACATTTTCAAGAGTATGACCGTTACAAAATTTTAACGACTATTATATATTATTATGAAAAGGGTCTGGAACCTAGACTGTGACAATTGATCTACAGCGATAACTTAATATTATCGCTTAGGTTAATAGAGTAACAACCTCTCACTGCCAACGTTGGCATTTAATGAGGGTTGTAACTCTTGGATGAATAAGGCCTCTTTAATTTTACAATGGAGGTCAGTTTTGCCGGACGCTAGAATGTCAAAATGATCCCATTTGATGTTATGGCCCGTGGTAATAATATGATCAGCGATAGCTGATAGATGATCGCTTTTAGTGAGGGCCTTAAAATGTTCAGTTTTCCTGTCATGAAGTCGTCGTTTTGTTTTTCCAATATAAACATCATTGCAGTCCCAGCAGCCAGCTTTGTAAATGACCTTAGATCGCTGAGAACGATGGTTACCCTCAAGGCATTATCACATACAACGTCAACGATGTTTTGAACAGACATAAATACAAGCCAGACACCCCTGTTGCGACAGTGCCTAAAAAAGATGTCATAATCCTGTTACCCTACTTAGGTCTCCCCAACATCCAAATCACTAAACGTCTGAAATCCTGTGTATCCAACTTCTATTCTTTCGTCAATCTCAAGATCATCTTTCAGAACACACGCCGCATCAAATCCTTCTTTCCGTACAAAGACCGCCTTCATCTCTTTTCTGCCTCCATCCGTGTGTTTATGTATGAGAAAAACACATTTTAATACTTTTTCCAAGCGAAAGGAATCTGTTTTGCTGTGTTTCAACTGACTAGAAAACCATCAAGCTGCACGTGAAACGAACTTCACTGAATGTTTTTAATGAAATAAACGTTCAGAGCGAGCTTAACTTTTTTCAGTGCAGTGAACATATATCCCATTAGTTCAAGAAACACAATATCTTACTATTATCCCTAGACCAAACCCAGTTGTCGGTTGGTTCGACAAAACTGTTAACCGGCCTTTTCTGTTTTTAGATCGAGGAATGTTTAATCTTTTGTATTAGTCGTTTTTCGCCGGCGTTTATCGGTCGCTTCGACAAACTGTTCTACTCCCTTTTGTGTTTTTAGAACGAGGAATATACATTTGTTAGTCGTCATTCTTAGAACGAGGAATGTTTATGGATTACCACTTTTTGCATTAATTTATCGGTTGGTTCGACAAAACTGTTAACCGGCCTTTTCTGTTTTTAGATTGAGGAATGTTTAAGCTTTTGTATTAGTCGTTTTTCGCCGGCGTTTATCGGTCGGTGCGACAAACTATTCTACTCCCTTTTGTGTTTTTAGAACGAGGAATATACATTTGTTAGTCGTCATTCACGTGTATCCGCCGTTTGTCGTCGTTCACGTGTATCCGCCGTTAGTCGTCATTCACGTGTATCGACAACTGCACTTGTCGGATCGGTAGTAAACTTTTCCATTTGACAAATCGAACGAATCGGTCGATTCGACAATCTTCCAGCGGGGTAGCTTTCTCACTAATGAGATGCATGTCGGATCATTTTTCCGATTGACAAATCGAACGAATCGATCGAATCGACAGCACATTGTCCAGCTTATCGCTAATGAAATGCAATTGTCCGATCGACAACAAATAGAATGTTACTTTTTCGGATGGACTCTATGCGACAGTATTGGACATGATTGGGAGCGAGCGTTTGAAACTTGAAGATAAGTCTCATCTCCTCTCGTTGGCGGATGTCTTTCTTTGATAGCCTTGATTTTAGTATGGCGATCTTGATTTGTCCCCCTGTCCATCACCAGGGGGACAAATCAAGATCACAGGGCATTTTACATGCACTACAGACAATGTCATCTATTGTATTTCGTGCCGTAAATGCCCTGCGTCAGTCTACATCGGGGAGACAGGCCGCAGATTGGCGGACCGCTTCCGAGAACACCGCCTGGACGTCATTCACAAGAAAAGTGACTTGCCTGTGGCATTTCATTTTAACAGCCCAGGCCACTCACTTGAAGACGCTCGGGTCGCAGTATTGCCGAAACGTCGGTGCATTTTATACCGCCATTTAGCGTCATTTAGAAACATTAACAATTATTATTGGTACGCTATTACTGCTTGGTGAAATTTACAACTTTCAGGCCTGTGACCTTAGTACTATAGGATGCACCACGGTTTCCTTTAATTTGTGGAATTTTTTGTGGAATAAATTAAGTAGGTGACGTCATCAAAATGATGACGCCATCGGGGCGGAAAGGTGTTGGGGCGTAATCTATAAATAGAGAAATTACATCATCTGGGCGTAAGAGTGTTGGGGCGCAGGGATTCAGTGACGTCACAATAGCCCAGGGATTAACGTCATTAAAAATGATGAGATCATAATCTAAATATAGAATAGGGACAATATTGCCTCCATCTGATTTATTGTCAAAGAATAGAGCATATAAAAATATTTTGGTAGATGTTAATGTTCAAGTTAAATAATCTGCATTCGGAAGTCAAAATTATCGAAGAGGCAAAATTATCGAAATATTTGAGTTTTGCGGAGCAGCCGACCGAAGAGCCAGGGGAGCGATTATTTTTCCTTCCCATTCTCACTCGGGCCATAGTTCGTGTACATAGTATTCAGGTTGGCGAAATGTTTTGCTGTGATAGATCAAAGTCGCATTTTCATATCTGATCATCTCTGGTAAGTTTTCGCTTCATGTCCAAATCGCCTTAGAACTAGAAATAACTTCGTGATCCTTCATCAAGTAGTAAGTTAAACCATAGTTAATAGAGGGGACTGGTTATGAAACCCGGCGAACTTCAAAGAAATATCTCTTTGTTATGGTTTTTGCATCGTCACGTGACATTGAAGGTGCACACACAAAATTTCAAGATGGCGTCCCAAGTGAGTTCTATTCGAAGCGTGGTTGAATCCACTGTGAAAGTTGGCTTGTTCTGGTTGAAAATGAGTCAAACACCGTAAGTTTTGCAAGATAAAAGATCGTAGATTGCTATACCAGGCGATAATTCCGCTGCCTTCGGCTGTGGATCGCGCAGAAGGAGAAGAGAAATCGACATTTGGAAGCTATTCGCACCAGCATTTAGAGGCTCACATTGGAAATGGAAGAAAGGCTGACTGAACAAAATAGCCGAGTCGAGAGTGATAGGGTACTGTTTATCTGTGTAAACTATTGTGAAGCCGAAGACACAGAAATATGTATAAGGTTTGTTTGACCATGGCATGGTAGAGGGGAAGGTGTTTATACCCACCATCGCATACAAATTTCGAATTCACTGTAAAGAGAAAGTTTCTTTCTCGAATATCTTTCTTTCCTTACAATTTTATTTTATTGTTGTCCAACGCATTTGTAAATGGTTGTTTTTTAATAGTCTCTCCTTGTATAATTTTGTTTTGTTCTTATTAATAAGAATAAAAGTGTTCCAGTTGGGAGTCAGAGGCTAACCCATTGCAATATCTTCACACATATGCATAGGTAATGAAACAGTAAACATTCATGTCACAGTAACAGTTGTTCTTTTTTTATGTAAGGATTTCTTTTTCATTTCCATACAGCAGTAAACTCTTCGAGTCACAAGATTGCTGATCATAATAAAAATTTCTCCTTGTAATATCCACATTACCTGTACTCCATCACACAGGCCATGATAATTTATCCCTGGGAATGTATCTTAAATGTACCTACTATAACTGTTAGAAATATGAACTTATTTTGTTGATCATGGGTTTTCTCCTTCCTTGGTCTACAAGAGGCTCATTTGCAAAAAGGTCTTCCTTGTTGTCACTACAGGTATTGCTAGCTCTCTTGGTCAGTCATGAAGTATTCTGAGATTCACTCATAATGAAGACATGATTTTAAAAATAAAAATTTGAATGCTTTATTCTCAAATGATATCAAAGTGATTACTTTTGTGTTCCATCATCCCAGATGATCATGTTTGGACCCAGGGTAGATGTCGTATCCACTTATGTGCATCCAAGACACCCTAAATGCTGTTGTGCAAGGGTGACCTATTTGCTGGAAATGACGGAATGTCACTAGTTTGCTTGTGGTTAGGTTCACCCCGGTTTGCATGTTGTTAGGCTCACCCCGGTTTGCTTGCAGTTAGCGTTTACTTCGGTTTGCTTGCAGTTAACTTTTGTTGGTTAGGGCAAAAAACTCTTGCCGTTCTGTCATTCTGCCAAATAGTGTCACCCACTGTGCAACATATCAATTGGAAAGCAAATTGGGGGAGGGAAGGGGGGGGGGGGGGGGGGTAGGTGCCCATTTTGGAATAAAGTAAAAAGAACTGATGTAAGGATAGCTGGCTATTGTCTCTATTTGTGCAAAATTTCAATTTCTCCTAAGTCTCATAGTTTTATAACACCAACACTGAATAAGTAAGATTTTGATTGTATTCAGAGTAAATAAGTAAGGAGTATGACTTGAGATTTGTAAGGGTTTTCTTAGTTCTCTAGTATAAACATAAAGTTGTACTCAGTGGCACTGTCCAGGTTGGGGTGGGAATGCTTGGAGACAGAAACTGAGCAATTTGAGGGTAAATAGAATAGTCAGTCTATTAACTATGGTTGAACTAACGCCAAGATTTATTTTACACGAATGCGCATCGATTTGTACTTAATTAGTTTACGAAGTCAGCATTTCACTAGCATCTTCTTGTTTAAAGTGTATATGACATGAAAAATATTTCCTGCTTATTTTAAAGACCTTTCAAAATTCAGTAGAATGGCGTTTCTCTTTTTGAAATATCTTTTTTCGTTCCAGAGATATTGACATTTTTCTATTATGCAAATTAGGCCAGTGATGACGTTATACGAATTGCAACTAGAAACTGGTAAAATACAGAGTAAACAATATCTCTAAAACTATTAAAGCAGTGGTCTTGAAACTTGGCACCACAAATGTGCATCACAAAAGAAACAAAATGACACCCTTTGGGATGTTGCCACGACAACAGTTTTGCGGTTGGTTCTGAATCAATAAAAACTGAAATTACCATTTTTTTTTCTTAAACCAAGAACCATCTAGCGTTGTCAATCCGATGATGGGAATATGGGAACAATATGGGAACTATGTCTGTTCCAAGCAGGACCCTTTGGTTTTTTGACAGAGAGAGACTGGAGCTGAAAGAGTTACTATGGCAACAATACTAACAGTGTCATTTTGTTCCTTTTGTAATGCACATTTGTGGTGCCAAGTTTCAAGAACACTGCTTCAATATTTCCAGAGATATTTTTTATTCAGTATTTTACCATTTTTTATTTACAAATCTTATGACGTCATCACTTATCTAATTTGCATAATACAAAAATGACAATATCTCTGGAACGAAAAAAGATATTTTGAAAAGAAAAACGTCATTCTTCTGTATTTTGAAAGGTCTTTCAAATAAGCAGAAAATATTTTTTTATGTCATATACACTTTAACGGAATTACCTTTGCGAAGATCAATGTTGTCATAGTTTGATTTTCTACTCCATGACAGTAGCGGTTTTCAGCATTTCACAGTACAGGCATAAGTACCGATTCCTTTTTCATTTCGGTCAAAGCCACTGAACCGTAATTATGCAAGCTCCTTGTCGCGTGCATTTTCTACTGCAGACATAATTGATTTTTAAACAATGGTATGGACCCAATGTGCTTTTTTGAACTCAATTATAAACAAAAGGGTGACCAATCGAAGTAATCCTTTCACAAACGAAAGACAAAACAATAACGTCTATGCGCTTCAGTGGCCACGCCACGGTTTTAACGAGTTTTAAGGACGAAAACGAATTGCCACGTAAGTAATATTAATACTAAACACACATATAGTGAGTCAAGCAAAACTTTTATTTCAGTCGCTAAACGCAAATTTAACTCTTGTTGTTAATTGGCGAACTGATTTGTGTTTACGAAAACAATTAAACTGATAACTAGTTTCATCGAGTGTCTTTTGCAACATAAACTTTACATTTGGTGTAGTAAGAATTTGCTTAAGATAAAATAACACAAAACTTAAGCTTTCTTCGAAAACATTATTAAGGTCATTCCCCTGTTTTGCATTGTGCATCCTTACTGCACACGATTTATTGCGTCATTAGCGCGCGCTCACGGCGCGTGCACGTCCAAAGCCTTATTAGTTTCCAATGAGGCTAAGCTCACTAGGATAATGAAAGGTTATTTACTTTAAACAAGCATGGGGACCTTTTTATTCAAGAAATTTTTACCTAGCATTCATCCTCTTTTTGTTCAAAGAGTTAGAAAACTACCTTATTGCTAAAAATGCGTTACTCACGGAGATAAAATCATGACTTCCAGAACGCGCAGGCGAGGAAGTTTTTGAGCCAATTCCGTCTGATGCTACGAGTATTTGCCATAAAACATATATTAAATTGTTCCTTGTTAACGATATATCTATTACGTTGTTTTAAGATTTGCTTTAGATATGTGATTCCTGTAAATATGCCGGGAAAGACGCGTAAACTGATGAAATAAACGAGACCCCGGCACCTATTCTTTGTTTTATTTCGTGACATTGCATAATAATATGCAATATAACAATATAAATGTGGTGTTGTTTGTGGTGGTTGTACCCCGTGGAGAAGGAGCAGGAGGTTGACATTAGAATTGAAGAGGAGGAGACGGAGGTTAATAATAGTACTGTGGAGAACGAGGGAAAGGAGGACGATGGAAGGAGGAGGAGGAGGAGGAGGAGGAGGAGGAGGCAAACAATAGTACTGAGGAGGGGGAAGTTAACAGTGGCATTGAGGAGGAGGAGGAGGAGGAGGCTAACAATAAAGTACTCAGGAGGGAGAGGTTAACAATAGTACTGAGGAGGGGGAGGAGGAGGAGGAGGCTAACAATAAAGTACTCAGGAGGGAGAGGTTAACAATAGTACTGAGGAGGGGGAGGTTAACAGTGACATTGAGGAGAAGGAGCAGGAGCAGGAGGAGGAGAAAAATCGATGCGCAGTCGTGTACAATAAATCTTGGCGTTAGTTTAACTTACTACTTGATGAAGGATCATGAAGTTCTTTCTAGTTATAAGTTGATTTGAACATGAAGCGAAAACTTACCAAAGATGATCAGACTTTGGTCTCAGCAAAACATTTCGCCAACCTGAATACTATGTGAGTCCTATGTACACGAACTATGGCCCGAGTGAGAATGGGAAGGAAAAATAATCGCTCCCCTGGCTCTTCGGTCGGCTGCTCCGCATAACTTAAATATACCGATAATTTTGCCTGTGAAAAGACTTTCCGAATGCAGATTGTTTAAATTGAACATTAACATCCATCAAAATATTTTTGTATGCTCTATTTTCGGACAATGAAACCAGATGGAGGCAATAATGTCCCTATTCTATTTTTAGATTTTGATGTCATCATTTTTGATGACGTTAATCCCTGGGCTATTGTGACGTCACTGAATCCCTGCGCTCCAACACTCTTACGCCCAGATGATGTAATTTCTCTATTTATAGATTACGCCCCAACACCTTTCCGCCCCGATGGCGTCATCATTTTGATGACGTCACCTACTTAATTTATTCCACAAAAAATTAATTAATTAATTCCACAAATTAAAGGAAACCGTGGTGCATCCTATACTACTGACCTTCCTTCTTATCTCTTCCATGTTTTAGTCGCTGGAAACGACGAAAGCCAAGAATGATTAATTAAAACCAAGAAAGGTAATTATAAAATCAGCTGTTTTTCAACAGCTATTCCATTGAACTGCTGTTTGTACAAGTTTGCTATCATTTGGTGTCCCAAATTAGGCACACATTACCAAAATGCAACTAGAATCTTTTGTGGTCTCTTACTCGGAGATATGAAATTCCAAATGAAAAATTCATATATGCCCAAAAACAAAAGCAGTGAGGTCTGTATCAAAACAAGGTGAACTCCAGCCTCGCTACTATTCAAAAGCCAGGACGCTGAGCAGACAACTGTAAAATAGTCTATTGTGAAAGTCATAAGGGAGCGGTCATAATTTAGAGCAGGGGAGGGGATGGATGATATTATATTAGGGAGGGGCAGTGGATTTTTGGAAAGTGCTGGAGGAGGGGTTATGGAATATCCACAGAGAAAAACGAGGGGTTACTAGAAATCAATGAATGTTATAATCAATTCCTAGGAATATGGCTTTATTGTTCTAGTATCGCACTAGGAATCGGCTTTTACCACGTGGTGGCCAGTCTTCCAGATATAAGAATAACCTGGCATGGTCAAATAGTTCTCGTCGATCTTCATTCTCTTCTATCCCACTGTCTCCCGACTCTGCTGATTCATCCAAATCATTCAGGACAAGGTCCTCTTCTGAATCCGACGTACCATAATCATTCATGTCTTCAACGTGGTGGTGGTCGTCGTCTGCCTTGCCTGATTCATCCAAGCGTTCTAGTTGCTTGTAACTGTGAGATGCCGAGCAATCGTTTCTAAGAACATGATCTATTATGCATTTTACTTTATCGTCCTTTAATGTTTTCGTTCCGGTAAGAAGATTGTGTTCGTCCAGATATTTGTCTAGTTCGAATACTTTGTCCTGGTCTTTTAGTTGTTTACTAAGTTTGAGAGAGTCACTTGCCTAAATGGCTTGTTCGCGACGGTTACTGTGTTTGATTTGCAGCAATTCAAGCACTTACTTACTTAACCCAGGAGCTCCTAGAGGAGCATAGGACATCCACAAAGTTACGCCACTCAGAACAGTCTTGGGCTAATCTAGCAATATTTTTCCAATCCGGCCTAATTTAGCGCAGTCCCTGTTCCGCTGATCGTTTCCAGCTCCATTTGGGGCAGTCCCGTTTCCTCTTACCCTGCGGATTCGATCCAAGATAGCGCTTGTCTTGTCACACAGTCTTGGGGTTTCCTAAGCGTGTGCCCGATCTACCTCCAGTTTCTTTTGCATATTTAGTTAGCCATTCTTTCCTGGTTGGTAATCTCCCATAGATCCCCACTGCGGATTATTAAATGCTATCGGATCCGTAAGATGGAATGCAGGCACCGCCTACAAAAACCTGGACCCTGTCTGTAATGTGTTTGGTCATCCTCCATTCAAGCACTAATGGCCTATTAAAAGTGTTTTGGTTTAAAGAAAGAGTTATGAAATGTTTTTAACCACTTCAAGGAGCGGCCATAGAGAGTTACTATCTGCTAAAGAAGGGGTTATAGACCTCTGCAGTTTGGGGTTGAAAAAAAAAACATCCCCCCCCCCCTCCCTGCTCTAAATAATGACCGCTCCCTAAAAGCATGAAATTTGATTAATGTAGCCATTCGAGTGACGGTGTGATACCCCAAAGCAGTCGATTGAACAGGCTCAATTAGTTACGCACTGTTCGATTGGTTTTTCTCTCAGAAAGCAGTCACACTGCTTTTGTCCCTGTCTATTTTTTTTTCTTTCTGGTTTAACCTGTTTTGTTTTTTAAAGGAAAATAAAAAATTGAAAAATAAATATTTGGCGTCGCCTTGTGCAAATAAACGTTTTGTGTGAGAATTGCTTTCGACAATGACGTGACAATGAAGTGTGGTTTTTTTTTTCGCAATTAACTTGCAAATGCTTGTAATGAAGAGGAAAAGGAAAGAAAAGCCAACAACACGGGATATTCCCAGCTGGTCACCCATTCAAATACTAACCCTGCCCAAATGGGCTTACCTTGGGCAATCGGACGACGAGAACCGGTGCTTTGCTTGTGGTATCAGTCACAGACGCGATATAACGCAGTTCACCCAAATAGTCTATCATTTAGCAAAAAAGTGCCAAATTGTTTGAAAGATTCATCCACTTAAACCAGGAGTTGAATTTCTCTTGCTTCGTGACTCTTAAGGGGGGTGACTCTTAACTACCAATTTGTTTCTAAGGCAGGTTTCTAATCGTGATTTTTTGGAAACCAGACCTCATACAGATAAGATTTTTGCACGAATTTGTCCTATTGAACATACCTCCAAGAGTTTCAGGTCACGGCCATATGTAACGCATCACGTGACCAGAACAGAATAAACCCTAAAACTCAAACGGTGGATAGATTTTAAAACTAAAATGAGCGTCAATAGATAAAGAACGTCCACATGCGTAATGTGACGTATCGTTTTTGTGAAATTCGCATTATTATAAGAGTTATGGCGTAATAAACACTCGCAGGAGCCATAATGGGAGGAGACCGTAAGCGCGACATCCACGCACCCTATGATACGAGACAATTTTTATATTTTTAGAACAGGCAGACACGCGCGGATGCGTGGGTTCTCGCGTCGATGTTGCCGGAGTTGCGTGACTAGTATCATGTGATTCGCGACTAAATCTGCCGCAAAAGACTCTGTGTTTAAACTTGAGAACGAAAAATAAATCAGTGGTTCTGTGAACCATAAATTTTGTTCGGACGCTATTTATACATTAGGCTGTGCAGCTTCCGTATCGTGCTAAATTCATCTCCTGGATATTTTGTCAGTTAAGCACAGGACTAATCTAGAGAAGTTTTCTCAGTAAGATAATTCACCATGACTTGTTTACATTTCGATTGTACTTTGGTTAAGATGGCCCGCGGCTATTTCTGCGGAACGGAGGTGCTCTTTTCTAAATCAAGCTTTGGGCATGTAAACCTCACCCGATTTTTCTGATTTTTAGCAATCGAAAAAACAAATGTTCAAATTTTATAAAGCTTTAAAATAAAGAGCAAACAAGGCAAACGATCACGAGATATTAGCGCTTTTGAAAAAATATATTTATGAAGAAAAAAAACGCGAATATTTTCTAAACAGGACGATAGATTTTTTCTTATCAAAGTCAACAAGTTCAAATTATCCAATTTCTAGTGTGAGCAAGTTTCAACGACATCGGCTGAGTAGAAATTGCTGCACAGTTGACCGTCGCTTCAAAATATTATGCTCGTGTATAATTGGGAGCTACAACAACGTTCAAGCTATGCTAAGATCCCATAGATTATTTGAAAGCTTAATGCCAACTAAAATGTTGCTGAAAAGTATGGACAGATCGGAAACTCCTAGCAAAAGTTGTAAACAAATGAGGAGGAAGAGGTTTACGGTGCGGAAATTAGAATTTAAAAAAAAATTACGGATTTTTTTTCTTATATTTTTAAGTATGAGAAAATACAGCATATATCCAAACGGCTTTGTCTACTTTCGTGAATCTAGTCTCGATGAAATGCGTCTTCCATTTGAAAACCCTCGGGTAACAGTATATTATTCAAACTTGCCGCGTTCTCAAGATTATTTAGCACCTGGAATTGAACATGGCACGCCACATACCACATTCATTGCTAAATAAAATGCATGAATACAAAGCTCAGCCGCAATTTTAACCGTGGCATGTTTATTTCCAGGTGCTAAATAATCTTGAGAATGCGGGTAGTGTGAATAATTTACTTTATTAAATTCTCAACCTCGGATAATGCAATTCTAGCTTTCTGATTGGTTCACTAGATCTCGGTTATCAGCCATTATACCTGCGTTTGACCTTATATGGGAAACGAGTGCGGCAAGTGCCACTCAGTTTAAAAATTTTCCTGCGGGAAGCGAAAGTTCCATCACAAAAATGGCAAATTTGGCGAGGTTTATAAGCTTATACAAGAAATAATCGACAGTGCCTTCGCTAAAACCACACAAATACCACAAAATGCCATAGTTGACTCAACTACGTAAAACTGAAAGGATTGATGCGAAATGTTTAATTAAAATACTTGTAAATGTACAACAAGAGCGACTAAACGAAGAAGAAAAGCAGCAAATAATTTACGGGAAGACAAGAAAACTGACACAATTTCATTCAGTGTTCGACGTAAAAATGATTAGGTTCAGGACTTCAGTTAAGTTTGTTACCTTTCAATCTTGATCTTGTCCTTTTATACTTCAATAAACTTCATCGAATCTGAGTGCAATTTCGTTTCAGCATAATGTAGCAGTGGTGGATCCAGAGTAGTTCAAGTGATTTGCAGAAATCACTCAAATGTTTCCAAATATTTGCGTTTTTTATTTCTCAGGTTCGTTATGTAGTTCAAAAAATTAATTATCCTTCTTGTTTTATTGTTTATTATAAAATAAAACAAAGAAAAAAGCGTCGTATCTCGTTATTCCGTTGATTAAACAGCAAATCCAGCCCTTCCCGAGCGAATTCGACGAGTCTCGCTCGCGCGCTTTCGTCCTTTGTCGATACTTCCAGATCAACGCGAAAAAATTCGTAGGCACGACTGGAAAAAAATTGTACGCAGTGGGTGGGACTGGGGGGTATATGGATCTTTTCACAAATCACTCAAAACCCTCTCCGATTGGTCAGAAACACTCGCATTGTCTTGCGAACTACTCAAACTCCGTTGTGATTGGCTATCCAGGCCGCAAACTACCGTGCAAACTAGTGACAATCGTATATAAAGGGAAGCCTCTACCCGAAAGTCCTTCGTTTGTTCATGTTCCGACAAGAGTTCATGGTAACTTGCTATGGAGGAAGACAGGATTTCAGAGATTTCAATTCATAAACCATGATTCGAGGCGATCCCAGTTTGAAAGAGGATTGGCTCAGTACGATGTTGGCTTGGTTTTCAAGGAAGTCATAACATATTCGGACCAGGACCAGCTCAAGTTCATAGAGAATATAATGTGGGGAAACCAGGTGAGCTATTTGACTTCCCAGCGTCAGTTGAATATTCGAATCAAACTGTCATTTTGTGTAGAGCTGGCCGCTGAAACGATTCCCCTGGCTAGCATACTCTAAATATCTTGATGGTGCATTTTGTTTATCGTATGTTTCATTTGAGGTCCATTGCGGGCGAAATACGAATAAACTTCTCAGACAAATTGTACAAGTATTATATCCACAGTCTCACATTTTCGACGTCCGCCAGTGGAAAATGTTAGTTGCATAATTTAGCAGTGTTTCTGTGTGATTGCAATTGCGAATTTTCTCTTTGGACCGGAGCAACTATAATTTTACCAGCTCCGTTCGTCATGTGGCTTCCTCCAGTATCGACTTTAGAAGATATTTTTTTGGAAACTAAACTAGTGAACAGCACTTTGCGAACGGTATTTTGAACAACTGATTTATTCTCCTACGCGTGTCGTCTGACTGTCGCAGACTTCTTCAGGGAGTTTTACAAATGAAAATTTATTTATATATAGTATAAACCGTACAAATCATTTTACGGTTATTTTAATGGATTTACGTATGGGAAACAAGTTAAATATTTACGCAAGGCTTTACAGAGTGATATGCGTGACATATTTCTGTTGTGACATATGCGTGACATATTTTATATTTTTGGGGATCTCAGATTAAGTACTAAATTGAGTTCCAAAATAATTTGGGCTGTAAAGGGTTAAGAAATAGGAATGATTTTTTTACAGAATCATGCTTTCTGTGGAGATGCCGTTAATGTGTCTGTATAGCTTAAAGTACTCTCAGAAATATACAGCAAAATTGAATTCTGAGGAAACTAAATTTCAAATTTTCCTGAGGAAGCATGACACCCCCCCCCCCCCCCGCCCCCTTTTTAGTTAAGTTGGTGCAAATCACTCATCTAAAATCCTGGATCCACCCCTGACCCCTGTGTAGTGGTCTTGATGATAGCCGTGGAGCCGTAAACAAGTACAATATATAAACACTTGCTTCGCTCGTCTTGCACAAGGCGTATAATTTCCAGGAAAGCTATTGCTTCGGATCTTCCCGTAAACCTTAATTGTTGTCACAATTTTCCAGGATGAAAAGACGATTTACGAGGAGATTTTCCGAGGAAAATCTTCAGAAGAAAACTCTCTCGCTGGCTCTCCTCGCGTGTTTCATTCAACTCAAAAAGTGAACACCGCGCCACAAATTTTCCCGCCTCCTCATACTATCACTTCGTTTACATCAAAATGAAATGTCCAGTTGATTTATACTAAAGAAGAATTTAATAAAACAATTATTCCATTCGCCCTTGTTGGATACGAGTGGTTATAGCCAACTCGGCGCTTCGCGCCTCGTTGGCTATTTACCACCTCGTATCCAACGCGGGCTCATGGAATAATTGTTAAGTAACAAGAGCGTTTTCAAAGCGCTCCAAAATTGAAGACGAAAGGTAGCTATCTTGGCGAGCCAAAGTCGAATCGGTTTCATCGAGACTAGACACACGAAACTAGATAAAGCCGTTTGCACATATGCTGCATTTTTTCATACTTGAAACTAAACGAAGAAAAATAGGTAGATTTTTTTAATTCGAAAAAAATGAATCCTCTTCTGCTTCATTTGTTTACAACTTTTGCTGGACGTTTCCGATCTTTCCACACTTTTCAACAATGTTTTAGCTGCACTGCGAATTATAATACAGGATACTAATATAAATATTTTGGAGCAGCATTAATCGGATAAGTCACTTAAATGAAAATATTTTCATTCTGCAATATATATGTAATTTTATATGATATGAAAGTCACATGTAACTTACAACAAAGCATCATGGAAAGGTCGAAATGGCGTATACAATCGTATTTCGGCAAAAATATGTTTTTTTTGCTGTCATTCTGTGTTCTTTGGTTGCCCATATCGCTGCGCTGTGAAACGTTTAGTAAATTGTCTTGACCACTGTGTGATTCCTCCTACGACATGTTTAACGAGGCGTCGCGACTGGATTTGTCGGAAAAAAATACTACTGCAGACATCCGAATCACTTGAATCATCCTCACTTTCATGGCTACATTCAAAGAAGTGCTCAAGGAGACCTTGACGTAAATTAGGAATAGAAACGGATGAAAGAAAGCCAGTGTTTACTTCACTTGCAGAGGTTATTTTGGACGCCATTTTGTTTATATTTCTCCGCGCGACGTCCTCGCGAAATCCTCGCGGCAGTACGCGCGCGCGCCTCGCGGGATGACACGATTTGTTCTAAAAATAGAAATTTTGACCCATATCATAGGGACAAGGCCAGATCTCGCGCTTACGGTCTCCTTCGTCTCCTTCCATTATGGCTCCTGACACTCGTATTTACAGACTTTCATCAGTAGCGTTTCCTCTTTACATGTAAACGGTAAAAGCATACGTCAGATTATAAAGACGGCCACGTTATCTCTGATTCGTAAAAGAAATCGAAACTTTACCTTGTTTCCTTGGAGTTTTAGGGATTTTAAATTCTAACGCGCGGTTTGGGACTGGCACTAGTTTCGCACGCGCAATGATATATTTTTCAAAGCAGGTGTACCCCCAAATAAAATTCACCATTTGGCGTTACAAAAAGCTTCAAAATCGCTTGCTTCAAAATACAGTCTTCAGCAATCCCTTAGCAACTGCTCTGGATCTGTAGTTAAGAGTCTCCCCCCTTAATCCTTTGTATCGTGTGGGGATGATACCACAAGGAAAGCATTAGCTCTCATCCGATCGCATCGCCGAATTTAAGCCCCGTCGGGCAGGGTAAGTAGGGACCTTTAGCACCGACGTTTTAGGGGCGACGGCGACGTCTGTAACCGAGGGAATCTGGAATAGAGGGCGCCGTTTCTGCCACAAAATTATAAGGCTTTAGCGAAGGACGTTTTCGGGACGGCAACTTCAAAACTTGCTTCAAAAACCTCAAAAAAAAACTTTGTGAAAAAGTTCTAAGAAAAATGCTGCTATTATATTTTAAATTGGGGTTGTGGGAAAGCTACTACTCCACTACAAACCCAGAATTTCAGCACAATAATTTCTATGCAAGATTTGATCCTCAAAGCATCGATGAAGCCGAATGTTGAGCAAAGTTCAGAATTCAAAAAATGTGGATGGTCGAGCTTGATAAATCACTTATAGATTAACTCCCGAAATGAAAGAAAAAAATTCGCTAGCAATTTATATTTCACGCAGAAGGACAGCGCGGTCATCTGTCTATTTCATAACACCGAATGAAAAGCAAAAAAAGCTCAGTAAAATTACATTTATTACGTTTCATTGTGGATACTGAGATCCAATAAACCGACTCTCCGATCGTAAAAGCTTCCGAATCACAGTAAGCTGGCAATTACAGCGGGTAGTAGAAATCTAACACGATAAATCATCTGATAAACAACATGTTTTCAACACTTACATTTGTACTGTCGTGGTTACCTTTACGGTATGATCCAAAAAGCTTCAGAAATGTAACAAATATCCCATAACCTCGAAATAAAGGCTTCAAAACGAAAGAACAATAGTTTAGGCGTCGGATACGGGCGAAAATGTAAAAGCAAAGTGACATAAAAGCACAAAAATCGCAAGGTTAAACTCGCGTTTTACAGGCAACGTCAAAATATCACTTTTAAACGTGTATTTTGAAATTAAGAAATATCTTCTTAAACCAAATTTCACCATAAATGATGATTTCTTATTACAAGAAGGATTTCTTAAACTGAGGTATCTGTTCTTGATTTAAAAGGATGTCTACTTACTTTCAAGTATTGATTTTAAGGAATGCGAGGTTCTTAAAATAAGCCATTCAAAAGCTTATTTTAAGAACATCATCTTTAGAAAAACGAAGAAAAAAATTTCTGAATTTAAAAAAATAAAGCAAAACAAGAAATCTTAATTTAAATTTAGTAAATGACATTTACAAAGTTGACTGCCACGAGTTAGCGGGCGCTTTTGGCCAGCGGTCACCTGTCAAAGTGCAGGCTCACATGGTTTGTTGCAGCTCCGTTTGTGTGGCGTGTTTGCGTTTGTGTTTTAGCGGTCGTCGAAGCGGTCATCTTTTCGAGCAGCTGGCGTCGCCTCTTTCTTCGTTTTTCAACGGCTTGGTGGCTTCTCTACTTTAACACATTTCTAGCAGCGTTTGTTCATCATGCGTACAACGAACAACAGCATGTCCACGTTGACTCCGCCGACTACTTGGGTCGCCCACTACCTCTCGGAACGAGTTACTTCATTGGTTCTTAAAACAATAGATAACAAGTCATAACAATGCCCCTAACCCTGAATGAAAAAAGAGGTTCCAGAGAGGTAGTGTCTTACTGAACTACTTCGCCGTTCAGCTCTCACGGCAGCTCGTCAACTTCGAGTTCTACGTCGACCGTCAGTCCCCGGCTTCAACTTCGACTTCTACCTCGACCGTCACCCCGTCTTCGCCTTCGTTCCTAACTTCCTCTTCGGTGGACAACAGCACTCTTTCCCAGGCAATTTGAAGGGCTTTTGCGGACTCGTTACCGCTCTGCTGTCTAGATCTTCCCTTCTAGGGCACGTGGAGGAAAATATGTCCACGGCTTCTGGTTCTGTTCCATCTTCCAACTCAACACCGTCGTTGTCGCCCTTGCCTTCCACCAATTCTTGCCACTCTTCCACATCGTCATGTACAAGTTACAAGAAAAGGTGCAAGCAAGCAAGAGCTTCGTGTGCTGGAATTGAGACCTTTTTTCCTTTATTTGCAGTATTCGCAAAAAGAAATCAATATTTGAATAAAAAAAATATTTCTCAAATGAAGTATCGGTTTTCTTAAATTAACAATCGAGAAACCTTCATTTTAAGAAGTAACATTTTCTTAAAGTAATAAAGTTTCATCTTAAATTAAGAATTTATACTAGCCAACTGGAACTAAAGATCGATTTCTTAAAGTAAAAACTAACTCTTAAAGTAAGAAATTTCTCTTAAAATAAGATCTTTAATTTAAGAAAAAAAAGTCCTTAATTTAGGATTTGTTTCAAGGAATTTGCCCTCAAAATAAGAATTTCCCATTTAGAGTGAATAGGCAAAGTGACGTCGGCGCCGAGTCGCGACGGCTGAACATGTCGGCGAAAAACGTTGATCGGAAGTAAAACTTACTCCCGGTTGCCGTCGCCGCGTCGAAAACGTCTGGCGCTAAAGTTCCCTAGTACTTCGATGAGCGACCAACTGGAAATACCCCGTGTTGTGGGCTTTTCCGTTTCTTCGCACTTTACCATGATTACAAAGTAATTAACCGCGCGGCCATGGGCCGAGCGCGGTTCTTGCTTTGCACGGGATTTATTATTAACCGCGCGGCCATGGGCCGAGCGCGGTTCTTGCTTTACACGGGATTTATTATTAACCGCGCGGCCATGGGCCGAGCGCGGTTCTTGCTCTGCACGGGATTTATTAACCGCGCGGCCATGGGCCGAGCGCGGTTCTTGCTTTGCACGGGATTTATTATTTTTATTATTATTAACCGCGCGGCCATGGGCCGAGCGCGGTTCTTGCTTTGCACGGGATTTATTATTAACCGCGCGGCCATGGGCCGAGCGCGGTTCTTGCTTTGCACGGGATTTATTAACCGCGCGGCCATGGGCCGAGCGCGGTTCTTGCTTTACACGGGATTTATTATTAACCGCGCGGCCATGGGCCGAGCGCGGTTCTTGCTTTACACGGGATTTATTATTATTTTTTTTTTTTATGTCGGTGACCAGACGCAAACCTCCACTCGGCCAAATCGTCATCGGGACTGAATCACGCAACCTGTGATGTTTATTCGCCAAAAGCTGTTGAAACATGAATGTACGGAAAATGTTGCGGATATTGTTTTCTTTATTGTGTATAAAGTATATTTTCTTTTGGTTTTATCGAAGCGTTCGATTCAAAGTGAATGTTGAATACACTGAAAAAAGGTATTACGTCAGCCATGGAATCCGCTGATGTTGCAGGTTTCACTTTCTTTACGTGGCAAATAACATTGTGTTTTATTTGCATGTTTATGTCGGCAGAAGCGACGGTCATTAATTTAATTTGTTTCCTCTTCTGCGAGTATTTCTTGTGGGTTGGGCAATCGAAGTGAATTCTTTGACTATTTCCTTGAAGTGCGTTCAAATATTTGAAAGGAAATGAATTATTTGCTTAGGTAAACAATTGAGCGTGCCCGAACGTGCAGGGGCTACGTCATTAGAAGGGAAAAACCCCTAAGCTAAAGATAGCCGGGCACAACGTAAACGGGTGACTAACGTGACTACTTTGCTAGTCCTTTACTCATAATGCAAACAGATTAAATTTAACCGTGACTTTTGAGAAAGAAAGCTCTAATTTAGGCAAAAATATAAGCGCGGTTTTAAGTTGCTATAGCAACTTCTTGTTTTTTTTCGTTTTTTTGTCGGTGACCAGACCCAAACCTCCCCTCGGCCAAATCACGATCGGGACTGAATCACGCAACCTGGGATGCTTATTCGCCAAAAGCTGTTGGAACAATGATGTACGGGAAATGTTACGGATAATGTTTTCTTTGTTGTGAATAATATATATTTTTCTTTGGGTTTTTTCGAAGCGTTGGATTCAAAAGGAATATTGAATTCACTAAAAAAGGTATGACATCAGCCATGGAATGTGCTGACGTTGCAGCTTTCACTTTCGCTACGTGACAAATAAGATTGTGTTTACATGGCATGTTTATTTCGCCAGAAGAGACGGTCATTGCAGTCAAAACAGCTCAAGCGTTTCTATCGAGGGTGAATAATGAATTTTTTATGGCAATTTGATTTCATTCTTCGCTTCAATAGTCCATTCATGAAGAAAATATTTCAATGTTCAAAAGGCGGCTCAATTCAAATCACGAATGTTAAATAGTTTGTTATTTTGCTTCACGCGACGGGCACGTGGGAATTTGGCCAAAATTTGCATAATTTCGACTGCAACAAGTCACTGTTTCTTCATCATTTTGTTCGCATTGTGTGTTTTTTTGCAAGTTTATATCGGCAGAAGCGACGGTCATTAATTTATTTGCACTTCTGCGAGTATTTCTTGAAAGTTTAGGCAATTGAAAAGAAATTCTTTGGCTGTTTCATTGAAACAAGTTCAAAGATTTAAAGGGAAATAAAATATTTGCTTAAGTAAACAATTGAGCGTGCCCAAACGTGCAGGGGTTACGTCATTAGAAGGGAAAAAACCCCAAGCTAAAGATAAACGTAAACCTCGGATTGTGTGACTAACGTGACTACTTTGCTTGTCCTTTACTCACAATGCAAACAGATTAAATTTAGCCGTGACCTTTGAGAAAGAAAGCTGTTAATTAGCCAAAAATATAAGCGCGGTTTTAAGTTGCTATAGCAACTTCTTGTTATTTTTTTTTTTTGTATTTTTTTTGTCGGTGACCAGACCCAAGCCTCCACTCGGCCAAATCGTGATCGCGACTTTAAATCGCCCAACCTGTGATGTTTACTCGCCAAAAGCTGATAAAACATAAATGTACGGAAATTGTTAAGGATATTGTTTTCTTTTATTGTTTATAAAGTATATTTTCTTTTGGTTTTATCGGAGCGTTGGACTCGAAACTAATATTGAATACATTAAAAAAAAAGGTATTACGTCAGCCATGGAATGCGCTGATGTTGCAGGTTTCACTTTCGCTACGTGACAAATAACATTGTGTTTTCTTAGCAACGGTCATTAATTTGTTTGCTCTTTTGCGAGTATTTCTTGTGGGTTTTGGCAATTGAGGTGACATAACATCATAGCAATTGAAGTGAATTCTTTGGCTGTTTCATAGAAGCGGGTTCAATGATTTAAAGGGAAGTGAAATACTTGCTTAAGTAAACAATTGAGCGTGCCCGAACGTGCAGGGGTTACGTCATTAGAAGGGGAAAACCCCAACGCTTAAGATAGCCGGGGATAACGTAAGCCTCGGATTGTGTGACTCGCGTGACTACTTTGCTAGTCCTTTACTCATAGTGCAAACAGCTTTAGTTTAACTGTGACTTTTGAGAAAGAAAGCTGTTAATTAGCCAAAAATATAAGCGCGGTTTTAAGTTGCTATAGCAACTTCTTGTTATTTTTTTTTTTTGTCGGTGACTAGACGCAAACCTCCACTCGGCCAAATCGTGATCGGGACTGAATCACGCAACCTGTGATGTTTATTCGCCAAAAGCTGTTGAAACATGAATGTACGGAAAATGTTGCGGATATTGTTTTCTTTATTGTGTATAAAGTATATTTTCTTTTGGTTTTATCGAAGCGTTGGATTCAAAGCGAATGTTGAATACACTGAAAAAGGTATTACGTCAGCCATGGAATGCGCTGATGTTGCAGGTTTCACTTTCGTTACGTGACAAATAACATTGTGTTTCATTTGCATGTTTATGTCGGCAGGAGCGACGGTCATTAATGGTCATTAATTTAATTTGTTTTCTCTTCTGCGAGTATTTCTTGTGGGTTTAGGCAATCGAAGTGAATTCTTTGGCTATTTCCTTGAAGTGAGTTCAAATATTTGAAAGGAAATGAAATATTTGCTTAAGTAAACAATTGAGCGTGCCCGAACGTGCAGGAGTTACGTCATTAGAAGGGAAAAACCCCCAAGCTAAAGATAGCCGGGGATAACGTAAAACTCGGATTGTGTGACTAACGTGACTACTTTGTAAGTCCTCTACTCATAATGCAAACATATTAAATTTAACCGTGACTTTTGAGAAAGAAAGCTGTTAATTAGTCAAAAATATAAGCGCGGTTTTAAGTTGCTACAGCAACTTCTTGTTTTTTTTTATGTCGGTGACCAGACGCAAACCTCCGCTCGGCCAAATCGTGATCGGGACTGAATCACGCAACCTGTGATGCTTATTCGCCAAAAGCTGTTGAAACATGAATGTACGGAAAATGTTGCGGATATTGTTTTCTTTATTGTGTATAAAGTATATTTTCTTTTGATTTTATCGAAGCGTTCGATTCAAAGCGAATGTTGAATACACTGAAAAAGGTATTACGTCAGCCATGGAATGCGCTGATGTTGCAGGTTTCACTTTCGTTACGTGACAAATAACATTGTGTTTCATTTGCATGTTTATGTCGGCAGAAGCGACGGTCATTAATTTAATTTGTTTCCTCTTCTGCGAGTATTTCTTGTGGGTTTAGGCAATCGAAGTGAATTCTTTGGCTATTTCCTTGAAGTGAGTTCAAATATTTGAAAGGAAATGAAATATTTGCTTAAGTAAACAATTGAACGTGCCCGAACGTGCAGGTGTTACGTCATTAGAAGGGAAAAACCCCCAAGCTAAAGATAGACGATGACAACGTTAACCTCGGATTGTGTGACTAACGTGACCACTTTGTTAGTCCTTTACTCATAATGAAACAGATTAAATTTAACCGTGACTTTTGAGAAAGAAAGCTGTTAATTAGCCAAAAATATAAGCGCGGTTTTAAGTTGCTATAGCAACTTCTTGTTCAAATTTGAAATTTCAGCCCCTTATTGTTTTCATTTTGTGGTTTCTGTCTCGTGTCACCATGACGTTGTCAAGGCGACACGAGAATATACTATGGTGGAGAAGGTGCATTCTATGAGTTTCTTCTTTGTAATGCCGCCGAAATTTTCCAGCCATGCCCCCCACAACAGGCACTACATGATCTCTTTTAGCATCTAACATAGTTTTGAACAGTTCCCTTATAAACGTCCCCTGATGGTACAGAATACAGTGCCCCTTAGCAACAAGACCAACAAGAGATAATTAAAATGAAAGGACGGCAAATTTACAAATGTCACAACATTTACTGTGGACTATATCCACTGCTGATTTCTCGTATGTGGTTGTGGACAGTTCTGACCTTTATTTTGTTATAAAACTTCGAATGAAAAAGGAAGCGCGAAGAAGGAAAGGGGGGGGGGGGTTCAACAAGAGACCATCGGTCTCTATTCAAGGGAGGGAGGGCCATACAACATACCATGTGCCACCTTCCAATGAGGGAGGGGGGCTATAGCAAAAACCATAGGTCTCCGTTCAGAGGAGGTGGGGTCACAAAAGATACCATGGGTTTCCTTTAAATGTAGGTGGGAATGTAGCAGACACAACGGGTCTCCGTTTAATTAGGTGGGGCCACAGGAGAAACCATGGGTCTCGGTCTAAAGGGGTGGGGTCATATTACAAACCACCGGGATATGTTTAAAGGGGTGGGGTCATATTATAAACCACCGGGATATTTTTAAAGGGGTGGGGCCATAGGTGAAAACACCCGTCTATGTTTAAAGGGGTGGTGCCATAGGAGAAAACACCCGTCTATGTTTAAAGGGGGGAAGTGGAAGTCGCCAAGGGTGCCTGGATAGGGTGAGGGGGCCATAACAGGAAGCAATACTCTCGACTTACTTCGGTGGGTCCCTAGCATGTAAAATAGTTTTCACCAGTTTCCTTACGCCATTACGCGTTTTATTAACAGTGCAAATTACGACGAAACAAAATCAGTTCAATCGATAAAAATTCAGGGTAACCTGTTTATAGCACTCTATGGCCAAATGAAAAGAAGCTACGCCATGAATAATAACTTAAATTCATGGTTCTTTGAAGGTGCCCTTGTGTCTGGCTACGTGTCTAAACATGTACAGATACATGTATATCGATATACATCAGAAGCTATGTTTGCGGGTCATTCTCGGCTACAATTCAACCATTAAAGCTCTGCTTTTCAAAATAGCCACTTATTTACAACGAAAGACAGATATTTTCATTAAGCTTACCTCTTTTAAAGAGACCACTTTCCGCGATCTACTTTAAAGCACGGCACAACTTTCCGGAATCTTCCGCGACATTCGTGGAAAAATGACAGCTGAATAAAAAGCATACTCAATGGCTGTAACATTTCTCGGAATCGGATCCAATTCCCAGAACTGTTGTCACGTGTCATCAGCCAAGTTTCCCGGAAATTTGTAACTTGATTGTCGCTACTTCCTACAAAGCCTGTAGATATATGCTTCAGTGAAAACAATTTATTTATTGACGTGAATTAAAGCTTGGATTTTCTGCAACGTAACAAATATAACAGGAATAAAACGTGATTAGTGACTTTTAAACCTTAATAAAAGGAACGCCAGGCGTGCAGAAGCAAGGGGGTCTTAAATAATTTTCAGGAAATTTGTCAAACAATTTAAACCACACAAGAACAGAGACGACAGAGAGTTTGGTAAAAGAATGGGAGAGTGTAGAAGCAGGGGAGTGGTGAGGGTACGCTGTTATTGAACAATAGTTATCTGATATTTTATTTCATATTTTCGTTGTTGTTGAACAAAAGTTGCGTTATATTGTGGAAAACACCTTCTTCAGTTTACACAGCGGCCCTTTGTAATAAAAGAACGTAGAGACTGCCCTCTCGCCCATTACCGAGGGTCTCGCAGGGGTTTCTACAGTGAAAAGGGGAACTTGGCCAATTTCATCTGGGGGGAACATGGGAACATGAAACAGATTTTGGGGAACAAGGGAACAAAACATTGTGATAGGGGAGAGGGGTGGGGACAAACAAAATTGAAATAAAAACGTAAAAGGAAGTGATCTGGTAACATTGTCTGTGCACTTATGCTGTCATACAATGATTTTCAGTGGTCATTGAAGTGGAGTATGGGTATGAGTTATGAATTCGAGGGAAGTACCGTGTTGGAAAGGAGGTGCGGTGGCCTAATGGTTAGTGCGCTGTACTCCGGATCAGGCGGTCCGGGTTCAAGCCCTGGCCGGGGCACTGCGTTGTGTTCTTGGGCAAGATACTTTACTCTCATAGTGCCTCTCTCCACCCAGGTGTATAAATGGGTACCGGCGAATTTACTGCTGGGGGTAACCCTGCGATGGACTAGCATACCATCCAAGGAGGAGTAGAAATACTCGTAGAACGATCCTCATCATGAAATGCCCAGACGTCGTGTTAAATTCTTCGCACCCAGTTAACTACGCATGGAATTCTCGGATGGCCCCATAATTCTCCACCTTGTCATTGGGGTCGGGAAGAAGGAGGGGGATTCAATAAATCGGGGGAAGCTTACAGGAGCCTATAATATAATTGTGCGCCCCTCAGATTGAATATGGAATCACACATAATCTTTATTGCTTTTGATCATTCACTCCTCTCAATGCTCCTTTTGGGGGAGGGTTGAGTGACATCCCAAAAAGCGGCCGTGGAGGAGACTCTACTGATCTATACTCTAACAGGTTTACTGTGCATTAGGTTAGTCTACTTGTGACGCCTGTTGCAGATAGGCGGGATAGCACATTGCAACAAAGGCCAATGTTGGTCAATGTTCATACGTAAAAAGATTGCTCACACATCTACAAAACATTCCCCTCTTTGTACTTAACTTGCACCGAGTATTTTTAAACTAAAGTTATAAGCGTAAAACGTTAACGGCAAAAATAGCACACATTGCCATGGCAACAAATTTTGATGTTATACGGATGTGACACAACGGTTTCTAGCACTTTCCAGCTCTTTACAGTGAATGTTCCCACTTATCAGCACCATGCTAACTGTAATAGAATGCAAAAGACGGGAAGGTCTAAACTATTGCGAGTTATCATAGCATATTTTTACTGGAGAGATTAGCGGGTAGTAAATTAAAAGTCAGGCAAATTGGAAAAGCCTGGAACAAGGGAACACATACAAGTTTTTGAAAGGAACAAGTTTTGTTATTGTAAGGTTAAATTATTGGTTAAATTCATCAACCACTAGGAAAATATTGATGAAGACAAAGTTACCTATGAATGTAGTATGTTGATGTGGATTGTAAATAAAAGCTGCCAGATCGCAATCTTGTGTTTGCGTGATGGTTTAGAGAACTCATCAAATATAATTTTCTCTTTCATTTAATTATATCCTGTATGACCTTGCTTAGTGCTTTGTATTCTAAACGGCGATTATAACGAAAATGGCTTTAGATGTTCGTCCTTTAGTTCGCTTGCATACATCGCCCATCGCACGCCAGCATTGAGCGATGACGTCATTGTCATCCCTTTAAAACAGTAATCAGGAATTTCACGATAAGTTGTCTCTCATTTCAGTTCAGGACGTTATAAACTGTACTAACTGCATATTAGTATAATAATCAGTGGTGTTCATAAATTGCACAATCAAGGTGAAATTGGTGACTGCTTTGGAAATCGAGGACCCAAGGCCATGGACCACCTGTCTGATGGATCACCATGAAAGCAAATTATATCTCCCAGTGTAACAGTTAAACTGCGGACAGGGTATAAAACTCAGACTTTTGACACTCAATATCCACTGTCTTCCTACTTTCTAATATGTAATTGAGGTTTGAATTGCCAGTTATGATGGGCCAGCAGGAGCATGTGAAGTTTTTGGGCTCTCCGGCTCGTGGATTTTGCTCAAACGATCTCAAATACAACGGGAGGGACTTACCTATTATTGTTATTACTGGATGTAGAATATCTAGCGCTTATCTGTTTAGTCTGCATGATTCTCAGACGGTCCAGGTCGCTCACGGCCACGCTCTCTTTCCCCAAGAAAGGGAAGAGAGAGAGTGTGTGACCACGAGCGATCTTGACCGTCTGAGAATCAGAATATTTAACAATTATTCCACGAGCGCGCGTTGGATATGAGATGGTAGATAGCCAACAAGGCGCGTAGCGCCCAGTTGGCTACAACGATAACGATAATTGTTTTATTAAAAATGCCCAAAAGAATTGAAATATTTGAGCTCCCCAGCTGTTTTCGTTGACGAGTACGGATACAATATTTGTGTCAATGGTATATGAGCTCATATACCATTGCCTGTTGACCAATCAAAACTCAGGAATTGCAATATACCATTACTAGTTTTTAATTGAAGACGAAGTTACGCTTTGAAAAAGGTCTGCGTTTGTGGACCGGCTCCACGGACCAGGCTCACAGGAGTGATCCATGGACGTGGGACCATGTTTTGTATACGGCGACTTTGGTGTGTCCAGTTTTTGCTTACATCACTTGACGTTTCCATAGCATCCATGGTCTGAAAGGCTACTCCACAGCTATACACAAAGTTGAAGGTTGTCTGGTTGAATCTCCGTTTCAATGAGATTTGGCTACTTAAGTGAGGATCCTGAAGGAGGAGCCGGAGTATAAATCCCGTTTCCAAGCTCGCGTTCTCTTGCAGTACAAATATAGCTGTTTATGATTTATTTCACTTTTAGGGACGGACCATTATTTTCCTGGAAGAGGGGGTATGAAAAATTTTCCTCTGCAAACTTTTTTTTTAAATTGTGCACCTCTGCAAACATTTTTTCTTTCAAAATGCAAACTAATTTTTTAGACCTATCGTGTTTGCAAAGCAATTTATTTTGTCTTTTTAGGCCCTACATTTTTTTTCAATAGTTTTCATGTTCCCTCTCCATAAAAATAATGGTCCCTCCGGCTTACGATAACACGGCTCGTATAAAGCTGTTCGTTAGTGTACTTCATTCAGTTTTTTTCTTTATTAAATTTCGTTCATAAAACGACGGAGAAGTAACCAGCTGTTGGTTTCGTTGGTTTTCTATGATTTTATTCATATTCTTTGACACGCAAGAAGTCAACACATCTTAATAAGGACCTAACGAAACCACGACTGCGACACTGACGACAATGTTAACTATCCTAGTTTATTTAGTGCGTTTGTTTTTGTCAGAACTAACTTGGCTCTAGCTGAATACGTAAGAGCATTATTAAGGTGTCTCTCTACAGTTTTTTCTGGACCATACCAAACATTTTCATTTGGCCGTTTAGCAAACTTCCCGGACTCAGATCGAAGTGAAATTTATAGCAGGTATTGGAATTGGATTGAAGTTTGATATAATATATTTTATATATCAGTTTAACTTGAATTCTACGCGAATAAGATTATATTTGACGTAACAAAACTAACACCTTAAAAATTGAACTGTAACCAGGGTGTGACATATTAAAAGAGTAAAAAGCGTTCTCTGGTTAAAAAGGTTTAAGAAAATATAAGCTTTCGGCTATTCTACTATAGCCTTTAACGAATATGAAGAATAGTAAGCGCGTGGTTGGAAATATATGCAGGGGAGGGTGTGAAAAGATTAAAAACTAAAAATACAATAGAAGTGTGAAAAGCTAAAAAAATGGACTAACGAACAAGTAAAGATTACAATAAAATAGAATAACAAGTAAAAATTACAATAAAATGGAATATTGTCTTGGTAATGGTTTAGAATTGTTATCGGCGCCGAAAGTTTTGGCAGTATGCCAAGATTCTAGAGTTCTTCGAACACGGTGATTGCCTTTGTCTATCACAGTAGCGCCCTCAAAGTCAATAGAATGATTGTTATGCCAAGCATGGTTGGCAATGTTCGAGCCTCTCGTATAGTTTTTAAGATTTCGCTGATGTTCCTTTCTACGGGTTTTAAAACATCTGCCAGTTTCTCCTACATAAGACCAACTGCAGTCAGCGCACGGAATTTTGTAGACAACATTGCATTGGAGATCCAGGGGCTGCCTGAACTTAGGAGAAGTAAATTCTTGTTGCAAGGTTTTAGCTGGTTTACTTACAACACGAATGTCATTTTTGCGGAGTAATCTGGTAAGAGGTTCAGACAGTCCGCGGATGTAGGGAAGACATGCGAAACCCATGGATGTGTCTGATGGATCGGCCCATTTGAAGAACATGGACACCAATTCTTCTGGTGGAGGAGTTGTTGGAGCTGACTTCTTTTTTAAAATGTTAGAAATAACTGTTGATGGATAGCCATTGGCTGTCAATGCTTCCGTAACGTGACTAGTCTCGCGCGCTTTTCCTTCACAGGTGCTAGGTAGGTTGGCTGCGCGGAATAAGAGAGTCGAGGCCGCACTGACTTTATGTTTTGTTTCATGATGTGAGGAAAAATCCAGATATCTATCTGTGTGTGTCGGCTTCCGGTAAACGTCGATGACAGCAACACCATTTTTCCTGGAAACCAGGGTGTCCAAGAAAGAGATTTGGCCATTGTTTTCTTCTTCGATAGTAAAAACGATTTTGGAATCAATGGAGTTTAAGGTGTCATGAAAGGAGGAGACAGCGTCTTTCTTAATGATGACGAAGCTGTCGTCAACATATCGTTTCCAAACCCTTGATGCAACTGTAGAAGTATTGATGGCTAATTCTTCAACAACCTCCATGCAGAGATTAGCGACAATAGGGCTTACAGGGCTGCCCATAGCACAACCGTGAACCTGCTTATATACACAATTATTGTAAACAAAATAGTTATTGGAGAGGGTAAAGTCCAATAAAGAAATGATGTCGTCGGTAGTAAGGCTTGTTCTAGACGGTAAAGTACTATCATTGTTCAACTTGTTGCGAATGTAATCACACGCTTTATTGACCGGGATAGCTGTGAAAAGCGACACAACGTCAAATGACACCATAACTTCGTCCTCGGAAATTTCCATATTGGCTACTTCTTTGGCAAACTGTGAAGAGTTGAGAACTGAATAGCCATTGAGGTTCTGAATCGGCGATAGGATGTCAGAAAGAAACTTTGATGTGTTGTAAAGGGCAGACCCGATACTCGATACAATCGGTCGAAGCGGGAATCCTGGTTTATGGTGCTTAATGGAACCCCGGATGGCAGGCGGAGAACCGTCTGTAGAACGAAGTTTTTGATAGACTGTTTCGTTTATCTTGTTTTGTCGTTTGAGAACGAGGAGTCTACTGTTCAGGTCCCTTTCAATTTTGGCGAATGGTGACTTGAGGACTGGTTGGTAAGTGTCTCGGTCGCTGAGTAGAGTTTCCATCTTGGAGTCATAATCAGTAAGAGAACGTTCTGCTACGGTTAGGGGTTTTTGTGATAAATTAATCACCCAGTTTTTCATGTCGATGGTATTCGGGCGATCATTTTCAACTTCCATTCGTAGATTTGAAAGCTTGTTCTCGTGTCTCGCTTTAATGTTGTTACGAACAGATTGAGACCTCATTTTCAAGAATTGAAGCAACGTAGATGAAGTATCTTCGGTGACGAAACTTGATAACTGTTGTTTGGATTCATCAAGAGTTCCTTTCAGAGTTTGAATTCGATCGTGACAAATAGAGATTCTTGCTCTCATACAGTGTTTGCTAGCCCGTTCCATAATGCGTTTGAAGACCGGGTGGTTGCCGGGAGGTTTAAACCTCAAGGATTTAGGAATCCAATGGTTCTCAATTGCCTTGTGCGTGAAATGTAGATGGCGGTGGTGAGCTACAAGTTTGTACGTCGTTTTCTCCATGGTTCGCGCTAGTTTGAGGGCTTCCAGCCCAGCCTCACGGCGGATACGATTAAAAATTGAACTGTAACCAGGGTGTGACATATTAAAAGAGTAAAAAGCGTTCTCTGGTTAAAAAGGTTTAAGAAAATATAAGCTTTCGGCTATTCTACTATAGCCTTTAACGAATATGAAGAATAGTAAGCGCGTGGTTGGAAATATATGCAGGGGAGGGTGTGAAAAGATTAAAAACTAAAAATACAATAGAAGTGTGAAAAGCTAAAAAAATGGACTAACGAACAAGTAAAGATTACAATAAAATAGAATAACAAGTAAAAATTACAATAAAATGGAATATTGTCTTGGTAATGGTTTAGAATTGTTATCGGCGCCAACAGTTTTGGCAGTATGCCAAGATTCTAGAGTTCTTCGAACACGGTGATTGCCTTTGTCTATCACAGTAGCGCCCTCAAAGTCAATAGAATGATTGTTATGCCAAGCATGGTTGGCAATGTTCGAGCCTCTCGTATAGTTTCACACTTCTATTGTATTTTTAGTTTTTAATCTTTTCACACCCTCCCCTGCATATATTTCCAACCACGCGCTTACTATTCTTCATATTCGTTAAAGGCTATAGTAGAATAGCCGAAAGCTTATATTTTCTTAAACCTTTTTAACCAGAGAACGCTTTTTACTCTTTTAAAACTAACACCATTATCTGAAACTATGGTGTGCTGCACATCAAATATACAAGAACACAAAAAATCTGAATGTTTGATTTCGAATAAATCGTAAATATATTTCAAACTATGCTTTTTGCATGATAATGATAAACGGACCGAGACGCAGACACTGCTTTGATGAAATTACTTCGAAATAACACCAAAATGTGTATTTAACGTATCTTCTAATTCTCTCATCTAAGGATGATGATCGTTGATGATCATTGAAATGATCCGTTCATAGCGTTGTTGTTTATAAAATTTTAAAAACCAGTGCCTCGTTTCATCCTGAGGGTTGCCAAAAACGAGAAAAGTGAGACATGCACGAGCCTCGGCGTTTTCTAACCCTGATGATGAATACGAGGAAGAACGAGTTTTTAACATGGTTACGGCAATCGGGTATAATCAATGAAATTTTCACGTTAATGTTTTCGTGTTTTTTAAACGTTGTTGATCAAGCTAGGCTCGATTTAGATTGGCGTCCTTTTCCAGTTCACGTCTGCTCAGTGCACATTCAAGCAATTTTCCTCGTTGAACGGATGCTTTACTACGGCAAAACCTACTTTTGGCCACGTAAACTGAGCTTTCTTTTACCGTACGGTCAAATCGGAGTACAGGTACAAAGAGAAGTTGGCCACTGGTATTTTTAATCATTTGCCAGCAGCGTGCGAAACAAAATTGATGTTCTCTAATCGGATACGTGCACGGTTCAAACAATCCACCGTCAAAGAAAATCCAGCCGAGGACCCGGACAGCGTTTGCTTACAATGTCGATACTAGTTTGTTCCGAATGAAGGACATTTGACTGAAGGCCGTTATAATTATGAAACAAGTTTATGTAATTTGATGATTTCTGTGTCAGGCAGTGATGTTTATCTTGCTTGAATTTGTGTGCCCAACTCGAGCACATAGAAAAACTGCCAGAGTGCTTTGGTATTCGATCCACATCGCCAGCGATCTTCCTCGGGGTTTTCATTGTGTATCAAAAAGCAAAGTACATGTAGCCAAACACTTTTCCCCAATGGTTAATAGTTGCATGTAATTATAGCTACGTCTCGTTACAGAACAAAAGCGCGAGTGGCTTTGAATTAATAATTGAGTCCAATTCACAGAGATTCAATTAGCGCGGAAAAAAAGTGCGAAATTCCGCTAAATCGGAAAACCCTATTTGGTAACAGTTTGACAATTAAATTAGTCCTTGCTTTTTTAAATGATAAAAATTTACTATTGAACGAAACAGTTTTGACGTAAATTGCACGTTACTTTTTTGTCCGCAAGCATTTTTATTTTTCCAAAAAATGCTTCTTTGTCGTAGTGGCTATGTAGTTAGTGAAGCACCATGCACAAAAAGCTCAACCCATGAAATAAACCATCCCAACAGGACTAACACCCAGTCTTACCCCAAGCCACCCAATCAATTGATAAAATAACTCCTGCACGCTTAGCGTGCCCATGTTTATCAATAGTTTTCTTGTTTGCTGTTAAACCAATTTTAGGTATTTTAATGTAAGTAAACATTTGGTCCATAGTAGGCCTAATTTGGATATTTTGGGCACTCGCCTCTCCGCATGTCCGCCATTTTTATCGTGTTTCGTCTAATCATGATCGAAACTACCTCGTGAGGTTGTTTCGAAACGCACTGTCTGATGTGAACAATTTTCAGAGCGATGTTTCATTCGCGATCAGACTAATCATGGTTCGGCCTAGTGTGAATACAATACCGGTCTGGTGGAACATGCAAGTTCCCGCGTTTTTACTCATCCTCAAGAAAACAGCCGAAGATTTCTCTTACGACTACTTACTAAACTTTAGCCCGAACAAACGCTTAGTCATTTTCTTGTCAGTAATCCAGCGATTCAAAATCTGTTCTAGAAGTGAAGATCAGCAGGTGGAAATAAGTGTTGGAAATAGCGTTCTGTTGGTTATTTTCACACACCGCACCAAGCCCCAACAAGACTTTTGTTGCGACATCGACAAAACAATTAAAAATATTCGCAACACATCAAAATTCATTCAAACACGCTATGATTTTCCATATACTAACAAAAATAATGAAAGGACGGAACTAGTGCAAGAGCTATGTCTTCTGTACGTTTGCAATGCTTTATTAGTACACTGAGCTACACTAATTTAAGAATGAAAAGGGTTCAGTTCATACGCTAAGCTTATTTCTTTTGACGTTCTTCAGTTTAGTACCCGGGCTGAGGGAGTTCCTTAAAGTTCAGTGTGTACGTTAGCAGGTTTAAGCTCATGTGTGACGTCCACAAATCCACCAATAGGTTTACCCACTTTGAGTTTGAGCATTTTTCCAGGTATCACTTTGTCCAGGTGAATGACACGGATGGTGAGATCTTCATAGTTGTGGAAGTACATTGCCTTGTTTGTCAGGTCCTTAACCACGACCCAAGAGGTGTAGTCGGCCATGTTTTCATGATCGTGGGAAGCAGCCACTCCATGGGGAATATCAACAGTGTTCATGATGTGAAAAGCCAGATTAACCGCCTGCTCCCCAGTCTGGACTGGATCAGAAAAGTGCACCATGCCAGCAGCACGGACCAGTCTTGATGGAGGTGTAAAGTCTCCAGGCAACCCGAGGAGTCCACTTCCTTGGCCAGTAGCGTTGAATTGATCTTCGCCCAGAACCAGAGGCTCGTGGGCGAATTTGGAGAGCTGAATGTAGTTGCGGAGGTTCAACATATGGAAATCATAGGGTGGGGAATTGGTCATGATGCCAATGGGGTTTTCATGCACTTTTCTTCCCTGGTCGGTGAACTCAATAATGATGCTGTCACCAGTTTTGTCCATAATGGAGTAGTGTAGTTCGAAGGAGTACTCGAGATCTCCCTTTGTCAGCTTTTGTTCCCACACCAGTGGAAATGAGTCTTCCTTCAGAGCGTCGCGCACTTCTTGGACAGTCTTGAAGTTCCCCAGAATCCAGACCGGAAACTCTAATGAGGACACGCTTGATCCACACTTCTCTACCGGGACGTCCTGATATTTCGCAAAGCCGGGAAAAAGGAGAGCACCCAAGGAGAGTCCAGCTTCATTTTGGCCGTCCGAGCCGACAGGCAAGGTCAGAGCGTCAAGGTATGCGATGCTATATTTGTTGTGCCACGTCAATGGTCGTGGATATTTAGCACATTGCTCTGGCAAAAGCGCAGCATGGAAATGCCCTTCGGGTTCCACGACGACGTTCGACATGAGATCGATCATAAACTCCATGCTTCGGCCGACGACAACCGAGTTATCCTCAGCGGTTACTCGGATCTCCGTGCAGGCGTTCGTGGCAAGAACGAGATGACGCAGTATCGAAACAACGACAAGTAGCTTCATGTTTGAAGATGGATGGAAAGTAGCAACAATCACCTAAAACAAAAACAACAATGTGATATTAACGATTTTTCTACAGTCATAAATGAGCTCAGTGAATTCCATTCCTTCTCAAGTTCCCTGAAAGGAAAACGACATACAACAATCATTGGCCCCGTCAAATACGTAAGTTAATCACGGCCATGTTTAAATTTTCATCAAATGAAGTTACTAGAAAACATGTGAACGGCGAGGAAGGGAGGAAATTTTAAACGAGATAAAACACTTTCAACCTTGGACAAGAACTTTGAGACAAGTTTGGACGGCCCTTATAAAAAATTCTGGATGCGCCTGTGCCGAGATCGATCGAATGAAAGATTCGGGAGGCTGAGCAATGATTAAACGACAAGTATTTAAATGCCAGTAAATGGAAGCAACTTCTATTTACAGAACAATGACGTCACTTGGTTCCAACCCTTATCAAATATGAATGTTCATCTGGCCTTAATTTTATATTGTATTAAGTGATGGAAGTAATAAACTTGACGTTGAATTGATATGGGTGTGACTCAAATGTTTCAAGTAATACATTAACAGTGTTTCATCAGGATATCTAAGAAGAGAGTCGACTGATACCACGCGCAGCGGAGTATTTTTGATGAAATTCAAGGTGTTTGGATAGCCGAAGAAACAGTTTCTCGAGTGTTTGACAGATCTTCTCAATCGAAACTAAAACTAAGGGGGAAACGGTGAAATAAAATCGTAAAAATCTATGCTAATAAAGCTATCCACACCTTCTTCACGGTGATGAATTACTAATGAGTTTGTGTACCCCGAACTAAACTTTATATCAGTGTTGTCTTTGAGATTTCAGCAATGAAAAGCAAAGAAACTCGAAGCGATTACAAATTATTGATCGACTACAAGGCTGAAAATCAGTCTAGTAATTCGCAATTTTCCATTGTATAATCTCGTTCATCACGGCAAGCCCTGAAGTTTCAGTCTACTGAACGGAACCTCTCAATCGAAACTAAAACTAAGGAGGAAACGGAGAAATAAAATCGTCAAAATCTATGCTAATAAAGCTATCCACACCTCCTTCACGGTGATGAATTACTAATGAGTTTGTGTACCCCGAACTAACTTTATATCAGTGTTGTCTTTGAGATTTCAGCAATGAAAAGCAAAGAAACTCGAAGCGATTACAAATTAGTCTAGTAATTCGCAATTTTCCATTGTTCATCACGGCAAGCCCTGAAGTTTCAGTCTACTGAACGGAACTATGCAGACTATGCAACCAAGACACAGCAAACGAATTGAAAACTGTGTAACTAACCTAGCCAACTACGAAATTAAATTCTCAATGATGTTACACTAACCGGCCAGTTTGCTAACATACCTAAGATGATGACTTGATGCTTTGAGAACAGATGACTTTCACTGCGATGCACAATGATGAGCTGAACACTATCAGACCTGAACTGAATATTTTAGAATTTATATCTGATCCGGTGATTGACAGGCCAATTCGCACTAGCGGACAAATTTTGTAACAATTGGTTGGTTTCATCACTTGTGTGTCACTTGTTACAGAAAACAAGTGCGAATACGTTTTTTGAGACCTAGAACTTGTCCAACAATTCAGCAAAACAAAGAAGCAGTTGTCTTATGATTGGTCCGCGTTGCACGCGCGATACATTTTGTCAAACAATCGCAAAAACAAGTGCGAACGACTTGTTGGACAAGGGACAATTTTGTCAAAACGGACAAATCTTCAAAAGGGCCGATGTGTCGCACTCCAACGCCCCTCGTAATGCCAGATAACAATACGTTGTTGATTGGCTATTGTGTTTGGTCTGGATTGTACTAAGAAACAACATGCGAAATGTTTCCACGATAGGCGGCAAAACACGTTTGTGTGCCGAGTTGAGGTCGTGGAAGGATGTTAATACCGGGGTTGGAACAAAAGAATGCGGAGGGAACCAGTTTGTGCCGATAAATGGAGGGGGAAAGAAATAGTTTTCTTGCGACATTTTCCCCGCACGAGCACAAAAAACTTCAGTATGCGAGCACTTCAAATGCAATTTTTTTAAAAATTTTTCACCACATGGATCTGCCTGATTATTTGATGTTTGCACAAGACGACCGTGCCTAGAAATGTACAAGAATACCAGAAGCACGTGCAGAGCTATTGTACTAATAATTACACCTTTTGTTTTCTTCAAAATGTCTCTGACTTGTCGCGACCATTTTGTTTTGGTCAAAAATGTTATGACATTTAAAACTTGTCCGCTAGTGCGAATCGGCCCTAATTTAGAGTAATTTTACTGGTACTGTCAGAGTTCTATTGTTCTTCACTGTAATAAGCCATTCCCCGGTGAGTTGTCTCTTTTGAGTCCTGTCGCTCAACCTTTCATATGAAAATGAGATTGACTTCGTGATCATGGGAAGCAGCCACTATTAATTACCGTATGAACCTCACACTGTTAGTAGTTATTGTGCGAGACAGTACCAGACTATGTAAAGGGCTATCGTTAACTATTGTTATTGTAATTTTGCAGTATATCTAATCTATTTGTGTATTTTTAGCTTTGGTTTAATAGTTTTATAGACTTAAGGTCGCGGGTGACACATGGATTAAATTCATAAGGCAAAATTTTGCTTGTCCTACATCTTTTTAAACGCTTATATCTCGGCTGTTTTGGGTACGATTGAGTTGAAGTTTTCCAGAGATGTAAAAGAATGATGGAAGTTTACGAATGCCGTTTTTGATTGGAAGTTGCGCTTAAAGTCGACGCTAGAGCGCCATTAGCACGAAATTACGAAATCCATGATTTAGTGTCCAAGTTTGCGGATCGAGTAGAAGACAGCACTCTGTGATTTTATCAAAAACAGATGAGTGTATCATGACAGAAGCGGATTTTTTCATTTAAACTTTGCCACCGAGTAAACGTCGTTTAAATATGCAAATTTGAATTTAACGCCTTTTTTAAGAGCGCTGTTTTAGAATTCCGCTTCTGTCATGCCACACTACACCCTGGTATACCTCTCTGCAATGCTAGCTCATGAAGTTCTAAAACCGCGATGAATTCTTGGACACAAAATTGTCGGAAAAGTCCAAACTTTGAGATTTCCGAAGGTGTTCCGATTAAAACACGAGTGCCAAGGGAGGTTATTATGGTAATTTTGGTAATTATGTTAATTGCATTCCACGCTTTATGTCAGAAAAGAACAATGCGTTTTGAAACGAACGCCTTTACTTATGAATTGTAATGCATTTACTTCTAATCTTTAATGTACAAATCATTGAAACAAGGATATCTATTTTCAGAGCCGATTTATTACATGTTACGTTTGAGTAACATTTTGCTCACAGGATCCGTGCCACAGGTGAACACTTCAAATCACGCGCCATATTTTAGCATATTAATTTTATTCAACCATGAATGTTTCGTACAGTTGTCGATGTCAGTGTTTGCACTTCGTGCATACGCTTTAAATAAATGCATAATGATGGACCTAATGTGTCATGTGGTGGCAAACGAGGACACATTGTTGCTCATGATGTTTCTTGGGAGGGCAAACGAGCAGGATACAAAACATTTGTTTTGTGTCCATGCCGCGCAAACGGGGAAACATTTGTTGCGGACACAAAATGTTTCTGACAAAAATCAGAAACATTTTTTGTGTCTCGGACACAAAAATTTGTGTCCGTAACAAATGCTACGCGCACGGGCAAACGGGGAAACATTTGTGTCCGCAACAATGTATCCGCAACGTTGTGTCCTCGTTTGCCACCACCTTTTCAAATGTTCAAGAAGGTGAAGATGGCATTTCAATATCAGGGGTGGAAACGGAATCATTTGACTTTCAGGGATACTTAAACGAGGTAAAACACTTTCAGCCGTGGACAAAAACTTTGAGCCAAGTTTGGACGGCCCTTATAAAAAAAATTCTGGATGCGCCTGTGCTGAGATCGATCGAATGAAAGATTCGGGAGGCTGAGCAATGATTTGACGAAAAGTATTTAAGGAGGCTCGCAACGGTTTCCAGCACTTTCCAGCTCTTAAACTTTGATGGGTCAGTACTACAAATCTTTATCAGTTACTGCTACAATAATGCTATCGAACAAATGTCCAATCATTGCTGAATAAGTTGTGGTCATTTTCATGACGTCATTGGTTACTATAGCAACAGTTTTACCCGTTAAAAACACCCTTAATTTTCCCTTTAAGTACTTATAACTCAAAAACGAGTCCGGTGACCCCCATTTTTTATTATTGAATAATGATTGGCATGTTAAGATGCAACTTTTTGCAAAGTTAAAAAAATTTACCCGGAGCGGTTTCAGAGCCACCTTAAATTTCCGAAAATTTAAGGTGGCTCTGAAACCGCTCCGGAGAAATTTTTTCAAAAAGTTGCATCTTAACATGCCAATCATTATTCAATAATAAAAAATGGGGGTCACCGGACTCGTTTTTGAGTTATAAGTACTTAAAGGGAAAATTATGGGGGTTTTTAATGGGTAAAACTGTTGCTATAGTAACCAATGACGTCATGGAAATGACCACAACGTATTCAGCAATGATTGGAGATTTGTTCGATATCATTATTTCAGCAGCAACTGATAAAGATTTGTAGCACTGGCCCATCAAAGTTTAAGAGCTTGAAATTGCTGGAAACTGTTGTGAGCCTCCTTAAATGCCACCAAATGTGCGATACAAATAATATTGGGTACACACGCCGCCATTTACATCAACGTGTCGAGGAGCACAAACATTCTGTAATTGGAAAACACCTAAAGGACGAACACAGTTTTAAACCCTCCAACCTCCGTGACAACCTCACTATTCTTAAGAAATGCCGAAGTAAGCTAATTGAGTGCTTAATTTTCGAAATGCTATTCATTCGAAAGAAAAGACCGAAACTGAACACTCAAGCGGACTCTATTCGCGCGAAACTTTTTGTTTAATACGTGCTTATCATGCTTTATGTAATTGTGTATATATCTTCTGTTAATTTTTTCACATTTCACTTTCGATAATGACGGCATGAAGTCGTCGAAACGTCAAGTAACTTTTATTTCGTTAATCTTCTTGTTAAAATGTTTCTCAAAATCGACTACCATTAGATATCTGAATTGTTTTAAATTTTTCACTGATACATACTTTTGACATTTGATTCTAATATTCAAACATTCTCAGGTCTTGCTTAATGAGCTTGGCTTTGATGAGGAGTTTTTCGCACCTCTGAGAACAAACTACCTGATGCCAATCACAAGATTACTGTATCCTGAATGTGGGGGTGATTCTCTGGACTCTCACAAGGCATTCACTGTACATTACAAGATAGGAGAAGATTCAGATCTTAGTTATCATTATGATAATGCTGACGTCACTTTAAATGTGTCACTAGGAAAGGATTTTAGTGGAGGAGAACTGTTGTCACTAGGAAAGGATTTTAGTGGAGGAGAACTGTTCTTATGTGACATGAGGCAGGTAAAATACTTTGCACAGTGATGTCATGTGCTTATTTTTTTAGTTTTATTATTTTTTTTATTTTTCTCATATTGCGTAAATTTATAGGTTTTATCTTACAGCATTATTTTATAACTTTTTATTTTGTTATAACTAATATAAACCTCGACAGATTTTTAGTAGATGTAATGCTATAGAAATTTATATTAATATTATAATAATAATAATAATTATTATTATTATTATTATTATTATTATTATTATTATTGTTATTGTTATTGTTAGTAGTAGCAGTAGCAGTAGCAGTAGCAGTAGCAGTAGCAGTAGCGGTAGCGGTAGCGGTAGCGGTAGCGGTAGCGGTAGCGGTAGCGGTAGCGGTAGCGGTAGCGGTAGCGGTAGCGGTAGCGGTAGCGGTAGCGGTAGCGGTAGCGGTAGCGGTAGCGGTAGCGGTAGCGGTAGCGGTAGCGGTAGCGGTAGCGGTAGCGGTAGCGGTAGCGGTAGCGGTAGCGGTAGCGGTAGCGGTAGCGGTAGCGGTAGCGGTAGCGGTAGCGGTAGCGGTAGCGGTAGCGGTAGCGGTAGCGGTAGCGGTAGCGGTAGCGGTAGCGGTAGCGGTAGCGGTAGCGGTAGCGGTAGCGGTAGCGGTAGCGGTAGCGGTAGCGGTAGCGGTAGCGGTAGCGGTAGCGGTAGCGGTAGCGGTAGCGGTAGCGGTAGCGGTAGCGGTAGCGGTAGCGGTAGCGGTAGCGGTAGCGGTAGCGGTAGCGGTAGCGGTAGCGGTAGCGGTAGCGGTAGCGGTAGCGGTAGTGGTAGTGGTAGTAGTAGTAGTAGTAGTAGTATGTCACATAATTTGCCCTTGAGCTCATCTGGCCCTTTCCTTCTCCTTTCTCTGTTTCTATCGAATTGAATATTATTTTGATGCAATGTTCAATTCAAAGAGTGTGTAAAGATCCTCTCACTGACATTTTCAACTTAGTAGCAACCAGGGTAACCTTTAAAATGTAATATATGATGCTGTGTAATGCAAACCTGGAGAGGTAAATTTGACCTTGTAGCTTTGATGGTTTTATACAATTGGTTAGGTTGGTCATACCATAAACTCATTGCAAGTTTTAAGGCGTTTCAGAGACCCTACAAATGAGTAGGACCAATGCCTTACTACCCAGCCACGTTTAAAACTTCCATTTGAAATATTTTCATTTCACATTTAGGTTCACCTGTCAGAGACTGAATGCAGTCAGTGTGAGCACACACCAAGCTATGGACTTCTTCACAGAGGTCAACGCATGCACGGAGCCTTACTTATCCACACTGGAGAAAGAATAAACTTGATCATTTAGATGCGTTCTTCTGCAGTGCGAAATAAACTGTGATCCAATGTGTTACGCTTAGCCTAGACTAGTGCCCTGTGCTAGTACAGGTGATGGGTTTACCACTGGGTAGCCTGTGCCAGTCTGTTCAACCCTCTAACCAGGGTCCCTGAAGGGTCTTGAAAAATAGATCAGGGCTCTTTTGCATTACCTCGTGGTTCTTAGATCGATTTGTTTCAAATATTGTAGCTGAAATTTTTCAAGTTGAGGATAAAATCAAAGAAAGCTTAGTTTAGTATATTTATCCAGGTTTCTAGGAGAAGGGTTGTATTCGTATAGTGTAATTGCTGATAAAATCTTCAAGGGGGAGAAAACTGCGCGAGTCCGCAGGAAAAGATGCTTATTAGTAATTGTTGTTAATAAAATTACTTTATCAAGTAGTTATTGCATAATAATATTTAAAAACTAAAAATCGTTGTAGGCGTTGTTTTCTTTCTTTTCATTTATTAATTGTTGAGTTATTTTTTCCAAAAATAACTCTTAAGTCAGCATGATGGACCGTGTAGTCAGTCAGTCAGTCAGTCAGTGGAGTATGTTTGTATGTCACACCAATCAGGTTTGAGGTACTATCAGGACCAATCAAATTGAAGTTTATAAAGGGGAAGTAATCTGACACAGTTTTAAGCGAGCGATTTCATTCGAAGATTTTAGATTTGTAGGAGGCAGATTCGGTGAGTTGTGAATTAACCCCGGATTTGAAACGCTCAGCTGCTTACAACGCACACGCCGCCAGCAAAAGACCCAACACTAAATTGTTATTCGAGCTTTCGTTTAGGATGGGCTAGTTTCGCTGACCGTATTAGAAATTGCATAAAGCATTTGCACAAAGCAGATTTGAAGAATAATGTTCTCATTGTGATGTTAATACTCGATAATACTGGTACAAAGAGTCATAAAAGTGGCAAGGAATCTTCTTCAGAGTGTGTTGTGGCCTCTTGTTTTAAATTTAATATTTCTTGAGACTCCGTGTCGCCAACTGAAAGCCGCAATTAATTTAATTAGTCTATTTAGCGTCTTGCTCGATTCACTGACTCTCGGCAAGTAGCGTTTATGTTTATACCACGTTTAGACATTTAATTAACCGCTATGGGTATTGACTTTAAAATGGTTTTGCTTTTAAAATTAACTACGATCGATAGCGGCAAAGGCTAGAATAAGAGCATGTCATTCCGTCACAGTTTGATAACTAAAATTAATTAGTTCTTGTTCCCGTTTTTTGAATGAAAATGAACATTTACGACAGGAAACAAATACTCCAGGGGTACTACGCTTTAAAAGCTTCCTAAAAATATAGTTTTTGATTTGATTCGTTCATTACTTCGTTTATTACTTTTCGATTACTCTATGGAGACATGGTGTTTTCAAGAAAAACAAAAGTATCATGTTACAAAAGTGAGATAAACAAAAGTGTCATGTTACATGCGTTTTAACAAAAACAAAGGTATCGTTTTACAGTGTTTGACAAAAACACAAAAGTATCCTGTAACAAACAAAAGTATCGCGTTACGGTTGTAAAAAAAAGCTAGCAACAAAATAAGCGCTAACGGAATAAGCCATTTGGTGACATTTTGACAATTAAATTAGTTCTTGCTTTTTTAAATGATAGAAATTTACTATTGAACGAAACAGTTTTGACGTAACAAATTGCACGTAACAATTGTTTTGTCTGCAAGCATTTTTTTTCCAAAAAATGCCTCTTAGTCGTAGTAAGGGGCTAGGTAGTTAGTGATGCACCATGCACAAAAAGCTCAACCCATGAAATAAACCATCCCAACAGGACTAACACCTAGTCTTACCCCAAGCCACCCAATCAATTGAAAAAATAACTCCTGCACGCTTAGCGTGCCTATGTTTTAAAAGCTTGTCCACATGAATGCCACAAACTCAACTAGCGAAGTTTGCCATCCGCTGAAGGATGAGACGTTCTCATTAGAAAATTGCATTGTCATACTGATATGCATTGTTATCAACTTGGTGACGTGTCCCTTAACCATAGTAATGAATGCGCTGGTGATATTGGCAGTGAAGTCAAGGCAAGGACTGCAGAGAAGGGCAAACATCCTGTAGGTTCATTTGGCGAGCACAGATCTGCTGGTTGGATTGGTCAGCCAACCGCTTCTTATCACTGCGTTGATATTCCTAATGACTGACTCGTTAACTGCATATTGCAATGTCTTCAACAAGGTTACGCTGTTTACCAACCTCTCAGTCATAGTATTGGTGTTTCATTTGGCTTTGATCAGCATCGACCGTTACGTGGCGATGAAACATGCATTGCGTTACGAAAGCATCGTCACGAAATCTCGCTATTGTGGCTGTCATCTGCACCTGGTTGAAAGTGCTAGTTTATATTGTTTACGCTTACCTAGTGTCTGGGAAAACGCCTTTTTCTGCTCTATCACTAATGATAGCAGGAAATTTGTCAATGATTGCTTACTGTCATATTTCCGTGTACGCGGTTTCTCGTCGTCACAGGCGTCAGATCATTTCCGAGCAGATTTCTCAAGCAGCTATCGCAAAATTCTTGGAGCAAAAGAAAGCGTGGAAAACTACAGCAATCATAATCGGGGTCGCATGTCTGTTCTTTTTACCAGGTGTCGTAAAGAACGTGTCGAGAATCTTCATCTCTGGCGGCATCTTTAATAACAGAATTCACCGTCTGTTCTTTCCTGTATTTTTCATCTGTATGATGTTAAATTCACTTTTTAATCCCATCGTTTATTGCTGGAAAATCAGAAGTTTTCGAAAAGCTCTTTTTAAGCTTCTCATTTGAAAGGAGAATCGAGACCATGGCGATAGAGTATCGTAGAGGTGTGGCAGCCGTAATTTAAAATCCTAAGTTCAGTAGTCCAATTGGGAAACTCCGTTCGCGTTGCGTTAGCGTTGTGTTGCGTGATATTTTAGCAACCAGATTCTCCTTACTGTTTTCTTATAGCTTTTATATTTCTCTTAAGAAGAATTTGTATTTTAGTCAAATTAGTATTCCTGAGAAGACCTTGCAGGCCCGTTCCTTCATTGCCATGACCTCTCTTCTTGAATTTGGTTTAAATTGATAGAGAATTATAATTTAAGAAATAAAAGATAATTTTCATTTAAGTAGTGTTCGTTATTCGTCTGAGTAGTACTCGTAATCTTTAAAGAACAAGTGATATTGAAACTTGCCTCAAAATTGCACGATTGTTTGTTTACGGTGCAATGTAAAAGAACAATTCCAGATACAGCGGGTTGTGTGAACCTTATCACGAAATGCATAAACTATTGTTTCATTGCTCAGTTACCGTGGTTTGAAAATATATAGTATTTTGACATCTGGAACCATGAAAAGATCTTCGAACGATCTTTAGTCGAATTTTGGAAGATATTCTGAAATGCTAAGCTGTGCAAAGAAAACAGTAGTCGCATGTACACTTTGAGTACCTAGTGTTCAATCCAAAATTCCCCCGACTAACGTTGTTGAAAATAAACTAAGACGTTCATGCATGGAACATTACCTGAAACTTATCCTTGGAAAAGCTATCGCCTTACCAATTTTGTAAGCAAGCCAGCAGGGAGGCAGGAATATACATAGTAATCATTAATGACACTGAGACAACTTGTCCAAACTGCAAAAAAATATATATATCTTGTAAGTACAGATGGCGTGTGATAAAGAAAATCATAAGGAGAGGGGAGTTCTAAAACAGGAGGGGGGGGGCAGAGTGCAAAGTAATACACCGAGAGAGGGGGCAATGCCCAAATTTTTCAATGGAATGAAGGGAAGGATATCTAATTTTCAACGAAATCACACGTTCATTTTTCTTGTTGTGTAACATGTTTGGAAATAAAACTGAGGGCATTGCAGCAACCCATCAGTACTGTCCATTTTCTGCCTTCTTGTCGTTTGTATAAAAAGAGCCCCTCCCAGGGGGGAGAGGGGGGGTCCATGCTCCCTTGTTCCCAACAGAATTTTCCTCGTGTCCCCGTGTTTAAAAAATAGTTACTTGATAGAAAAGGTTCAATTCCTTTTTTATATTGTTTCAAAAAAGGTACAACATTTCCAATAGTTGAGATAATTTCTTTGCTTCTGCAAAGCGAGATATAGAATCTCGCAAGTAACAGCATAAAATTAGTTTTAGTGCTGTGCTTGGATGTATCAGGTCTCAGACCCAAAAAGATAAGATTGTAGAGAGTGTAGTCCTCTGGTCAACCTCGTTCCCAGCCAGGGAAAAGGTCCTGGGAACGAGGTTGGTCCTCTGGTAAAAAATTATGGTGCTTGGGAAAGCAATAACATGTTTCCAAAAAAGTTCTGTTTTGTCGCAAGACCAAAACAAATGAATAAAAGTTTCAGATTTCCCTTGACAAAAGAGTTGTCCTTGTATCCTATTTTGGCTACGAATACGTTTGTTGCCAAAACTTGGTGTAGAAATCTAAAATTAAAGTCGATCAATTTAGTGCTTTTAGTGCAATTTTTAGCTAGGGTTTATGCATTATGCCAATTCATCGTGAGCTTCCGGGAAGATTTTGCTCCATTTCTCCTGACTTGGATTTTTTTCTTATTGTTTGTTTCTACCAATGTTTGATATGCAAGTCTGCTGGGCTGTTTTGATTTTAAAAAGGCAGCTACGAAGGACTCCTGTTCTTCAGTATTGAATGGCATATTGGATGGTTTCTGTTTTTTCCAAAGATTTCTTAGAGTAGATGTTATCCCGTAGTATCGCGATCCTCTTATAGTTTTGCTTACGCGCGAGTCGTCAATATATACTAGTTCTGCAATGCTTTCCAGGGGCGGATCCAGGAATTTTTGATTTTTTTTTTTTTTTTGGGGGGGGGGGGGGTCCAAACTTCGGTTCAGAAAGGACTGTTGAACCCTTTTTTTAGGGGGGGGGGATTAATTCTTCCCCCATTCCCTCCACCCACCCCCCCCCCCCCCCCACCACCAGTTGCAGTTGTACGTAAAAATTCCTTTCCCCCTAACCGTGTAAGTGAATTCTACCGGTACAGGATGCACCCTTAGAACATCCTCCTCTTGCGCTTGGTAACAAAAATCGTACAGATTTCTAATCTCAATCTGTGAACGCCGGTCACCGTTGGCGAACAGATATAAATAGGAGGTTACCCAAAAACAATTTTATTTTTGAATATCCCTGAAATTTAGTTTAGCAGAAAAATGAAATGCGCGTTTCATTAAAAAAAAACAGCCAGTTAAAAAGTGATATACAACAATGTAAGAATATCAATGTAAGAATTTCAGTTTTTTCAAACAAGCGTCAGGTCTAATAGGGGGGGTCCGGACCCCCCCCCCCCCCGACCCTCCCCCTGGATCCGCCACTGAACTTTCGAGTGGTATACATCATGGAATACCCCACGAGTCACTTGTATTTTCTCGGTATACACACGAGCCCTTAGGCGAGTGTATATGCCGTAGAAAATACGCCTACTAAATTTCGTCAAGAATTTTATCGCAGCGCACGATGTGTAGGTTGAGTTGAATACCGTCGAATATACAACGGCTTTCCTGTATTCTGATTGGCTGTATTTTCAATGGCATGGTACAAATGGGATATTGCCGTCTCAAAATCGCAATTAGTTTGTAGAAAAAAATCAATATTCATAGCCTTAGTTTGATTTCTATCTGCAAATTAAGGTCATATCTTCCTTAAGATGTTCAAAGACAATGTTTTTCATGGGTTACGTTGCCTGCCACTAATATCAGAACAGCTTAGACCAAAACAGGCCCGTAGCCAGGATTTTGCGGGGTGGGGGAGGGGGGGGGTGCGCCTGAGCGCTTTCGGCACTTAATTCCGAGGGCCGCAGGTGCGAGAACGTAGGGGGGTGTGGGGGTATCCTCCCCGGGAAATTTTGGAAAAAAGGTTGTCTTAGACAGCATTTTGTGCGTTTTAAAGACAGCTTGCTAGCAAACAAGGCAGGTAAAAGTGAAGGACATTAGGTAGAATGCATCTGGAATCACACAATTTGGTCCAAAATATACCACACGAATCTACAAACCCAGAGGACCATATTGAATGTCGATAGTCGAAGCACAGAAAAACCATTTCCTTTTTTTATTTATTTTGATATATTTTTTTCACAATAAGCGGACTTTAAGGGCTCGTGGGGGATGCGGACGCACCCATCGCACCCCCCCCCCCCCCCCTCCCTACGGGCCTTCAAAAATCTACGAAATCCCCGTGACGTAGCTCCTTCAATATGGAACGCCGCAACAAGCGCTAACTCGACGAACCGCTTCTAAACGGCCTGAGACACGGACAGACACAGAATACAACAGGGCAATAAGGTAAGTCGATTTTATTCGCAGAACATTACATTTTATTTCTTTTGAAACAAAATCGTTGAGTTCCCGTACAAACCCTTATAAATTGCATCTTTTGTAACACAACACCGCTCGGCGTTTGTAACATAACACCTAGTCTGCGTCATATAGTGAACTTGAGCTGCCTGCAGTGCCCTAAGGGGCGTTGAAGGGAGCTGGAGTATGGTTTGAGGCACTAACTTATGTGGCGACGAGCAAAGCTTGTGTCTTGCAGTTGCAGCATTGTAAGTAAGTCTACTATTATCATGTATGAGATAAACTTTGACAGTTTTCTTTTTTGATGCGACATTGAAGCGCTTTCACATGTGAGATGTACATATGTTCCATCTATTTATAGTGTCACTGGCTGCTTCATTTGTTGGCTGTGTACTAAAGGGAATAACCATTGTATTTTCTTTGTTTAAGAGTCATTGGTTAGCTGAAATGTAGTGTTTGGGCTTTTGTATTGGCTCTTGTGTACCGGTACACGAGTACAGAACCCATTTGTTGACCTTTCAGGCCGCGATGAATTTGATCGTAGCACGAGTCAAGTTCGAGCCCGAGTCAAGTTCCAGTCACGAGTCAAGTCAATTTTTTTGTTTGATGTTTTTGGTAGTTTTGTTTTTAATTGCCGTGTGAAAATAATGCACCAGAGACACAAAAACAGCAAGATTTGACTGTTTTTTTTTTTTTCACTGCCGATTACGACAGTTCAGTTACTGCATAAATTTGATTCGCAGCGGCTTTTCAAAGAACCAAACATTCCTCGGCATGCATCAATTTTCCACACAGATTCCTACCTGCATTAATTACACACAACTGAGACAGAGGTTCCATTTCAACAACAAAACATAAATTCATAGAGCGTTTTCCACCGTTTGCAGCGATACACGACTTCAGAAATGAAAACACCCGCGGAAACGTTTCTAAGATGTCCCGCAATCTAAGTTTGAAATGACGCTACGCACGAGCGATCATGAAGTTTTAAATTTATGCCGACGGGAGACCTGACGGAATCTCGTTTAAATTTAACTTTATTACACAGCAAAGAAATTTTAAAGATTTTTTGGAGAATTTACTTTCAGTTTCAAAGCTTTCGTGTTTGAAAACCGAATGAAACTAAACGGTTTACAGATTTTAACGAAAAATGAATGATTTTATACAAAGCTAGAGTGAATGTCACAATAGAAGGCTTTTGTACATTATGCTAGCATTTTTTCGAGTATTTTAGTGAGGCAAAAGCATTGAGCATTATTCGAGCATTTTACTGGGATTTTCCCGGAAAATTATTTTTTTTCCGAGAAAATAAAAAATAAATTACATGTAATTCTTTTAGAGAGAATGAAGTGTAAAACTCAAAAGTCAGCAAAACAAAAACAAAAACTACCCCTAACACAGCTGCAAATCAGCCAAATTATCTGAAATTCACTTTTGTGATGAAAGCGCTTTCTCTATGCTCGTGAGCTCATATATGTATACACATAAACACATCTCCCGAGACTTTTATATGTTTAAAGTGCTGAAACCCATAAGAGGAGACCTTTTTTTAACCAGTACAACTTTGTCACGGCCACTATTTTCGTGTCGTGCAAGGTTAAAATTTGGAAATTCAAAATGCTGTAGTTTCAAAGCGAAAGACACTACAGGACTGAAAACTTGCAAAATGATTTTTTCTATGCCATCTTCAACCTAGTGTACTGTAGATAAAAAATTCAGAAGACTCACAATTTTGAGTTGAGAATTTTATGACGTCACATGCAACCAAGAATTGTTTGGAATCAGTGGGCAGGAAGCCAAGGCTGTGCTCTAAGAAAAATTACAAGGAGCCCAAAGGTTCCAAACTATTAGATCCAGGGCACCCAGCATAAAGCTTACATGAAAGAAATAAGATTATCTGGTCGCCCAAAGGTAAAAGTTAGTCGCCTCAGGCATCCGGGCGACCTTAGAGCACAGCCCTGGGAAGCAGTTAACATAACTCAGTATAAGAAAAAACCTGTGTCTATTTATCATTGACAAAAACAATAATTTGCCGAGCGATAAAGATACAGCTGATTCAAGTCACTTTTTAATTGGGAGTCAAATTTCTGCAAATTTGAGTCAGCACACAGTTTGTACATGCACGATTGTTGCAAATGTAGTTCTTCCATATTGGAATACTGTATCTAGGAAAAAGATCTTTCTTTTTCAAAAAATATAAACAGTAAAGTAAAATTGTTTTGCATGGAGTTTGAATGCAACAACAAGTAAATATTTTTCGTTGTTTTCTCAATTATGAATTCTGAAGCCATGTCACGCAGTATATCAACCGCAGTTGAAATCAAACATTGTTATGTGTATTATATGCATCAGCCAATTCCAGCGGTGCCCATGTTAAGATAAGAAAATTTTCGTATTTATCGATGGATTGGTCATTAAAAATGGCGAGGCTGTAGGTTGAAAAAAAAAGCGACATAAATTTTGTGCAGACGCCAGACGCACGACTGCAATTATATATATTTTTGAAATAACCAGGGGGTGAAATTTGGTAAATGAAATCAATTACATTGAAGTTAATTGAAGGCATCAAACGCACTCTCGCAATCTTTTAATACTCCTAGTTTTAGAAATAATTGGGAGTTAAGTGGTTACCAACGCAAGCAGCCCAGATCTAAATGGAGGCCATAGACTGGCACTCGAGTTATAGCCTGAATAGCACTCTGGTTCATCTAAATAACATTCCAGTTAGCCTGAATAGTGCAATGGTTAGCCTATTTACAGTTAGCTCTCAATAATGGTAATACTCTGTGCTCTGGTTATAGCCTGAATAGCACTCTCAGGTTAGCCTCTTTCTGGGTAGCTCTCAATAACATTGTAATGGCAACACATTATATACTAAGAAGACTGCTGGTCTGCAGTCTGCATTTGTTGCACACCGCTATTTTATCCATTGGATAGCCATTTATGGTTTTGCCTTGGTGTGAGGATCAAGGATGAGCCCAATTCATCCCTTGTTACCTGCTCTTCTTATTTTCCCTTGTTTTGTTCCTCAGTGTAAGTGGTGTCATTTGCTTTGGATGTTTTGGATTCAGTCAAATGGCTGACAAGGTAAACATAAATTTTTATTGCAAAATACCGTGCAATGTTACCAAAACTTTCCCTATTTCCAGAGGTTAATTCCTGCCACCTTCTCCAAGGTGCAGGGTTGCAGGGAAACACTTCAACGCGTATTTACATCTCATTGAATAACAATAGAACACGTTTGTTTCAAGCCTTGTTTTTTAACCACTGATTTAATGTTTCTCGCAATCCCACAGAAAATTTGAAAAGTCAAAGTTTGGGTTTGAACCCAGGCAATATTCACTGCTTGGTGTTAATTCTAATTTGCGAGACACTCACACAGTATCTATCAGACTTCACTAAGGATATAAATTGGTACCTGCAAATCTGGGGTGGGAGGGGCGAGGGGGGTTGGAGGCAACTGCTAAAACCAATGGGGTAACATTGTTCAGATTTCGATAAGAAAAATGTGGTCATGTAATGAATATTCAGATTATACTGTAATAAAATTTTTCTTTCTTTTTCAAATCCCTGTTACTATGAACAACAGATTTTCATACTACTCTCTTAGGTTCACTCAAGTTAATCAGCTCAACGAAACCCCACATTACATTGTATCATTTTATCATCAGATTTTCAAGTATTATCAAGATCGATTGTGGCTATTAACAGATGAGTCTACAAATGATGATGTCATTCGAGAATATGATGAATGGGCCAAAGCATATGATGAGGTAATAAAACGTTTTCCCCGGGGGGGGTACTCCCATATATGGGCTATATAGGTATGTGCCGCGGGATAGGGTATGTTTTTTGAGGTTCTCGGTCCTTAAATAGGGTATCACTTTTGTTCCTTTTGGCATTGTGTTCCCGGTGTGATCCTTAGATAGGGTACCTAAATTCTATCAGCTCAAATAAACGCCCAGCTAAACGAAAAAAAAATGGTCTGTTAAAACTGAAGCGATTTTGAAAGATTTGAGCTTTGCCGTGCGCGGTTAGCCGTTATTTGAGTCGTCACGCAATGCTTCTCTTCCCCTTGAATAGGGTGTCAATTTTCAGGTTTGGGCCTTAGAAAGGGTATTAATTTTCGTTTTCTTTATCCTTAAATAGGGTCAGGGTTTGAGAACGTTCACGGCACACCCCTTTCCGAAATTTAGGGGAGTACCCCCCCCCCCCCCCCCCCCGGGACGTTTTCTTGTCACCAGCTTGTGGCAACACCTTCAGCCAGGTATCAAGGGATTGTGGTAATAATCAGGTGCTCCAGATTCAGGAGACAATAGAGTCTTGATACAAGCCACCATGGCAATATCAACAGTATCATTAGAACTGATAAAAAAATTATCAATGACATCAGTGACATCCATGAGTAATCAATGGACCACAAAATATTTTGTTGTCAATTAGTCATTGATTTCTCATTGATTATCAGGAAATGACTAATCAGATAGAGATATCCCTAACTGAAATCAAAAGACAAAGTAAATAAATATAGTTAGTATATACCACACGTCAAGTGAATAGTGCTTTCTGCGCGCGCTGATTGGTTAACTCGGAGGTGATTAGCAAAGTACTATTCACTTCCGAGCAGCCAAAAAGAAACAAAATGGCTTCGCGCGTTGCTTTGTGTACCGAAAGCAATGTTTTGGTCCGTTAGTTATTCAACTTGTGTGGTATATACTAAAACAATTATTCACCTCAGTGTCGGTGAAAGTGGTGGATTAATTTACCTCGGTGCTTCGCGGCTCAGTAATATCCACCACTATTCACCTCCACTTCGGCAAATAATTGTTAAATAGTTGAAAGATTCTTAAGTAAAATATAAATTACACTGGGCATAGCATAAGCACAAGAATAAGCAGAAGCACCTATCAGTCTGAGATTGAACACAATCATTCCTTTTTTGTCGGATCTATTGCAATGGCATAAGCAAAAGGAAAAAAAAATTGTTCATTGTTCTTGTGCTTATATATACTTATGTTTGTGTTGGGTGATTCCTAGGATGGACAGCATAAAATGAATAAGTCTGGCAGCCACTTGTGACACAGTGATTATAAACATGATCATAAGATCAAACATAATAATGTTATGTCAATTATTTCTTGGTGGCAATGAACGCCCTTATGATCAACATAATCGTAATCATACGAAAATAATTGATCATTTTCTTTTGATTATGATTGTCTGGGACTATGATTATGTTGCTCTTATCTGTAGTCGGGATGTGAAAAACATATCGACATAATCATGAGGCAATGGGGCGGTTGGGCTTTGGCCAATAAAAGTCTAGCTCCAACGCTTTCTGGTCAGATTCATTTTAAGATGATGGTGACATTTGAAGAGAGAGGCTAGCAGATATTGTGGAAAGTTTAAGGCAACTGTTTCCACTAGAACATAAGAAGCTTATGTTTATGACCCTGTCATTTCCAAGCCCACTCATTCCCCCCCCCCCCCCCCCCCCCAGGCATTTATCAGGCATTAATGTCTTGTTTCTCAATAATCAGTGTTGCAAATGACCCCCGGTGGGGCCAGCTTAGATGTACAAATACTCACAGTGTGGCTTCTGAAAGAGTGCAAATGCCCCACCCAAGGGACAGTTCACTTAGAATTTTTCATACCATTTTATAATACAGTCCAGTCGGAACTGAGTTCTTAACATCCTGTGAGACAGCAATAGTCTAGAAATACTCATCCTTTACACAACGTTACTTAGCAATTCATATATCCAAATGCATGCAAATTTGTATTCATAGCTAACAAATGAATTATGTATGAATCTCACTGATTTAGTTATCAGTTTTCAGTAAGTAAATATGTAAGGATCAATCTCTTTTTTGCAGAAGTTTCAATCAAGTCTAATCCAAGCCTTGATCACACAACCAAGAATTCACAATTGGACATCTTTTCTCGCAAAGCTCGTTCAAGCTTCTTTCCGCTATATTTTATTGGTACATGGAAACAACAGTGCAAATTAATTTTGTACATGTTAGGGTGGGGTAGGCTCCATTTCACTTGAAAACAATAGCGTTTATCAACTCAGTTTTCATATTTTTATGTTGGGGGCAATCAGGAAATTTATACTAAGTGCTTTTAAATTCTGTAACAGAAATTAACATTGCTTTTGACAATGCCCACGCCGGGCTGACCTGTTTTAGCGACCCTGGGGAAGGAAAAGTAAAAACATGCCCAACAAATGCCCCATGGGGGGAGGCATATATGTTGGGCATGAGCAGGCTTGGAATTGCTGGAGCAATAACTCTCATGTGCTTATGCTTATGCCCAGTGTGGAAACCAGCTTGTCAATTGCTAATATTACTTTCTGTTTGATTTAATAAAGAGTATGCAAGAACACAACTACAAAGTTCCACAACCATTTGCAAAACTCTTTGATGCTACAGTAAGTAAGCTGTTTCCAGAAATCAGAAAGAAGGATTTTAAAGTTCTTGACGTTGCTGCTGGAACTGGACTCGTGGGACTGGAACTGAAAAAGCTGGGTTATGACAACATTGATGCTCTGGACATGTCACAAGAAATGCTGAATCAAGCTAAGAAAAAGGGCGTGTACAAAAAATCCATCTGTGCCGCCCTGACTGACCAGCAGATACCTGACATTGGCACAGGAGAGTATGATGCACTGACTTGCAGTTCTGCAGTATGCACTTCGCATGTTCGACCCAGTGCTTTTCAAGAAATGATAAAATTGGTAAAACCTGGTAAGAGAGATATTCCAATGAAAGGCTTATTCATAGGCATAAATCTTGGCATGAAATTATAATTATATTCATAGTCATGCTAAAAGATAAAATAAATGGCAAGGTGGAATAGGAACGCGTGACAACGAGAAACGTCACAACCGCTAATGAGATGGAAGCTCTTTATGATAAGCATCACAAAGTGTCCTCATTGATAAAAGTTCACCAAAAACACATTCCTGGATGACAAAAGTGCAAATTGATCCCATGCATTGTTTCTAAAATTCTATTTTATTTAAACGCGTGTCGCCTTATGCCTTGTTCATCCCATGCATATGGCGCAACGACGACGGATGATGAAAGCGGCGTCGTACGAAATCTCATATCAAAGTTAGTAGAGGAGACTGGTTATGAAAGCCAGCAAACTTCAAAGGGCTAAACAATAGCGCAGTCTCCAATGTTGAAGAGACCCATCATGTGACTCTGAGAATGCACAAGTTCATTCAAGATGGCGTACTGTGCACACGATCTGTTTGTTTGGGAAGACGATTTAGAGGCAATTTTTGACATTTTGGAAGGCGATGGAGTATGAGAGAAGCATTTTCGGTCGCAGTTAGCAATGTAAGCATAACAGGTTGCAATTTTGAGTCATAATTTCAATCTGATGAGCTTAAATTTTCTGCACATTGGCTGCTCGGTTTGTGTGAATGGAATCCAACAAACACTCGCTTACAAACTAAGGTTATAATTTATATTGCCTATCTGTCAATAGTTATTTCCTCTCGGGTTCGTGCAAATCACAAAATACCTTTATTAAACCTTTGACAAAGATCTGAGATATGGTGACCCGTTTATATCGTTTTGAGTGCTAGACCTTGTAGTAGTCTAGTAGATACCTAGTAGATAATTTGTGCTTCCTAATAATAGTTCCAGTGAGTCAAAAAAGCTCAGCATACAATTTGGCTGCCGCACTTTATGTTTTAACTCTTTGAATATTCTTCAGTTACCATATATAAATACATTTTTTTGGTGTTGTTGTTGTAGGCTCAGCATTAAGAGAATGTTTGCAATTACTGGGGGAAGAAATGTAAATGTTAACACTTAGCTAAGAGCTACTGTATTGCAGGTACCCCATGACTAAAAATATAAATATAAAACAAGTAAACAAAAGGAAAAGTAAAAGTAAGCTGAAAATGTATATTCATATGTGAATAGGAAGGGAAGGATTCCAACAGCTAAAACAGTCACCCCAAGCCTTCTTGCATAAAATGGTTGGTAGTGTTAAATGCAATGTAAAAGAAACTGAAGTGCTTGCAAGTGAGGTAATGGCACGCAAACCGGGGTGAACCTAACCACAAGCAAACTAGTGATATTCCGTCATTCCGCCAAATAGGTCACCCTTGCACAACGGCATTTAGGGTGTCTTAGATAAAAATAAGTGGATATGACATCTACCCTGGATCCAAACATGATCATCTGGGATGATGGAACACAAAAGTAATCACTTTGATATCATTTGAGAATAAAGCATTCAAATTTTTATTTTCAAAATCATGTCTTCATCATCAGACTCATAGCTAAGTTTCAATTTGATAACTTTTAAATAATCGTCATTCCTAAAGTAGAAATCAAACAGGCTGATCAACAAAATAAGTTCACGTTTCTAACAGTTATAGGAGGAAGATTTATTTCAACTTTTAAGGTACATTCCCAGTGATGGAGTACAGGTAATATGGATATTACAGGGAGAAATTTTTATTATGATCAGCAATCTTGTGACTCAAAGAGTTTACTGCTGTATGAAAATGAAAAAGAAATTCTTACATAAAAAAGAACTGTTACTATGACATGAAAGTTTACTGTTACATTACCTATGCATATATGTGTGAACATATTGGGACATTCCATTTGATATCTGCACCCCCCCCCCCCCCTATTGAGGAGTAAAGAAATCCTGGGGGGAGGGGGGTCTTCAGCAGTTATTTCTGAGGGGGTAGCCATGTGGGTACCTTTGATCTTTTTATGTTTCTGAAGGGGGTTATGTGTGGGCACTTTGATAAAAAATCTGAAAGGGGTCTTCAAATGTCATTTCCGAGGGGGTTGAGACCAATATCCTCAATGGGCCGGGGGGGATGCAGATATTAAATGGAATGGCCCATTGCAATGGGTCAACCATGGAGTGAGCAAAGAGAAAATTCATGGTTTCTTGGAACTCGCTTGAGTGTTTGAAATAATTTTTAATATAGAAACTTGGAAAACTGCCTCCTTTTCCTTAATAGTGTATTATACATTATTTTTTTTGTCTGGAGGCTTTTATTGGTTTTATCTATCCACCTGAATAAAGGCCATGAAAAAAATAAAGTCAACCATCAGCCTCTGACTCACAACAGAAACACTTTAATTCTCAGTGCTTTTCTTTTTGGTCACTTACATAATGAACTTCAAAACAAAATTATACAAGGAGAGACAATTAAAAAACAACCATCTACAAATGCGTTGGACAGCAATAAAATAACATTGTATAAGGAAAGAAAGATATTATAGCAATCTACGATCTTTTATATTGTAAAACTTACGGTTTTTGATTCATTTTCAACCAGAACAAGCCAACTTTCACAGTGGATTCAACCACGCTTCGAATAGAAGTCACTCGGGACGCCATCCATCCTCGGAGACCCAGGGGCAGTTAGTCGGGGCGAAACGAAGTAAACCGGGCAAAAATCGTAGCTGCGAAAGTTTTCTACAAAAGTAAAAGAGCCCCTGGGAAACGGGTAGTGACTAGTATAGAATGGATACTCCAAAATAAGAAATCCGCTGGGAGACTGGAAACCAAGCACATTTGTTTGCTTGCGGTTAGTTCCACCCCGTTTTGCTTGCGGTTAGTTTCAGTGTGGTTTGCTTGCGGTTAGCTTTCATTTCTTCGTGAGGGTAACACGATATGTAGAAATAGGTTCCAATCTCCCAGCGGATTTCTGATTTTGGAGTATACATTCTAGTCACAACCCTGGGAAACGTACGAAAGCCGAGGAGGGACATCAGACTTCCGACTTCCGACTTCCGACTTCCGACTTCCGACTTCCGACTTCCGACTTCAGACTTCAGACTTCAGACTTCAGACTTCAGACTTCAGACTTCAGACTTCAGACTTCAGACTTCCGACTTCCGACTTCCGACTTCCGACTTCAGACTTCAGACTTCAGACTTCCGACTTCCGACTTCAGACTTCAGACTTGAAAACGTCATAGACATGCCTACACAGACTTCCCTATGTGGTTTACGGCGCAGCGACGCGTGAGCCTTTAAAGTTTTGCTCTGACGAGTATGTCTTTGAGCGATTTACCTCTTTTGTATGATATGATCGGAGGCGGTTTGGAAATTGTTTTCAGCAGTGGCTGATTTTGGATGAGACTCCATTGTTGCATCAGTATTTGTTTTAAATTTTAAAGTGAAAATATAAAATGTGACAGGCCAAACACGGCTCCCGCTGGCCGCTAAATGTAAGCCTTCAGTCTGTTAACGGAGGATTTTACACTCTCTAGAGCCGTTACAGTAATAATCTTTATGCCATTGTGTTTGCTAGCTCTGTGGCATATTTCGTTAGGTTTATCAGCTCATGTTTGTCGAAAGATTCATAATAGCCTTTAAAAGAATGTTGTAGTATTTAATGTGTATCGAATCAGTGGATCTCCAACCGTCATCCTGTTTATCTGAAGTGGCGGTTAGTTCGTTGGATAACGTTTCGTTACCACAGTTCTCTAAGATCCGAGTCTTTTGAAGACTACTGCAGTCTCTAAGCATTGAGAGCGATGGTTTCTTTGAGTTGTTTTTAAGCTCCCCTTAGTTTGAGTGTTTGAAAGTCATTTATTGGGTACTCATGTTTCGCTTATATACATCGCCGAAAGTGACGCCACTAGAGTGGTTGTGATTTGCGTGCTGGGAGCTAAACTTTAACTCCATTATTTTTATCATCATTTTCATTTGTCACGGGTGTTTCAATAAACTTAAGCCCTTGGTCAGTTAATGTATTTTTTCTCCCTTTCTGTAATCATTCGCTTCTGCATTGCATTTTTTCTACGCTTTTTGCGTTTTTTATTCTTGGATAGCCTTTCTGCTTCATTGGGTTTAGCGACTGATTGTTCAGAGATGACTCTGTTGTACTTTTCAACATGTTTCATGTTTATTACGACAACAACTCGGAGGTCAGCGGAAATAAAGCCAAGGCGGAAGTCTGAAGTCTGAAGTCCCTCCTCGGCTTTCGTAAAAATCAGCCACTGCTGAAAACAATTTCCAAACCGCCTCCGATCATATCATACGAAAGAGGTAAATCGCTCAAAGACATACTCGTCAGAGCAAAACTTTAAAGGCTCACGCGTCGCTGCGCCGTAAACCACATAGGGAAGTCTGTGTAGGCATGTCTATGACGTTTTCAAGTCTGAAGTCTGAAGTCCGAAGTCCGAAGTCCGAAGTCCGAAGTCCGAAGTCCGAAGTCCGAAGTCCGAAGTCGGAAGTCGGAAGTCGGAAGTCTGAAGTCTGAAGTCGGAAGTCGGAAGTCGGAAGTCGGAAGTCGGAAGTCCGAAGTCCGAAGTCTGAAGTCTGATGTCCCTCCTCGGCTTTCGTAGAAACGAGTCTCTCCAGACCATTTCCAAGCAGCTCTGCGAATGTTGACAATGTTGGCTCCTGGTTGAGCAAAAAAAAGCCTTTGTATTATTTTGCCCAATCGGCGAACAGTAACTTCAGAGTCACTTTCGTGTGTTCTTGCACGGCAGTTTATTTCAATTTACATTAGAGAACCACAAAAAGTCGGGGAATCATTAGAAAGAAATGTATTTCAAGATCTGCCCAGACATTTTCACTTGGACTGATCAGAGGAATCGAAAATAGTGGCTTGTTTACCTGTTTGCGACGCATTGGCGGCCATTCGGCACACTCGTCTAGTCTGATCTCGTTTGGCACGTGCGGTAAAACAATGTACACAGCGCGAAAAAATTGCAGTCGGCCGAAAAATATTGAGATAAAGTCAGAAAAACGTATAATCAAACGTACAAGCCAGTACTTTCAATACTTTTAACCCCAAATAAAAATTTCAGAAAATTGAGACCTAAAAGCTTACATTAATCACTCATGTCATTTCTTTTTTATATATATATTTTTTATTTTCGGATATTTCGACCAACTGGAATATTCCCGTGCTGCAAAGAAATGCACGCAGTGCGGGCTAGACGAGTATGCCGAACCGCCCCCAATGCAAATTTATTTGCACAGGTAAACAAGACACAATTTATATTTACGATACCTCTGATCGGTCCAAACAAAAATTACCGTTGGATGTTAAGATATCTTTCTTTCTGACATCAGAAATGACTTCCGACTTTTTTTGGCTATCTTAAAGTTATGTTCATTAAAATAAAATATGGCCGATACACTAATCGCCGTATAAGAGCACACGAAAGTGACTCTGAAGTTACTGTTCGCCGATTGGGCAAAATAATACAAAAGATTTTTTTTTGCTCAATCAGGAGCCAGCATTCGCAGAGTCGCCTGGAAATGGTCTGGAGAGACTCGTTTCCCAGGGGCTCTTTTACTTTTATAGAAAACTTTCGCAGCTACGATTTTTGCCCGGTTTACTTCGTTTCGCCCCGACTAACTGCCCCTGGGTCTCCGAGGATGGATGCTGCACCTTCAATGTCACGTGACGATGCAAAAAACCATAACAAAGAGTTATTGGAAGTTCGCCGGGTTTCATAACCAGTCCCCCCTACTAACTATGCTCATATGTTTAGTGACAGTAAATCGTGTCACGCTATTTCAATATTTAGGGTTGATGCTTTTTTGGCCCGATCGGAGAAAGAAATGCTTATGCTAACGGGCGAAAAATTGAGAAAAACAACATTCACCAATTATTGAATAGGGCACTAAAAAGCCAAGGTGTCTTGATTTTTTGACGTTACATCGCCCTTCTTGGGCGACACCTTGTGATAGATGCTACGAAGTAGCTGTCGACGGTTGTAACCCTACTTAATCGATCGTTATCGGTTCTGGTTGTGTTGCTACGTCAGCTATTTGTTGTTCTTTTCAGTTCATTCTAATCTGCCCTCCAATCCTGTTTACCATGTACAAAATGCAAAACAATTCATACTCCAAAATGAGGTCTCGAGGGTAGTAAGACAAACAGCGTGAACAATGTCTATTGCCCACTCAGCTTTTTCGCTGGTCGCGTTAAAATAACCCTTATTTATAAGTCATGCTGTTTTGTTCATATCGCAGGTGGAGTGTTGTGCTTCAATATAAGCCTTGTGGAAGAAACGAATTATGAGGAGAAACGTACAGAGTTGGAAGGTGCAGAAAAATGGCGGCTTGCTCATAAGGAGCAGATTCCTTATTTACGAGCGGAACATTTAGAGAAGTCGAATTTATACATTTATCAGCGTATGTGAAGGCGAGGCATAAGTGCTGAACTTCAAAAAAGTGAAAGATGAATTCAATCTGTTCAAGTGATTAGTATTCTCGAGGTCCCTTACTTTCTACTGAGTTTGTATTAATAAAAGACTGTGTTCAGTTATCCAAGACTCTAAACTTTTATTATTGCGTTGCCCCCAGTACCCTGTTGAATATAGACGCTAAATGAATTATCTTCGTTCTTGGGAAGCAATGCGCGGTAGAAAGAGACTAAACTCAGGTAACTCGCAACGAAATCGAAAATGTTTCAGATGTTTTCGGGTAAATATTCATGTACGACTCCAAATTCGCACGTACGAGGTTTGTACAGGCCCGCAAATGATCCCGGGACCGCAAATGATCCCCAAAGTGGACCGCAAATGATCCCAGGACCGGAAATGATCCCCGGACCGGAAATGATAGCCTCCCCATAAAGGATGGAAAAGTGTGAACTCACGAATTTGGACAGTGGATTTAAAATTACATGATCCACAGTGATTTTAATACAACAGTTAATATATAGATTTAGGCAGGCCTAAAAGCGGAGCTCCCATTTATTAATTTATTTTGCTCGAGTTAATTACAGTCTTACAAATAAGTAGCCAACTATATTTCTAAGCTTATACAGTGGCCCATATAGGTACAAAATAATTTTAATCGCTCATGGTTAAACTTAAGAGAGCGTGCACCTAAGAAACTGACAAGTGAAAGCAAGGGACCGCGGACGAAAATGCTGCTGGTGTACGTAGGAGCTACTGACAGCTCTGATCAGCCAAAAATAAAATACAAAGACAATAAACTGCAAGGCTGACACTACGTAGAAATGAAAAGCCTTAACGGGACAACGACATGATAGAGCCCAAACTGAAAGCCAAAAATGCAAACTCTGGACAGCTGTTTCGACCTGATTGGGTCTCGTCAGCAGAGTGTATGCCGCACAGAATAGAACAACTAGCGTGAAGACAGTTGTCTATAAAGTGCTCGCTGGTAATGGCAATCCGAGAGGGCTCAAATTCGAAAGCCCGCCCATTGACAACAGCCGCGTGACTATTACTCAATAGGTCAAGAATTCGAAATATCATGTCGTTGTCGCGATAAAGACTTCACTTTAGCGACGGCCGCACTTTAGCGACGGCCGAAACCCATTTCTTGTTTTAGGCAACAGGTCTATGGTGTAGTTATGGGCTCCCCATTAGCCCCTGTTCACGCCAATCTTTTCATGGGACTCCATGGGAAGATATGTATAGAACAATACAAAGATTTCGAAATACTATTTTACCGTCGTTATGTGGACGACACATTTTGCCTTTTCCGCTCGGAGCAGGATGCCAACGAGCAGACTACGATCGTCGTGGTACACATTTTGGCTGTTTACCTTCGGATTCAACACCCCAGTATTCATTTCACTATGGAGTAGGATATTAACCACATTCTACCCTCTCTCGATTTGAAACTAGACAACAAAACCCCACGCCTCCCTGTCACCACCACTTGTCGCAAAAAACATTTTCAAGGGCGCGCGCTGCTTAGCAGTTTTTTGAGTTTTACACCCCTCAGCCATAAAATAGGGCTGGTCAAAACCCTCATTGACAGTGCATTAAAAACCAACAACACATGGCTGGGTCTGCACGATGACATTCAAAAATTGCTTGTAGTTTTGCGCATGAATCTCTTTCCCGATATCTTAAACAAGTTGATCTACCGCTATATCTCTAAGGGAGTAGAAGGGGGGGGGTGTACAACCCTAAACAGTGTCGAACACCTGGAATCGCCACTCTTCTATTTCAAGATACCTTACATTGGGCGGTTCACGGGTATAACACAGCATAGGGTGCCCAAACTTGTCATTCGATTTGTAAACCTGTTGACATCAAGCTTGTTCTTTCTGCCTTTAAAATTAAGAACTTGTTTAAAGTGAAAGATTCTCTCCCTGGTGGTTCCGTACGCGCATTGTGTATAAATTTTCTTGTGCGAGTTGTAATGTTTGTTACATCGGTGAAACAAGCCGACATTTTTCTACGCGCGTACACGAGCACTTATCATAGGACAGATCTTCCCATCTATTTAAGCATTTGCAGAATTCAGAGTCTTGTCATGCCTCCTGCTCGGCAGATTGTTTCAAAGTCTTAGACTATGCGGCTACAAGGTCCAAGTTAACCTGAAAGAATCAAGGGTACCAAGTTAAGCTGGACTCAATGTACATCAAACGGGAAAAGCCCGACCTGAATCAACAGGTCAAAAACATTAATTCTCAAAACGTTAAGGGGGGTGACTCTTAACTACCAATTTGTTTCTAAGGCAGGTTTCTAATTGCTATATTTTGGAAACAAAACCTCATACAGATAAGCTTTTTGCATGAGTTTGTTCTATTGAAGATTCCTCCTAGCCTGCGTAGCTGGCGGGATTTCGCGAGCGAGTGCTTTTTTTTAACGGCCTCATGCTTTGGTCTTGGCCGCCAAGCAGACTCGTGTCCGCTAATCCCGCCAGCTGCGCAGGCTAGATTCCTCCAAGAGTTTCAAGTCACGGTCATATTTAACGCGTCACGTGACCAGAACAGAATAAACCCTAAAACTCAAACGGCGGATAGATTTTAAAATCAGAATGAGCGTCAATGGGTAAAGAACGTCCACATGCGTAATGTGACGTATCGTTTTCATGAAATTCGCATTATTATAAGAGTTATGGGCTAACGTACACTCATATTTACAGACTTTCATCAGTAGCGTTTCCTTTTTCAGTGTAATCGGTAAAAGCATACGTCAGATAATAAAGACGGCTACGTTATCTCTGATTCGTAAGAGAAATCGGAACTTTACCTTGTTTCCATGGAGTTTTAGGGATTTTAAATTCTAACGCGCGGTTTGGGACTGGCACTAGTTTCGCACGCGCAATATTATATTTTTCAAAGCAGGTGTACCCCCAAACAAAATTCACCATTTAGCGTCACAAAAAGCTTCAAAATCGCTTGCTTCAAAGTACAGTCTTCAGCCATTCCTTAGCAACTGCTCCAGATCTGTAGTTAAGAGTCTCCCCCCTTAAGCTGACAATTAATAATAATAACGGATGAACCGTCGAAACATGTTTGTAATTAAAAAAAGTCGTTATATTTTGAAGATACTTAATTTTGTATTACCGTATTCTATACAAAAATCTAAGAAGGCGTTTTGCGATTTTCGAAAAATCGCTAAAAGTGGAAAATTTACCAAAAAATTACAATGGTAGTGACCGTATGAAAAAAAAGAACAGCTCTCGGTATCGCGATAAAGAAAACTTTCACGGCGACGAAAGGTTAGGGCGGTCACTGTCGCCGCAAAACAAAACAAAAAAATAGGCAGTCTATGACTACATGTGCCTAGTGATATGAAGAATAGTATCATTTGCAATGACTACATGATACAACAACAAGAAGAAACTTTATTGTAAAATAAGTATCAACTTTAACAATTTCAACTGAACAAGAACTTAACTGTAATTTTCAAAACTAAAGTCAACACAACGGTCTTCAGCAAGAGTGTCATTCAATTCCTTTCGTAAATGAGGTTGATGTCTTTAAACAAGCATGATGGTTTGAATCACCATATAACTGATGCGATATTGATTTAAATAAACAATCACCTTCGCCACCTACATCTAATGGCTGTAATCCATGTCTAAACATTCTATATCGCAATATAAAATTATGGTTGGTAAAAGAAATGGTTTCAAAAGTATTGCGAAACATAGGACCAGGCCGAGTTTAATTCAACATCACCTGATAATGACAGTTTGCGTTTAGCTACAGAATATCTTTCTCTCTTAACTTTAAATGCATAAAAATGTGAACTATAGAAACTATTTTCTTTGCGAATACACTTCATTTTCCAATGCTTGAAATATTTTGCAACTTTGTACAAAATAGATGAAACAGGTACATATTTCAACTCCATTTTCTTGAATTTGTCACGTGACTTTTTCTTTTTCAGCAAATTAATAATAGTTTTCATCTTGATCTGGGACGGCTCTCTTTCTCTCATCCTGCATTTAGCATGTTTTACACATAGTCGGGAGTGTCTGTGTTTTTCATTACATGGCTTACATTTATTTGACAACTCATTAGAACGAGGCTCAACTTTGATTGGTGCTTTCAAAGAAGTTGGGTTATTGTTGTTGTTTGGCACTCCCGAGGGAGTTTAGTTATGGCTCCCCGAAGGGACATTTGGCACTCCCGAGGGAGGTTAGTTATGGCTCCCGAAGGGAGGTTTGGCACTCCCGAGAGAGTTTATAGCACTCGCCAACGAGCAGACTACGATCGTCGTGGTACACATTTTGGCTGTTTACCTTCGGATTTGCTACTTTTGCATGGAAATTCCATCTTCTGATCGCTAAACAAGGCATATAACGACAACATTCGACAAGAAACGCTCGTCCACGGCCAGTGATAGAGGGAAGAATCATCAACACTTTCTTCAGTTTCTTTACCGATAAAGCAAGAAAATTCTCGAAAAATCCCTTCATGTTGCTAAGATCAAATTCTTTGAAAATCCACCGAAAGTTGAGCCTGGCTCTAGAAGAAAAGTAACATTAATTTATTGCGTTCGAGGAACGAGAACGCCACCTAATCATGTACAGCCAGGAAATTTTGAGATTTCGTGTGAAGTTTGTAAAAAGTCCACCCCGCTCGGTTTTTTAAGGGGTACTCGGCCGGGAAACTGGTACTCGTGGCCTCGTTTTCGCGTATCTCGTCTCGGCCGGAAACTGGTACGAACTCGACGTTGATTCGACGTTTTGGGGGAGTTGTTGACTTTATGGTTGTTCGTTTTGCTGTTGTTTTCTTCGCTCTGATCGGTAAGTTACGTACATTGAATATTCATTTGTCGTAGTATTGTTGACGTTGATGTAACGCAATTAATTGCCTTCTAATGTCTTCTAGCATGAGAGACTCTCGAACGCACTCCCATAATCAATGATTACTTCTAGTCTTTAACATAAAAACTTACCAACGTCGTTGAAGAAACGCGCAATGTGACCACATGAAGCGAGTAAGTGGCTGATGTCAAATTGAGCTTCCGATTATGACATGTTAATTAGACGCGCTCATTTACCAATGACGACTTACTGACACACACTCTCGCACGATAACATAGTGCCTCGGGCTCTACGAGCCACTAGGCACAAAAACCCTCTGGCACCCAGGGTAGGAAGTCTGCTAAACGGCCAATTGAAAATGTTAGATATGGTCCACACTGAAAAACTGTATTGAGACACCTTAACAACCTGACGAAGCTTCCACTGTAAACGAACTCTTGTGGAATCCTGAACTTTAATTGATGTCCAGAATAAAGTATGAAGTCTCGGCAAGATAAACCAGACGTCTTGTGTTAGTGAGAACTACACTGCTGTTGTAATTTGAATTTGTGAGGAACCCTCTATGTGTTTAATTTTAACTGATCGGGACCCCTCTTTGGAACCCCTGACTTTCTTGTTTGGCCGCCCCATATCTCGCGAACATGTGAGTTGACTTATGGCGGACATTGTGTTCGCAGTGTTTATCGTTGAGTTGAGTTGAGTTGAATGACTTTCAAGTTAATCAAGCCTTAGAGCAATTACAACAGCTGCCATTTCAAACGGAATAAAATCACTGCGCACGGCTCATGAGGCGCGGCATAGGGCAACGTTTGGGCGGGGTGCTGCGCTGGGGACTAGAAATCCCTACCCGTCTCAGCCCAAGAAAAGCTGAAATTTGCCAAACCATCTCAGACCAAGGGTTTTTGTGTATACCCCATTTTAGTTTGGAAGTGAAGAGGATGTTTCTATTTTAAAATTTTCTTATGTATTTTCGCACATTTCAAAACAACCTGATTTCGATAAGCAGAAAGATATAAATTTGACGTAATTTCCCCATTCAGCGACCCATGATCTCAGACTAAAAAGCCAAAATTGGAACCCTATCACAGGCCTAGAAAGTCAAAAATGGGACCCCAGCTGCACATACCCATAAAGCGAATGTAATGTACCACCAGGGCGCTAATGAGTACCACCCCCCGCCTGCCCGCCCGCCCTGTAAGGCAGGTATCAGCCAATGACTTCTGTAAACCATGCAAGGACCACTTGAACAAAGAGGGTCGTACAAACAAAGGAATTCATTATTAACAAAAGCGTTTTCCTGTCCAGCAGATGCTTGATTCTGTTAATTTGTTTCAGTTTAAGAAGACAATTCGAAACGGTTTTAGTGATATGTTCATTGTAACTGAGGCATGCATCGAGATGAACACCTAAGTCTTTAACAACAGGCACAGGTGTTAATTCTTTATCAAGCAGTCTTATACTGAATGATGAAAGTTTCTGCAAGAGTTGTGGGACTCCAACTGCTAAAACTTTAGTTTTGTCCGGATTGATCAAAAGAGAGTGTTTATTTATTTATTTATTTATTTAATTTTGCTTTATTGCCAACCACCGTCCTAGTTTTAATCTAATTTAACTTCGCTCAGCTCGATAAGCTTTTTAGTTTTTCTGAGTGTTGCTACCAATATCCTGTTTTAATTTATTTTTTTTATGAAGCATTGTATGAAGTCTTTTTTTGGTAATAAAGTTGTTGTTGTTGTTGTTGAGTGTTTACAGCACCACTGAGATATTCTCATGAGATCTTCGTTCAAGGCAGAGATAGACGTGGATAGTTCGGCAGGCGAGAAGGACAAATACAGTTTGCAGTCGTCGACATAGGAGGCAGATATACAACGTTTAGGAACAGAAAGGAGGTCGTTAACGTAGATTGTAAACAGAACTGGACCTAAAATAGAACCTTGCGGAACTCCGAACTCGAGTGGGAGTACTTTAGAAACTGCATCACCAACTCGAACGTACTGTTGTCGATCAGAAAGGTAACTCTGGAACCAATCTAACGCACACTGGGAAAAGTCGAGACTTTGTAGCTTGGATAATAAGATATCGTGTCGAATACTGTCAAATGCTTTAGACATATCTAGTAAAACCATAATCGAGACTTTCTTGTCATCCATAGCCTGGAGTAACCGATCCGTAACATTAACGTAACAGCAATATTGCCAAGTTACAAAAAGTCCAAAATTTCGCTGGACGAATTATTTTGGGACTAAGAAAGTATGATCATATTTCGGATGGGCTGCGATCATTGAACTGGCTTCCAATTAAAGATAGACTCATTCTAAACGATGCAACCATGATGCACAAATGTATTAACAATCTTGTCCCACACTATCTCGTCGATAAGTTTAAACTACGTTCTAATGTCCATAATAGACAAACTCGATCGTCTAGTGCCTTGGATATTCCCTTATGCCGCCTGTCAACAGGACAGCGCTCTTTTGCCTACAGAGGAGCAAAACTCTGGAACTCTTTAAATAGTACCATTAAGTCTTTAAAATGCCCCAAGAATTTTAGGCGCCATTTGGCAAATGTATTATTAGGTTAATTTTTTGCTTTTAGAATATTTTTTGACATATTTATTGTAATTATAATAATACTTATATTCTTAATTAATTTAAATTTAAATCTGTATTTGTAATTGTATTGTATTGAGCTGAAAAACCCTTTTTAGGGAGCATCAATAAAAGTATGTATGTATGTATGTATCTCTGGCACGATTCACGGACGAAAAAACTAACGAATCACGGATATTGAAATTTCATTTTCCCGAATCACGAAAATAAGTACTCTTTTATCCTGTTCTTACGCTACAAATAGTGTTTGACGTTACGATAATTATATGGAGGTCACATTTGAGGTCTCGCGTTTCAAAATCACGTAAAATAAAGTCAATAAAGTGGTGAAATCACGAATATCGGTTATTAATTCATTCTCTTCACGTTTCACGCAAAACCTTCTGGTCACGGGTCACGAAGAATAAATTTATTAAATTCACGTTTCACGAAAAAATAAAATCAGCTAATCACGCGTCACGAGAATACCCCTGTACGACCCTCAACAAACAGGAGCTGATTGTAGCTGAATCTTTGTGTAGATCAGGAGAGGGCACTGGACTTAACAAAACAAACTTTAAAATGCAAGGCTGATCAAACAGCTGTAAACAAATGGATCTGCCTCACTTTGAATTATCCTCCTGGAAAGACTGGTTGTATAGGCGATTTTCACTTCAGTATAGTCCACTGGACGGCATTAGCTCGCGGCTTTTAGGGAGATAATAGTTTACAAAGATTGGTTTTCTTTTTACTTTTAAATAACAAAAAAGTTATTCATTACAATAAAAGTTTGACATATATAACAAACTAAATGACGTCTCCATCTCTCCTATTTGATTCAGACGTCACGTCTTTGCGGGAAGTATTTTAAAAAGCTATTTCGACCACAGGTTTCCCAAGCTCAAAAGTCATCTTTTTGATGTGTTTTTGAGAAGTCGTTGTCTCCCCTTCTTTTTAGAAGGGGAGACAACGACTTCGAATAACTTCGCTAAATGACGTCAGAATGGCTTCAAATTCGGCACAAGACACAAGTAAGCGACACATTTGAGGTAGGTAAACTTTATTTTAAAATAGATAGTTATTTACCCGATTTTAGAGACTCCGTGATTTTCCCATACATTTCTCTATATACACAAGCTGTCGCATACACCACGTATGTAAAGTCGGGCGCTCGAAGGGCTCTCAAAAACACATCAAAAAGACGACTTTTGACCTTGGGAAGCCTGTGTTTCGACCTGTTTAATTCGCTCCTTTGATTTGAGGTCACGAAAGCGTGACGAGCAAGCAGACTGGTTCAAAGTAGGCTTTTCTTGAACTTCTTCTAACTATGGTCAGCTGACCAATTTTTTATTCACACTTCATCCTTCATTCACCTGGACAGTGATCGATGGAGCCGGTAAGTTTTACAAGCAATCACAATCGATCCAGGCTGCATTTTATGTGTTTCTTTACGAATTCGGCGTGGATTTAAAATTTTGCGGCGTTAGTTAGTTTGTCTTGGAATGGGTCCTTGGAATGGCATATTGAATTTTGATAAACTTGGCGTAACTTCGGTGTAAGGTGTACACCGATAATGCACCCTGGCAATCTAGGCTTTGACATCGAAATTAATAATGGTGGACAAGAAATTTATCACAAGACTGATACAGAAGAAGCGTATGACACACTGCTCTGTTTGCCCCCAGCAATGTTCTATTTTAATTTATAGGGGCCTGTTTCGACCAGCCTGCGTGACAGGCGCCTGTGTGGTTTTTGTCGCACGCTTCCTCATTTTCCAAATGTGCAGCCAAAACGCCAGCTTCGACCAAGTCAAATCCCTGTCCCCATCCCCACCCTCTGAGCATTTGATTTGTCCCCGAATAAGGGTATTTGCCGAGAAATTTTTTGTAGTTTCCGAATCCATTTTATCAGAACACACTCTGAATCCAGTTGTGTGAATGTTTTGCAAGAAAGGGACAAAACATGGCCATGGGGTAGTCCATATGCCATGGCGTGGGCCATGGCCTACTGGTAGTTAATTTCCTAAAAGAAAATAAATAAATAGACAGCCAATTTAAACAAATTTTGTTGATTTATTGCCCGCGGGGGGGGGGGGGGGGGGGGGGGGGGGGGGTACTCCCCTAAATTTCGGATAGGGGTGTTCCGCGAATGTTCTCAAACCCTGACCCTATTTAAGGATACAGAAAATGAAAATTAATACCCTTTCTAAGGCCCAAACCTGAAAATTGACACCCTATTCAAGGGGAAGAGAACTCAAATAATGGCTAACCGCGCACGGCAAAGCTCAAATCTTTCAAAATCGCTTAAGTTTCAACAGACCATTTTTTTTTCGTTTAGCTGGGTGTTTATTTGAGCTGATAGAATTTAGCTACCCTATCTAAGGATCAGACCGGGAACACAATGCGAAAAGGAACAAAAGTGATACCCTATTTAAGGACCGACAACCTCAAAAAATAGCTATATAGCCCATATATGGGAGTACTCCCCCCCCCCCCCCCCCGGATTTATTGAAAAAATCAACAAATTAATAATATGAATCATTTTAAAATGTGCTCAAACTCATTCAATATTCATGCAGTCAAAAGCGAATATATGACAACCATTTGGGTCAGGCAGATATGTCCAGGATTGAACGCTAATGAGATGCACGTTCCTCATGATAGGCATCACAAAATGTCCTCCTTAATAAAATTTCACCAAAACACACCGAATTCCGTCAAATATGAAGTAATATGGAAATGCCAAATAACTCGGTCAAACATGTCAAGTACTTATTAAACAATACTTGCGTTCCGACATAAGTGTGTTTTTCATGTGAGACCAAACAATCACATTTTGATTAGATGTTTTATTGATTATCACAAATCACGGAAACAATGCAATAAAAGAGAAAAAAATGTCACTGCATAATATATTGTGTATAATGTTTCATGTCAAAAACTCAGGCTTTGTGCTTCATCACGGTTCCAGACGCCACAAAACAGATAAAAGCACTAATGGCCTATGCATGGCCTCATACAGCCTCATGCTTCTGGAACCCGTGTTGAAGCACTCTTCCTTGTTTTTGACACATCACTCCGAGGAATTGTGCATGCTATGATTGGTCAATCAAGTTCACATCATGCTTTATTAAGTTATAATTAATGCACGTGGCTCACATCACAAGATTATGAGCATGTACATGTACAATTTCCTTAAAATTTTATAAAAAGAAATTAAAAAAACTTGCATTGAGTTATATATTTAGCACTTGGGAATTTTTAAGAACACTCAAGAATACTGTGAGAAGTGCTCACTTGGCTGCACTTCTTGCTTCTATATGCACTTCTCTCATGTTCTTAAAAATATTTCCAGCATACTAATATACAACTCAACAATGCACTGAGATACATAACTACACTTAGAGTCAAGCTCACGGGTCAGGATCTATGACTGATTACTACTTATTTAAATCATTATGTAAATCAAGACCAGGTATCCACACCTCCTTCAGCATTACGATTTTCTTTGTGTAAACGTGAATTATTAATGAATTGAGAAAGTATTTGGAGATGATTTTAGGTCCTGTGAAAGACAAATCACCAGTTCTGATACTTTTTATGGATGGAGCATTCCAACAATCTCACACCACGTGAGGCAATAAAATGAACTTGGCCAAAGTCATAAGATACATGTAGCTGTCAGAATGGATCTGAAAATTTGGCATTGACGTCATCATCCCGATCATGAACAAAAAAGCAGTAAATAAAAAGTTAAGATCAATAATAAGAAGTGCCAAAATGTTCAACAAGATTCATTCGAACCATATTCTTGATAAATTTAAAAATCCCCATGGCATAGGTTATGTATGGTCTTCCCTACCCTGTTTGCCATGAAGCGGTTTAACAAGGTCATCGCAATTACAAAATGTATTTGGTTAATTGCTTTAGTTTGTAAAAAAAAACATCCGGAAACATCTGCTTCATATGCAGATGAAGTCAGCACACATTCCTTCAGAAAATGTCTTTTCAGGTCGCCATGCATGCCAATTATGACATTCATGAATTCTAACTAATGGCAATTTATTCATTTGCAATGTTTACAGGATGAGAAGCAGCAAAATTTGCAACACTTCCAAGATAAACTATGGCTTTCAGCAGGTGATCAATTGATAACTGATGATGTAAGGTGTGAATATGATGAATGGGCAGCAACATATGATCAGGTACCTACTAGTTGTTAAATCTATTGTTGTTTATAAAATTTTTAAAGTGCCCCTGTGATCAAATTTTCGATTTGTATTTTTTTACATGTTCGTGTACAACTAGACGTCCTTATTCATCTTGCCAAATTTCAATCCATTATGAACATCAGAAGTAATTTTATTTTAACATTTAATTCCGAAAATTTACGGCCGCCATTACAAAACCCTGTTCCAAGGTTTGGTTGCGAATGGGGGAAAGTGACGTCAAAGGCTCAAACATACCTCACGGGTTGAAATTTTAATAACAATCAGCATAGAAAATTGCACGAAGAACACGTCCAAAGTTTTTGTTCCTTTTCGCGTGATTTTGAACACTTGTTGTTATTCTCATTTCAACCCGTGAGGTATTTTTGAGCCTTTGACGTCACTTTCTCTCTTTTGCAACCAAGGCTTGGAACAAGGTTGATTAATAGCGGCCGTAAATTCTCTGAATTAAATGTTAAAACAAAATGACTTCTGATGTTCATAATGGATTGAAATTTGGCAAGGTGAGTAAGAAAGTCTAATAGGACACGAAAATGTAAAAAAATGAAACTCAAAAATTTGATCACAGGGGCACTTTAACATGTTGGACTCTGATTCAAATGACTTGGGGGAGGACTCGCATATATATGAAAGGGACTAGGATGCTGGTCAGAAAATTTGACTTAAACCCCTAGCCTAAAGGGGACCAATCTGGGTGTTGTTCAAGCATTTTCATGGTGCTTGCAAAATGAAGCTAGGAATACCTAGGATTCTCAGGTGCGGATCCCGACCGGTTTCCATCGTTTTACGGAAATCAGTCAGATTTTAAAATGGGTGACTAAAAATACCTGGACATGGCACTTCAGGGCACCATAATCTAAACAATTGTTTTTTGTAACTTGGCCTCGGATCACCCCTTCCCCTAACCTTAACAGCTCACGCCTTTGGTGCTCATGTTATTGGAAAACGGTCACTATTTTCCCTGGATTTGTGCCTGTTCTATTATCAAAAAATTGCTAGGACCTGTTTAAGCTCAGTTGGTAGAGCACCAGTCTATCATGTGGGAGGTCGAAGGTTGATTTTCAGGTAAACAGTGATTCAATTACCCCATCCTCCCAGACCCCCCCCCCCCCCCCACCCAACCCCTTTTTACGCAGGCTACCTCTGTTAATTGGGTGGTAATTAAGTGTTTCTTTTGTACTTTCAGTACATACAAGAACCTAATATCCAACTGACAAGGCCAGTAGCTCAGTGTTTCGATGCTGAGGTGATCAAGTTGTCTGGAGATATTGACAAAGACAATTTTAAAATCCTTGATGTTGCAGTTGGGACTGGGTTACTTGGCACAGAGTTGAGCAAGCATGGATATCGAAATATTCATGCCCTAGATATGTCTCAGAAAATGTTGAACCAAGCAAGAGTAAAAAAAATATACAAAAAATTCATCTGCACTACCATGACTGATCAACAGATACCCATCATTGCGACAGGAGAGTATGACGCATTAACATGCTGTGCTTCTATGGGAGCTGGGCATATCGGGCCCAGTGCCTTGGAGGAGATGATTAGAGTCATAAACCCTGGTAAGGAAAATGTTTTCCTTTTGGGACGATCCATTGCAAATCATGGGAAGGGGGTAAAAATATTTCATTGCATGGATTAATTTTCTTTAACCTGAGTTGTCTGCATGGTTTGTGTGCATATATGCATGACTTCAAATTAGTTGCCATTGGCCATGGGGACACTGATACTTCAGTTGAAAGGACATCAACACAACCCACCTTGCATTGGTCTCTTCAAAGGAAAAGGTATAAACAGGTTTCGATTATGTTTCTAGGCCTCAATAACTGATCGATGTCTTTGTACGGTTGGTTACCAACAGAACTGAGTGTTAAGTTAAATATATATACAAAGGCCCACTCTCATAATTTAGACCCCACTTTTTAGAGCAAGATAAACCTGTTAATGTTTTGAATGCAGGAATCTGTTTTGGATGGTGAACTGCATGCAGGATTTTTGGGGGATAATTGTCACCCTCCCCGCCTCCTGTGACTTCTCCAGTGAGTCCGATTATTACTGAAAATATCCAAAAAGTGTCATTTTAAATCATTTGTTTCCAAATGTTCTGCAGTTCAGTAACAAAGCAAAAGTAACCCTTTTGATGTAAGGTAAAGGTAAAGTCTGCATATGAGCCAAGTGGCCCATCAGGCCGGTGCTTATCCCCGGTTTCCGTAGCATGAAGCGACTAGGAGTATTTCTACTCCCCCCTGGATGGGATGCTAGTCCATCGCAGGTTTACCCCCAGCAGTAAATTCGCCGGTACTCATTTATACACCTGGGTGGAGAGAGGTACTATGAGAGTAAAATGCCTTGCTCAAGTGGCCCATCAGGCGGGTGCTTATCCCCGGTTTCCGTAGCATGAAGCGACTAGGAGTATTTCTACTCCCCCCTGGATGGGATGCTAGTCCATCGCAGGTTTACCCCCAGCAGTAAATTCGCTGGTACCCATTTATACACCTGGGTGGAGAGAGGCACTATGAGAGTTAAGTGTCTTGCCCAAGAACACAACGCAGTGCCCCGGACAGGGCTCGAACCCGGACCGCCCGATCCAGACTCCAGCACACTAACCATTAGGCCACCGCGCCCTCCCTTGATGTAAGGAAAGGTAAAAAAGGTAAAGTCTGCGTTCGAGCCTAGTGGCCCGTCAGCCCAGAGTTTATTTATCCTGGTTTCAGTAGCATGAAGCGACTAGGAGTATTTCTACTCCCCCTGGATGGGATGCTAGTCCATTGCTGGGTTACCCCCAGCAGTAAATTTGCCTGTACCCATTTATACACCTGGGTGGAGAGAGGCACTGTGAGAGTAAAGTGCCTTGCCCAAGAACACAAAACAATGACCCCAACCAGAGCAGCCATAGTCCAGCGCACTAACTGTTAGGCCACCGCACCTCCCTGATGTGAGGAAAGAAATGTTAATTAATCATTCAACTGAATGTTTCAGGTGGTCTACTATGCTTCAGCATTCGATTCATGGATTACCCAAACTACAAAGAGAAAATATTAGAGCTAGAAGAAGCAGGAAAATGGAAGCTTGTCCAACAGGAAAAGGTTTCTTACAAAATGAAGGAACTTGTTGAAGAGATTTACTTGCTTGTCTATCAACGAAGCTAAAGCTGATGCTTGGTGAATTTGCTATAAATATATGACACTGGCTGAAAGTACTTCTTGTTCAATTTATATTGAAAAAAAGTCAACTCTACAATGGATGCACCTAGGGTGGAAACAGCTACCTGTCTTTGAGGAAAGTGGTGTAACCAACACAGGAAATTCACAACACCGGCTAAAACAGATTCTTAAACATTTCATTCCACCAGGTTTACTGTAAACTGAAAACAAATCGTACATGTACCTCTTATTAACCCTTTCAGTGCGAAAGTCGACTTTTTTCGACATTTGGAGGAGTGGTCATTGAACCACTTGTGACGTCATCAGTTTACATGTCAATCAACTTTTCAGATGAGCAACTGACACAGCGTGGATTGATCTTTCCATAGGACCATGCATTTGCTATATCGACTGCATTCTGATGGAGCTAAGCGAAAAAAACAGGCTGTGTTTTTGTTGCAAAATCGGTGCATAAACAGGCCAACACACCTGTAATTGATCAACATCCCCTTTTCAGGGTTTACCGATGATTTTGTCCAAACTTATCCTGCCAGAAAGAAGGATGTGAAGAGTAGAAAGGAATGAGGATAAGAAAGCAGGAAAAAAAAAGAAGGAAAAGGAGCAAAAAAAAAAAACAAGTCCAAATTTTGGCTTATGCGCATGCACCAAAGTGAAAAATTGTACATTGTTACACGGAATCTCTATCAAAATGTTTCTGCGATGTAAAAAAGTGCTTTTATAGCAAAGTTTGGGTAAAATTAGCATCGTAACAACAAAAATTGGGTTAAACGGTTAAAAAAACGCGTTTTTGGGGGGAAATTTAGCAGTGAAAGGGTTAATGGGGTTGACGTTCTTAGAACTGTAAGATACTGCATGACCAAGTTTCCCCCATCAATTTATGACACAAATGCTAAGAGTGTAGGCCATAAATTGACAAGAAAATGTGAGGACCCATATATATCTGACAGTACAGAACAACAAAACAAGGAAAAATAACATCTGCATTTTATCTGTGCTGAAAGAAAGAAAACAATAAAGTTTATTTGAGTCAAGTGCATGGGAAGCAAGTCGATAAATTTTACCAATCATGGCGTGCTTTAGGCGAGTGTGTATACCAAGAAAATACAAGTGACAAGTGGGATATATATTCCATGGTATGTCACAAGAAAGTGTTGCATAACTATTTTATACCGCACCATAGAAAATACCCTTACTAAATTTAGTCGGGAATAAGATCGAAGCGCACAATGGGAAGGTTGAGTTTATCTTACATCAAATATACAACGGCTTTCCTGTATTCTGATTGGCTGTATTTTCTATGGCATGGTATAAAATAATATAGCATAAGTTTGTCAGGTTATAAGTCGGTGGTCGCTCAAAAGGATCTTCAACAAGAACTAAATCAAAACTGTCCCACAGTTTGTTGTTACATCACAAGATCATTAATGACAAAACAGCAATGCCCAATTTTTGAACATTTAGTAGTATTTTTAATGAAGAGCACTTCAAAAGTGACTAAAACAAGTTTAGAGAAGTATAGGTGTTTGTCTAAAGAAAGTTTATGTACAGGCGTGAAAAAAAAAACACGCAGTTAAAAAGAGTTGACTGCATATACTTCACTAACAACTTTAATTTACATTGTACAATTTATTGTAAATTGAGTTGCGTAAAAACACTGTAAACTGAGCGAGAGGGCTCTGCACTCCTCTGAATTCATATGCGAAGTTAAGTTGAATTCTAGTTCTAAGAGGTCTATAATATATATTATTGTATTAGTATATCTTTGACTAGCAAATACAAAGAATTTGTAAGGGAAAGGCATCTCTTTTAATTATTATTTTGTGTTCATATTTGTAACATATATATTTTGAATGAACATTCAACAGAACAATAAAGATTTTTTTCTTTGCTAAAAAAAATAAACAATAAATATAATTAAAAATAATAAATCATTCTCCACTAAAAAATTGAAAAAAAAAAAAACTTTGGTTTGTCAATATTTTTCAAAATTTTTTACAACTCGAGACTAGTTTAGAAATTTCAGCTGTAATAATATCATCATCCCATTCATGTCCAATAACACTTGTACATAAATGGGTATGATTTACCTAATTAAGTCAGCTCACAATCTGCATCCATAAATTAAAGAAAACACACTAGTCAATCTCAGTTGACCATCTCTGTAGATCGCCTCTCATTATCCGATCACAATAGGAACTTGGCTCATTATAAACATCATTCAAGTGGCACCAGGCACAGATGGAATGGATGGATCTTGACTTTGATGAATTACATTCTGTTGTGTGTATTAGACAACCCTCTTGAGAAGGGAGTTTACCCACACTATACTACAAGCAGAGCCTCTCTTAAGAGAGGTTACGTCAGCATGGTGGAGTTTAATCACCAGGCTAAATTATGAAGAAGTGTGATAAGGCAGATCATGCAATATGGTAAGATAATCATGCAATAGATAACCTAATGTTGTATGTCATCTTTTCTTTACATATTAATCTAAAATACTAATATATTATAATTTTTATATAATAACAGCTGTATCTTACATGTAAAGCTAAGATTGTGATTGCTTAAAATCATGTCACGAAGATTCTTTTTAACATTCCTTATTACTGAGCAAATCCAAAAAGCATGATCACTTGGATTCGACCTTGTTTGAACCAATCAGATGGTAGATCAAATGCAATGGGATAATTACCTTGAATGATCAGATTGGTTTTCCCTTGTGGCATTCTACAATATAATAACTCTAGTGTTTATGCTTTTCAGATTCACACTTTCATGGTATGGCTCTCATGGAGAAAACTGTAAAAAGAAGGACTGTTTCACCCAGGAGGAGGGGGACTAGATGCCACTAAAGGGGATGCTTGTCAAAAATCTTATTTTGGGACCACTTGGTGTTCCATGTCAAATTCTCACAGTTGCTTCATATTATTAATGGTACCTCTTAAGGTACATTATCCAAAGTGACTTTTTTTATTTGTGGCTTTATAATACTTTAAGTAAGCCGCAAATAACCAGAACTAATTATTGCCAAGAAATGATTTTTGTTGAGAATTATGTGGCTCTTGGGTGGCCAGTGTAACTTACCACTCATCAGTAAGTCAGTCTACATTGGTAAACATTTACTTGAACCACACCCCAAGAACTGAATTTTGATACCTTTTAGGGGTGTTTTTCAAAATTTCCATCACACATCCTCATCATTTACATGTAAATGTAACCATTCACTTCACCCCACTGGGTGCGTCAGTATACACATGGCCAGGATCTCTCTCTGCACCCTTTGCCGTCACTGTTTCATTAGCAGGTTGGTTAATCTGTTCGGCCAAGGTTTTCATGGACATATGCCTTAAGACCCTGTCCTGTCGAGTATAACATGAAGGACATGGCCGCATCGATAACTGACTGCGGTAACCAGCCCTATACAAGAGAAAGATAGTAAATGATAAATTAAGCTAATAGTTAATAAGATGTCAGTACACTATCAACATTTCAGATCCCAGCAGTGTCACATATGAACCTAGTAAATGGCCTAGCTAGCTCACCATGACCCTCTGTAGCTCAGTGGATAGAGTGCCCCCAGTGTTTGGGAGACCATGGGTTCAATTCCAGTACGTGTCAGTGATTCAAATTTTGTTGTTGTCCCAAGCTTGTGACATAATTATTATGAACATTAAATATTTCTCGCATTCAAAACGTCAGTGGTGAACAGTTAGTGGAAGAAATTACGTTAAGGAAGATTTTTGAGAAACTCAAAATTTTAATATACACTGTACTGTTTCAGAAACACATAATTAAAATAAAATGTGATGGCTTTATACTGTGCATTGCTAACTGTGTTTACCTTGAGGTCCACATTGAACAGCCACACATATTCAGTTCTGTTGGGATTACCCTCGGCTTCCCTGATGGCCCAGCCACCAGGACCATTTGAGCCCCTGAACAGAGGAGAGAAATAAATAAACAGTAAGGTTTAGCAACAACAAACTGAAAATTGGCACCTGGGATCAGCAAGGAGACAAGAATACCCAAAGAAACTAACTATGTGCATAGGGGAGCAGGGATAGCGCAGTGGTGAGAGCACTTACTTCCCACCAACGTGGCCCGGGTTTGATTCCCAGACCAGGCATCATGTGGGTTGAGTTTGTTTCTAAATTCCAATTCAATCGAGAATTCAAGAGCCAGTCACAAGTACTGTTACATGCTACCCTTGTTAAACAAAGTCAATTTTATTTGTCAAGAGCATGTGGCATGGACGATGTTAAATTCATTGCCTTGTATCGTGTAATATCGCATTTTGTGTGGGTCAGCAAGCCATTAACTGTGCACCTTTAGCATTCTTATGTGCCTCCCAGTTCTGAAGCAATCAGTATCTAAGGGCCTGTCTATACAAAGAAGAGTTTTCCCTGGTAGCAGACCTACCCTCTCCCCTGAGCTATCTTTTACTGAGCATTCATAATTTTTTTATGAGAAAAGTCGTTCCTGCCAACCCGACTTGACCCTGCAGGGTCACCCTCCCCCCCCCCCCCCCCCCAACTTTGTGATTAATGCCATATAAGCAGTTCACAGTAATGTAAAACGAAATTCATCAAAGGCTCTCATTTGGGGTGTCTCAGTATGGAGGTACCTGCCACAACCCGCCCCCCCCCCCCCCCCACCACCCTGTCACTGCTCTAACTTTTGAATTTGCTACAGAACTAGTTCGAAAACAGACCGAGGTAACAGAGGTGGTTTGCATACCTTCAGACAACAAAGTACCCAAAGATTCTTTTCTGTACCAGCTACATGTACAATAGCATACTTTATAGCTATTTTTTTAAACATCTATTTTTTAGTTTCTATCATGGATACCAAATTGCCTGCTGGGCATAATTTTCATTAGGAAAAACTGAATCCCTACCTTACATGTTCCTTTTTAGGTGGCATTTCTTCGCATTCAACTGCCACGTTACAAGAAACAAACACATCTCCTCGCTTCTCCCAACGACGCAGATTAACAAAATCACTGAAAAGAATAATGCAAAAGGTTTCTTCAGCAGGTTATCTCAACAGCTGCAGTGTGTCACAATCACATGTAAAGCTTTCAAGTGAATGTTGACGGTAACTTTGGACAGTTTCAAGGTCTGCAGCATTTGACAAGAAATGTATAAATTTGGTGTAAAAGCTTCTGAAAATTGTTCTAGCTGATCAGATTAATTTTTTTTCTTTTTCAGTTTATCAAAAGTACTGCCACAAAAAATGAACTTCCAAGAGGGGGGAGGGGGAGGGGGGACAGGGGGGCTTAATACAGCTTTTATGGTACACTGGCCTGGTGTGAATCACAAGCACATGAAATAAATGCATTTAGTTTGGATCTCTTTGCCTTCTTCTCTATTTACTGGTCATTTTCTTTCATTTGTATTTAAATTAAACTGTTTCTGTTAATTCTTGCAATTCAATACAATATGCCGCCTTTGCTCTTTTCATTTTGACATTGTAGCGTCAACATCCTATTCATTTTGTATTTAATTTCATTATTTGTTTCTGTACCCATGTTTGTTTTTGTGTGTTTATTTCTACATATAATTCTATCAACTTTTGCTACAATTATAAGTCAACAACAAGTCCATATTTTGAGCACAACTAGTAATTTCCACATTTTGGCCCACATAAGCATTTCAAGGTAAATTCAGAAAATTTTTGTTCTCCTATGTTCTAAAATTGTACTTACCGACTAGCAACCATTCCACCACCCGCTTCACCAGTGGAATTATACACAATGTCTGTATGTTCATCAATTTGACGTACAACCTAAAAAATTAAAATAATATTTGTTGAGTAAATCAAAATGTAAAATTACTCCCTCTACATGATCATCTGTTATATTATTATATTAAAGAAAATAAAATATCCAAATTCAGAAATTCTTAAAGGAGCCTTGTCAATTGGTATTTTATAAGTCATTTAAAATCTCTGATTACTCTCAAATTGAAAAAAAAAACTCAAAATAATAGTTTTCTAATGTAAAAAAAAACACCAGCGGACTAATAAAACCCCAAAATAAACAAGGATTGTGTGGATTGACAGAGATTAAGACGGATTACGAATGACAAACTTGAAAAAATTTGCCATTTTTTCAAGATGCGTTGTCCATGACATACATGTGGCTCCTTTAAGGTGGTTTACTACAGTTTTGAGGGGGTAAATGAGCCCAGCTTTTAACTCTTTTGTAAATGTACAGAAAAGTTTTAGCTTTCACTTATTACTGTTTGTTGCATTCTACAACCAATATAGGAGACATCTGAGCAATATAGATGCTAATAAACAGCCAAAATGAATATCCGAGTGCTTAAGAGGAGACTGGGCACTAGTAATTTCAATGGCGTTTTCCTCAAAATCTGCCCGTATGACCCTGCCTCAAAAATTCAGAAATTAGAAATTGAACCAGATAAAACATTCATGCAAAATAAACTGAAAATCTGTAACACACCTTTTTTGCAAAATAGGAAAATGTGGTTTTTTGACTTTTTAAAAAATATCTCAAAATCTGTCTTACCGATTTTTGAAAAATTTTGGCTATTGACATGATTCACACCAAAAAATTAATTGTGAAAATTTCATTATGGGTTGTACGGTAGGTTTTTGAGAAATTTTGAGCCGAAGTCAGGTTTTTACGACCTCCGTTGAGAAATGAATTGTGCATGCCCTTTTATTTGAGCGCACGCTCATATGACGCCACAAGTTATGAGCGATGAAAAAAGCGAATTAGAACTTCTCTGTCGGTTGTTTATCAACCCATTTGTAGTATTGCTTTCGTCCTATGACGTGCCTAAAACTTTCTGAAACATCCTGAAACTTTTAACTTTCAAATAAAGGGCTGAAACTTGTTTTCGTTTCTTTAAGTGTTGCTCGCGAAAGTTTTACGAGAGCGAGCAATATTGATGTCAGGAAGCTGAATCATAGTGCACGCTCTTGCCTTGTAAAAACTGTAGTAAGCCACCTTAAGCATCAAAAATTTATATACCTTGCAAATTCAGAAATCAAGTCATTCAAAAATTCCCACATCACCATTCTGCTTCAAAAGAGTAAGGGACATATAGTCCTAGTATTATTGTGGGTCTGGCCTGCTCACAAGTATTCATGGGTTGGGTGGGTGCATTAGATTGCCTATCCCCCCCCCCCCCCTCCCTAAATGCAAATTGTCTGATCTCATCCCCACTTGAACATATACATGGCAAATGCTCTCTTACTAATGAACCAAAAAATCATGGTAGTTGTATTCAGTACTGCCAAGTCTATGACAAGTTTTGTTGAATACAAGTACCACCAATTCCTGTATGTTTCATAGAGGGAATTGAGCATTTATATTGTCTTAAATATGCACATAAACACCTAGCTAGGCACAATTATTTAATTCCAGTTTTCTAAAAACTTGAGTCACAAAAGTTTGGCTCTTTGTAACAGTATAATTTCCTTTAATTTGCTAACTTTAAAGTTTCTACCAACCCTTACTTTTCACAATCATGTTAAAAACAAAATGAAATGACGTTGAAATGTTGTTGAAGTTCTGCTTTCCGTATCATTGTTTTGACACCAAGGCTGCAAAATTTGACAATGAGATTATTTCTCCATGATGATCAAAGGCACCCCCAAATAAAAGCATAATATGTTATTTCTCCACCACTACAGTTATGAACACAAAACTCACACAGGAATGGGTTATGTTTCCTCCCCATTTAGGAGCATCCTCGGGATGTAAGATGACTAAATTAAACACATCCTCAGCTTTAGCATCTAGAGAAGACTAAAAACAAGAACAAAGTACTACATTAGTAGCTAGATCACCTCACTAAAAATACTTCCAATCACAATTAACTTAAAAAATAATAATAATAATAATACTGTAATAATAAATAATAATAATAATAATTGATAATAATAATAATAATAATAATAGCTTTTATTCATGTATGATCAATGTGTTACATAGCTGATGTGGTTGTGTGGAAAAGTTTTCAACCAAAATGGTTTTAAAGTTTGCTGTTATTTTTCTGGCTAATGCCTCCAGGGCTGCAGCCAGACTTCAGAACAAGACAAGGTAAGGTTCGAGCACCAATTAAGACACTAGGGGGGGGGGGGGGGGGTCCGGGTGTTGAGGCCTCAAATGTAATAAATGTCCCTAAATGTAATAAAGGTCCTAAGTGTAATAACTTTTGGTCCTAAATGTAATAAAGGTCCTAAGTGTAATAACTTTTGGTCCTAAATGTAATAAAGGTCCTAAGTGTAATAACTTTTGGTCCTAAATGTAATAAAGGTTGCAATTGTAACAACCTTTGGCCCTAAAATACAATAAGGTCACTGACTGAGCCACACATAACGGTGAATAGCCAATTTGGAAGCCGCTAAATGGTGGCCGCGTCCGCTTAATAAAACTCTAATTTATCTTTCATATCGGGCTCTTTCATCGTACTGAGGTATGAAGAGCTAATTCCATGTTGCAGTAATCTCACAACACGCCTAAAACAAAATAACAACCAAAAGGGCAAATCTACATCCTAAAGTCATTAGCTTAATTTATGCAAAAATTAGTCCTTTTTTAAATGATTTTTTGAGGAAAGAAAAACGGGATTCGGCAAAGCGATGACAAAAAGTTCGGGATGCGGGAATCGCGTGAAAAAGAAGCGGGAATGCGGGATCGGGACCACCCCACCCCCCCCCTTCCAAAACCCTGATAAAGCGCACTTTTAACTTCCAAATGAAGTATTAGATAAGATAATAGACTTTGCATTAACTGGAACTGAGTTTAGTGTTATCACTACCCATATAGTTCCCTTTGTCAGCTTGGTGATCGCCTTAAACGACTTACAAGTCATTATATCTGTCGGCTTTCATAAGACAGTTACAACCATCGGGTCACTGCACGTAATGGCTACAATATAGCATGCGCAAGTTATGCAAAGAATTTGGCCCAAGCAGCGGACTTTTATTGGCTCTTCATTAAATAAATAATAGCAACTCCGAAATGGATCAACGCGTGGGTAGAGCTACTGCTTACAGGAACTGGAACTTGGATGTTTGTCACCACTAGATGGTGGAAAGTTTTGTTTTTACGTTTAGATAAGAAATCAGAGAGGCATGTTTGCTCGATCTTCAAACTCCCGTCCGTTTCTTTTTGGTTTAAATACTGATAGTAATTAGTTGTTTCCTTTATGTACTTATAGTTCTTGTTACTCCCATTAATTCAAGATAAATCAATACGTAGTTGCCGTATTACTTTGAATCCTTGCATACTCAGTAAATAGACTATAAATTGTAGACTTAGAATATTAATATGATCGAGCATTAACTTGACATTGGTCAAATGTACTACTCTTGTTTTACACTGAGTGACTACTGTTGTTGTTGGGCACTGGCGAATAAGACGTGCAAAATAAAGTGAAATTAGGACACTTGCTGAAAGCCTTCCATTTTATTGGATTCTGACTATTTTATATTTGATACATTCTGATCGGTATCACCGAAGTACTTCTTGAGTTTTTTGGCCTTTGTATAAAAAAGTGCAAAAAGGCCAAACAGTTAAATCTTATATATTTATCACAATGACTTCATGTTGAGCCGAAGCTAATTGCTATTATTATACTCGAGGTAGACCTTTGTTTCATTTAGAGTCAAAAGTTATCACACTTAGGACCTTTATTACATTTAGGACCAAAAGTTATTACACTTAGGACCTTTATTACATTTAGGACCAAAAGTTATTACACTTAGGACCTTTATTACATTTAGGGACATTTATTACATTTGAGGCCTCAACACGGGTCATGCCCACCCAGAAAATTTTGAAATCTAGAGGCTCAGAAATGCTCTTTTAGTTATTTCCCATGGCATTTTTTTCAATTTTTTGGGGAATATTTCCTCAAGGCCAAAATAAACACGAGGCAAGTGCATTGTCTTGCCTCATGGTAGCAACGCCCTCACATAACAAACCAGGAAAAGCCACAGTGCCACAGTGCTTTTCGCTTATCCAACATGAGTAAAATCTAAGAAAAAGGAATTGTTTCCTTAACTATTCCCAATGGACCAGTAAAATTTGTAATATAAGATTGTACAGGAAAGTCTGCATACGAGCCTAGTGGCCCATCAGGCCAGAGCTTATGCCGGTTTCCATAGCATGAAGTGACTAGGAGTATTTCTACTCCCCCCTGGATGGGATGGTAGTCCATTGCAGGGTTACCCCCAGCAGTAAATTCGCTGGTACCCATTTATATACCTGGATGGAGAGAGGCACTATGAGAGTGAAGTGTCTTGCCCAAGAACACAACACAGCGCCCGGCCAGGGCTCAAACCCAGATCGCCCAATCTGGAGTCCAGTGCACTAACCATAAGGCCACTGCACTTCCCATAATATAAGATGGTGCTGTTTCAATAATATAATATTGAACAATTATTCACCGAAGTGGAGGTGAATAGTGGTGGATATTTACCGAGCCGCGAAGCGGCGAGGTAAATATCCACCACTTTCACCGACACTAACTAACGGACCAAAACATTACTTTCGGTACACAAAGCGACGTGCGAAGCCATTTTGTTTCTTTTCGGCTGCTCGGAGGTGATTAGTACTTTGCTAATCACCTCCGAGTTAAACAAACAGCGTGCACGGAAAGCACTATTCACTTGTGTGGTATATACTAATTCATAATATTCTTATATTCATTTATGAAAATTATTTATGGAAAACAGTACAACCCCTTGTTAGGTTGTCATGTCATGTTGTGTCTTGTTATGACATGACAGGGCATGACATGTCAAGGCATGGCATCACATGACACCTAACAAGCAGTTGTGCTGTTTTCCATAATAATTTTTTAAGAATAAGAATCTGAACAAAATGGACAACAGAACTCCTCCACATCAAAACTCTTTACCTTTAATCGGTAGATTTTCTTTCCGCTTGAAATCACTCTACTTTCAACAACAATACCGTCCTAAACAAGATTTTAAGATACAACAGTGTTCATTTAAACAGGCATTAAGAGATATTCGTAAAACAGAACAACACTTCCTTAAATGTTACTTCATAATAGCATACCTTAACTTTTTCAGATTTCCAGCCATCATTGAGGCCCATTAATTGCCAAGTTATCTCTACTGTTTCTTTTCCTTTTTGAACAAATTCTTGATCCTTTACAAGAAACCAAATATAAGTTGACTAAGACTTTCGCCAGGTCCCCCTTTACCATCAAAATACACTCATGGGACCTCATCTATGACAACCCATGTTATATCTGTATGTGTGGAAGAAGTGTAAAGGGGCAGGGAGGAAGTGCTTAGATTATCACACCAATGAAGTCACACAATAGAATTTTGCAACTATTTGCATGCGCACTGAATAATTTTTATGTACAGAAAATAAAGTAAGGATAAAGTCTGCATTGAACCAAGGGGCCCATTCCTCCTGGTTTCCGTAGCATTAAAACAACTAGCAGTATTTCTACTTCCCCCCTACTTATTTACTTAATAAAGTTCTTATAATATTTTCTTTTTACTCTAAAAAAGTGGGGGGGGGGGGGGGGGGGGGGGGGTGTCCCAGTCCTGCGTGGTCGCTGTACTAAAGTTCACTTCTCCTTCATGCCACCCTAGTAAATACCACAACGTTTGTCAGGTTTGTTACATTGAGGTTCCACCCATGAAAAATGTTTACCTTTTGAGACAAATGTCTTGTTGCTAAGTGTTCACAATCTTCTCTATCACTTTCAATTTCACTATCAGAAGCTGAAAAGGATTAAACAACACTTTAACGCAACAAACACGCTACAAATTGCTGCCTGTTTTAGAGAGGCCCAGCCAATTAGTAGAGCTCAACAAAATGAAGAATGTGTTTTTCCAGAAAAGATCCATACTCCCCCCACAGAGGGTTTTTTGGGTTGAACTCCTCCCCTCCCCTCTGGAAATTCCAGTTAAGCTTCATACTTTCCTTCAAAAATGTTAGTCTTTAAGACCCCCTCCCTTCTGAATTTCCAATGACCCTCCACACGGAGGGTATGGATACATGTATTTTCTGGAACCACACAATGGATTTGGTACAAATATGTTCCCTGAATATATGGAGGGCTCAACATTTTAAGTTTACAATGCCCTGTTATTTTAAAATTTGAGTTATAAACATTTTGTGGAAATAACTGGCATGGTTACATGGCTTACAGTGATTCATACCATATTATAGCCACTAAACAAAGGCTTTCATTTATTTTTTAGAACATTTTGACATTTTGTCACTACTTCCAGCTGGTGGATTTAATTTTTGATCACGCAAAATCTCTTGAAGAAGTTGCAGGGAAATCTTTAAAAAAAACATACATAAACCCAGGTAGCATGAATATTAATACAGTATATATACCTTAACTATTAATTTAATTTGAATGGCTAAACAAAATAAAACCAACCTTCTGGTGTGTAAAAGCTATGGTCTGAAACTAAAGATCTAGAGTATGGGGTAAAACGTCTGCAATAAAAAGAAGAAAGTACTTTCTTTTTAAGGCTAGCAACAGGCACACTAAAAAGAGCATGTGTTTAAAACGAAATGGTGGAACAGCAAAATGGCAAAACGATTTTAAAGATAAGAGCCAAAGCTGCGGCATGTACTAAAACCCAAAACAACAAAACAAAACAAAACTTTTTTGCGGTTACATGTAGCTTTTACTTTGTTTTCGTTATGTTGTTTCGGGTTTAAGTAAAATTGCCATGCCTCTTATCTTAAATATCATAACATTTTGCCTTTGGCTAGTTTGTGCATGCACTACTGCATACCTACCAACCCCCAGGGTACAAAAATCTGGAGACATCCAGAAATCTTTGCACACACCTTCCCCCCCCCCCCCCCCCCCCCCAAATCGCAAACCAAAATCCATGCTGGCAATCTTTGCTACAAGTGTAAACAGCGTGCAAAAACTGCGCCAACTTTCTTCCATGTATTGTGTGATTGGATTGGTTGATTTCTGACCAATTACGATTCTCGTTAAATATAATATCGATTTGATCGCTCTCTTTCCCGTTTTCCGATGTTTTCCGATTGAGAACAGCTCCCCTATAATTTTTTACCTAAATATCCTGTATCCTGAAAACCCCTAATAGGGCCTCCATGCTTAAGGACTAATGACCTAATCACAGAAAGCCTACAAAAAGACAATGAATCCCCTTATGAAGTTGTACAGGTAGGAACAGGCACAGGGCTTATAATGGTCTTGACAAAAGTGTGAGCCATTTGTTCATGGAACCAAATTGTTAAATGTAATTTTGTTGTGTCTGTGTGTGCACACAATCTTACCCACAATGTTCATCAGCTAACAATGACCTTCTCTGTTCTGCAAGAGGGAACACCAAAATAATGGGCAGTTACAGTGTTCTCCCTAGTTTTCAGCACAGCAGGTAAAAGAACTTTTCAAACCGGTAAAGAACTACTGGTGAATCTCAGCTGTTTTCTAGTGTGGCCCTATTCTGGTCAAATTTTATTTTACAAGAACTTTTTCTGGCCGTACTGTCGTCTTTTTATACATTCTTAGAAAAAATCGTATAAAATTTCCTTCCAGTGTCTAAAGGAGATATACTTGCTGTTGCTTACATGACGTAGTACTTGAAAAAACGGCGCTCTCGTTTCGTCTTAGCTATATGAATCGCTACAGCTACTTTTCACTTCGCTTTGAATGCTCAGCATTTACAATGGCATCTCTGAAGGGTCATATTCTCAAGGCTTCTTTTAACCTGCTGTCTGGGTTTCGTTTTAAACACTTACAAACTTGATGAGAAGAAGTTCACAACAAAAGCTGACTTTCCCTTCACTACGCCTGAGCTACGGTAAACTTAGCAATCAACTAAATGTAAGCTTATTTTCTCCGTAATATTTCTCACTTAAAAATAAATTCTTTTTACCTAAATATTTACCTTGTGAATTCTTTCATTATCAATGGACAGAACTGACAAAATGAAAGGAGAGCAGCTATTGCTGCCGATTCATTGTGAAGAAAGCCCGCCAAAACATGCTATTTTTTCGAAAGATAACAGCAATCAAAGATTTGGAAGGTGAAGAGAAATAAAGAATATTGAATTAGAATACTGGCACAAAGTTGTAAATGAATATTGCATTTTTCACTGTTTATTTTCTACCTATTCTATCAGTTATTTTAGATCACAACTGCATTAGTGCAACGAGTTGCGTTACTTTGTTATTAAGGGGGGTGACTCTTAACTACCAATTTGGTTTCTAAGGCAGGTTTCTAATTGCCATATTTTGGAAATCAGACCTCACATGGATAAGCTTTTTGCACGAGTTTGTTCTATTGAAGATTCCTCCAAGAGTTTCAAGTGACGGCCTTATTTAACGTGACACGTGACCAGAACAGAAAAAAGCCTAAAACTCAAACGGCGGATAGATTTTGAAATCTAAATGAGCGTCAATAGATAAAGAACGACCACATGCGTAATGTGACGTATCGTTTTTGTGAAATTCGCATTATTATAAGAGTTATGGCGTAATAAACACTCATATTTACGGACTTTCAACAGTAGCGTTTCCTTTTTTCGAGTAAATGGTAAAAGCATACGTCAGATTATAAAGACGACGACGTTATCTCTGATTCGTAAAAGAAATCGGAACTTTACCTTGTTTCCTTGGAGTTTTAAAGATTTTAAATATTAACGCGCGGTTTGGGACTGGCACTAGTTTCACACGCGCAAACGATATATGTTTCAAAGCAGGTTTACCCCGAAATAAAATTCACCATTTAGGGTTACAAAACGCTTCAAAATCGGTTGCTTCAAAATACAGTTGTCAGCAATCCCTTAGCAACTGCTCTGGATCTGTAGTTAAGAGTCTCCCCACTTGAAACAGCAAAAAATGCAATATTCATTTACAACTTTGTGCCAGTATTCTAATTCAATATTCTTTATTTCTCTTCACCTTCCAAATCTTTGTTTGGAGGGCTTTCTTCACAATGAATCGGCAGCAATAGCTGCTCTCCTTTCATTTTGTCTGTTCTGTCCATTGACAATGAAAGAATTCACAAGGCCAATAGGTAAAAAAGAATTTATTTTTTAAGTGAGAAATATTACGGAGAAAATAAGTTTACGTGTAGTTGATTGCTAAGTTTACCGTGGCTCACGTGTACATGTGGTGAAGGGAAAGTCAGCTTTTGTTGTGAACTTCTTCTCATTAAGTTCATAAGTGTTTAAAACGAAACCCAGACAGTAGGTTACAAGAAGCCTTGAGAATACGACCCTTCAGCGATGCCATTGTAAATGCTGAGCATTCGAAGCAAAGAGAAAAGTAACTGAAGCGATTCATAGCAAAGATGAAATGAGAGCGCTGTTTTTTCAAGTACTGCTTCATGTAAGCGACAGCAAGTATATCCTTTAAACACTGGAAGAAAATTTTCTACAATTTTTTCTTGGGATGTATAAAAAGACGACAGTATGTATAGCCAGAAAAAGTTCTTGTAAAATAAAATTTGACCAGCATAGGGCAACACTAGAAAACAGCTGAGATTGACCAGTAGTTCTTTACCGGTTTGAAAAGTTCTTTTACCTGCTGTGCTGAAAACTAGGGAGAAACCTGAGGAAGAAGTGAATACTCCTAGCTAGTTACTGCATGTAATAAGAACTGGGATAAGCTCCAGGGTGGGTACTTTGTATAGGTAATCACATGATTTCGAGTGCAATTTGGGATAAATCAGCACGAGTAAATTTTTCAAAGGCTAACCAAATTGCACGAGCCCGTAGGGCGAGTGCAATTTGTAGTCTTTGAAAAATTTACGAGTGCTTATTTATCCCAAATTGCACAAGAAAAATCATGTGATTACTTGTTAATAATACACATACAAAAATTTCTCTGCAAGTGGATGACAAACAAGACGTGTTCGGTCGCTTACCTTTCCGAATCGTTGTTAAAACATTACGGAGTTGCCAGGCTTTGTAAATCCAGATACTGCCACGGAATTTTAAAGCTCCCTTTCATGCATTATCAGGTGCTTTTATCCTCATTCAGTTACATGGGAATGAGCTGAAATGTGCGACTTCAATTCAGGCTTGTAATCTTCCTTCTTTACGAGCTGTCGCGAAAGAAAATCCTTGATTGGTAGCTTTCAGTAGTTTCGTGGAGCCTCTTTATTTTTGTGCTGCATAAACGTCCAGTTGCTAGTACATTGGTTTATACACTGATAATTTTCGTTAAATCGGTCAAACTTTGCATTAATTGCTGTTTTTGCTCTCTCCAAACCCTCCGACAGCGGCCGCCATTTTGTTTGGCGCGCTTTAGCGACTTTCCTGTCAATCAATTTCATTTCAACTTTCTGCACTCAATTTCATCTTTTTGCACTCAATTTCAACTTTCTGCACTGTTTGGGATTAATTGACGTGCTCTCAGCCAATGAGCTTGCTGAAATTTTTGCATGTGTATTATTATAGCCTGAACCCAAAATAGACTTCCATTACTACACATGTATGACATTTGATTGTGGCTAAAACTTGAAGATAATTCATGATCATACCTTGCAGGCCTCGCTGTTCTACTTTGATTTCAGTAGGAATTACCTGTGTGTATTAATAAAACTTCAAATCACTATGCAGACATATATACCTGTACATATAAATGCAGCATCACAATTCTTATTTAGAAAACAGTCCTGAGAAAATATGTGTGCTGATTGGTTAAAAATCGTGTTTCTATGACTTGATAGAAACACAGAACTAGCACGAGCTGTTGACGTGATGATCGATGGCGCGAGCAAAGAGAATTTACATTTTGATAGTCAAAGTTAACAAGTTGTTTTCGTTTTTTCGTCCCGGTGTTTTCTAAAAGAAATAGAAAACATGTTTTTCGTGTTTCTATCGAGTTATAGAAACACTTGTGAAAGTTTGGGAGAACTTGAAAAAGCTGTGGAAACACTCGCCTATCGGCTCATGTTCCCACAGCATTTCTCGTTCTCCCAAACTTCCACTCGTGTTTCTATAACTCGATAGAAACATGGTACATGTTTTCTATTTCTTAACTTCAACTGTATTAGTAGTAATAGTGGAGTCTGACTAAAACCACCTCGGGTGAACCTACCTAATTTCACCTCTTTTCTAAGGTTTACTCTAAGGATTTTCATCTTACCTCGCTCACAAAGCTCGCTCGGTAAGATGAAAACTTAGAGTAAACCAAGAAAAGAGGTGAAAGGTAGGTGCACCCTCGGAAGTTTTAGTCAGACTCCACTATTACTACTCGCAAGAGGCGGATGAAAAGGCGCCCATTTAGAGGGATGCAACATAAATGTACAAACAAATGGGACGAGGAAGAAAAGGAATTCTTAGCCAAAGTCGAAAAAAAACTACAACTCCTAAAAACAGAATAACAACATCAGATTTAATAATTAAAAGCGAACCAGATAACGGTGAAGTTATAGACCCGCCAATACAGATTTCAGAACAGCTGCTCACAACAATGAAAAAAATGAGCCCACAAGATTTAAAGAACTCGCTAATCACACAGCAAGAAGAAGAGGAAGAAGTGGAAATATGTGAATTAACAGATCTGGAGGAGTTCGATTTGACAGGACCAGGAGAACCAGTTTATGAAACACCGATTATGACTTCACAGCTCTGCGGCAGAATAATGTCGAACGAGTTTAGCGAGGCCCAGGTGGAGTACATATTAAAGAAAAGTTTGGGCTTTTAGAGCAAAGCTGATAAATAAAAAAGTTGAAAGCAAATGTCAAACATAGCCGCAGCAGTGCAAAATCTGAACCCCGAGCAAAAGGTATTCAATAAAAAGTTGAAAGAGGGGCTAGCGGAAATGGTGAAAAAGTTGGAAGAAGAGATAGAAAAGTATCAAGAAGATACACACGTGGTCTACAAAGGGCAGAAAATCAGGAAAACGTTGATTCAGCGTATACCGTATACGAAGGAAGAGTGGGAAGAATACCAGCGGGATAAAAAGGCCTACGAAAATAAAAAACAAATCAGCTTCATAGATAAAGTTTTCTTCGCAGACGGCGCGCTGGACCGTAAAAACCTAATCAACTTCATAGATAAAGTATTCTTCGAAGACGGTGCGCTGAATTAGAGAACCGCGACATAAGGGTATAAACATGGATACATTAGAACTAATACAAGCACTTCCGGCTGAACTTCGGAAAAAAATCTGTACAGAGTATATTATAATAAGACTCTGGCAACGTAAAATGCTTGGCTGGGACGATGTCAGAAAAGAAATCAATAAAGGGTATACTTCAATGAAGCTCAAACAGCGTAAAACTCTTGGCTGGGATGAAGTTCATGCTGCAATTTATGAAGCACCATTTTGCGATCGCAATAAACAAATTGTAAGGGTCTTGTTTTGTTATAAATGTGACAGAAGCAGATGTTCGCGAAATGGTCTCTGTAATCTGTGTATTAGAAATGGATTCAGACACTATCTCGGCTATCCTATTTTTGATGAAAATGATTATGATGAGTGCTTCAAGAGATCTTTCTCCTCGAAATGGAGAGGAGTCTTTGCATGACGACAAACTTACTACCTAAAAGAAAAATCGTCTATTAAAATTAAACTTACTAATACGCGTTTTGTATTAACTAGTTGTGATTCTGCGCGACTAGGTTGAGATAAACTAAGTGCAAAATATTGTCCCGAATCTAATCTTATTCTTGAACCGTCAGTATATAGGGGTGCAGCATATTGGTATTGTAAACCATCAGCATTACGTACGCTTGTAAATGGAACGTCAGTTAAAAAACTGCCGGGTATTCTAAAACCAAAACCTATTCTTTCATAAGTTCGAGAGGCACCCTTTAGTTCGATAATTAAAGCTGAGACACCCTCAATTAAACAAGGAAATGGCGCCATTACACGAATGTTATTACCGAATTTAACAAAAGTTCTATCACCTCCTTTATTTTCATTGTATATCCATTCTCCAGTTATAACTATTCTAGGTTGCAAATTTCTTATAACATAACCACTTAGATCTAAATCTTTTTGTAACCTGATTGTATCGTTGTCTATTGTGTAGCCTCGATCATAATTTTTTATTTGAAAGCCGTTCATATCTAAATTTGTTTGTAGAGTAAAATCACCGTCGGGATCGAGAAAGAAAACATCATCGTAAATAATTCCGTCTATATCTGATTGATACCCCTTTACACCGTAAATGATTAAAGCGGCCTTTTCACTAGGTGCTGAACCATCATAACCCGGATTTAAAATGTCAAAATAGATAGTGTCGTCATTCTTATCTTTTGATTTGTAAGTATTAAAAATGATCCTTATATACGGAGGGTTATGGGTGGCAAAGCGTTTGGTGTGGTAGGTAATAGTACTGGAGGCCAACTTGTTTAAAGGGTTAAGAAACCAGTTTTGGTCGTTTTTGTTTTTAGGGTAAAAGAACTCAACACATATAGTGTACTCTCCTTCTTTTAGAGGTGTTTTAGTCAACGCCAAACGCGAGTTGAAAGAATTGTCACTTGTTTTTAAAATGTTAAAAGTGTAAGCCTTTTTATTGACACTATGAAGGTTGGATGTAAAGTCTTCAACGGTAACAGAAGTAATATTGTTTACAGCTGAAACACCAACCCTTTGGGTTAAAAAACCTAAGTCATTCTTTTTATGGGCGTGCCCAGTTGTAATTGCAGAGGAGCCCACATATTTTTTCATTGAAGTGAGATTGACAGCATCTTGATCGCCGACAGGATTCGCAAGTTGCTTTATCGCATGGTCTTTCATGAGAATATCTCCAGAAATATTAGCGGTTGATACATCCCCACTATCACCCTTATCACCTTTCGCACCTTTTGGTCCAATAGCGCCTCTCGAACCCGCAGGTCCAGTTGCTCCAGTTGGTCCCGAAGGTCCTGTAGCTCCAGTTGGTCCGGTTGGCCCAGTAGCTCCAGCAGGTCCGGCAGGTCCGGTTCGCCCTTGTGGACCTCTTTCACCTTTTAATCCTTTTTCCCCAGCATCGCCTTTATCTCCTTTAGGACCTTGTGGGCCAGTATCGCCCTTATCCCCTTTTTCACCTTTAGGGCCACGCGCTCCAGTTGCGCCAGTTGGACCAGCAGGACCAGCAGGGCCAGCTTGCCCTCGGATTGAAGTAGACTCTTCATGTGTTTGAGTTGCACCCGTCGCACCGTTAAGAAACCCCATCTTTATATATTTTCGTCAAAATTTTTTAGAGTTTGTTTTTTTGGTTTGTCGTGGTATAAAAAAGAATATTTAGCAACGGTAGCCCTTTCAAGCAGCGCTCTGTCAATTCCCAATTCATCGGCAATACGGTTATTTTCTCTGGGAAGAAAGTTGAAAATGCAAAAGTGGCTACAATTATCTCGGATGTTTTTGGGGACCTTAAAATAGCTTTGAGAAAGATAAATGACGCTGCAATTGCGGTGGCGACCGTTGATAAAATAATCGATAATGTCGTTTTGGTTGCTTTCACAAACCATGTCATCGAAAATTACAATCTTTTGATTGTCAGTGGACAGCGTTTCCAAAGGAATAACATCGTTGGCGGCTTCAATAACATTATAGTCAGCCACAGGATTGACTCTTGTGTCGAAATCATCAATCATATATTGGTACTTGTCTTGATGCAGGTTCTTAGCGCAAAGGTAAATTTTGTCGTAGACCAACAGCCTGTAAAGCATATGCATGAGAATATTTGTCTTACCAGAGTTGCTCGGCCCGCAAATAAGCATCCGAAAGGTATCTGCTGGCATACAAGGGTGGCCTTGTTTGTAATTACTTTTTGCACTCAAACTGGGGTCGTAATTAGGAATTTTCATTTTTTTCTGTTATATATACGGCAAAAATATGTCCATGAAGAAGTGGCAAAAACTTGTCAGCGAAAAGGCTGAAGTTGAGCAGCAGAACGACAAAATCCTCGCGGTGATAAAAAATACCAAAATCAATAAAGGGTTTGGCCAGCTATCAGGTGAGGATTTGTTCAAACCTATCACATCGCGGCTTGACAAACTCCAAGTAGGGACGGCACCAAAAGAAGAGAAAGAAGAGGTTCCAGACTATGGTATGGATGAGTTTGATTTAAACAACCCCTTCGACGGAGATTTTAACCCGGATGCGGAAACTCCACCTCCAACACCATCACCAACACCACCATCACCATCATCACCAACATCATCACCACCACCACTATCACCTACATCAACACCGTTGCCACCTTTAGCTGAAGAGGAAGAAACAGAATTAATGGAAGAAGAGCAACCAAGTAAATGGGGACCACCACAAGAACTGGTTATCAAGGGATCAGAGTCAGTTGACCTGCAGACACTGAACAGGTTGTTAACAGTAAATAAAGACAATCCGAACTATGTTGTAAAAAGCAAAACATCAAAATTTCACAACTACACATTGGCAGACATAAAAAAGGCAAGAGATGAAATTCTTGAAAGGAGAAAAAAAGGGATTAAAATCCCCATACAGCAGCTGATGCCCGATGTTGATGAGGATGAACCCGACAGAGAAATGGAAGGAAGCGGAAGTGTTGATCCAAACGCTTTGGTTGAAAGGCTATACTTAAGCTTGGCGTCTATACAGGCGGGCAACACCTCACTGAAGCTGAAAAAACAGGTCCAGCAGATGTTGGGGTTGCTGGTAAAGCTAAAGGAAATAACACAAAAAGAAGCCCACAAAATTTTGGGAAGTATTATATAAGCATGTCAACCCATTTTCATTTCAACCTGTTGCTCGACTCGCAGCTGGCCAAACAAAACAACGCCAACAGCAAGTCACATGACTTCACAATTAACTTTGACCCACCAATCGCTTTAGATCCCTCCAAATCATACAAGGCGGCGTTAAATGAGCTGGTATCTATGACCTATTCGTGGTACAACATCGCGAAACAGTACAACAACAACAAGTTCAAATGGCGGAAAAAAGCAGAGAACTGGAAAACCGTGACAATTCCGGATGGAATGTATGATTACAAAGGTCTCAACACCACCATCCAGTCGCTTATCGGAAGAGTGGATCCCAAGGATGAAAAATCGCAGTTTATTTTCCAGCTGTATTTTCACACCACAACGTATCGGGCGGTCATTTTGTTGCAGGACGGCTACGAGCTTGATCTAACAGAAGGTGAATTTGCGCCGTTGCTGGGTTTTTACAAGAAAACAATAGACAGAGCGAACAACAGGAGCGACGAAGTACCAAATATAACAAGAGGCGTCGACTGGATCTATATCCATTGCGATCTCATCACAAGGGCTGTGGACAACATCGGGGGCGACGTTATGTTTTCTTTTTCAACCGCTGAACTCTCCGTCAGCTACCCCTTTTCAAAAGAGCCCCGCCGTCTCTTGTGGCACCCGGTGAACAAAAACAGAATCAATGCGATAAATATCAAAATCACAGACGGGCGCAACAACATTATAGATCTGAATGACCAAGACGTGGCTTTAAGCATAATCATTGAAGAAGAAACACCTAAGCGCATCTGAAAATAATTACACATAAATAATTTACACATAAGTATAATAATGAATCATCCGAGCGAGTGGGCGAGATATTATGACGCGCCAAACGGAACATATAGATACAGACACAAAGGTACGGGGGTTGTTAGAGACACCCTGATGAATATAGGAAAGCGGTTCAAAAAGCAGGTCACCCGTCAGACGTTGGAGAAGGCTGTAAATGAAGCCTCGAAGCAAATGCTGAAAAAAGCCGCAGAAAAAGCAGAAGAAAAAGCGGCTGACAAGATACAAGCGGTTTTGCGAAATAGCAACTCAGTTGCTGTTCCACGCCCCCAGGGTAAAATGACTCCAAGTGTTAAACCTAAGAGTAAAATGACTCCAAGTGTAAAACCAAAGAGTAAAAAGACCCCATCACGGAAACTTAGTACAGAGTCGAAACAAAAACTGAAGAAGATGCTAAACCCTGGGGTAGCAACTCAGTTAAGCGGGGATTCACGAAAAAAGTTGAACCAGATTTTAAACGCGGGTCGGGCTGCAAGGTTGAAAGTAAACCAATTGATAGCAGAAAATTAAAATAATTTTTTAAAAAGATATATAAGGATTAGAATCACTCTGAGCAGAAAATTAAAAAAAGATATATAAGGATTAGAATCACTCTGAGCAGAAAATTAAAAAAAGATATATAAGGATTAGATCCACACTGCAAAGGTAGGATGTTCAGAAGCCACAGGCATTTGGAAAAAACAGAGTATGTTCGTATCATGTTAGACAAACCGATCACTATCCCAGGAAACAATCAGCACCAGGTAAAGACAAACTATAAATTCACACTCACCGACCGAGACAACTGGTATGACTGGTATAACGCCTACATCCGGGCTGATTTCACTTTCGAGGCAACCGCAAATGGTGCGCTAGTTGCAGCAGACACCCAATCGGCCCCCATTAACGGCTCATTTTCACTGATAAACAAACTTGTGGTAAAATCATCGGGCAAAAACATGTACAACGTAGACAACATTCACAAGCTCATATTTATTAAAAACTTGTTGGATTTTTCAGATGACTATGCGAGGAGCGCGGCAAAAAATCAGTTTTGGTATTTGGACACAACGGATAGCGATGTAACAGCCGCCGCTGCCACCAACCAAGGAATCAGAGCAAGGGGCTTGCTTGCCCTCGGCGACCCCCAAAAAACGGTTGAAACCCTCATTCCGCTTAACAGGTACTCATTCTTCGAAGAGCTGAATGACAAGCTTCTCCCCCCAATGCAGATGGAGTTCGAAATTGAGCTACAATCGGATGCAGAGCTGATTTGGCAAAATGATGGCACCAATCGCAGGATAGTGGTGAGAAACTTCGAGCTGTGGGTTCCATTGCTACGTTTTACCAGCGAAGGACAGAAGCTCGCAAACGAAAACTTTTTGAAACCTCAGAAATGGACGTACCTGAATGAAATGATCCAACCCAGCAGTAGCCGGCGTGACGCTTTTGGGTCGTGGCAGATAAATCCTGGTATAAAGGATGCCAAACATGTTTTCATTTTCATTCAACGGTCAAGGAAAAAAGACGCCTTGACCGAAAACCCCTACTTCTTTGACACCTTTGACATTGATGGAGACAATTCAGCCAAGCTAGCGACCTGCCGGCTACAGTACGGCTCTTCACAGTACTATCCCGAGCTGGACTACGACGAAAACTTCAAACTGCGCATTCTTAATGACTTGATGAACTACCGGTACCGCAAAAACGACTACAACACCGGTGTTCAGCTTCAGCCCAACAACTTCAAGGATTTATACCCAGTACTTTATTTCGACCTACGTGAAAACAAGGATAACATGACCAACGACCCGAAGCAGATGGTTTTTCACTACAGGCTCAACGAGGCGGCCAACGCGCAAGACTACACCATTTATGCAGGAATTTTGTATGAGTCCGAATTTGCTCTCAGGCAGGTGGGTAATGAGTTGGTTATGGGTTAAAAGTAAAATAATTTTGTATGAAATATAAGAGATGACGACTTACTATCCGCACAAGATTTCACTTTCAGATGGGCAGAAGGTAAACCTCGCGCGAGCTTTTGGGCGAGGAGAAGCAGTTACACTCAGATTTAAAAATGAGGCTATAACCGGCGGCAGCGACACTTTGCACTTGACCACCCGGCAGATCAAAAAAATAGAGCGCGCTATCAAAAACAAAACGGGCGTGGACATAGACATGAGCAAGACACAAATCAGACGTGTGCGCAACGCTATCAAAGTGGATAACGCTATCAAAAAGAAAACAGGATCAGGCATGCGGGTAAAACCTCCAACAGGTGGAAAGGGAATGCGCATCAACCCTCCACCATATATGCGCCCACCACCATTTATAGGTTCTTGGGGTGACCAAAAAAAAGCCCGCCTTCGTTGATGTCCCCTTAACTGATTATGACTTGCAGCGATGGTGCCGATACTTGAAAATCCCCATCAAAGGAATATTTGCGAGAGACGAGATCCACGTGAAAAACCACTCCCCCTGTATAATCAACATGGATGATCTTGGAGGACCAGGTACCCATTGGGTATGCTGCTGGGATGGAACTGAATACTTTGACTCTTTCGGTTTACCTCCACCCGCAGAATGGGAAATAGAGTTGATTCTTGAAGGTAAACAAACCTTTCTACGAAATGACAACCAGCTTCAAGAGGAATTCAGTGTGCGCTGCGGCTACTACTGTTTGCTTTTCCTGAATGAGCGTAACAAAGGGCGGACATTTCGAGATATTTTGAGCATGTTTTCAGAAAATACACACACCAACGAGGCTGTGGTGAAGGATTATTTTACACATAATGTATAGGATGGATGTTTACTGTGTGAAAGAAAAGCGCTTCACACCTAATGTGTCAGGAAGTGAAACATTTGCAACCGCAAAAAACGGCAGAAGACTGCTTAAAGTAAAATGCGCCAGCTGCGGCATTACCAAGACACGTTTTGTCAGTGGAGTTGAAGGAGGTAATTTATTTGATTTCTTGAAGCATCTCAATCCAAAAGAAACATATGATGCAGTCAAGAAGAATAAAGTGCCGTGGGTTGTAGACTTCGCTAAAGGATTTTCACTTTTGAAAGATGCATTTAAACCTAATCCAGTTTCTACAAAGACTGCGAAAGAAATGGTAGCTGGATACAGACGTGATTACGCAAAGTATAAACGTAATGGTGGAAGTAAAAGTTGGCACAATTGGTTGAAAGACAAAGGCCTGATACAAAAACCGACATTTTAATCCGTGGGGTAAACCCCACACCCCAGTAAATTTTTGCAAGTTATATAGGATGGATGTTTACTGTGTGAAAGAAAAACGCTTCACACCCAATGTGGTGGGAAGTGAAAAAATTACAACCACAAAAAACGGCAGAAGACTGCTTAAAGTAAAATGCGCCAGCTGCGGCATTACCAAGACAAGATTTGTTAGTGGAGTTGAAGGAGGTAATATTTTGGATCCAATATTTAAGTGGACCAGAAGTGGTTTACCCAAAAAGAAGAGAGAAGAACTTGCACGCGCTGAAAAAAGAATGTTTGGAGGTGGAGTTTTTGATACAGTTGGAAATACAGCAGCTGAAGCTTTCTTTGAGTACGGTGTTCCCTATTTAGCAAAGCAAGGTGTGAAACAAGGAAGATACTTTGCAAGCGAGTTTCTGAGACAACCAGAGTATCAGAAGAAGTTAGCCAATAAAGCCAAACCAATCGCGAGAAAAGCTGTTAATTACACAATTGATGCTTTGTCTGGGGATTTGTTGACTAAAGCCTCAAACAGATTAAGACCAAAAGATATGATACCGGGAAATAAGTTGAAAGGTGGGTGTCACACAGCGGCCCAAAGTTGAAATGATTTTTGCTTATTATATAGGAAGGATGGAGGTATACTGTGTGAAGGAAAAGCGTTTCACACCCAACGTACCGGGAAGCGAAAAAAACACTACCACAAAAAATGGTAGAAGGCTGCTTAAAGTAAAATGCGCAAGTTGTGGCATTACCAAGACACGATTCATAAGTGACAGTCGGGTTAAACCTAAAAATAAAACACAAAGTGGTGGTAATTATGATATGAGAATTTATGCAGGTAATCGAGTAGATGACCCAACAAACCCTCTTTACCAACGTGGTGGGGCTTTTGATTTGCATAAAGCTATTGGTAAGCTGCCTAAGCCAAAAAAGGGGTGGACGCTTCCTGGTCATAACTATACAGGGCCGTACAATCCCCTTGAAAAACAGCTTTCTTACGACCCCAAGACGGGAAAGATCTTGAAGATTTATCAGCAACCCACAGGCGCCACGGACGCAGTTGCAATGCAGCATGATGTTGATTATGCCGTCTGTGCAGGCAAGAAAAATGAGAAAGGCTGCAAACATGATGCAGACAAAAAAATGGTGAAGGCACTTGACGCTATTCCCAAAAATAAACGGCAATGGGGTCACGCCGCGGCGCGCAACGCAATCAGCTCGAAGCAAAAAGTGGGATTGGGTGTCGGTGAAACGATCAATAAAAATATCGGCGAAAAGATTCCTGGCTTTCAACCGGCTCAAGATGTGGCTGCTGCAATCATGGCTGTCACAGGTGGTGATAAGGATTTGTTTAAAAAGTATTGGAGTGGTGCCATCGCAAAAGGTGCCTTCAACAAGAAAACCGGTCTGTTCAGCAAAAAGTTTTGGACACACCCTAAAAATACAACTGGGCCATGTAATCAGATTGTATATAAAAATGGAAAATGGCATAACCAATATTGCGATTAGATTACACATTTTTTAAACACATATATAGGAAATGGATTCTGCAACAAAATTCCGGCGGGATGAAATAGAAATGATAAAGAAAAATCTTGAAAACCAGTTGGCGCATTACTACCAAACCTCAGCCAAGTTTAAACGGTGGCACACGCGGTGTCAAACAGTATGTGCGTTAACAGGCGGAGTTGCTACCATTCTTACAGGCTCGGGGCTGGCCGCTTCTCTTTCTGCGGTTGGCGTTGTTGTTGGTGCCCCTTTAATCGCAACTGCCACCTTGTTTTCATTGGTGTCAACCTCCTCCATCGTCACCGTCAAATTTTTCCTGCGTAAAGCGAAAAAACACGAAAAAATACAAACTTTGGCTGAAGCTACGCTGAGCTCAATAAACTCTCTCATATCAACCGCTCTTGAAGATGGTAAAATCTCAGACAGTGAGTACCAAGATATTATCAAAAAGTACAACAGCTTTACTACTGCAAAGACAAAACTGCGTTTTTCAAACCACACTGACGGCGGGGTAAAGGTTAACAGAACATCAAAGACAACTTCTGTTTAATGGTGGGAACCCTGATACCTGTAATAAATAATTTGTTTTAACATTTCTTCTCTCCACCATTCGTTGAAACTTTTTTCGGCTTTATTTCTGGTTTGTACCATCTTCGGCAATCTTTTCGTGAGCTTTCCCAGTATTGCATTTTTCGCCGGCCAATCTCTTGTTGAGACCTTTTGAAAATAGTTGTATAAAAAACAAACGTAGTTACACGACCCGGGGTAGCAACTCAGTTGCTGATGCCGCTTGAACTGGTGAATGACATTGCCCAAAAAAGTCAACCCCATATTGTCACCGACCTGATCTACAGAAATGCCGACTTTTTTTAGTACCGCAAGTAAATACCATAATTTGAGGTGGTGTCTCATCTCTTCATGGGGCTCATCCGGCAGTGGGGGTTCCCATGAGTAAAAGTCAAGCTTGATTTCCGGTTTGATTTCTTTTATTTTCGCTTCCTGCTCTTCCACCCACATTTCGTCAAGCTCTTGGAGGCTTTGTTGTCCTCCGAACCTCTTTGGAAAAGGGAAATCGAAACTCATTTTGTTGTCATGTATATATGATCGCGCATAATTATTTAAATGGATAAAAAATTGGAGCGGCGTTATTACAGCCCGCAGGGTTACTGGAAAGGTATCTCTGCCATTAAAAAATTAGCGGTCGCTGCAAAGGTTCCTGAAGTTATTGCCAAAGAATGGTTGTTCAAACAAGCGCTCTGGCAGATTTACCTCCCCGCACCGCGCTACATTCCTCGTCTAAAATTCGACGTGCCTACACCCAACAAAGTTCATCAGGCAGATCTTCTTTTTCTACCACATGACAAAGTAGGCCGTAGCACTTACAAATACGCGCTTACCGTTGTTGACATTGCCAGCAGATTCAAAGAAGCTCAACCTTTAACTTCTAAAAACTCTGATGAGGTTGCCAAAGCTTTTAAGACAATTTATACACGTGGACCTTTGAAATGGCCGCAGATGTTGCAAGTTGATCCTGGGCGTGAATTTATGGGCGCTGTTACGAAAGAAATGGAAAATCACAAAACTTCGATCAGACGTGGGCACCCTGAAATACATAGAGATCAAGCTATCGTCGAACGTTTCAATCGCACCTTGGCTGAGCGTTTGTTTGGCCACCAGTACGCAGTTGAAATGCGTTCGCCTGAGGGTCAGCGATCTAAAGAGTGGGTAAAAAGGCTTCCCAAAGTTGTTTCTGCTCTGAACAACCAAGTCACTCGATTGATTGGTATGAAACCTGCTGCCGCAATCAAGAAAAAACATGTTTATGCGGAGCCATCAACCAAATATTTGAGACCCGTTGGTTTGAACGAAAAAAAGCTCCCCTCCATCGTTATGGTTCGGTATTTGTACGAACCTGGTGAGCTTGAAGGTGGGACAAAAAGAGCCACTGATCCTATCTGGTCCTTGGATATCTTCAATATTGAACGTGCTTTTATCAAACCGAAACAACCAATTCTTTACTATTTGCGCGGTGGTCCTAAGCGTGGTTTTGTGCGTGAAGAGCTGCTTGTTGTGCCGCCAAATACACAATTACCTCCAGCTAACGTCACCTAGGGTGTGGATTATCGTCAAAGTTGATGTACCCGCTTAAACATGGTATTCAATTGGTTCTGTATGTATTCCGTCTGGCAGTACCCAGCGTTTGTCGTAATACGCGCTCAACCCCAGCTTTTCTTGCTCGTATGTTACCATATTCCCGTCTCGCATTCTGAAACCCCTGTTTGTTGCCATGTCTTTGCTTCCTCCCAATGCTGCTTTGAAACGTTGCCAGTTTATTTCGTTTTGCTTCTTCGACATTCCTTTTGTACTTAGCTTCTGCTTCACTCCATCTTCTATTTGATGTTCTGTATAGTAACATTTGGAGCACAGCGCGATCATCCGCTCCCCTTCAAATTCTTTTTTAAACAGCCCCGGTGTTCTCCCGCTCCACTTATCCCATGCCAGCCAATTCTTTTTTTGCTCTTCAAATTCCGCTTTCATCTCCGGCTTTACGATGTCTTCTAACTTTTTTCCCGAGATCGCCAGGTAGTTGCTGTCAGTGTCCATCTGGATCAGCTCGAAATCTTTCCTGTCCAAGTACCTGTCCAAGAAGTCGTAATAAAATTGCAACATCCGCAGCTTGGCCAGCTGATATACCGCTATCCCGATTTGAAACGGTCTTCTGATTGTTATCCGCGGCTTCCGGCTTTCTAATTCATACGCCTGCCCTATCTCGTCTAGATCTTCGAAATACGCGCTTCTTAATGCTCGGTCTACCACTTTCTCATCCTTTGTGTAGATCACATTTGTTTGCCGTTCCAGCGCTTCTATCAGCTTTCCATACCCGCTGTTTCCCAGCAGTTTGAATATGTCCGCCAGCAGCGCTTTGCTTTTGTCCACATCCCCCGTTCGCCGCGCTTCTGTGACTTCTTTCACGAACCATTCGAAGATCTTTTTCGGTTTGTAATCGATTGTCCGATACACCCTTTTGATTATTGCCCCGTGGTTTATGTACCACTGCAGTAGCGGCTCGTACAGCAATATCTTTTCCGCTGACAATGTTCCCAGCAGCTTTTTGTTGCTTTCCACCACTTTTCTCCCTGTTGCTTTCAGATATTCTTTCATGTGTTCTGGCACCACTTTGGCCGGTACCGCTTTTTTGTGAAAGAATGGACACATCTCTTCAAACTTTTGATGCAGATGCTCCGGGATTTCTATGTCCACTTCCGCGTATCCGAACCAGCTTTTTTCTTTCAATCTTTGCCTGAAGTCTGCCGCTTCTTGCGCTAATTGCCAGCCATCTACGCCATCTAAATAATTTGCCTGGTCTGGATTGTTTGTTTGATGCTCTCTTGAATAGGCTGTGTAGTGCACCACTTTTTCTTTCCCGCAGGGCATATAGTTCAGCATGGTTGATAGATACAGCGCGTTTGCATCGTACCCCTGGATGTTTTCACACAGTTTGCTGTCTGGGTATTGATGCGACCTTATCCGCGTTTTGCCCGCCTCATGGTATCTTGTAAAAACCAGACTTGGTCCGCCTACCACCGCCCCTTTTAACATCTCATACGCTTCTTTTCTTGGGGCGTAGAGTTCCGCTTTGCGCTCTATTGCGCCTTTTAAAAGATAGTGCAAACTCACCCCTGGTATGCTTACCGCGTCTTTCAGTATGTCTATCCCCTTTTCTATGTAGAACGCTTTCATTTTTTCCAGCGCTTCAAGCCCGGGTGCCACATCCAGATTGTTATAGTATTCCAGCCAGTCTTTGAACGTTTTCATCCCTTTTTCTTTGAACGTCTGTTTGCAGGCTTCCCATTGTTTTCGCGTCAGCACATACTCTTTTTTCAACTTTGAGTACCAATGCTCGTATTCCGGCAAGCCCTCGTAATCCAGCTTTTCTTCGCGGTCGAACCATTCGTATGGCAGCCACGATTTTGTTGCCTTGCAGTCGTACGCCTTTACCCATCTTTCGTAGCTCGTTCCTGGGCCTAAGTAGTTTATTATGTCCAGAAATCGCAATCTGTCTGTGAGTAAGAACATTATTTTGCTGCCACTTTTCGCCACTCTCACTTTGTTTGCCGTGTCCGCCAGCGCTTTCACGAAGTAATTCTTTATCAGGTTTAGATCGTATGTCCCCGAGTTGAAGCCCAGTGTTGGAACCTGGTCGCACCATTCTTCTATCTTTTTTCTTTGGTCTTTGGGGATCAGGTTCACGTCCGCTGGCATGTGTTCCGCCCTTACCTGCCTCCTGATGTTTCTTTCTCGCCTTCCCAGCTCTTGCATGAACTTTTGAACTAATACTTTGGGGTTTCTTTCGCAGATGTGCGTCACTTTCGGAACCTTTTTTCCGTCTTGTGTGACTTCGGTTTCAAGGGTGTCGCCGATGCTCACTGAAACCGGTATATGCTTGCTTTCTATTGTCAGAAATTTTGTTGGCTCTTTTCGCTGATTTGTTGCCCCGTACGCCTCAAAATCGTACAGAATTGCGTGTGGATAACTTTTTGTTTGAGGTTTTGGTATCTCTTCACCGTGTTTGTCAGCTCCTCCTGGGACGAGCCATTGACATGACCAGCATTCTATCACCTTGTATCCGCTCTTTCGCAGATGCGCTGTGCGCCTTTTTGTCGCTTGGTACAGGTCTTTTGCTGTTTTATCCCGCTCGATTATTTGTTCTCGATTTGGATAACATTTTGGACATCCGTGCCAACGACAGCCATGATACTGAAATACCACTTTTTTCTCGTCGTTGTATCCGTCTACCGGCCTTTTCTCTATCCAGCGTTCTCCCCCGTGCCCCGACATTGCATGCACTATTTTGAATTGCCAGTTTTTCTCCACGTACCTCAGCCACTGGATTGATTCTTTTGAGGCTTGGTGTTTTGGATAGAACGCTTTCTGGTACGCTGTCTGGGGTGCTTCGACTTTTTCCCCCGGACAGTGGATTACCGTTTTGCCTTGGCTGCATCTTTCCGCGTGACGTTGGAGATTGCTTGCCTTTGTGAATCTTGCGTGACAGTGGTTGCATTCATACGATTTGGCCAACTTCGTGATGTCTTTTATCAGGAACGCGTGCTCTCCATAAATCCCTATTGTCATTACGTTTTTGATTTGTGTTGGCGGGTTTCTCATTAGGTGCCATACTATTCTGGGGCTCGTTTCTAAGCCGAATTCGATTTCGTTTTCATTTATCAACTCCGGGATGTAAACCCTTATTCCCAGCCATTCACCCAAATCCTTGCCCTTGTTCTGGTGCATTTCCACCTTTTCCAGTTCGTCAAGCGAGGTTTTTGGGAGGTCGTTTGGCCTGTTGCGGAGTTTATAAAAACTCTTGGCTAGATCTCTCGCGGCTTCTGTGCTTCGATCTGGCCTTGCTCCTTTGTGTACAGCTATGCAGCGCCATAAACACAGGTTGTCGCGGTATTGGTCTAGCGTCACCATTGCTTGTTTTCTCCCCGTGTTTGCTTGTTTATGTAGCCAGTTTGGTAATGGGCCTGTTCCCATCAAGGGCTGGCGGTCTAGCACTACCTTTAGATCGACGGTGAAATGGGAGTCAAAAACCCACTTTGTACCCGGCCTTTCAATGTTATCTGGATCTAGACGCTCCGCCTCCATTTCCCTTATCCAATTCTCCGCGTCTGCGTACGTTTTCATCCAGGGGGAGCCTTTATTTTTGTAGTAAGTTAGCCTGGTCCCGTCTTCGATGTTTTGAAGAAGATACGAATAGACGTGCCTCATGTAAAACGATGTTCCCACGTTCTCCCTTATCTTTTCCATAAACCTTGGTGTGAGGTCTTTATTCAGCCCCTCTACCATACGCCACCTCTTGTAACGTCTCCCGCTTGTCTCTTCTACCCCCGCATATTCCGTGTCTTCGTACAGATCCTTAATCTCATTCTGATAATCTGTCACCGTTTTCACCCTGTTCGGCCGGATTGGGTCAAATATGTTCAATAGGGTTTCTTGCTTTCTGTTTCTGTTTCTGTTTCTGTTTCTTGGCGGCGGTGTTGGTTTTAATTTATCGGGCTTTAGCGGGGCTTTTAATTTTTTATTTACCCCTTCTGGGATTGGTTTTTCCAGCAGAGTATTAATTTTTCTTTGAATTGTGGGCGAATTTTCTGCATGAATTGTGGGTGAATATTCTGCAACAAATTTTGATAAAAACCGCAAATCCTCGGGATCAAGATTTGCAAGCTCTTCATCCAATGATCTGAGGTCTATGCTGTCCATCGTATATAGTATGGAAAAATATTTTTTAATTTTATTCTGAACTTTGTACATTTATGTTGCATCCCTCTAAATGGGCGCCTTTTCATCCGCCTCTTGCGAGTAGTAATAGTGGAGTCTGACTAAAACTTCCGAGGGTGCACCTACCTTTCACCTCTTTTCTTGGTTTACTCTAAGTTTTCATCTTACCGAGCGAGCTTTGTGAGCGAGGTAAGATGAAAATCCTTAGAGTAAACCTTAGAAAAGAGGTGAAATTAGGTAGGTTCACCCGAGGTGGTTTTAGTCAGACTCCACTATTACTACTGTATTATATAGAGTTTTTATTTACAAAAAGTTCTGTCAAGTAAAGAAAAAAATGTCAGTCAACAAACATCAGAGAAAGGTCCATCACATGTCTACCCTACAAAAACTGAAAATTTCTCTTCATAGTTTTATACAATGTCTCCATATAATCCCCCACAGAAGGAATTGGAAATTCGTGGGGGTGAAGGGTCTCAAAGGCCAAAAACTTTAAAGAAATGTATGAAGTTTAATTGGAATTTCCAGAGGGGTGGGGTGGCGGTCTTAGGAAGAGTCCCTTCCGTGGGGGAGGTATAGATAATTAATGGAACTACACAATGTAGATTGATCTGTTTACGCTTGAAACTGTGCATGTATTTTTGTTCAGTATAGTTGTTTTAGCTAGCAGAGGCCTCTTTTCCTTTGTATCTGCTGGGCTGACAGAATGGAGGAAAATTAAGAGACCACTGACCTGGGTCAAAAATAGCTTTGATTCAACTGCAGTGGTCCACGGTCTTGGATGGCTCTTTTCAAAAAAACCTGCTCCTTCCATCAGCTCAGTGAATACAAAGGAAACAAGGCCTCCGGGAACAAATTAAAGAACACTTACATATTTAGAAACCTTTAGAAACATGAAGCTCGTCATTCAACAGACTGTGTAAATTACCTTAACATCAAGTACCCAAGATTCAACCCATGACAAAACAAGTGAGGAAAGGACCAGAAGGTAATACAGGGTTGGATTACCCCCATCCTTAGGCTGCAGATAAAAACAAAATATCACTGTCACTCAGTTTAATAAATGGCATTTGAACAAAATATTATCAGACAAAGATTATGGGTAGTTCAAGCACTGGTTGAGGTCACTGTGTTATGGTCTTTAAATAGCGGGCAAGATGCTTCATTTAATTAGGCACTGTTTACACAAATGCGTTTTCATTGACGTAACTGCATCACTTTTGAAGCAGTAACACAGTGCTGATCAAGATCGATATTGAAACCACATTGTTTTCAAAACGCTGTCAAAAGTGGAGCATTAGGTTCTCAGGTCCTTTTGAGTACTTTGATCCTTTCTGCTTGCAATTCAGACAATCCAGTTTTTACTGGATCATAAGCAACAGAGCCTAAGAATATTATCCAAAACTCTGCCTACAACTCCATTAGTTTGATTTTCATGAGATTGCATTGCACTAAACTTGTGATTATGAATCCAACTCCAACTTTGTCGCTAGTGAAAACAAGCCTTTCTTTAGTGGAACCTCACAATTAAAGTGCTACAGAAAAACTAATCCATGTATGAACAGCAGGTCCAAACACATTTTTAGAAAACTTAGTAGTCCTTTTGTTTCAGTTATACTATTACTGTTTTTGTTGTTGTTGTTCTTTGACATGGCTAAACTGGGACCTAAAAGCACAGTAGGTCAAAATATTACATCTGCAAAGTGCAAGTGTCATACCCTATTAGTCAGAAAAGACTGCAAAATAAACCACAAGATATTACACTCAATGGTTTCCATGACGACAAGCAGATCCACGTATGCTTTGAAGAGTAGGGAGATGCTTTGGGTGAAGATGCTCAAGAACAAACAAGAGGATCTGGGCTCTCTGAGCCCCCCTCCCCCTGTCTAGATCTCATACTGGAAAGCAATGTAGGTTGGTGTTATCTTGCATGCTACACATAAGTTCATTTTCAAGAATTTTACTTTTTTAAGAAACTTACTTGAAATGACATCAACACAGCTTTAACAAGAAGGAAGGCAGTAGTAATAGCAGTTGTGACCTAGAAAAAGAGAAAATCAATCACTGGTAAAGTGACAAACTACTATTTTTCAATTCTTGTTTAACTGACTGCTTAAAATATTTTTCTGATGTATACAGATATTTTATAGCATATATTTTTACCATACTTACCGCAACAGCATACCATTTCCGACTGAGAAAAAGAGCGTATGCAAGAAGAAGAATTATCATCCGCCATAATGCCAACAGCTTAAGAAAAAGAAAATAGCATAATAATTATATAAATGAGGGTTTATTTTAACATCTTGATGAGTAATTTCTTGGATATTGATTTCGTTATGAAACTTAACGATAAAAAGTCACGACGTTTCGACCTCTCCGAGGTCATTTTCAAGTGCGAGTAAAAATATAAAAATTAGCATAAATATATTGAAATAGTAAAATCAGGCAAAAATGTCACGAACGCTGAAATGCGGTAAAATATGTAAATATGTAAAAATAAGTGACAAAATATTAATGAAGATAAAAGTGATTAAAATAATTAAAACCGACCTAAACAAATAATTTTGCGCGGATGGAATCGCATTGTTTGTTTAGAGATGGTTTCAGTTCTTTGATAAAAAACATTTCAAAAATAAGACAATCAAACTTGCTCTGGCACTTTTTTAAAATTTTAAAAAACTGTGCAATGTCATTTGGGGCTATATCGTGCTGTTCCTTGAGGTGACTTCCAATGGCCGATCCCTTGTGTTCTTCAATCCATTGGTGAAGATGCCGGCACGTATAGCCGACATACCCTGCATCACACACCTTTTCCCGTCTGTGCTACCCAGAAGAACTCGTGCAGTCTGCCATCCGTCAATTTATTGAGTCAAAAGTGTCCGAGGATGCACTTCCCCAACAACAAGAGCTTAAGAAACAAGACCCAATCAGAATCGTGCTGCCTTTTAAAGACCAGAAGTCTGCAAACTCAGTGCGCCAACAACTAGGAGACCTCAGCCGGAAGATCAATGTAGACATCAGCCCCGTGTACACGAGTCGGAAAATCAAGGATGAAATCAAAGTGAGGGAAAACAAGCCACCCCTTGTGAATCAACAATGCGTTGTGTACAATTTTCAGTGTAACCTGTGTGATGCAGGGTATGTCGGCTATACGTGCCGACATCTTCACCAACGGATTGAAGAACACAAGGGATCGGCCATTGGAAGTCACCTCAAGGAACAGCACGATATAGCCCCAAATGACATTGCACAGTTTTTTAAAATTTTAAAAAAGTGCCAGAGCAAGTTTGATTGTCTTATTTTTGAAATGTTTTTTATCAAAGAACTGAAACCATCTCTAAACAAACAATGCGATTCCATCAGCGCAAAATTATTTGTTTAGGTCGGTTTTAATTATTTTAATCACTTTTATCTTCATTAATATTTTGTCACTTATTTTTACATATTTACATATTTTACCGCATTTCAGCATTCGTGACATTTTTGCCTGATTTTACTATTTCAATATATTTATGTTAATTTTTATATTTTTACTCGCACTTGAAAATGACCTCGGAGAGGTCGAAACGTCGTGACTTTTTATCGTTAAGTTTTATTTTAACAGTTAAAATTTAAGCATCTAATTTAAATAGGAGAGCCTTTCTATTGGTACATCTGAAGAAATTGAAGACACGTCAATCACCGCTGAAACAACAAAGATCTCAAGACTGAAAATTTAAACATTCACGTGATCGGATAGAATATTAAGATACATGTATCAAACAAGAAAAAAAGAAAAAAATTGCCCTCAACTAAGATACATATAGTTTTTACCCCTTTTTTGCATTTTGCAAAAACAGTAATCAAGAGTAAACTTGTAGGGTTGGAAACCAAAATTTCGGAGTGGCTGCCATTTGGGCGAGTGACCTTCGAGCTGCACTCGCCCATATAATTTTCCAGTCGCCCAGTCTCCTAGCTCCAGTCACAAGCACAGAAAACATTACCCCCCACCCCCACCTCTCTGCCTATTCTGCAGCTGGAAATCGTACTCGCCAACCCGGGCGAGTGATCTGTGATTGTACTCGCCCAACAGTTTTGACACTCGCCTGGGCGAGTGGGCAAGTTCTAATGTCCAACCCTGACTTAATAATAAAATAAATAGCATCAAACACTGAATGAACAGAACAACGTTGTTACAAATACAAACAATCATTAATTTCTGTGTTTGTTTCAGCGACTGTTTTATTACAGGATATTCTTTTTCATGAAATATTTAAACAATTATTTGTGCAATTAGTTGCTCACTCAGAAGTAAGATATTTATTTGGCTGTGAAGTACACTGACAACACTGTGACACAATGATTCCATAAAACAAAGATCTGCTTAAGGTGGCTGGTATCGGTTTCCAGCATTTTCCAGCTCTCATACTTTGATGGGTCTGTTCTAGAAGTCTTTATCAGTTGATGCTACAATAATGGTATCAAATAAATGACCAGTGATTGGCAAATATGTTGTGGTTATTTTTGTGACGTCACTGGTTACCATAGCAACAGTATAAGCTGTTAAAAATACCCTTAATTTTAGCTTTAAGGACGTTCACGCGGAAATTTTCTAGTCAATAGAATTTTCTAAAATTTTTACTGAGGACGGATAATGAGTTACTTGTGTCAGAAATACCAAAAAAAGTGGGGGTCACCGCCTTCATTTCAGAGACAAAGTCTGTAGAAAACTACCCTGATTTTGAAAAATTGGCGCACGTAATTTCGTACGGCTTTCAAGGTTTGTAGTTTAAATTATCGATGATGAGAAAACGGAGGGAAACGATCTTGGTGATATTTTGACGAAGTGCGTCTGTTGCGTAAATAATTTCAAGTGTTGCCATCTTTTATGCAAAACTTAGCCCTGGAAGAGGCATTTGAACCAGTCGTACGACAAAATGAAAAGATCAAAAAGTGGAATTCGAACGTGTGTAGGTCAAAAAAATCAAGCTTTCAATCGATAGATTTTTTTCATTTTCTCACAAAACGTAGATAATCGTTAACAAAAGTGATCTTTTAAGAAAAAAGTAGGGGTCACCGACCATTTAAGCTAGCAAACTGCAAGCGCAGTTATCACAAAGGCTACTCACCCTATATGTGGTTGGAAAGTTTCCTCAGCGCGCGTGCTTGATGCATGACGTGGCGTAGCGTTGCGACAGGAATTACGTGCGTAGTAAGGATGCGCATAAACAATTAGCGCGAATGTCCTTAAGTGCTTATAACTAAAAAACGAGCTCGGTGACCTCCATATTTTATTGTTGAGTTATGATCAGCATGTTAATATAGATACAACTTGCTGCAAAGTTAAAAAATTTCTACAGAGCGGTTTCAGAGCCACCTTAACTTTTTAAAAATTTAAGGTGGCTCTGAAACTGCTCCGTAGAAATTTTTTTAACTTTGCAGAAAGTTGTATGTTAACATGCTAATCAATGTTCAATAATAAAAAATGGGGGTCACCGAGCTAGCTTTTGAGTTATAAGCACTTTAAGCCAAAATTAAGGGTGTTTTTTACGGTGGCCCACAGGGGCAAAACACAACTCGATTCCCCTTTCAGAACACAAGAATGTTTTCCAGAACACAACAATCTTTTCTAGAACACAACAATCTTTTTCAGAACACAACAATCTTTTCTAGAACACAACAATCTTTTTCAGAACACAACAATCTTTTCCAGAACACAACAATCTTTTTCAGAACACAACGATCTTTTTCAAAACACAACACGATTTTCTGAAACACAACAGCAAACTGAAACACAACAAAAATTGGTGAAACACAACGAAATTTCAAAGTACTGGTAACTAGCCCTGGCGCGTAAAGCGATTGGAACCTGGGACTAGTACAGGCCACATGGTAACCGTTCCTTCCCGCTTGTACGTTTGTCCGCCATGTTTTGCCACAGTTGTGGTGGTTGGAGAAGGCAGGATCACAAGTTTTGCCCGAAGTGCGGTGTTAGTGTATCTTCGTCTTCAACTAGTAAAGTGGGTACTTTCAAAAGCTTTCTAACGCAAAAGTCGAAGGAGAGGCAAATGGCCTTCAAGTCTAAGTCCAAGAAACCGAAGACGGAGGAACTTGTAACCATAACAATCGGGATTGGTTCCACCACAGGCGGACCACCCTATGTGTTCGTGGTTAATAATTGTTGACATAAGGTTATATCGAAATTAATGGCGCGTATAGAAGAAGAGAAACATTACGTCGGCTTCGATTTACTACAAAATATAAAAATTACTCTAAATGATTCAATAAAAATTAAGATGAAATGTTGATTGAGTCTTGTGTCATATTTATTCGCCTCTCCGAGCCCTTAAAAGCGTTAGTTTGCGAGATGATTTAGCAACCGGTAGTAAGGGAGAACAAGGCAGGCAGCTTTACCGCCGGCGGTCGCGACCTTGTCCTATTCAAGCTAGAACTGACGCTAAACCATCAAAATTCTTACCTCGAAAACACGGGCATCCGAACAACTAGATATTTCTCTGTCCCTGTGCCGAATTAGAGCTTCATCCTTTCAATATTTTCCGAGAAAAGCGATCCCGAAGTCTCAAAAGTAGCTTTCTCCATATGATCAGTGCAAAATTCTGAACCAAAGGAATGTTAGGAACGCGAGCCCATTCGAATCTACCAATCAACGCGTCGCGACCGTTGGGGCGGGCTTGGGCATTTGAACAGAAGAAATGGCACTTTTAGGACAATTATCTAGTTGTTCGGATGCCCGTGTTTTCGAGGCGAGAATTTTGATGGTTTAGCGTCAGTTCTAGCTTGAATAGGACAAGGTCGCGACCGCCGGCGGTAAAGCTGCCTGCCTTGTTCTCCCTTACTACCGGTTGCTAAATCATCTCGCAAACTAACGCTTTTAAGGGCTCGGAGAGGCGAATAAATATGACACAAGACTCAATCAACATTTCATCTTAATTTTTATTGAATCATTTAGAGTAATTTTTATATTTTGTAGTAAATCGAAGCCGACGTAATGTTTCTCTTCTTCTATACGCGCCATTAATTTCGATATAACCTTATGTCAACAATTATTAACCACGAACACATAGGGTGGTCCGCCTGTGGTGGAACCAATCCCGATTGTTATGGTTACAAGTTCCTCCGTCTTCGGTTTCTTGGACTTAGACTTGAAGGCCATTTGCCTCTCCTTCGACTTTTGCGTTAGAAAGCTTTTGAAAGTACCCACTTTACTAGTTGAAGACGAAGATACACTAACACCGCACTTCGGGCAAAACTTGTGATCCTGCCTTCTCCAACCACCACAACTGTGGCAAAACATGGCGGACAAACGTACAAGCGAGAAGGAACGGTTACCATGTGGCCTGTACTAGTCCCAGGTTCCAATCGCTTTACGCGCCAGGGCTAGTTACCAGTACTTTGAAATTTTGTTGTGTTTCACCAATTTTTGTTGTGTTTCAGTTTGCTGTTGTGTTTCAGAAAATCGTGTTGTGTTTTGAAAAAGATCGTTGTGTTCTGAAAAAGATTGTTGTGTTCTGGAAAAGATTGTTGTGTTCTGAAAAAGATTGTTGTGTTCTAGAAAAGATTGTTGTGTTCTGGAAAACATTCTTGTGTTCTGAAAGGGGAATCGAGTTGTGTTTTGCCCCTGTGGGCCACCGTAGTTTTTAACAGGATATATTATTGCTATGGTAACCAGTGAAATCACGAAAACAACCAAAACGTACTCAGCAATCATTGAGCATTTATTTTCTACCATTTTTGTAGCAGCAACTGTTAAAAATTTGTTGTACTATCCCGTCAAAGTATAAAGGCTGGAAAGTGCTGGAAACCAATACCATCCACCTTAAAATAAAAGATCTAATTTGGGATTTATATTTCATTACATGGGTATTTATTGACTTTCATTTCTGTCAATACCTGAATGTTACCGGTATGTACTATATATTTAAAAGTACTTACCACAATATCAAACAACGATGATTCAAATTTGTACTCGATAACGTCTTTTCTAAGTGCACGTTTAAAATCACTAAAAGCCTAGAAGGTAATCAAACAATAAAAGTTCTTCATTCAGTTGGCACAAGAGATAATTTTGTACATTAACCCTGACTTCAGCTCTGATATTGTCAGTAGTATTATTAACTAGTAAGAAGATTAATTAGTTATTGCCAGTTCAATGTTAAACTTGTCTGCCTGCCTGTTTTTTGCCTGTCTGCCTGACTGTTAGATTGTGTGTTTCTTTGCGAGTCTTTTTGTCAACTGTCTGTCTGGTTTGTCGGTCCATCTGTTTTTCTACATGTCTGTCTGTCTGTCTGTCTGTCTGTCACTGACCTATGCCTACCAGCACCTACTACTATGAGGGGGGGGGGGGGGGGGCATTCAAGTTCTGACTACTTGTCATCCGATTTTAGTAAAAAGATGTCTGATACTCCTTATCTGAGTCTGATTGTGATAACAATAATTATTATTGCCCATCAGTATGAAAGGAACTGAGTTCTGTCTGGCTGGCTGGCCTGCATGACCCATCCACTGGGTGCCGGGCAGATGGGGACCCCTAATCATCACAGATTTGGTCTCACGGTCAAGGGTACAACAAACGGACATGGAACAAGGTAATTCTACTGGTCATGGGCATAAGTGACTAATTAAACCTCTCATTCTCATTGTCTCATTGTCACTGCTGTTCAGTAATCTAAGTCCTAGATATTGAGTCAAACATCAACTGGTGATATCAGGTTTAGGAGATGGTAATTCCCCCAGGGGAGGGGTTTACCATATGAATGGGATGGGGATGCTCGCCATCTCGCTTAGGGAGTGAAAATTACAGATGTTGTTCTCACTTAGGGTATTCTGGACAAAACACCAATAATTTTTAGCCGACAAGGTCTCGTTGAGGGTTGCAAGTGAAGAAATAAAAAATTGTCGTCATACTGTGTTGGCAGTTTTCATCAACCAGGAATGGAAAAAGTATCTTTTAGGGTTTTACAAAAGCGTGAGTCACACCCAGATTGGTTTCCTTTAATTCAAAGTTTCAGGCAAGAATCCCTGTCCTATTTATCTGGGAGTCCCCACTCCCTCTCCCAGGGTAACTCCACAACTCAAAACCAAGCTAAAGAGGAGGAGCTTCAAGGGAGCATTCCCTCTACACAGGATAGATGGCGAGTTAACAACTCAACCAGAAAGGGCAAAGGGAGAAGCACTTTAGTGCTACAAGCCAAGTGGCCCATCAGGCTTGAGCCTATCCAGGTTCCTTAGCATGAATTAACTAGGAGTATTCTACCCCTGCCCCCTGGATGGGATGCTAGTCCATCACAGGGTTACCCCCAGCAGTAAATTCACTAGTACCCATTCAATAATTTATACACCTGGTTGAAGAGAGGCACTATATGAGAATAAGGTGTCTTGCCCAAGAACACAATACAGTACCCCAGCCAAGACTCAAACCCACACAGTCTGCTCAATCTGAAGAATAGCAGACTAACCATTAGTCCACCGCACCTCCCACTTCAGTGCTATACTCCGTACAAAAGAAAAGAAGGCCCCCATGTTGAATGGAAAGGACAAGAGTATCAAAGAAAAACAAGCTTCAGTTCAAGATAAGCCAAATTGATGTAGAATTCCAGACAACAGGAGCTTACTTTATATCTTATGTCTCATTGGATTTAATCTAAAAATGGCTTCCTCAGTACTTTTAAAAAGATTTTACCCTAGGTGGCTGCTATTGTAGAGTACCCATCAGAGAGCAATATAAGAAGCTGCACACACGACCTTCATAGGGAGCTGCATGAGTTATAGCTGGTGATTCACCTCAAAACACCCACTGGTGCTCTGACGGGTGCCGGGTGCCAGCTCCCTTCTACATGCCTTAGCATAATTCTCAAAAAAGAGTTGAACAGCAAACTATAGTCTGACCTCTATTAAGCAGCCATCCTCGGGACTTTGAAAAGTGGCCACTTAATTAATAGAGGTGCAATATAAATTGGATAGGGATGGCAGTTAACATGATTTTATTGACTTTGCATAGCAAAATGCTTTTAAAACGTGAACATATATGAAGATAAATCCAAAATTCATTCTAACAAAACATCAAGTGCATTTCCAGCCCATACATAATTCTAGCTCTAACACAGAGGGCACGTAGTTGAAGTGTACAGTATTTCTTCGGGTTGATAATGTACAGAAAAATATGCAAAACATCGTTGACAAGCTTCTTAGGCCTGCAGTTCGTGTTTTCTTGTTGTTATCAGTTATCACCTTATATCATCTGTCACCATATCGCTTGGAAAGATAATTTACTAGCCGCTTAATGGAGGTAAAAAACCACATAAAGAATACACTTGCGACAGCAAAAAGGTGGCCGCGGCCGCTTAATAGAGGTGGCCGTTGAATAGAGGTATCAACTACAGCAGTTTACTCACAATTAAATCGGGACTTTGGAAAGTGGCTGCTTAATGGAGGGTGGCCGCTTAATAAGTGGCCGCTTAATAGAGGTCGGACTGTATATATAAAAAGCTGCCCCCACCCCCACCCCCACCCTAACAACGGTGATCATGTGATCTCACCCGAGAAATCGAGAGGTTATAAATATGTCTTAGAAATTATAGAAAACAAACCTAAAAGTTTTAAAGGAGCCAAGCGAATTCCAAAGAACCACTATTAATAATGCTTGAACTTGGACGATATCACATGACGGGAAAAGTTAAGTACAATATTTCCGACGGTAATCTAATTTCCGCGAAACAACGCGGTGTTATATGTATAAATCGCTCTGCATGACTGGACATTTTACCTTCCACTGAAAAATTCGAATTTCGTGCATGAATTATGATAATCAGGTGGCAACATCTCATAGCGGACCATTGTTTCCTTTATCTAAACAGCTTCAATAAAAAAAATACTTACATGCGCGTACAAAATCCATATAAATAACGTGGCTAGAAAATCGAAGGCAGTAAGCAGACAGAACAGGCGGCGAGATGGGGAAAACGTACGAAATGTGCCCGAGGATAGTAAAACAGGATCACTGCTGTTAGAAACAGGGCGATGGCTTAATGATTCTGCGTCGGATCCCTGGCTAACCAACGAGCTCATCATAGTGATGTTGGATCAACAGGACCTTTGATCAGATACCTGGATCACACATCATGAGGAGAGACCATCCATCGGAAACTCATCGGAAACAGGAAAACTTCCAAGGGGGCTGGAAGTGGAAGTTCAAAAAGACTGGTGGCGAATGTCAACCCGCTGACCCAACAAAATGCGGTCTCATTTATTTTGGCGGTCAGCTTTGAACGAAAAGAAAACAGACAGAAACAGACATGGCTTCCCAACTTGAAGACATTGAAAGGTACATGCAATCGGCTTTATTTGTTCTTATTTACTACGGCTTTTACATATGAGCACATAGTTTTGTGGCGTTTAGTGCTATAACATTTCTCGCCATATTTCTCGTATTCGATCGTCTTTTGTGCTGTCTTCAGGATTTTTCAAGATATCTCAAATCACAACAAAAAAGTCAAATCTCTTGAGATCTGCAATGGTGTGGATGTAAATCATGAACTTCAGCTACAGAAGCACAAGGTAAAAGATCTTTGGTATTGAATCGCTTTGACAAAAATATTAGGGTGTACCCCTGCCTGCGATTAGCTGTTTCATTTTTCGGATTATGATGCCTGTTTCATAATAATCACCGCACAACGATTCTGAGAGGCAATAGATCTCACTTCACTTCATTTTATTCTGTTTTATTTCAAAGTAACAAAGATAAATAGGTAAGGGTAAACAAGTAGAGGAGGAGAAATGGAAAAGGGCAAAAATATAGCAAGCTAATTGGATGCCCTTGTTTGTATGACAATAATAATTAGGCAATAGTTCATGGTGCTCTAGTTGTCTGCCCTTAGTGCTAAGTGGGGACTTTTGACCATTCTAGTGGACTTTCTAACAAACTTTAATTGAGGTTAAGTTAATTTTTTCTACTATTCACAAATTAAATAGTGGTGGGGCATTTTAACAGGAAATCTCAGCTAAGTGTAAATGCCCCCCGCTCCCACGCGCCTGCAACATTGATAGAGGCACAAATGCAGACTGGATTTTTCACTCTTTTTTTTATTTACGGTATTTGACCTTTTTTGAGTGAACTGAACTTGTTTTTTCATTGTGATACAGAATCATCTTGCAAGTCTAAAGACAATGTTGATAAGGTTGCAAACGCAATCTCGTTTCCTGGAAAATATGGCAAAAGAAAACTGGTCTGCACCCGACAACATAGAGAAGACTGGTAGGATATGATCTGATCTTAAAATGCAAAAACTTGGCTTATAAAACTTGGATCTGAGTTAGCCATTGTTTACACTGAAATGGGGTTTTCAGTGTTTTCAATTATCTACCATTTTATTGTTGTTATCAATGGTGGCTGTGGGAAGTGGATTTTTCACAGACATGTTATGTGATCATACCTTTCAAAACATCAAAATTAATCCAAATGAGTAAAATATTTTCCCATCTGGTCCTTTCAGTCAGTCAATAATTGTATCCTCTGATGTTTTTATTTATTTATAAGAACATCAAGCAAATGCAAGAAATGAAAGCAAGAGAGACAAACAGATGATTGAGGAGCTGGAGACAGGCATTGATGACTTAGCTGAAACTCTCTGCACCAGTAAGACATTAGATCTATTAGGTCACAGATCACAGATCACCTCCTTGCAAAGTTTCAAAAATATAATTTACGCACAAACGGGAAACGTATTCTTTAAAAGTTCAAAGGCTATTATTTATATAAGTTAAAATGTAAAACCGAACGTTTTCGAGTAAAAGTCATCATCAGGGTTGATGAAAAGATTAAAAGTCATCATCAGGGAAACGTATTCATTTATGGCAATTTTTGCTTCGGTATTCCATTCTTGAAGTGAATATTTCATTGTTCAAAAGGCGACTCGATTCAAATCTGGAATGTTGATTTGATTGTTGTCTGGCTTTATGCGACGGGTGTGTGGGAATTTGGCCAAAATTTGCATAATTTCGACTGCAACTGGTCAACCGTCAAATGTCACACACAGTGTTTTCTCATCATTTTGTTCATCAGTCACTTTTTTTCAATCCTGTCATAACACGAAAAAAGAGGCAGGAGGTTTTAGTGCACTAAATAGGCACAAAAATACTGCTGGCGGAAGAGAAAGTGGAAAAAATGTTGTTCACCCAGTTTTTTTTTTATTCAAATTAGGGATATTTTGAGCGAAGCCAAGCATCAAGAAATCAACATTTTTGTTTTGAATCGAGTCGTCATTTGAATATTGAAATACTCACTTCAAGAATGGAATAATGAATCGTTCATTCACCCTTGATAGGAACGCCTGAGTTGTTTTGACTGTAAACATTTCCTGTTTGTGCGTAAATTATATTTTTGAAACTTTGTAAGGTGGCGTGGCCATCAATCATAATCGTGCAACCTTATTGGCTAACTTGTAAAAAAGTTTGTTGGGTGGCCACAGTAAGGCGCATCGCACTGTAACATACTCGATCTTGACCATGTACATGTCTTTGGACATGTGCACTCTGAAGCTTACAGTTTTCCAAGAACGTCTCTCTTAAACATGTTCACTTCATTTAACAGATAATGTTTATGGGCAAATACCAGTGCATAAGTTATTCTTGCACCAAATGGATTTCAATGTTTGAGTATATACATGTACATTTATTAATTCTGCAGAACACAAAGTTTTAAAAGAAAAGCTTGAGCTTTTGGAACAGAGACTTGCTACCACAAAAGAAAAGGTAACATTGATAAATTGTTTTAGCCAATAGATAATTAACACATACATCCACATTTTATTACAAAATTGTTATCATTTAGCTGTCAATAAGAGTGCACATTTCCTTCCAAAAATTCAAGTAATTTCATTGTTTATTTTCAAGCACACAAGTAACAAGAAATTATCAAACAAAAAAATAAAATCTTACAAACTGTTGTATTTATGTATCTAAGTTTTTTAAACTAGCAAAACTTACAGTATTCATTCAATATAAAAATACCTAATAATCTAAAGAATATTTAACGTTAACATGAAGGCACAGCTCAAAAAAGGTATAATAAAAAAGCTCAAAAAATTTAAAGTCCTCAAAAAATGCCAAATTTTGTCGCATACTATCAAAGTTAAAATAACTGTTTTAAAAAACATGAAACAACTTGTTTTAGACATGTTTCGGCATGACTCATGCCATCTTCATTGAGGCCCTGCCAGGGGGGGATCCCAGGTCGCTTGTCGGAATTTTAAAGTGTCTCGTGTCGGCGTTTTGTCAAGGCTTCACAACGCTGTCGGAAATTTAGCGACAACATTCGTCTTTGTCAGTCGTTTGTCGCTATTTCGTTTGGGCGCTGTCGCCACTTTTTGGCCCATGTCGCCTGTCGGAATTTACCCTGGCAGGGCCTCTTCATTTTATTGAGAATTTAAAATCTAGGGCTATATTTATACCCAAGCTACAAATACAAAAATAGAAATGTATACAAAGTAAAATTACAATAACAAAAGATAAACGGTAAAGTCGTTTGTAATTTTACTTTGTATACATTTCTATTTTTGTATTTGTAGCTTGGGTATAAATATAGCCCTAGATTTTAAATTCTCAATAAACTGAAGACGGCATTGAGTCATGCCGAAACATGTCTTAAAAAGTTGTTTTGTGTTTTTTAAAACAGTTATTTTACCACTGCTAACAAGGAAATATGGAAATATCAAAGTTGAAAAAAAAGAGCATGCTCCTTATTCTTTTTGCATAGCCTAGTGATTGACCAAAAAAAAAGACATTTCTTGGAATGTCAATAAAACTGGTTTTTTTTTTCATAATGTTGCTTAAAATGTGCCTTTAACACAAAATGCACCTGTGTAGCTCAGTGTTGAGCCACTTTAATGAGGGTGGTAAAGGGTATTTTCGTGACCCATGATCGGCCCTTTTTATTGCCCATGAAATGTGAAACGATTTTCCAGAATGTTCTATTTTATTTTCTATGAAGCGTGAAATGCCAATGTTATTTTTTTCATCAATACCCCCCTTTACCACCCTCTGTAATGAAATACACATCCATTCATTATTATTATTATTATTACTTTATACTACATTCACCACTTATTCACTGTTTTTAGAAAAATAAGTATGAAATGCTGAAGAAGAAGTCAGAGGAGTTTGCCGAAAAAGTACAGCAAAAGGTATGATACCACAGTCCTCCCAATAGAATAGACTGAAACACTGCTTGAAATGATGCATGTGTATTAATTATAATACTTGGCTCTTTATTAATTATATAATACTTGGTAACTGTAGTACTAAATGGCCATAGCAATCAAATGAAGAGGGTGAGCCACATTGCTTCTGTAACAGGAATGCATGCTGTCCAGTTGAGAAATAATTGGAAAAAGGCTAAGTGCTAGCCATTGAGGATATTTTGGAACACAATTATTATTATTATTATTTTCAAATTGAATAGTGGCACAGTCTTGATGAAATAATAAAGGAAATAATAAATAAAGGGGGTCTTCAGAATTCTTCAGGTTATCTTTGTAATTGGGTGACTATCAACTGTTAATCACTTCCATCACCTTGATTAAAATGCAAATTAACAGTTAATTTGGATCAGAATTGTATCACTCTGATTAGAAGTTCAAGTATTGATAATAATGTATGTATAACGGCTATTGTTTTATTAATAATGTAGTTCCCTGCTGCTCTTTCTTCTTGCCTGAAAACATTGGAAAGTACGGGGCTCAGGATCTTAACAGCGTTTGAAATTACAACTAGTGTCAACCATATCTTAAAAACAAATGACCTCAATAGTTACAAGTACTCCCCTAGCTACTTTCTACTGTCTACTTTCTTTTGACTTTTAGTCACAGTGCTTTCAATAAGATTTTATAAGTAGGTGTCTCTCCTTGTGCAGCAACCACCAGAGAGCAATATAAGAAGCTCTAAAACACTTCACCTTTATAGCTAGGAAGCTGCATGAGTTTTAGCAAGTGATTCACATCAAAATACCCACCGGAGCTCCAGCGGGGGGCCGGGTCTAATTGAAAGCACTGAGTCGGGAAGCTGCATGAGTTTTAGCAAGTGATTCACCTCAAAATACCCACCGGAGCTCCAGCGGGGGGCCGGGTCTAATTGAAAGCACTGAGTCAAAAGCTACAAATAGTAATGAAAACGCTTGTTGGGATACACTATAGCCGGCCTGCTGTGGCCAACAGTTATTCACATTTCCAGTCACCTTGCTCGGCATTTGCATGTAGGGGTGGGAATCTGAAAATCTGGATGCGGTGGTTGTTGCAGTCAGACACAACTACCTCCCCCTGCTTTCCAACTGTGATGGAGTATGGCAAACAGAAGTTGCCAACTTCACTCCCAAAGCGACCAAAGCTTCTTATAAAGTTTCCATCAAAGTCAAGGATCTGAACACGACAGTTTCCAGAATCGCACACCAGTATGTTACCTGCCAAATCCACAGTCAGTCCTCTTGGTTGTACGAATTGCCCAGGCTCTTTTCCAGGTCTTCCAATCTGTTGAAGGAAAACACCATGACGATTATACACCTTGAGGCAGTGATTGAATGTGTCAGAGACAATAAAGCGGCCCTGATGAAACACTGCAGATGATGGCCTCCCAAGCTTCTTTTTTCCATCGGCTCCGAATTCAAGACATAAATGCCCACTGTGATGGAAAACCAGCACACGTTCATTTGACGAGTCTGTGACGATTATGCGTCCCTCGCTATCAATCGATATTCCTTCCACCTTGTCACCAAGTTCAGTCTCGCTACCCATGGTCCTGATGAGCCGGCCTCCAGAGTCCAATACCTTTACCAAGTGACTTTCGTCGTCAAAAGTGACAAGGTTATGATCAAGATCAAAAACAATTCCAGTAGGAAGTTGAACCCTCTCTGATTCATGGCTGGTCAAAACATGAAGAAAGATGCCTTGATGATCAAACACTTGGATACGACTGTTTGCATGATCAGCCACAGCAATACAGCCATCATCACGTATGGCCACACCCCATGGGAGAATAAATTCACCCTCGTCACTGCCAGCCATTCCAAAAACACTGGTTTCTAGTTCATCTTTTGAGTAATCTGACACAGTGGAGCTGATAGCAGAACAATCAGGGTCTTGTTCGCTGCCGACCACAAGTTTTCCTAGCTTTGTAAGGTGTTCACTTTCATTAATGCTCAGGTTTGGAACAAATACAATGGAATCTACTTCCGGTACTTTCAGTGCCAGTCCTATAGTGTCAATGTCTCTAAGCTGAGACAAAATAGAAGGCTTCTCCTCAATGAGTTTCCTTGTAGGAAGAGCACTGATCTGTTCCTCGATACTTTTGATTATTTCATTGGCATGAGCAATCAAATTTTGGTTCACTTCCCGTTGTTGTCTCAATTCTCGCTGCTGTCTGGCCACAGCCAAATTAACTTCCTGTATGAGTTCTTCCTCACTTGTTCTTACCATCTGCACTATCCTCTCAGCAGTTTGCCGAATGTCGCCTTCAAGTTGTTGTCTTCGGTGTCCAAGGCTTTCTGAAATGTCCATGATTTTAGTCAACAATTCCTGTCTGACTCGTAAAGCCTGTTTGCTCTTATTCAGACGGTCCTCTACCTGCTTGACCTCTTTTGTTCTGCCCTTTCCCGATATCAGAGTGGTCACGATGTAACTTGTTGGCAGCTTGTCGATCCCCCCCGGAAAATCGATCTCAGTGTTGTAGCGGCAGGTGGGGCACCGCACGTAAGATTGATACGGATTTCGTACGTTCCAGGCGGTATGTTGCGCAATGTTTCTCAAACACTGTTTGCAGACCGTGTGAGAACAACTCAGAGTTTTCGGCTCCACGTATTCTTCCAGGCACACAGGGCATTTAAGCTCTTCTTCCAAAACTCGTGACAGATGATCCTGATCTCGTATCCAACTCATTCTTGTTCTACGCTCCGCCGATTCGTGCAGTGCAGTACACGGAAGAGCGGCTTCTCTGATGCTTTCTGCGATCGAGAACTACAAATAACAGTCGTATTAAATTTCCTATCCAGTTTCTCTTCACGTTCAGTATCCGTGAAAGCCTTCTCCGAAATTCGAAAAATTACGCTGCGTTCCTGCACCCGGGCACAGCTCAAGAACAAAACAAATGATCCACGCTTTGAAAAATGCCCAAACATGAGCTCAAATTTGAAACCACGGCACCACTGTAAAACGGATATTATCCGTCAATGCCTGTCTTAAATTTTCGATTTTGAACGCGAGACATTGCATCACCAAAGGATAATGTGACTGTGCTTAGCAACGCTAGACTGATAAGGTTATGTCAGCAGCTTCCAATCAAGACTGTTATTTTAGATTTTCGTTCAGGATCAAAGTATCGGATGACCTTCTGGATTTCTTTTTGTTTGTGCTTCAATTCCATTGGTTTGTTGCATTGACACAACGAATTTAGCCTGCAAGAGCAGACGGTTTTTCGGCACGAGTTTCACCCGAGGGTGAAACTCGACCCTAAAAACGCAGGCTACAGCGAAGTAAGCATTTCCTAAGCATGAAATTTTTTTCGTGATTCTACTCCCAGTCAAAGCTCTCACGCTGTGTTCATTTGATTGCCGCCATCCTTTGTATTTTAAGGTGAATCAGGGTTTTAGAGCTTGCGTAGCCAGAATATTATTGCATAATTCAGTTTTTTCTGGTGCGACAAACTGACCACTGACAAAACGAAAGAAGTGAAATAACTTTTTCCCGGGAAAATCATACCGCAAACTTCCGGTTGTGAGCACCGAAATAAGTATCGTGAATTTGTCATTTGAAAACGGTTTAAGAAACTTTTCTGTGTTAACAGAAGCTAACAGAAACCTAGAAGTAATGGTCCAGTTTACCCAGCCAATTTCGTTGAAACTTGCTCATATTAAACCTTGGATAATTTGAACTTGTTAAATTATCTTCGCGTTTGGAAAATACTCGCGTTTTTTTATAAACAGATTTTTTCAAAAGCGCTTATATCTCGTGATCGTTTGTTCGTTCTCAAAAATAGCCGCCGCCCACCTTAAGTGATTGAAAGAACTGAAGGTTGAAACATTTCTTTTATACTGCCCAAACTAAACTTATCGTCTTTCAAAAATATGAATTAGTCAGCAGTGTGGGAAATTTCTAAGTTGCCCTGCCAACTGTCCTATCACGAATTCCCTGAGACACTGAAGAACTCACAATTTCATCTTTTAACCAAATATGTTCTCGCTGCGATTGTAGCTGATTACATGCTCGATTTTCAATTGAATCACACGTCAGAAAGCGATGGTCATATGACTTGAAATCCGACCTAAAGTTATTTTACGCCTGCTCTATTCAATAAACATCTGATATCCTAAGTGAGATGTAACACTCGTTGTCCTCAATCACAACAAAACATGTCCTAATAAATCACATAAGGATCAATAACTCTTCGAATCAACAGTGTTTCATCAAAATAAAAGAAAACGAATAAACTCGCAAGCTCATAACGCTAGAGCGAGCGTGTAAGTCTCTAAAATGTCACGCAATGTCACAGGTTTTCCACAGCAGATCGTTCAAACGGCAAATGGAAGCCTGGACTTGTCAGCCGTGGGATGCCGGAGGGGGGCTTGAACTTTTCATTTCTACGTAGTGTCAGTCTTGCAGTTTATTGTCTTTGTATTTTATTTTTGGCTGATCAGAGCTGTCAGTACCTCCTACGTACACCAGCAGCAGTTTTCGTCCGCGGTCCCTTGCTTTCAGTTGTCATTTTCAGTTTTATTTGGACCGTAGATCTTTTCAGATCCGATATGCTGTACATTTTCACTGTTTTCACATGGTTTTGTCCATGTTTGCAGTGTTGTTTTCACATGGTTTTGTCCATGTTTTCAGTGTACGGATATTCTGGCTATCCTCACTTTTCTTATCGAGACAACGACATGATATTTCGAATTCTTGACATATTGAGTAATAGTCACGCGGCTGTTGTCAATGGGCGGGCTTTCGAATTTGAGCCCACTCGAATCGTCATTACCAGCGAGCACTGAATAGACAACTGTCTTCACGCTAGTTGTTCTATTCTGTGCGGCATACACTCTGCCGACGAGACCCAATCAGGTCGAAACAGCTGTCCAGAGTTTGCATTTTTGACTTTCAGTTTGGACTCTATCATGTCGTTGTCCCGTTAAGGCTTTTCATTTCTACGTAGTGTCAGCCTTGCAGATTATTGTCTTTGAACTTTTCGTCCGTTTTCAATAAACTTGTTTTTTTTTTTTCAACCATAATATCTTTATTTGTTTCCTGCATGTCGTTAACAAATTACAATACTCTTTTCAAATGAAGTTGTTACAACTCGCGTTTCTCGACGCAGTCTAATGCGATACGATATTTATTTCTTCCCTTCTCCCTCTTTTTTTTCTCTTTTCAGGAAAATAGCAAAGAATCGTTTGAAGAGGTGAAAGCGAAACAGGTACTAATAACCGTAAACTACCCTTACCCCCAAAACAAAAATCAGATCACATTATTAACCCCCGCGACCAGAATTTACGCTCAAACACGAGCCATTGCCGGCGGGCACTTCATCCGCCACATTTTCTGTAATGCACAAATTACGAATTTCCAGAGAGTAAATCCAATCTTGCCAAGCAGCTGGCAGCCAGGCAGGCTCATTGGTGAGAGCGTTCGCCTGCCACCAATGGACAAGGCGTCATATGTGGGTTTAGTTTGCTGTTGGTCCTTGCTCCTAGAATTTTTCTCCGGGTTCTCCGGAAAAACCAGAAAAACCCAGATATGTCCAGGATTGAACGCTAATGAGATGCACGTTCCTTATGACAGGCATCACGAAGTGTCCTCATTAATAAAAGTTCACCAAAACACACCTAATTCTCTCAAATATGAAGTAATATGGAAATGTCAAATTATACAGTCAAACATGAAGTACGTATTAAACAATACTTGCGTTCAATCCTAGACATAAGTGGAAAAACCAACATTAAGGAATTCCGATTTGGTCTAGAAGCAGTCGATAAGAACAGCCGCTCTGTGGAGCTGCCAGTGAAAAAGGGGCGCGTTGGCCCAATAATTAGTGCGCTGGACTCGAGATCGAGCGGTACGGGTTCGAGCCCTGGCCAGGGCACTGCTTTGTGTTCTTAGGCAAGACACTTGACTCTCATAATGCTTTTCTCCTCCCAGGTGTATACTTTGAGGACAAGCCTTTATTCCACGTGCTTGGTTTTCAGGTAGAAGCAGACACTGCCATACAGCAATGTAAAGCGGCCATTTCTAGTCTTGAACACTGCAAAGGATTACTACAAGTTGAAGTGAGTCGTCTGGAGGAAAGTGTCAGGGAACTACAAGCGGAGCTCGAGTTGCAAACAGAATTGAATAAAGATTGTGACGAACAGGAACAGAAGGAACGACAATGGTAAATAATTTGACGTGACTTTTAAGTCTTTTGGTTCAGTTGTGCATGGAATGTGGTACCAAGTTTTTTATCGTTACCCAATATTAATGTTCCATATAACAGCTTTCTTATGAAATGCAGGCGAAAAATCGACGTGAATTCCGAAAATGTAAACGCTGGGCTAGTAGTTGCTCATCGTCCCTTTCAGCTGGTGGGTCTGTTTTGAAGGATGGCTACAATCTTGGACAAAATTGTTGAAATACTTGGCCAAATTTCCACTAATTTCGGGACCATAGTTCAGTATTTCAGCCATGATCCTCCCCCATTTCAATGTGTCAATGCAGACGGGTTTTGAAAACAAGGTCTGGTGAACCGCAAACCCCATGAAACATCACTGAGTAGTGGGTGCAAGTCAAGACATTTGCAAAAGATGTTATTGATAACCTTTTCGGGTTGGAATTTTGCAAAATTGCAAAAACCTACCATTAGATAGCCCACTCTTCTGGTTTTCTTTTTTTGAAAAAAATATTTTTGGTACGAATTTTTCTAGCGGAGTTATCCCAAAGGTGTTATGAGATGTTAACACTTCGGACCTCCCGTGAGTTTCACGAGGGAATACATACGGGGATGCTCAAATTACATAATGTGTTCACGAAGAGTTTGTGTTTTATTTGTGGTCCATGTGAGGAGAAAAATGAGGTGAATTTGTTGAGAAACGACCATGAAACGATCAGGAAAGCGGAAACGTGAGAGATCACCCTGGGTTAAAGGTATGAAAAAGCCCGGGCCTAAGAAAGCGAACAAAGATTCGATCGATGAAGCCAAGAAGCACAGTAACGTGAGAGAGCACTGAAGAAATAAAGCTAGTCTGTAACGAAGAGAAATCCCCTCATTTTCTCTTGTCTGTAATCAATAATTCCCGGGGTACAACATCGAACGTTCAGTTTTCAAACGCAATCGAACGTTAATCGAACGATTAAATTCGATTTTGTTCAGTTATCGAACGAAATCGAACTCACAAAAATAAATGCAAATCGAACATTCGATAAAGTCCGATGACGTTCGATTTAGTTCGGTCGCCGAACGACCCCTAAGCGAGCGGCTTACGTCATCTCACGATAATATGATCTGCGGAATCGAACGAATGTTCGGTTTTCCATCATTTGATTATCACGGGATGCCCGGGTAAACTTGAATGCGTCAATTGATCCAGCCATCTAAAGTTATGTTTCCTTTATTTCCATACTTATTTTTCCTTTAGACCCGACATTCACAGAGTATGTCAACATTTTCCGGGCATTTGTTACCCGGGATTTTACCACGGGAATGAGTTTCATGAGTTTTGTAAATTTACAAATTTCCGAATTTTGCCATTTCCAACGGTGCCATTTCCAGCATGTATTCCTTCTAATTCTAGAGCACGTCGTATTTCCTTGGCTTGTCGCTTCACCAAAACTGTCTCGATTTTCACGGGAACATTTATTCCGCCACCAGCTCGCCATCTTTCGTTTCATGTGATCTTCCTGCTTTCTACATCGCTGCTTCAGGCTCTACAGGATTGTCCAATTGTCCAAGGTTGTAGCGTTCATTCAAGGGGCAGGGGGGGATTATTTTGGGATGGAAATTTGCGTTTCAAAACTCTCTTGGGTTCTGTTTGGACGAGGATTTTTGGGGTCGCCCATTACCTCTCGGAACGATTTACTTCATTGGTTCTTAAAACAATAGATAACAGGCCATAACAATGCCCCTATCCCTGAATAACAACAGAGGTAGTGTTTTCAGCGGGCGAATGAAACTAGAGGTTCCAAAGAGGTAGTGTCTTACTGGATTTTTGCGACTGAGAATTTTTTTTGGGGGGGGGAGGGGGGGCTTACCTTTTTTTGGAGGGGGGAGCGGTCCGTTTAATTTCCGAACTATCGATAAACAAATCCTGAAAAAGTATAATTAAAAAAAAGTGTCTTAAATTTATTTGAGCATTTTCGTCAAACTAGGCTGCAAACAGTCGTATTTTTTTGCGGCGAACGCGCGTGATCTTTAAACGAGAGGTTTGGAGCTTATGTCAGACAAAAGTGAGGCTGGGGATAGCCGTGGCCGTGCGAGGCTCGCGCGACGACTTTGCGCCTTCAGATAATGGATTTAACGATTTTGGAGAAAAAAAACACTGTTTTGTCGTCTAACCTCAAACTTGAGGACAGAAAATGGGCAAGGCAAAAACCTAACAGAAAAATTGTTAAGCTAAAATCAAATTCACGCTTATCCTGGATTAACTTAATCTGCTATGAACAACAAGGCTCTAGGTGGAGAGAGGCACTGTGAGAGTAAAGTGTCTTGCTTAAGAACACAATAAACGTTTCTCCCTTTCTTTCGTTTCAAGGCTGGCCGGCGCTGTAAAACTGTACAGTTATCTCGGAGGCGTGAATGTACAAAGTGTTGAAGGCGACTCTGTCGTCTTAGAGATACCGAGTGACGTACAACCCGGGAATCAGGAGAGTGGGACTACTGGTCAAGCTGACACCCCCCTGATTCTGACCATAAAGTTTCGACTGGACGGAGGGACGCGTCCTGTGTTTGCAGGTGCAAAGGTAAGGGCGTTTCGTCCCTGCGTTAAAACTGAAGACTGCTCTCTGCTTCATGACTGGAAATTTAGAATAACCTGCATCACTATTGACGGTTCGTTTTCTTCTGGTACACAGGTCAGCTTGGACTCGCTGAATATCGAAGATCTTGTGAGTGAAGCTGTTTCTAATGAGGATGTGGTGGGATTTGTTCTTCAAGTAAAAAGACGCTTCAGAAATCAGCGAAGTTTGATCACAGAAGTAGAAGAACTTCAGACAAAGTGAGTGGGCACATTGGGGACAACGATTTCGTCAAGAATTTTTTTCTTTTGCTACTAGAGGAAAAAGTTATTTCTAAATATGTTGGTCTTCTTGGTCTTTAGGGACGAAATCAGTGTCACCTGAAAGGTCTAGCTTAGTCGCAATTGAATTTTGGCACGTTTCCCATTTTCGTAAACGCTCGACGCCATATTATCGAATTATTTTTCTACTAAAAAAAATTGAATGTCAACTCCCAGGATCGAACCCAGAACCTGTGGCCTGCTAGCGTCACTCTCCACCACACCACCACTTCGCTATTAAAAAACCCCCGAAAATCGAATAATCATCATAATCTTCATCGGATAATCAGAGCCCAGTCTCCACCTTGTCCCGACCAAAACGAAAAGATGTGGCGTCGTCCGTTTGGAAAGCTTGGTTGCCAATGATGGCATCGACCATTTACGACACTCCTTTGGCTCGTCACGCAATCTCTTCTGCCCAACGAGAGAGAAGTTTGCGTAACCCAAAAGAAAGTTTGCCTAAGCTACTGTAAATTTAAAAAAGTAACGACTCCCCACCCCCACCCTCTCCAAATCTCCGAAAGTAGCAATAGAAGGAACTGATTGACTTGTCGCTGGTATTAAAATGTAACGCAACGTATTACTCTTATCCTTTTCCTCTGTATAATACAATTTATCTTTCCCCGAATATTTGCTTGGATCATTTCTATTTGTACATTTTTCTCTGCTCGCTGTGGCTACTTTATTGTTTCTTATTTTCTCTGGAATTTCATTTCGCGAGAATGGAACGAAAATATTTCGCAGGATTTAATTTTCGCGATTTGGCCAAAAAAATACGTTAAAACGGTAAATTGCGTGGAAAAACGTTTAAATACGTTTTCGCAGGTCTTTGATTTCGCGGTTTTTTGAAATTCCCGAGAATTAAGCCTCACGAAATGAGTAACAATAAGGTAGGCCGCGCAACAGAAAAGCATTAACGCCGCAGCAGGGTAATGCCAAAGGTAACAAAAATAATTAATTGGAAATAAATACATTTAAACAAATGAAATTAAATTAATGAGGTCATAATTTATATAGACTGTTCACAGCCCTCTATGTTTTCGTGTTTTTTCGATCAATGAGCGCGCGGTGAGAACGACGAGAAAACTGGACGCCAGAAAAAAAAATTTTCTTTCGCTCGCTTCCCGCCGCCTCCCTCCGAGCGCTCGGGCTTCGCGCTCGCTTCGTTTACTTTTTTGCGTTGAAAAATCGAGAGGCTGCGGACAGTCTATAATTTATAGTTAAAAAATAAACGTTTATTTTGTGGTTGGGAGAACGCGTTCTTACTTGCATTGGCCTCGTTTTATATGGTCACAGCAATGGCAGTAGAGACGCAACATTAGAGGAATCACTCCACCAATACTATGATGATCTCGCCATGTTCGTTGCAATTTACACATGGTGGTCAGTCTTATTTCCTGTTTTTGGTCGGTCTTTTCTCAGCTCAGTGAGCCTAGCCCTGTTAAGTGTGCTCAGGATCTGAGAACAGACCTCCTTTGTTTTTTATCACTGACGCCTCAAATTGAATTTAAACAACGTCAAGGTGTCCACTTAATTCATTTTTGTATTAAAAAGGGCGGGAACACGAATTGCGCTATCATACTTTTATGTTCCAAATTAAAAAGCTGCCTTTCTAGCCCCGTTCCCAAGTTCTATGGTCCTGGTGTCCTGGAAAAGAGGTTGATAACACATGCTTTTATTCTATAACTTGTCTTCGACACCACATCGCCCAAAAGTATCTCGTTCATTCAATCTCCTTCACATTAAAGAGGTGCGATCGAGCACCACACAGAATGCGCGTAGTGTCTGTCTTTGATAAGCAAAGCAAAGCATTAAACAACTACACTACACGTGTTACGAAGCGCTGTACAACATGTACAATTCTCGGCTCGAATCTCCGACACCTCCCTTGCCAAAGCATGAAAACAAACCCATGGATGAGTGACATTTCCTCTTATTTTGTTCAGTTACGCGATGGACTGGGAACCAAGTCACGGCCGCATCCGAGTGATGCTGGGGAAGAGTGGCAAAATCGTCTGTACTTTGAAAGTGGACCCCATGTACTCCATTGGACGGGGAAGCGTCCAGCTTCTCGGCGTAGAGGGATGCTCTGACAAAACGGGAATACAACATTTGCAGGTACATGTACCCATAGGGAAAGTCTGTCACACATGATGGTCTCCTTGATACAAGAGAGCGCTTTTTTAATACACTCGCGAGGCATTTCAAACCACCGAAAAAGCCGCCTCAGCTCAGTAAGCAATGGTGAGCCTCCATATCAATTACCCTTCGTATTACGTTTATTATCCAACTCCAGTTCGTGAAGTACAAATAACGCGCGATAAGACCGGTTTAACAAGTTCCGTGTAGTGCGAAAGATTCAAAAACGGTGGAAAGGCAGCATTTTGGGAAAAGAAAACGTTGGATAATAAATCTCTTACTAGGGTGGACATTAGTATCGCTATACATTCTTACTCGTCATTTGTACTCGGGCTCGTCAAAATAATGCAAATGTCATTAAAAAAAACCTACACCGATATTACATACTAAAATGTCTAATGAGATATAATTTTGTATTTTCAGCACACCGGAACTGGTAGAAGCCTTACAACGTGGATTAAGGATCTTCAAGAGCTTTTTAGCACCCAGTGAAAAGATAATCTCAAAAAATGTACATCTCTTTTAAATGGAAAAGCCATCAGAGGCCACGGGTTGACATTTAAACCACGCAAATCTTTTTTTAACGTTTAACTTTAAAACATAAACCACAAACTGTACAAAACGTGTTTTTAATACTTGTACCTATGTTTTAGAAACCTAATTTATATATTTACAAACTTTGCCATATATATCTTGAATGGCAATATTATATACAAGATGTTTTTGTGTAAACAGAGGTACTTGTAATTTTAACTGTATTTTTCTTACGTATAAAATAAATATTACGTATTTTATATTAATCGAGTATTTGGAGTGAACGTGCTTGAGATAAACTGGAACAGTAACATAACGTTTTTGTTCTCTAACCTGTCACGCAAACGTCACGCAGTTGTTGCTTGCGTGACGGAGCCGAGAATCAAATCATTGGTCGAGTCTGAATATGCAATATACAATTCGACATACATTAAAGAGATTTATCTCTTTAAAAAAAAAACACAACAAAGTTATAACTGAGTTAATACAATTCATTTCATGATGCATAACTCGATAGAAACTATCACTGTCAAATCTTTGAACATTTCTTTTTTCATTAAGAATTCCTGCAAACCTAAACGAGAATTTTATATATTACCTTTGGTAGTAATCTGTCTTATTTCTTTATAAAAACAAAATTAATCACAACTGGTCCGAAACAGGAGACTTCCAAATTAAGCTTATTTTTTGGGAGGTGAAACTTCATTTTTTTTTTTCGGTCAGCTAGCCTGCAAATTGTAGCGTTTCCTTTCAGTTTTTATAAGAAAAATTTTAATGTCTCATTTTCAATTGTCAAGATTCTTCTTTCTTCGCCCAGATAACTGACGGCTTCAAGGTTAACTTTTCGCACTCTGCCCCAAAATCGTCAGTCATGTGGGCTAGTCTGTAAAATGAAACCTGAAGACTGTAAATAAAGTTCTTCGTTAGGAAAGTGCACTAATACAAATGTAGGTCTCTGTGTTTTACTTGTATTAAAAAATATATTTTCATGAAACTCGGTTCCTTTCTGATGCGAGTAGTAACACGAATTTCAGCCACCTCCACAAAATGTTTTTAATCGACCACAGGAGGTGACTGAAATCCGGGCTACGCGGGCAACAATCTGTCAATTGACAATCCCAAGTAATGCAGTTTGAATTTTCCCTTCTCACTATCCTTCTTGCGAATTCTACTGCACGTTTAACTTCGCAGCCGTTCTATGGAGAGTACGTGACAGTCATGCTACGCTCATCTGCACCTGTGGAGACAAGTGTTGCATGACAACCTCCAAAAACGGCTGCGAAAGACACGAGTCCATACCAGGTTTTCATACTGCAGTGAAATGAGCCGTGACTAGTTTTTAACAACTTTCTGTTGGCTTTTCCGATTGGCCAATCCATGGGAAAACCATCAAAAAGACGTCAAAATCAATCAAACCGTCTACTAAGTATCGATTAACAGCGGTACGGCACACCTCACTGCAACTAAAGCGCAAAAACAACCACATCAACCCCTTCGCGTATTTCAAAATTCTTCCTCCAAAAATACAATAATTTATCTCTTTACATTCATAATTTCATTGCACGGACATAAAAATAATACTCTGTAGAATATTAACTGTTAACTTCTACCGGTACGAAGCATAACTGGTAGCATTATGATTGGAAGTAATGTTGTGACAAGCGCATTGTTCAATCGACTCCCTTCACTTCTGCGAGGAGGGGAAACCGGTTTTTCAGGTTTACTTGACAGCGACGGCACGCGTGAGCGTGCTCCTTTGAGTGCTGAGAGCACAATGTCTGTTGTAAATGATGGAGTGGCCGTGTTTATAAAGGCTTCAATCTTTTGAGCTTCACGATTACAAGCTTCCACCTATGACACAGAGAAAAATGGTTAGATACCTTGAAAAAAAGCCTTTTCTTTTTCAAACTCTGACGAAGGCAACAGAAAGTTTGCCGAAAGTTAAATTGTTTCTTAAAAGTTTTTCTGAGATCAATTTTCAAATTAGCACGATAAACACTGATCGTCCAAATAACATTTATGGCGAATTAGTTGCTATAGATCATAACATATAGCTGTACAGTGCCCTGAATGTGAAATAAGGCTACTTTTAACGGTACAGTAGTTAAAATTGTCAGCCTATTTTCAATTGCAATTCAACGAAAGCAAAAGATATATCCATCTTTTATTTATCAAGCCAAAGAAGAAATAAATATTTGCCTCTAGTTCAAATAAACCAAAAGCGCTTTCTACCAGCTCACAATGAAAGAAGAGAAGTACAGACCCAGTTCAGAGAACCGAAAGCTGCCAATCATACCAATGACAAAGCTGATTGGATAAAACTAAAGCATAAAGAATACTGCCAATCAATCATACCTGAAGTTTTGTCGGCTTTGGTGTGACAGCCATCACCAACACAACTATGTCACGCTCGAGGCTGTGGTATCCAAACAAATCACACTCCGTCTGAGGAAGTAAAACATGTCCGTAAACTAAACTGTCCTGATAATAATTTACATAACAACCACTGTTATTGCCTTTATTGGTCAAGAGCTTTCACGGCCAGGGAATTGAGTACTAGGGGCTTCTCTCGCGCGGTTTCCAGTCCCGGTTAGTCTCCAAACCACACGCGCAAGTGATCCTACGCACACGTGCGTGGGAGTGATTTTATACCACACGCGAGTGTGAATAAATCTCTAGTACCCAGAGTTGTCGAACTCCCGGCCAAGCAACAACTGACCGAGCCTGCGGTATCAGAAGGACGTTGCCAAACAACAAGACAAGTCCTGTTGACGGTGACGGATCAGTTGATAGCTTTTGTAATGCTTGAACGACAACAAATGAATTCTAGGTAACGGAACATAACATCTGCAAATCAGTTGTGAAGTACTTACAGTAGAAATGTGTCGCCTGAGAACAAGGAACACTTCTTCTAGCGTGACGGACTCGTGTCTGCTAAAACCTTCTCTGTTTTTCTTCAGTTGTTTCAGAATGTACAAAATTCGAACTTCCGCCGCTGCAATACAAACAAATCACAATTTAATTACTGTTTACTTAAGATAAAAGAACGCGATCAGTTCAAACGAAACTGACTGCGGTGAATTTGAGGTTTTGTTCACAGCCCTGATTCGCCTCGTTACGCAAATCAGAAGCGTTGCGTGACGACCCAATGTGACTAGTAAACCACGATCATTCAGTCACAGTACATGCAGCTTTGCTTACCACAGTGTGGACAGCAAGCTCCTGGTGGGACAATTCCATTACAGTGAGACGGTTTCAGCGGAGGACACGTGACATTCTCACACCTTGGTTCATCTTCTGGGAAAAGAAATAAAAACTCGCTGATCAGTCAAAAGTAAAAAAGAAAACTCACATGACAACAAAGATTCACTCCCCTCAATTTTGTTATGAAAATTTGCAAGTTTATCTGCCAAAATGTCCCTTGATGCGGATCAATTTGTTATTCTTTATACCCGAGTTCTTATTAAGATAGGATAAGGTAAGATAGGATCTATATCAGCTTCATTCTCGGCGAGCGTTAGTTAAACAGAATAGCAGTGGCTTCCTCGGGAGTTTCAGTAGCTCCAACAAAAGATGAATGACAGCTGTCACTCACCTTTTCCGGCTCCCACGGCTTTACACTGGCCTTGATAATCAACGATTACTCTCGCCGAGTGAGCTGCGCATGTGCTGGAGTACGTCTCTCCATTCACCCCGCACACGGGAGGGGAGGGTGGTTTGCATTCATCCTATCAAAGAAAATCAAATAATATTACTTTGCAACGGGATGAGTAGAGTGAAACACGCTCAATTTAAACGCTTTTGAAATCACTGTCAACAAACCGCAAGTTCTTCATTGGCCTCGATAATGGAACGTCTCTCTTCGGACGCGAATTCCCTAACACTAAGGGCCTCCAAGAGGTTTGGGGGAACCAGGGATATTTTTTAATAATTAGACGGAAAAAGGGATTTCTTTACTAATAGAGTAACTTCGCCAAAAATTGAAACGGAGACAGTTGAACTTGTCAATGGGGAGCTAGGGAGAAATTATGAATTTTCTTAGGGATCAAGAGAACATTAATCCCCTGGGAGGCCCCTAGAGACGTTGCTCCTTTTGTACCACCGCACGAAGCTCCTCGAGTCCTCTGCGATGATGGCAAAGATTCCGAACGAAGCTCTAAATTTGTGAAGCCACGTAACATCATGACAAACACTTCAGTATGATTCTTGAGGGACAAAATTAGATCAAGGGATACCTCGTTCATCCTAACTCTTAACTAACCTTGCAGAAACCTCGATATGCCAGGCTCTTGCGGTTGAACTGCAACGAGCAGAGGTTTGGGTGCTGCTGGTTGTCCGAATCGCAGACTGGGTCCAACTGAAGATCGCTGCAGTATTTTCCTTCAGAGACTGTGAAAACAGACAAATAAAAATATCAGTATTAAAAGAGAGATTTCGCTTTCAAGAACTAACGTGAAAAATAATATAGTCTGAGATAAGTAGCCACTTCCTTACCACAGTAATATTGGTTGCAAGGATCATTAATAGAGAGGCATGTCTTTCTTTCAACAATACACCTGGAAGGAAAAAAATAAAGCCATAAAAACCTAGCCGAGTAAAATAAAATCCATTTGACTTGGTTGCTGCATCAATTAATTATTTACATGACTGTGAATTCTGAAAATACTATTCTTACAATTTGAAGTTAAATGCAATATAACTCTTTCACAAAATATGTGCAAAAATAGTCGCGCTTTCAGACCACTTTTGGTATTTCTCATAGGAGACAACGACAAACACAAAAGTACGTGGAAACTACACTCACTTTTCATCAGGTGCGCAAGGGTTTGGTTGACACGGATCAATGGAAGCGCAATTGCCCTTCTTCTGCTGAGACCTGGTCAGTCCAATACACCTGTTGAACAAAAAGAAAAATACGAATGTTTTTACCTGAGCCATTCCGGTGTTAATTGAGTATTTGAGTCCAAGTAAGGTTTATGGACTTGAACCCGCCAACTTCAACTAGATAGATCCTTATCTACGCTGTCAAAGTCATGCAATCTTCTTTGACCAATCAGAGGCAAGGCTATTATCTTTTCAGCCAATCAGAAACCAAACAAATTGAATTAGCTTACGCAGCATTTCCCGCGCGTGCGCCAGTTACGTCCTTTCCCGCGCTTTCCGGCCGTGGCATCTTTTCCAGCACGTATCTTGGACGTATTTTCCCGCGTTCTTCACCTGTGACATCTTTTCTCGCGCTTGCCACTGGTTGAATCTTTTTTTCTTCGAGCTCTGATTGGTTTGTTACTTTGTACCTTAGTGACTACCTCCGTGTGCGACAATTGTTTCTTGCCGAGCTTTATTCACTAGTAAAATGATTCCCTTGGATTATAAGAGTGTTTGTACAGTCCCTTACCGAGCCACGCAAGGATTAGGGTAGGTCTTTGCATCGCTGCCACACACCGGATGAAAAATCTTCTCACAGGCACATGGCAGAGTCGCGAGCAAGTTGGTATCCACAGATTCATTGTCTGGTGTCTGATTACGCTTGGGTCGACCTAGCACGAGTCAGGAAAATACGTCAGTATTAGTGAACCAAAAAACGATTCATTAGCAATTAAGGAAAAACAATGATGTAATGTATATGAAATGATTCATATGTGAACTGCGGATATATATGAAGGTGATATGTGATCTTCGCAGTGAATTTCCAATTTTAAGCAATTGGAATAAAGAAGCCTGAAAAAAAAAATCAGGGCTTCAACAGGATTCGAACCCGTGACCTCCGCGATACCGGTGCAGTTGGTAGAGCATCGCACCGGTATCGCGGAGGTCACGGGTTAGAATCCCGTTGAAGCCCTGATTTTTTTTTTCAGGCTTCTTTATTCCAATTGCTTAAAATTGGAAATTCACTGCGAAGATCACATATCACCTTGATAAGTAAAAACACTTGAGAACAGTACTTACTACTTAACAATTAAGACTTAATGAGCCCGATTTTTCTATGAGCGAACCAGTCAGCGAGGTGCAGCTAAAAGGAAACTCTAAAGGATTGAAGTACAAAACTTACAATTCTGTGTACAAAGAGCAATGCATGTGATTGTGTTCTGGCGGCATAGTCAACAATGGGAGAACCAATCAGATTCGCGGATTTCCAATAGAACGCAGCTTAGTTTCTACTAGTCCGTAATACTAACATTGATGGTAAATGCAGCCTGCACGTGGTGAATGCATTGTGTTGTATACGCTGCTGCACTTACTTGCATTGTATTCTGGTGAAAATACGGGCTCTGGGCAATGCTTCTTTGTGCAGGTTAGCTCCCCCGAGGAACAAGCGCACATATTGCAGCCATCCATAAACACATCGCCATCAGCTGCAGAAAAGAACACGTAAATTAAATGAGGAACTGTGGTTAATGGCAGCGAGGCTGGGGGTGACCTTGAATTGATAAACATCTCTTTTTTTTTTCTCATGTAAATGCAAACTAGTTAGCATCAGAACAACTTGATTTACAAAACAAAAGCAGTGAGGTGTGTATCAAAACACGGTCACCTCCAGCCTCGCTACCATTCAAAGGCCAGGACACTGAGCAGACAACACGGTCATTTTTCCCGCGCTTGTCAGAGGCCGCACGTTAACCCGCACTTAGCACTAGTTGCATGTTCTTGTCACGAGTTCTGTTTGTCTTCTTACATAAATTGTCACATAAGTGATAATGAGAATAGTTCTATCTGAATTTCGACACTTACTTTTGAGTTTTCCTCTTAGATTGCACGGCTCTCGTTGAACACACTCCAGATTAACACAGTTACCAAGTCTGGACGTCCCATCACAATGGCATATCCTGAAACAGCCTTCTCTACCAGTTGCAACTGGCACCTGACAAGAGCCAACGTACATGATTTCAAAAAGCTATAAAACATTCCTAGATTATTCAAAAACCTGCAGTAATGATTTGATTGTGAAGAACAGTGCTTGACAAATGGCACAAACCCTTCAGAAAGTTAGGATGGCTTACGATGACAGCGATGGAAAGGGATTGCAAAATGTACAGACCTGACAATGCAAACTCATCCTTTCAAGGTTCTTTTAGCCACCTTTTAAGTTTTGGCAGATATCAACTGTACAGTCGGTAAATAAACATTTTAAGACAACACTCACCCTTGCATATTCTCCCACTCTGACAAGAAAGCTTGAAGCATCACCAAGCGGACACCCTACATTGGTCATCAGAAAGGTATAGTAGGATTATTTTACATATCTATTTTTTTTACCTTTTTATAACAAATTCGAGCAACAACCAAAAGGATTATAGCATTTGATTACCTCAAGGGAAAGTTTAAACTGAAAACTAAGTTCACCATAAATAACTATGTTTAATCTGCAAAAAGCATAAGGGAAAAATTTGATGCTGGTGACACAGACGATTTGCCCTCCACCCCTTCCCCCTGAAGATTGGGTCTGAGGGTCCAAATCCTGTGGTGGGGGAGGGTGGGGGGGGGGGGGCAAATCTGCTAAGACACGTCTTGTGGCTTTTACATGATATTTTGCAATAACAATCATAAATATGCGATGAACAATCATCTCATCCAATGTGATTAGCATTATTATGGCTGCATGTGCATTGGTACTTTTTACAAAGACTTTGCTTACCAGAAATGTATCACAGCAGTATGAGCCAGGTTATCTACATGATATAGTATAATACCAAACAGTGTGAAAGTTACCTGGCACACAAGTGTATGATTGACACCTGTCAAGTAAGGCTCCATAGCAACTTCTGTTGATATCACACACTTGATTCTCTTTGCATGGGTTTGGATTGCATGGGTGTGTCACTGTAAGTAAACAAAGGTGTTATCATGACTGGGAAAAGTAGCAGTAATACCGTCCAGTGAATCAATAATACAATCCAATGAATACTTTGTCCTAATTACTGAGTTAGCAAGTTGTTCCAGGTCAAAAACACATACGTCAATGTTTACATGTCCCCAATCATCGTATATGTTGAGTAAAACAATTTCTGTTTTCAAACGTTTTGGAACAGTGATGCTGTTTACAGGAAATCAGAAGCAACTCAAAGATAGATTGACAAACATACCTTCATCAGTAACATCAGTATACTTGCTGGGTACTGGAAAACAAAAAGTAGTGTGTTTAAATAATTACACAGCTATCTCTAACAAATATAGCCCTGTCAAGCACTGGTCTGTAGCTTTGCAGGAAACAAGCATGTCGTTCATTGCCAATTTGGAGTACATTAATTGCCTTATTTTCCCAACGACTAACAAATAAGCTCCTTTTAAGCCAGTCAGTCCATGCAACAACAGCAAATTTTACAGTGCACAAAATTGTTAAGTGTCATATACCAAGATATTCCTTGAGAGAAATGCAAGGTGCTTGCTTCTCAGGAGGAGAGAGTTCATCGCAAACTTGCTCTGCCGATAAGGATGCCAAATGGGCACTTGAATTCCGACACATTTGCAGAATTTTAACACAGTCAGGCCTAAAAAAGAAACCAAACAGATATTTCATCTGGAGTGAGAAGAAAATGGCAATGTTATAAACTGATAGTTAGATTAAAAACCCTCAGCTCACTCCAACTAAAAATGCAATGTGCCCACAGGGGAAGAGGAGATTGAGGGTGGGAGGGAGGGGACAATAGACAATGACATATGATTTTATTTCAGGTAGGGAATACTTCTTTGTTTTAGAACTTGGCTGTACCAGAGTCTAGATTTCACACACCAATGATTATTTCACTGTGACGCGGTACGACCAGTTCATTTTTTTCCCAGTAGAGGCTTTCCACTGCCAGTATCACAAGCTACCGTACAAGGTTTTGTGTTGATTTTTTAAGTTTACAAAAAAGTAATTAAGCTCAGCTATTGAATGCAGCCACCATGGCATTACTTGATGGTTGGGGCAACAAACTCACAAACTTTATACAGGAGCTTGGACATCATAACAGCAATAAAACGAATATCAATGAGAGATCAGAGGTAAAATAATACAGTGTCCATTACCCACCTACAGATGGTGCTCCGATGAGATTTGATGCTACATGGCTTAATCTGAAGTACACAAGCAATGGCCTGAGAAAGGAAAAAACAAACATTAGCCTTTTTAATTTTCTTTTTGGTTGCAATTTGCAAAAGCCACTATCTCCTCTTACTTTTCTATTTCAAACAGTGAAAATGAGAATAAGGTAAGATTTTAGCTAGCCAGGTCATAACTCACTTATTAAACTTGCATGGCAAGGCCCTACCGTGTACATACCTTCCATGTATCAGGGAGACACTTCTTGATGTCCTGAATTGGGATCACAATGTTCGGCATTTTAATGAAGCCTTTTTTCCACTCCTGCATGTGATTCTTAGCTTCAAAGTCTGACTTACTGTTACAGCTCCGGAACAGCTCTGTATGTCTGACAAACATGATGGTACACAATTAAACAAAATTAATATTCACTGTACATTGCATTTAGTTCACGTGAAAGGTCATCATTATCATGACCCTTATTTTGCACCAGTAGACACATAAGGCCTTGGCCCAGGCCAAGCACCATTTGAGAGCCTGCAGTCTGAAGTGCTAGGTGGAAACTCTGTGAGAGGTCCGCTTAGATGATTGACAGCAGTGTAAAATGCGACCATTCATTGACACACATGCACTTACAGCATCAGCCGTACCCACCTGTTGTTGAAGTTTGTACAAAAGCTGAGACCAGAGCATCCCAACTGACATGGTTCAGTCACTGCAAATGAAACAAAAAAAATCACTCGTAAGATGATTTTGAAATCATTTGATCCTTTCACAATCAAGCAAAATGTACCTTACGACACTCCAGATGGATGAAGGGCGCTACATATTTAGCTAATCGCTGTTCACATTATTATTAATTAATAATTATTATTTAATTTAATAATTATACATAAACAGGGTACTCACCCCTCCCCCTACTAGTCAGTTATATCACTGTTACATTTTATTTTTATAACAATTACAGCAAACTTGTCTTACCATCGGCTAGGCAGTTCACCATACTGATCTAAAGAAACACAAGCATAACAAAATTTTGATGAGAAAAATGTTGCATTTTCAATAGTTGCATAACAATAACCACAAATTAAGAAGTTTAAATTAATATTGTACCTCTTTGGGATTGTAGGAACACTGTCTGTCAAACGCCTGCCAGTTCTGAGTCTTACCCCACTTGGACGTGTACATCTATTTCAAAACAAACATGATGTAAACTAACATGAAGAGGGAATCTGCCTTTCATTTTTTACACAAAAGATCTCAGATACAAATCCAAGACTTGGGATTTTAACCTTCAAAGTGTTCAACTATATTTTTCTGAACAGACACTAAATTCCAGGAAATGTACCACACAACTATGACCAGTTGTGTTTCGCAGCTCATGAAACATTTGGATTTCAGTACCCTACAAACTTAATTATGCTACACTTGACTAGGGAGGTAAAGAAACCGATAAACACGAAACTTTGTGTGCTTCAAAGGCAAGACTTCTAAGTTGTGTCATACAAACCTGGACACACAAACGCCAGCAAACAGATTCATCAGCTTTTGAGCAACACTGGAGCCTTGCACCATCAATTCCTGAATCTTAAAAATCAAGTCCGATGTAAGTGAAATGTGGAAGCGAATAGAATGTTGGTATGACGAATAGCGATATTAATATTTCTGGCTAATTGAATTTTTTTTTAATTCCAATAAGCCACTTATTCCACTCACATCCACAAATACAGTTAAATATGCTGTAACCAGGATTGTTCAGAAAGGTTTTAAAGTTGATGAGACTGCATGTAATTAAAATTGATAATTATTTATTTTTACCTGGTGGTGGAGGTGCCGGTGTCTCTGTTGGACAAACTGGAGCTGTGGACAGGAAAGTAACATTTCTCATGAGAAACGCACCTATAACTGTCTGACTACTGTTGTAAAATGAAAGGTTCTACTTGGACAAAAAATAGAGAACTTTCAAGATCACAATATCATACCAGAAGCCATCATCATAAATAAAATAAATAATAATTAATTAATATTAAAATTCAACTGGAAACACAAACAATCTCTGTGAACTCTTGCGCAAACAAAATATTCTTTATAAACCTGCCATATAATGCATCACGAGGGGTTAACGTTAATATGACAGATAATTACTCACGAGGCTTTTCATCTGCATTGGCCAGAAGACAAGTCCAAAAATCGTCACGCTGAAGAAAAAAATAATTCACACACAAAACATTAGAACTGACAGTATAAAATGCAGCTAGAGCACACAAAAGCAAGATACGGTAAAGTAATAAAATATAAAGAATGGCTATGTGATCAACATTTACCATTAAGTATTGCAATTACCTGTGTATTGTTCTGAGCAAATGGATTTCCACAAGCAATTACGAGATTTGAAATCATGGCTGTTGCACTTTTCTGTGACTGAAGATCCTAAAAAAAACCAAGGTGAAAAGACAACCTTAATGGCCGGTGCCTCGCACGAAAGGTGAAAATAATACACTACACAACATAACCTACATAGTTAAACATTAAACTCAACTAACTCGTACCTGACGGCAGGTTCTTCTACATTTTGAGTCATCAGCCTTAAGTTTTCTACAACATTTCAATGCTAAAATGATAAAAGAATACATTATTAATAACAAGTGCATTAAAAATCATGCACAATGTATCAAAAACAATAGATAAAATGAAAAAATTAATTTCATCAATGAAATTAATTAATTAATTTCATTAATGACACACTGCATGGAAGCCCAAACTTTTCAAATTTATCACTCGCAATTATCTTGCTCAAACTTTAGAACCAACAGTCACCTGGTGGGCTCCTAATGTGCAATTTCATAGCTCAGCTGATAGAGCTTTGCACCAGCATTGTGGAGGTCACTGGTTTGCATCCCGTTGAAGCCCTGAATTTTTTTCAGGCTTCTTTTCCCCCAATTCTCAGCTTAAATATAATTGGTGCACTCATAGTGAAGTGTCATGTCATTGCTTATAACCTCTCTAATTTTTTCTACATCAAACTACTGAGGTTATTTGGTACATCACAAAAATGACTAAATAAATATTTAACTTTTTCTTCTTAAATAGCTCAGAAAACAAATGAATTTACCTTTACGTTTTGAATCCATTGCTTGTGCTAACAAAAATGAAACATCAGGAATGAATGTGTGTACACTAACTGACTTATACACCTACAGATGTCACTATTTAAGTATCATTTCATTTTGTTTCCATATGTACAAGTACACTGTAATATGAAGCACACAGTCCATTCCAATGTGGCAACAAACACTAATAATCTTGCAAAAGGAAAGATTTATGAGCTGCTAATTAGCAGTAATATTATGACATTGAGAGTGCAATCCTCAACTTCCAAGGGAAATTTAAATTGGTTTGAGAAATGAGGAGTATGAACAATTGGGGATAAAATTGTAGTACAGGTGTATTTAGTGAAGTAAATCCACAAGGGGACAAACTTTTGGTTTCAGTTATCTGCCCAAGGTTTGAGAAATCCAGAGTTCAACAAATCAGATACCACGCACTGTTCACCCTCAAAGGTACACACTGGTTCCGGGCACACGACACAGTGACCCCAGCTAGGGATCCAACTCAAACTGCTTGACCTGGGGCCCAGCACACTAACCATTAGGCCACTTGGTGTCCCTCAGTTACTACTTGAGGGAGGTACTCACAGATAAACCACATTTGGTAAACGAAAAACACATCCCACCCCTCATTGCTTCCTGAAGTCCAGTAGGTATCATACTTCCAGTCACACTTACCAAAAAAAAAAGTTACACCAGCACCTCAGATGTGCAGCTCTCTCCTCTGTAAAGGCTCATAACGGTTCCTGGTCTGGAGAGAATCTGCTGAGTCAAATGATTGCAGGCACAAGAAATCAATGGATCTCTGACCCGTCTTTTGCACCTCCACTCACCTTGCCCAGCAGATTTTCAAACAAACGCACCATAATACGAACCTCTACAGAGGAGAGACAATATGTGCATTACTTACCAGTACAAGATTTCACATCTGCAGTCAGCCTGTCCACACAAGAAACCACATGAGAGTATCTTGAACAATACTTTCGCACATTGTTCTTCACCTGAATTGATGGGGCTTCCTCTGATGAAAACACCTGTAAGTTCAACAATCACTTTACACTCATACAAAGTTGTAATTATTATAAAAAAAAACCTACGCACATGCTTGACTTGTAAATGACCACAATTTAGAAATCTGTTCGAGTCTCAGGTCAAGTCTGCAGATCAGTCTCATGCACACGAAACTGTTACTACATTTTCACAAAATTTGGATCTGTTCTGTTTCACGACACTCCCTTTGAGGTCAGAGAGCCAGTGTCAAAACAAACCTGTCATTGTCCCAATAGATAATTTCAGAGTTCCAAAGGGAACTGGGGCAAGCTTCAAATTTTTCCAAGTTTGATGCTTTTAGCTTGAACAGAGACCAAGTTTGAAACATGGTTCAAAATCAATACAAATGTCTCTAATAATTTTTTGAGAGAGAGTGCACGTCTCCCCAAACAATATAAACTCTTGAACTTTTATATCAGTTTTGTCACAACGGTAAAATCCTGTCCATTTATTGATTAGTTTAAATTTGAAACTCGCCCCAGTGCGCAACTCAGAAATGGCCTATCCTATCCCACAAGAAAAGTTGATGTTACGTAAAACAATTCTGAAGTTTTTAGCTTACCACTTGGCACGACTGGATACACTTTGAAGTCGTCCGCAGATCATTTTTACAGCAATTTCTGGATGCTGTTGTGGAAAACAACTCAATTAGCACACAATTAAACAAGCACACAATGTGTGGGTTCCAGAAAATATCCATACTCCCCCCACAGAAGGGATTGGAAATTCCGGGGAGGAGGGGGGTTCTTGAAGAGCCAAAAATTTTAAGCAATGTATGAAGCTAAATTGGAATTTCCAGAGGGGTGGGGGGGTCATAGGGTAAATCCCTTCCGTGGGGGGATGTGGATATTTTCTGGAACCACACAATTGTACTTAATTATTCAGCACACAAATTCAATTATCATCAGATTATATAGAATATACAAATTTAATAGCATAACTTAATGAACAACTAATTTGGAAAACTTGCAAGATGACTGTCTACACAGGTGCCTTAACTATACTGTTGTCTGGCAGATTGGTCCATCTGACTTCATGCATCCATGGTCTTTTGCGCATTATAAAATGTTCAAGGAATTGACTTACTATGTGCTAAGGTTGCTCAATTCAAGTTCATCATAACTCTATAAAGCATTACGACCCCAAGCTCACAGTCCAGTTGCATTATTACAATTGCATAAATGTAATTATAGATACTTAACTAGTCAAAGAATTCTAAAACAGGTAAAAACACTTTAAACATTGCAAAGGGACCTTTTCTTACCTTGATGTCTGCCTAGACATCTGAACATCGCACTCTAAAGAAAACAAAAAACTCTTTGGTAAGCAGATAATTACATTATTATATTGCTTTTCAAAAATTGCCCATAATTGGACAACGGCGAAATCACTTTTTGACCAAGAACTGGACAAGTTTTATTTTGAACATTAGCAAACTTGCCAAAAAACTGCACACATTTGTACTTGAATATGGTGATGAACAAAATAAACACTTTTAACTAACAGTAAATTAATAAACTTGATTTTGGTATGCATTTACCTCTTCGGCTTCTGAACAGTTTTTCCTCAAATTCTCTGTTCTTCCTTCGCGACATGCTTTGCGGCATTTCAGTGATGAAGGTAGAAGACAGCACGTCCTGGCATAGTTAGATGGATTTGTTCCAATATAAGGACTTATTACTGCAAAATAAAAAGAATTATAACATTACTAATTAAAATGCTCACAAACTCTCCATCACTGCTAGCATTGTTATCTTGCTTGAAATACCAGCCAAGTCTTCAGCTGGTGATCTACGACTCATCATCATCATCATCATCATCACCATCATCACCATCATCACCATCACCATCACCATCACCATCACCATCACCATCACCATCACCATCATCACCACCATCATCACCACCATCACCATCACCATCACCATCACCATCACCATCACCATCACCATCACCATCACCATCACCATCACCATCACCATCACCATCACCATCACCACCATCACCATCACCATCACCATCACCATCATCATCATCATCATCATCATCATCATCATCATCATTATTGTCAACCTCCCCTGTGAAGAATGAGGCTGCAATACCACTCTTACTAAATGGTCCTAGTGCCCCATACTGCTGTACACCGAAAAGTGCTTCCTGCACTGGTGTGGCATGACTCAATCATTCCACCCTTAAAGGGACACTGTCACGGACATTTTTTGGCTTTTTTAGCAAAACGGCATCAAAATTACGACTAAGGCTTTCAACCATGCAGGAAATGCTCCTAGAACATAAAGGGAAGGATATCGAGCAAATTGTTTAAAGAAAAGGGTGACCGTAAATTGTTTTCATCAATTTTTCCAAACCACAAGGATAGAACTTGAGAACATAAGTCAGGCTGACTTTTTCAAGTTGAGATGAAAAGTTCCCGAAGGTATCCCAGTGATATGACTCTATATTTATCTTCAGTACACTAGTATAGAAATGTTAAGAAATTTTGACCACTGTTAATAGGTTTCCAACAGTGTGGACACGTTTTTGGGCTGTTGAATTTTCAAAGTTATTCTCGTGACAGTGCCCCTTTAAGCAAAATTTATATCTACTAACTCTTATTCTAAATGTGCAACTTTCAAATTGAAGAAATGTTCAAGATGAATGGACATCCATAATTGGAAACATTACACAAGCCCAATCATCTTTATTGTTTGTTAAAAAAAGGTTCTTTAGTAAGCATAAAGGTTAAAAGACCAAAAATGCTCTTAACAGGTGCTTGCTAGACATTAACAGACCACCTGGTGCTGCGTTAACACTTAAACACCACATTCACACAGTAATAAATCAATTTCTGACACATTCTCCTTCAGGAATAGACTTCATTCAAAACCACAAAAAAAATTGCTCAATATCCAAATCCCACATTCTTGAATTAATTGCCTTGCATTTTTTCAGTGTTAAAATGATGGTACTTTTCGAAAATATTTCCTACACTACAATTCAGGATTTTCTTTTTTCTTATCAAAAGAAGGTGGTGTTTACCAATCAGCATACATGGGAATCAACTATGAATGCACTTTTATGTTCAACTGTCAATTACTGGGAGCCAGAGGTTCTGCCTGGCGTTTTCTTCATTCACAAGGAGTGGCTAACTGGCAACAGAAACCCAATTTCATTTAGAGATTGTACAGAAACGAACAAGCAAAAAATAATTTAGCTCAATCTCTTTCTACACAGCAGGCTAGTGGTTTAATTGTTAACAACCCCTTGCTTGGAGAAAATGAAAGGACACAATGACAAGAGGTCAGTTCCCTCATGGAAATCACGTGGCCATTAAAAGTGGAATGTAAGCATGCCAATTTTAATTACACAAGTTTTAAGTGAAAGTCTGCTTCCTTTTGAAATTAAACCTGATCTCAGATATGTCAAGTAAAATGTACCAAATGATGAAAAATGTATGTTAACACTGCCGCATGTGCATTGTAACACTAAATTCACAATGAAATGATGGATACCCTATTTAACTGATTACAAAAACAATGCCATGGGACACCATTAGAACATAATTGAAAAGGAGGGTTTATTTAGAAGCTTTAATCTACTCAATAACAAAGCATTAAATTGCACATGAAGCTGGCGTAACTTTTTTTACTCCATCCAGAGATTAACTCAGTGGACTCTGTTTTACGAGAAGTACAACACTTTTCTGTAGGAAGCAGCTGGCAGTCTGCATGGTGAGCACTTATTCTTTAAGTCAATATCTCAAATAAAATAAACAACCTTATACAGAGAACTAAACACTAACCAAGGTGCTTTATATGGTTTTGATTTAAAAAAGCCGTTCACTCCCTTAGCGGTGCCCATTAAAATATTCTGTTCAGTTAAGAATGAGTCACACAGGAAGCAAAGAAATTTCCTTGGCCTAAATGAAGTTATTTTGAAAACATAACAAGCCCTCCTGCAAGTTAATTATTAAACACATTACTCCCACAGAGCTGACTTGAAAGTCTTGCTGTTCTTTTGGCTATCACAAAACAAAGAGGCCAACATTTTCAACCATTTACCAACAGCACGGGGCCATTTGGACTTTGAAACATTAATACAATGTACAACAAAGAAGGATACGATAATAATGGATTTGCAAACATTTCAATGGATAAAATGTTGTTTCATAAAAGCCAAGTTTATTACTGATGCAATTTTTGAACTGAACAAAACCATAGAAGACACAAATACACCACAAGGAATATTGAAAACACGCTGCCGCATACATGTAAATTGCTCCACTGACTAATTACTTAGACAAAAGCAGACGGCAAAATTAACATTTGTTGACTTTAGCATGATTGATGGTCTGCTAGATCGGTTTGACAATCTAACACAAAGCTGTCAAAAGCATTCACTGTCCCACTGTGTAAATTGCCTTTTTGCATTCTAGAACAATTGAAACAGCAAGCCAATATTTCAAAAATTTTAAACTCTTCAAACACAGCAGCCAGGGTAGATCTATTAAGACAAACAACAACGCACAGCAACTGTCATGCTTCACTGCTGAGCAATAATCCAGCACGAATTAATCAGGCCCATTAGAACATTTGCATCAAAAATTAAACATTTCTTCAATTACCTACCATAGCCATTTTGAATTTAGATACATGTGCAAGAGAAATGAACAACAAATCTAATTCAACGTTCACAAACAAGACAATCCTGCATTTAACAACCTCATTTTCTTTTCTGACAAAGTAAACTTTCCTTTTTCAAACATTCACACTTTACAAACATTGCATTCAATTGATTCTACTGGATGTATGGTATAAAAAGAACTAAAGAAGTAATAGTCCTCATTAAAAGTGGCCCTCATAATTTTTTTTCTGATCATAAATTAAGAATCAGGAATGTGTCCATCACAGAGATGAGATTGGTTTCAGAAATTATTTGATTCTTTCATTCAGATTTTGAATTCTTCAGTAATCCAATAACATAAAATGTTTGAGTCTTTATCACATACACACAGCACATTAACTTGAGGTTTTAACAGCATAACATTTTTTGGACAATCACATGATTCAATGATTCAAACCAGAGATTTCTGTTAAAGGTCTACAACATACATACATTCTAAGTCCTTTAGGAACAAAACTGTCTCAAATTCTTTTAATTCAATAATAAATAATACTCTGCCAATTAAGGGATTAATAAACTTTCAAGACCTTGTAAAAAGCACAAGGTCAGCCATTCAAGACTGTGCAAAGGATGAATCACTGACTTAAGACGAAACCAGTGAACGTGATCATAAAGCAAGGAAAATATCAACACTTCAAGTGGAATAATAGATAACTCCTTTCGGAAAAGACCTTGCGACCCTTGAATATCAGCCAGCGTCAGAACATTATACCCAAGCCCAGCTGAGTAGAAGTTGTAGTTTCTTTTTGATGAATTTCTGATTGACTTTTAAATACTTGCGTTTTATCTTGATGATGATGGAGATAAAGTAAAGAACAAACTCTACAATTCTTCAAGTCCGCATAAAATGATACCGAAGCTTCCACAAATACAAAACAAGTTTACATTAATTTGCCAAGAAAAATGCATTTCCACCTTTTTTTAACTCCACATTAACAGCAAGGAATTAAGTTTTGAGTACTCTTGTGAGAACAGAGATGTTGCTTTTTTGCATCAATCAACACAACGCTTCTGCACAAAGTTCAATAGTGAGCAATTACAAAGATTCTGGAAAATTCTTTAAAACAATGAAATCAAATTACAGTATGTGCATACTTTCGTTACTGGGACATAAAGCTTTTCCTTGCTCACAATGGCAATAAATGAGAACAAATAATTAATTTTTTTATAAAATAACATGAGGCATTTTACAGTAGGATATACCGGTAGCATAAGAAGACCCAAAACAGTAAAAATAATGTAGTTTGTTGTCTTGGATGAGGCAGCATGTGAAGAGATTATAAAACAAGATTAAGTGTACTCTTTCAATTTTTCCAAACACAAATTCTGAGACCCCAAATTGTTGTTTTTAGTGTATAACTTTCTCGGCATTTCAAGAAGGAAGAACTTCATGATAGGAAGTTTAACAATTTATTTAAATGTGGTTCTAACTTCTGCATCTGTGGTTAAAACAAGTTAAACCATTTCTATTAATGTGGTTCTAACTTTTCCATCTGTGAATGAAAATTTAGCATGTGGCCAGTCGTATGAATGCTAATAAACAGTACTTTCATGTTGTAGTGTTTATTATGACTTACAACGCAGTTCTAATTTTTGTGTCTATGTGTGAAATCCTAGTGTGTGACCATTCAAATGGAAGCCAACACTTTCATGTTGCAACGCTGTAAGTTTCTGGCCCAACACTTAATACAAATCAATATATACATATATATAATTATATATTTTTTTTAATTTGAACCTTGCAAGTCTTGGGAGGCCTTTGAAGAGTACGAATGCTAATAATGAGATATGCAAACATTCCATATATAGGTTGGAATTACAAATCTCTGGAAATGCTGTGTTGAGGAATACAGAACTCTTCTGATTTACAATGATACTAATTAATTTTTTTCTACACAACTGACCCAAACCTTCAAAGCCAAAATGGGGTTAATCACCAAACATTCCCTTTCTAATTTTAAGCAGATTTTTCTTGAATTATGTAGAAGATTATGCATGGTAAGTTGTTAAAATTTCACCACTTAAAAGCTTATGCGCACTAATACCTTATAACACCCTTAATGGTTTTTTAAAAGCCTAAGAGACAAAAAGCTCTGCCAAAAAATGATCAGATTTCTAATCAGCACGACTTATGTACACTGAGAGTTTGTAGTTTCGTGTTTCAAGCAAAAAAAAGCTCTTGTAAAATTAATGGCAGATACATTTTGCAAAATTAACGTAAAAAGAACCTTTCATTACAATACAAGTGTACAATATCTGTATAGCAATGGATGATGAAAACGAAAGCTGAGAATGTTTTGAGAATGATTTGGTTGGTTTTGTTTCAAGGATCAAATCTAAAAAATACGAGAACTGCAATCAACGTTGGAACATTCAGTCCCTGATTAATGGGAGAAGGGGTTTTTTCGCGACTAGACAAAATCAACACACCGCAAAAAAAAAACCTTCTGGCTACAACCATATTTCATAAATAAACTAATATTTACTTTTTTGCAATAATTTGGATCTTCCAGTTTTGTTTTTCAACAAAATCTCTGTTCTGATCTGGGCCCTGAAAAATAATACTGGCGACGTTGCAGTGATATCTGGCAAAGTGATGATTATGAAACCTGATAAATGCCAAAAAACGCATTCTTCATACCTCACGCCAAATGAGCCATTTCTTTTGCGGCAAATTTATTTACAAATGCAACACGCCACATTGTTTTTATGTTACAATCTGACAACTTAAAGTGCTTAGACTAAATCTGATTCCTTTGGAGGAGGCGACGAAAAAACCCTTCCTTTCCTAAAGCACTACTTTACGAAGAAGAACAAAAAGATTTGCCTCTGATGTGCTCACACTTCCGAGCGTTAGCATTAGTCATGTAAGGGCATTAGTGAAAGAATATTAGCACCCTATTAAAACGCATAATTTCTTTTCTCTTCTTGAACAAAAGATCACTGCCAAACAGCTCTGTGGGGGAATCTTGCGAAAACAGATAGAATACACGATCAAGAAGAATGCACACGATCCGGGCGTGACACAAAGCAGATGCACGGAGCACGAGAAAATCTGAATTCGAAGGAAACGCTTTTCGAACGAACACAAATGCCCATTTCTTCTTGATTAGGATGAATAATTCATTTCTGCCTCTGGCAGCGACCAAAAACACACTTTGCGTTATCAGAAAAATCCGCAACCGCTGCCATTTGCTTCAACTCGACAGGCACAAAAAAATGAGAATGACGTTTTTCTGTCTACAAGAAAGAAATCGCTTTGCCCTTTTAAGTGCGATCTTCATGAACGCTAAAATGGCTCACATACAATCATGCAATCCCTTTATAACGGTTGACGGTCTCAGAGGAAACGAAAAAAATAACTATCCGAGTAAAAAACAATACAAGAGCCCAATTAATTTTCCATTAAGCCCGCTTTGCATCGAAGATGATGCTATGTTAAAAGGTTGCTATTAACAGCGAGTCAATGATAAGGTAAAACGTAGTTTTAGCACGTGAGCTCTACCTTTAACCATTTCGATAGAATCCATTACATTTAAATTAATGAAACTGTGCTTTGCTGGCAATAGTCGAGTGAAAAACATGAAGCATTGAAACCCAGCACAACTTTGAGAAATACTGAACGCATGGATAACCACTCACTTTCGCACCGAGCTTAATGGCGCGACCTTTCCAGACTTAATTCCCTTGAAATGTAATTCTCACCTCGTTTAGCTTTAAGCGCGAACGACAGGAAAGTCTGTAAAACTTGTAAAGTACACAAAGCTCCTAAAATTATGCGTCTCTTAGCGTCTTCGGCAAAGGCGACGAAACTCAGACCGAAGCTAATTGGTCTATTATATGAAGCAAGGCCTTTATTTGCAGAAGTTATTAGTGGAAATTAGATTGACAATAAACCAGATATGACGACTAAACTCCTGCGTGATACTTACCTGGATTTGAGGCATTAAGGCAGCGCCAAAAAGAAATCTGAAGGAAGAGGATTACAATAAATGGTATTAGTGTTTTGGGCGGCGAAATAACCGGCTATCTTTGCCATTTCTTCAGGGCATTGCAGATAATAATTATGCTTCGAACGTTAAGCCACAAAGCGCTCGCTCAAATATACCGAACAAATGTGAAATTTTACTCACCAAATGGCCCGGGCAGTGTTTGGGAAGTTCGCGTAGCTTGTAATACCGTAAACTTACGTCTGTTTCGGACTCCAACTGACATAAGAGAATCACAACAACATACACAGATGTTAGCGGAGAGGCATTTGAATCCAATTTGCCTACGGTCTAAAATAAACTTGCATACGTGTGAATGGGTTCGCACTCACAAACTACAACGCGATTTCGCACTAGTCACTTTGAAAGCAATCTAGATGAAGTGATCATGTAATAAGTTTAAAACAATGCTACGTTCCTTTCCAGTTTCAGTGAACTTCAATGTCCCGCCGAGCAAGATAAAAGAGATCGTATGTAGCATGAACATTACCTCATTACAGCGATGTTTGCAAGCATTGAATTCAGCAGCATTTCGACAGCAACTGATGGCTGAAAGATAAAACAACGGAAGCGTTTACAGTCGTAAAAACCTTGCGAAGATTTCTGCTAATGAACTGTGACGGCCACGGCCGCGTATTTGACGTAAATCCCGACTAACCCGCAACCCATATTCGAGTCACCGGAAATTTACATTCAATTCAATACGAGCAGATTCATTCGAATTCGCGTGGTTGTCCTAATTATTTCTTCTGTTAAATCCACAAACCCTGATTAATTCTAACGACCTAAAACCAACAGAGCGACCAGCTCACAAAAGGACCGACTCGGGCGCGAGATTAGGCGAAGCGAACAGCGAGCAAGCTGACAAGAAACCCTGCGAGGCGCGTATTCGCGATTATAAGATGAATGACCGAACACACGGACAACAAGAAATATTGTTGAAAATAATCACGGAATCCCTCCGCGCCGCCGTACCTTGGCCTCTGAGAACAGCACAGGCGAGCCACAGTGTGCTAAGGAGCACAAGCATCTTGTCGGGAACAGATCAAGAACTGCATGGACTGTCTCGAGCACTTTCCAGTCTAAAGAATATCAAACAGCAGTGCATGGTTAGTGTTATAGAAATGATCGCAGTGATGCGCCTCTCAAACTAAGCCATTCAACGACCAATCACATCAAACGGCCAATTAGCGGGAAATTGTTGCGAACGAAATTAGCCAATGAGCGGCGCGTATTCAGCACGACGTGTGACGCTTAGTGTTGTAAAGAAACCCACTCAGTTTGTTTTGGGTTTGTGAGCTGTAATCGGGATAATGGATAAAATCAGGATGTTGTGACAGCTCAGAAGGGTGAAAAAAATGACCTAGTCTCTTGTTTGTTTTGCATTGTCCGCTTTATTTGGAATTCAAACTGTATTTTCTTTAATGTGGATTAAGGAAGTTTAACGTGTTGGCTATAAACGAAATCGACAGACGACCGTTGTCGATTTCGGGCGAATATTTCGATCGCACGCAAATGTTTACAGTGGTCGATATTCCACCCCCCTAAACCTTCGAGAAAGTAATATAAAACCGCAATTCCTGCTTTTTGCAACCTTTCCATTCAAGGCACTTCAAAAATTTCCAGACAAGTCAGAATTAGAGTGTGTTTAGACTTGTAGATGTCTCGTGTTTTTCCTGTCAATTTTCGTAGCTTTGTAGTGAGATAAGTTGGCCATATCTTTTGGCTGCTTGTCAAGAAATCCAAATTGAAAACTCCAGCGAGAATGACATGTGAAAGAAAATTATCTCGCTGTGAATATTCATCGAGTGCTAGCTTGCGTGGACCGTCAACTTTTGTGACATTTCGCTACCTAGAATTAGGAGGTGATCGCGCGACAAATGATTCTTTGCCTTTTCGATTAAATAAGTGACAAGCTGTCACGAGCGAAAACGCAAATGCATCTAAAATTGCTTTTCGATTTGGGATAGGATTAACGTCTTCGCCGCAGAGATGTTGATGGCGTTTGATGGAAGATATAATGAAGCCATAAGATAAAGAAGGAATGCAAACATGCCGATAACAATCCATCCATATTTTTAACTACCATTAACCGACAGATTATGACAAAGAGGGTCTCAACGCATTTGCCTAAAAAGTACCCATTTGCATAGAAACATCAGCTTAAGAGCGATGAACAACAATTTTAGCCACGTACCCCGAAAATCAAAATGTTCTGGGCTAATAGTTTTCTGTGTTGAACAACCAAGGCTCAAATGTGTGTTTATTTGTTTTTCGAGCGTGTTTATTCTTTACACGGGTCCTCGGATGTCACTCCTTTGCTTTCAAAGATCTTTAGCCCGAGGCGATTTGGATAAAAAGAGCAGGTTTAGATTCTTGATAGGTCTATTGTTGGTTTACATTTAACATGTTGATTCTTCTCGAAGGGTTTTCGCGCATTTATAACCGGTGCGAAATGTTTTGCTCTAAGATAAAAAGCACATTTAGGCAAATCCGTCGAGATAAGAGCCCCTGGATTATAATGTGTGTGTGTTTTACCATATGGATACAAATCTAGACCAAAGATACACAATGGACGCATTTCTGCGCGCGGTTGAATGCACTTCTGTCTGGTTGTGAATAAATTTATCATTTTTTCCTTTTATAGTGAATTTCTGCTGTGGCTTAATTTTCTGTTGACGAGTAAAACTTGCAATCGTTCGCAAGACACTTTCGCATGGTGTGTACAAAAAGAAAACTCACACAGACTAAACACAAATGCACTCCGAACGTGGATAATTTTTCCTTTCAACACTTGGTTTATTTCTCCGTTTAGAAAGGAAAAATGACACAATAGAAGTCCTTTTGCGGTTTCCTTCCAACGTCATGGCAGTCATTTATATTTTCTTTAGCTCGAGGCCCCATTCACCCACAAATCTCTTAATCTCCGCATCCTGCCTTTTAAATGTAATTATTTCTCTTTTTTTAAATTCCATTTCTGGTCACAAAGAAACCACACTTTCCGACGTAGTCTTTTCACTGTGGCGTTTTCTCGCGAGCCAATCCTCGCCACAATAGATCCCACTTTAAACCTACGTCTTTTTTATTTTACACTTAACTGCCTTTTCCGCGCCCGTAAAAACAGGTTAAATTCAAAATGTTAAGTCGGGTGGTGGCTGTTATGAATTAAAAGTTTTCAGGTAAATTCCTTCTGCCTTTCATCAGCTTTATTTACTTTTTAATTGAACGCGAGTATAATTCTGATAATTTGGGCATCGATGCTGATAACAGCTGTTAATTCCCGCTTTGGCTGTGATCTCGTTCTCACCGCGTGCTTGAATGTTTCAATGTTTCTAGTTTGCCTCGTTTTTCATCGCTAATTTCTGCCTGATGCATCAGAGACCTGATCACGGGTTTTTCTTTACATTTGAATTTCATGTTTCGCAAAATAAAAGATGCTAAGTATTTGCATACAAACAACATGTAGCAAACCTGTAATCGTTCGCACGGTGGTGGGGGGGAGGGGGCTGTAGACAACCTCTTGCCATGGAAGGTCAGAAAGATTTACGTGTAACACCATTAAAGACTAGAATAAACATTCCAGGTCAGTGTGATCTCAGTGATGTGTTTTCGTTTTTGAAACGGAGCCTGGAGGCCGCTACTATATCTGGCATTTTGAATTTATTTGGGCTGGGAAATTTGATTTTTATCAGGAAAAAGTCAGGAAATTTGGAAAACTGTTGTTTGTGGTAACCATGTTACTGCATAGTGAATGAGTTTCGATTATCACGTAAACATTCTCCAAACTACACGATAGGGCTGTTGTACTTTTATCAACTGAAATTATTGGGTGTTCGAAAAGTTGAGTATAATCATTTTCATACTAGCCAGTTTAAATTACAAAGGGGCTGGAATCCCAAATAAACGAGTGAAGAATTTTAATAATGTAACCCCAAAAGATAAAAATGTCCACTGCTTGAGGTATCCCAGTACATTTTGAGGGTATGAGCCAGAAAAGTAAAGAAATATAACTGGAACGGCTTGTCAGTGAGCATAATCATCATCGCTATTAAAAATTGTGAAATAACATTATCATTTTAGAACTGGTACACGGAGGTGAAAATGAATTCGAGTCACGCCCACAAAACGAGGTTCTAATGGTTTTAAAATTTCCGACGATCTAACCTGTCACATTTGTAAGGGAGTCTTGCCGGAGAAGGTTTGACTTCTGTCGCGAGCCGAAGTAAAATTTGATTTTGATTTTGTTCTCTTACCATTTTGGGATGTTTCTGTCGTTTTTTTTTTTTTCGGCTCTTGGAAGAGGTCACTGCAGGCCGAAGAACTTGCCTGAATCTATGAAATTTAATTTAATTTACAAGGCGGTACCATAGGAAATAACGAGATGTCGTTATTTTAATATTCTGGTTTATTTGTAATTTATACTAAAATTTGTTGATTGATGTTAGGGCACAATAAAAAGGGTATGTATAAGGCTCGACTCGAAAACCTTGACCAGAATTCTCAGTTCTGCGACAGTTTGAAGAAATTTGTCGGTAAACAGCAAAGCATTTTATTTGTACACATGTCTTATATCAAGGTAAAAATAGGAGAAGAGGAAACAAAAGGTCAAGATATGAGAAATTCAAATCCGGGTCAAATCAGCAGTCATCTTGATAACACTCAAGGCCGAATGCTTAGCTGAAAAAAAAACACCAGACATTTCATTGGGCATTTCGGTTGCGAATTTCTCTCTGTTTGTTTTTGTTGTATTTTTTAGATTTGCAGTTTAAAAATTTTACAGACGGAAATGTAGAGATAAAATTGTGTGGTATCATTTTGCATAGTAAGTTGTACGGCCTGGAAACAATCTGGAATGCCGGCGGTATTTTTTTACATGTTGTTTAAACGGCACTCTTTGTGTAACGAGAAGAAAATGAAGTTTTCTTTTTTCGTTCCGAAAATACCGACAGACATGCAGAGCGGACAGACATGGATGGATTAACACACTGGTTGTGTTACAGAATTTATTTTATTTTTGATGGCAGAATCGAGTTTCTCTATCCAAATATTAGCAATACCAATTAACTAGACATTATTCAGTTGTTGACAAGACAAGCATGTCTGTCGGCTAGTCGGCGGAGCCACAGTGTCTCACATAAATGGGAGGAGAGGGTGAGCAAAATTATCCTTCTCGCCAAAGAGTTCCTTCTCAAACCCTGTCGTTTAAATTCTTCTCATTTTTCTCCGAATCCCCCCCCCCCCGAAAATAGGCCCGCGCCTCCAGCAGAAACTATGCCCTATCTCCCATCAACTGCGAGAAAAGAAGCCCTTCAATACCAAACTCGTAGGCTTCATTGCGATTTCGCCCGTATTTCATTTCGTAATGCATATCATCACATAATACCGAATGAAAAATTCGTTTTTCCGCATGTTCCGATAAGCAGCTCCCCACCCTCAATCTTTTTAAAATTTCTTCTTGTCCTTAGTGTTCGTAACCAGCCATGTTTATTTTCTCGGATATATTCGTAGTGGAATCCTGTTGTTTCGAACCGGCAAGGGAAACGAAAAATCGAGAATCCGAGAGATCGGGGTTGAGATTGCAACGTTCAACCGAGTGAAGTAAATTCAAGAGTACTGCGTTTGGTACGGAGATTTTGAGGTTTCCTTTATTAATTTGACAGAAATTTTATACCTAAAGAAAATGACATACCAAGCTGGTGTGATGATGATGCCGTTATACCTGGGCCGTACCTAGAGTCTAACAATCTAACTAGCAAAGACAGGACGAGGCAATTGCCTTGTTTGGATTTTAACCCAAAATAGAAAACAAAATACGTTCAGGTTGAAAAATATAATCCCCAGTTGAACGAGATTGTTACCTCATGAAAAAAGCAAAAATAATGTTTTAGAGCTTCGAGATTTCAAAATTTTCTGGGGAGACACGTCCCACCAACCACCACGAGCGTGCGCTGGATATGAGATGGTAGATATACAACTATCTCATATCCAACAAGCTCGAAACAAAGCGCGAGTTGAATAATTGTTTGAAATATTTGAGTTCTCCGGCTGTTCTCGCTGACGCGTAGACCTACCATATTTGTGGTCCATGGTACCCGGGTGGTATATAAGCTCAAGCTCGGAACAGCAATAAACCATGGCTAGCTTTTAATAAGATAGTATATTTTACAAGTTAGATTTTGGGGTTCAGCTACTCAGTTGCCTTGCTACGTTAACGTTATTGCGGTTAAGATTGCTACCCCTCTCTCTCCCTTACAGTGCTATACAGTTGTATCTGCACTTGATATTGAAACAGCCGCTTTTCATTTTACAGTATCTATCGTAAACATGTATAAACCAAGTAAAAAAAATGAAGTTGAGAAAACTGGGATACGAACTTTGTACCCAACGAATTTGACCCACGACAGTGCGCAATAAAGTTGAAAGTTTGTGTGCTTGTGAACGGCGTTTAAAAAAATTTAAGTCGTTTTACGAAAATGAACCTGATAATTTCAAGACCCAGGAATTTCAAGTACGTGTTGTAACAAAATGAATTTTTGCGATATGTCATAACGGATAAAAATAGCGGCTTCAGTCGTGTAATAGCCAAAAAGACAGAATGTAAGTACCAAAGTGGACCGGAACGACCAGTTACTTACTACTTACTTATCCTCATCGAGCCCATGAGGACTCTTGAGGCCGGAACGACCAGGAGGTAGTTAGAGAAGAACGCTTTTCATTTCCGAAAACAAAAAAAATTATGATCACATCAAAAATTCTTGAGGCCAGAAAAACAGGCCCATGCATTCAGTAAATTAGTCGTAAAAAACTAACATGTACTGTTCTGTTTCATTGCATAAGGAACCGCCCGCTTGGACTGTTAAGTCAACTCAGTTGACCAATCTGTAGCACGCATGTTATACAATTAGGAAATGGTAGAATTTGGAATCTTTTTATGCCAGTGTTTCGTCATGTCGAAATCCCAATTTAAACAAGGGCTTGATGAAAGTGATAAAACAGCAATATTTTAATCTAGAGGGTGCAATCCGCAGGAAAAAAAATATTGCAGTAGGCGACTTCATTTCGATCAGATCTATCCCGGGTGAATCTCAAATAAAAAAGCCAAGTCTTACTAATAAAAGTCGTCGTGATCAAAGTCCATAATCTAGTAGGAGTTTGGGTGAATGCCTTCAATTTTTTAACGTAAACGTTTTTCGTGATTCTCGTTTTCTCTGTTGGAGATCCAATATCTTGCTTCATACCGCTTCATCCGTTTTGAAAATGAACTTGTCAATTAAGCAGGTCTTTTTTTTAACAATCTATTTTCAGAGTTTCAATCACAACTTGTAACTTCTTTCATTATGAGACAGTTTATACGAAAGCACAATCAAGATTTTTTTCCACGGACGCAATTTTTAAGCTAACGTAATCTTGCAGTTAACTACACTTCTTCAACTCAATGGAGGCCCTTAAATTTGAAATAAGCTTGCCTAAATCCTCTACGATCTATTTCCTTCCAGAGTTTTCGATGCATTACCTTAAGCTTATTTACATTTGCCTGAGACAATGATTAATGGGACAATTTATAAGCTTCTCCCTATTTATCTTGAGGCAATTTTTAAGTTAACAGTTTCCATAATTAAAAATGATAATTTTTCTGTGTTAATAAGGCAAGAGTATGCCTGACTATATTGAACGCGTCTCTTAACTTTTGTAAGTTAACAACGCCTTTATCAAGCTTCTATCCGTTTCTGTTTGCTTGAAATATAAATTCAGTGAAGGTGAAATTTCTATCATCCGTGTCGCTTACTTTGTTTAACTTTAGACCCATTAGAGGCAATTAGCCCATGGGCGTATCCATCTAAATCGTATTAGACCCAACGTGGCAGCCCTTGAGAACGGCGACAGACTGACTGGTGAGCCCGGATAAATGGTTATTATCTGTATGCGAACAGGCGTGCAAATATGCGCCAAAAAAAAAATTCATGTGAAGAGCAAAAAAAGGCTTAGACGAATAGATGTTTAGTACCTGGATCAACAAATGATGACGCTGTGCTGAAGTGTCTGGTCCCGCTGTGGTGAGGGAGACTGTGAGTTGGGGGTCTTTCCGGAATGTTTTTATCCCACTTGGCGCGTTTACGGTTGATACAAGCTTAATCAATCAACAATTTTTTTAGATCCTCCCTAAGCAGCAACATTTCCGATAAGATTGTTTGTGACTGTTTATGGTGCTCTTAAGAACATTAATAAAGGTCACAGCTGAAACCCCAAAACTAAACTAACGATAAATTTCTCTTCTAAATTGGGCTTCAGCTCACGCGATCAAGGACGTAATTGTCAATTAAGCTCATTCGTTGTTCACGTGTTTCCGCTATGAAGCTTTGCGGCGATTCGACCAACGGCGTACCTTGGCCTGTAAACAGACTCCCGCTGGAAGGGCCGCGAAGGAACTGGCTACGAGTGAAGTGGCAGAGGTGGAAGCGGGTGGCGGTCGAGGGGGGAGGGGGGGGGGGGGGGGGGTAGCGTGGGTCCATCCTCGACTAGGGAGCCTGTTCCCAGGCTAGCGTACCTCCACCCCGCAGTCGTTTCACAGTTGCAATTTCCTTCTAATTTGCTCTAAGGCTCAAAACGTCGGCCGCAACAACCTTGAATTGTTTATTAACCAATCGGCATAGCTTTCATCAATTCGTGCTTTCTGTGAACCGTTTTATTCTTAAGATTCCCCTTACTACTAGCCATATGTCTCCTTTAATGTTACATCTGAGAATCTGGTCTTACAAGTCTCGGCAAACTTGAAGGAGCAAAGTATGAAGAATTGTAAGATAAGTGTTGGTAGGTCCACGACCGCACCGCTGCCAATCTCCTGTTCTTACGAACACACTTTAATAAGTTAAATAACAGAAACGTTTCCTTTAGTAAGTTGCTCGGACACACGTATTATTGTGTTTTCTGCCCGGTTAAGCCCAGAAAAAAGAAAACATGTAGCAAAGAATTTTGCTGCAGACTTTATAACTTTTTTTCCTTGTCAACTTTGGTGGTAAAATTGAGGCAATGTATCACGCGCGTCAATTACATTTTTTGGTCATGTTGTGAAGAGATTTTAGATCATTAGCACTCTTGTAAATAAATTCGGCCAATTTACTGAATTTTTTAAAGCAATGACAGAATCTAATAACCCTGCCATTCGCAGAGTTAGATTAGGAAGAACTTTCTTAAATCTAGCTTAGAAGAAAATTCTCATGAACTCACTGAAGTTTGCAGACCTGCAACAAGCTAAAACGAAAGCGTGAAACTCAACGGATTTTTTCATTTTTTTACATATCGTCACCATTTCCATCCTCGTGATCGTTCGTTATCTTCGCTTGGTTCCCTTGAAATGCTGTTCTGCAAAATTTAACCATTATTATTGTTGTTGGGATTTGCTAAACTAAATTTTTCAGTTGACTTCTCCAAATCGTGAAAATGGTACTCGAAATACACAACAGTGTGCCTTTATGCCGTTTATCTCTCCAACTGACTCGTACAATGCTACAATTCAGTTAAAAAGGGAAAAATCAACGACGTTTCAAGAGAGTGGGGTGTAGGGTGGCGGGTTTAATTAAAAGGGGGGGAACTATTAGGAGGGGGCAATTTTGTTTTTACTCAGCCTAGTTGGTTAGGTTCAGTTTCTCTACTTGTACAGTTGTAATAAAGCAGTAGAAGCCTTGTCGACGCTTTTGTTATCCTATTGCAAATCCGTGAATCAGATTGGTTCTCTAGTCGTTTACCATTCGCAGTTAGACCACTAGAGCGCGCGCATTGTCCTTTAATGAAAAACGTATTTGCGATATTTGGATTCAAAAAGCTCAAAATTGAAGGTTTTCTCGCTGTTATCTTTGACAAAAAAAAATTGCGGCTCGCAGTCTAATTCCTAAACAGTGAATTTCTGGCTTGTGTTTATGACAAGAGAGAACGTGATGAAACATTTCGAGTGAGTTTTGGCAGGAACACGAGATTTCCTGAGAAATTTCAAGTCCTCTTCTGCTCACTCGAGTGTTTTCAAGATTTCCTTGGTATTTTTTTTTTTTTGAAATCTCATAAACCATGCTTTAAGATCAAATTCCTTTACAAGATTTCCTTCTGTTAAGTTTTTCTTCACAAAAAAAAACATTATCCCATAAACTGTGAGCGAAAGTTTTTTTTTTCATTTATAATGGGTTTGGATAAATGCCAAATAGAGTTAGTGACTTAATGCAAGGTGTCACAGTAGTTTTAATTTTAAAACAGCAACTTTAGAAGGCTACCTGCTTTGCCGGCTTTTATGAAACAAGTGAAAAATTATCTCTCCGTAACGTTCAGCGTGAAGTAGGAAGATCAGAGAAGGCCGCGCAAGGCAGAGACATTTTTGTCGATTTTGCCTTACCGTGTAAAGTGATCTCGGAGATTCGTAAACTTCGATTCAAGGGCATCACTCAAAACACCAAAGAATTGGGATCTTCGAACAAAAGAGAGCCGCTAATGTGAATCAAAATCACGGCGAGAACAAGGCGAACTTGCGTTTTTAAAGTGCAGTGACTGTCGTTAGATTGAATCGCGCATGTGCTCAAGCCGATCCTGAAGCCTTTGACAGGGTCCTGCCGTGAATAAAAGACATCATTAATTAAAGGATTCTCAAAATGTCAGATTGTAAAGAATGACTTCCTGTCCAAACGAGATCACATACAAATAAAGGCTTCTCATGGGGCTATTTCAACATTCGGGTCACACAAGTGTGGTCAACAGATTCGGCGTGAAATAAGAATGACGAAGCATTATTAAATTTTTCCTCAGTAGGTGCTTCCTGGATAGCTTGATTCAAATTAAATGATGGAGCAAGCAAATACCTTGTACACCTTGTATGTATCTAACCTCGATTGAATTACTTTCGCTGAATTTAGTTTTTTAATTACTAAAAATCGAATTTATTATACACAAAGATACGGATAAATCTAGCAAACGGAACCAGAGCATCGATTACAAATCCCTACGGGCCCCATCTGCGCGTCTGAATATCCGAAAATAAATCCATGAAAGGTTATATTTTACATTCCTGTCTTTAGCTTGTTGTGTAAAGGTTTAGCGACAGCTGTAACAAGCAAAGATGGTTTCAATAAATACTTTTTGGCAGGAGGTAACTTCAAACTTACTGTAATTTCATGATTTCCTGAAGGCCATTAATAGTCAACTTTGAGCAATGTTGATTTTAATACTCCGTAGTATATGATGAGTAAATGTTATTTTTAGCTGAGCAGAGATTGGATATTCAATGAAAGATGCGCGTTGTGTGCTGGGAAGACAGTCCCTTTAATACCCCGCGCGCCACGCGTTTTTCACGCGCATCCCGCGCGCGCATCAACTCGTCCTCAGCCTGCCTCGGCTAAAAGGAGCATAAACTACTAGCACTAGTATGTATACGATGAAGCTTAAGTTTCGATTTGCAGGTAGTCATTACATTGGGAGAAAGCTAGTCAGATCATAATTTTGTGCCATGAATGACTGCTTTGTTGGTTTACACGCTCATAAAAAGTGGCCTTTCTTTGGTATTTCTTTCGAAATATAGTACACAAAGTTAAAACCTTTCTACGTTGTATCGGTCTCTGCTATTTTTATTGTCTTCATTTTTCTATTTTAAACCGATCAGATCATTATTGATCCAGCGTATACCAGTAGGATCATCGTCCACGGTTACTTGCTTGTTTAAACCTTTCTTTTCGCTGCTTGCACTGACACTAAAAATTTGCGGCTTCCGCCCACGGATGATATTTAAACAAATAATGTTGCATGATAAAGCATCGGGGAGGGGATTGTGGTGAGGCGCTGCAAAAGTGGTAATTTCTGTAACACCTAAAATAGAACCGCGGAGGGCACGCCCGCAAAGCACCGTGCATAAACACACAGTGATATTGGTTTCCCCAATACGCGGGATGTTATTTTATTCAATTGTCGACAACAATTTGTATATAAGTATTATATTTTCTATCCTTTAGTTTTTCTGTCGACTACTTTTATACTATGTTAGGAATGAAAAACAAAAGAATTAAGTGTTACTCTGCCGTCGTACAACCCAGCCCCTCGTGGAGAGATTCACTGAGATAAAAATGCCTTGAAGCTTGAGCCCAACTCTCTAGTCAGTTCTACTCGGCCCTCCAAAAGCGAGCCCCTGTTAGTTGGGGGACTGGACTACCGGACCTTTTAAGACTGTTAACTTACACAAGATCCTAAAAAAAAAAAAAAAGATGCTGGAAGCAAAAAAACGGAGCGCGTTCGTTCTACCAAGATTGCACAATACAACGCAATTTCAGAACGAATAATTTTACCATAACAATCCTTACTTTGCATGAAGAAAAATTAAAAACAAAACTAACAGTTAATGAAAATAGGAGAAAACAATCGTTATACTCGATTCCCGTCAAGTTTTAATGGTAACACCGGCTGTTCGGACAAGTTTGTTTAAATACAAACCGTCTAGCCACTATAAACAATACATATGTAAAATTAAAAGCTGTTTTTTTTTTGGCGCAAAGCTGTCGTCTTGACGTGTGATTAGCTGCGTTCGAATTCTTTTCTTGCGAAAGGATTTCGTCAATTTTCAAAGTGTGCTTTCGCGCAAACTGAAGAACGTGCCATGAATATCAATATCTTTCCGAATATTAAACGGTATACATGTATAACAGTAATTTTATCACGTGCCTTTAAAACTGATAGCGAATTAAAACTGGCGATACTGTTCGATTGTTGATGTTTTTGGAAAAGTACAGCGTGTTCGTGGTAGTAAAATATTGAAAATATTCCAATAGAAATTCGAGACACCATGTATAACTACAACATTGAAAACCAATCGATATGTAAAAGCAATTTGCGCAATATGGATGTCAAATGTAACGCGCAGTTTTTATATCATTACCTTGTGTTTTACTACGGTTTAATTTAAGGATAAGTCTAATAACATAAGTTTTATTCAAGAGGTACACTTTAATCGCATTGCATGTTTTTGAAATTTGCAGCTAAATAACGATATTAAAGATGGGTTTTTCCACTTGTCTAGTTAAATCGAGTTTAAAATTAAATAGATTACAAAAAGCCGTCCCTAAAAAGCATTGTACATACCAATTTCTGTTGCGGAGCGCAACAAAGGGCCTCGTGTTGAGCGAATTCAAATCGTCGTCTTCGCTAAATTAATCCACCGGACCGACAGCCCAACACTTTTAAAGAAACCAATTGAAAGCTAAGATTGACAGGAGCTTTTTGCACGCGAGCGTGACAGCATGCCACAAAATGAACACTTGAATGGCATTCCGTGTCGTTTTTGTCCTCACAATAATGGATAACCAGAAGTAAGCTGAATAAATGAATTATTCTTCCGCTGGTGGACATCAAACTGTCAACATTTTCCACAACTGCAGACATGAAGACGACAAGAAATGACGTTTTTCACTGCACCTGCCTCGAGTTCCCGCGGAGATGTATTGTGCTCACCCGAGACAAATTGGGGGATAGCATTGTTGATGGGAAAGAAATATTAATTCAATGCGAATTTTTCCGATTTTGATGCTTTTAACGGAGACATTTCAATCACAATTAAGAAAAGGTAGTCGAGGAAGCCAAATAATGGCCTTCTCCCTGCCTCAACCTTTTCGTTCTGCATCAAAGTAATAAACAATTTCTTTTCTATCCTTCCAGCATTTTACAAAATTTTTCAACCACGTTAAATTTGTTTTGGGTAATAGGCAATAAATACCTGCGATAAATTATGCTGCACCTCTGCCATAAATCGTGATATTTCTTTCCACAGCTGTCGATTCGTTTTGTAATAATAATTCGTATAAGAAACGGGTGCATGTAAGCCGGTATCCATCCTCTAAAACATTTTTCTCTTTTTTTTTTCTTCAAAGTAACGTCGACAGCGTTGAGAATTCAACTAAAAACAAAGCCTTGAGCAATTTTTCAGACACCTTTTAAATTACTGGGTTTTTCAAAACCTACAATTCTAATGGTCTTTTAATGCTACTTATTGTGTAGGGGAAGTAGGGGATGGGAAGGAAGTAAAGACTGCTTTGGCGATCATAAAGTCTGGAAGACCAGCTAAATGACTTAGAAACCCTATTGTTCATCCATCACAGCGTTGAATGAAAGTGCTTGATCGTTTGCGCGAGGGCTTTTTTGTGCACTTAGGGCAGATAAACAGCCAAAACTAAACTACCAACTCGAGCGTTCATATGCCCGGGCATATGGCAACCAGGTTTCAGCGATATTAAAAAGATTTTGAACGATGACGAGGAATTCGTCCATTCCTTCCGAAATGGATAGATGGATGGACAAAAACAATTTTCGTACTCAGATTACAACATTTAGTTTGGTGGTTTCTGGCAATGCGCGAGAAAACAAATATACAGAATTTGTTTCGGGCAAGAAGGTTCTTCCTTTAAAACGATGGACAATGGTTATCTCCAGCATTTTGCGAAGTTTCCTCAAACAATTCTGACGTTTTACTAGCGAAATACATATTTATACACTGCCATATCAAAATATTATGACGAAAAGTGAATTTTGTTGGGTTGTTGTTGTTATTGTGTATTTGTATAGGAATTATCAATGATATCGATGATTTAGAATCGATTACTTCCCTAAATTTTCCCTTTTGTGAGAAGGAATAGGGTGACCCGCTGAGGGGACACAAAAAGAGATTCCCGGGTATTAAACGCCCGAGGCAAAACCGCAACAAAAAAATCTAACTGATTGGAGAAAAAATGCAAAATATTAGTTTTAAGAAACGATGCAAAAAAAATGAGTACACCCTAATCGTCTTTTCCTTTCAAAAATTGTAAATTTATAACCCCTTGTAACTGTTTTTTTTTTGTCATCAAAAGCCTTTGTTCACAACAACCAAAGCGTCACCATACGATGGTTTAAAAACGCACAATGACGCCAGAACTGCAGTCTTTTTAAAACAAAGTTAATGATTTTCAGTATTTTGACGGTGCTCTTCTCATAAGGATCCTGCTCAGCTATGATACATTGTAATTTTATGGCGGAGCATTGTCGCTCGAGAAAATGTCTGACACAATTGCCATGAGTTCTTGTCAACTCTCTGACAACTTTTTGTTGCTTTTCAAAATGTTTCCACCAATCAGATTGCCGACAATCGCACGTGGCTACCTTGACTTTCCATCTTTGAGTCGGTTTCCGATTGGCTGGGTCAAGGCAAAGCCAATAAAAAGATATCAGAAAATTAATCAGAAATCAGTGCTATCGGGTGAAATGCAGTGTTTCATGAAAAACACATCTGTGCTCAAAATATAACTTAACTATCCACAAAGGCGATATTTAGTTAGCGAAATATAAAGCCGAAACCATGTATTATATGAAAAAAAAAATGTATTGTTTGAAATCAAGTCTCTTGATGAAATACAACACTACGGGCATTTGAGAAAATGAGGGAAGCTCAAGTTGCAATCGAGTGTTTTCCACATTTTCCGTTGTTTTCAAATCATAGGAGGGTTTTATTGACAGTATAACATATGGCTTTGCTTTTTTTCCATGCTTTATTCGCCAAACAATAAAGCATAGACTTGGATTTAACAAATAGACTAGGAACCCGAGTTTTCCATGAGCGACTAACCAAACGGAGCGCAGCCGAGTCGACTGTCGCTCATAGAAAACGACGCGCGAGTAGTCTAATTGATTTAGTACAAACTCTAAAGGGTTGCAATCCAAAACTTGCCATTTTATGTATTTTTGTGCCAAAAAATGCCAATATTTTCTCTTTAAATAGCAATAACACTGTTTCCTATTGAGACAGCTTTGCCTTTCATTTCTTACCCAAAAGGTAAAAGGCTTAACATCTGGCTATATTTATAAAGTGAGCTCAAATCGCATGACTATCTCACAACTAATCACTTCATTTTATACAGATTTCTTCTTTTTTTTTTTCAATAAAAGAGATCTGATCAAAAAGAGTTCTTTTGTACAACAGTTAGCAAATTTGAATATCTCCAGATCAGTTGAGAGGTTAACTACTGGATGAAAGAAAGATGCTAAGAAAATTGATCGACAACATTTGAAAGTTGTACAACACGTTATTACTCCTGAATGTTTTTTTTCTTGTTTTTTTTTCACAAATTTTAAAGCCTATCGTATAGGGACCGACAATTTTTTTAGTTGTATATTACAGACTGCTTTTACGCACATTATGTCCTCCTTTTTCTTTGTTGGTTCTTGTGGTAATGGAGTAACTTTTCATCCAACCACTCTACACCAGAACGATGCCTTTCTAGAAGGCGCAAAATGGCCCACAATTCCTTCTACATAAACGCATTTCATGTGCTACACGCTAAATATATTTCCACTTCAGTAATGTTCTGTTTTTCCTTCATGTCAAAAATTTTTCCTGTCCATTAAGGGCACGAACAAATGGCGCATGATGAAACAGTTCATGACAGCCCACTTGAAATCAAGTCTGAATTTCACAAGTTAATCTTTCGTTTTTTTCTCTTTTTTCGTTCTGCTTCGTCGGCTAGTCTCTTTTGCAATTCTTCCCGTCTTTGAAGTTCCATATCCTGCAGAAAAATGAAAATCAACCGTTCAAACGCAATGGCATAGAAAACCGATTTGTAATTTGTAAAGGGGGTTTAAGACAAGCCAAAAGAAAAAGTGTACGCGGGGCGATCATTTTGGCTAACGTTTTGCGTTTCTAGGCTTTGTAAATGGAAAACTAGTGCATCGTGCTCTAGCCAATCACAACAAACATAATATTTTTCAACCAATCAAAGCCAGTCGTCATTTGGCGCTGACACCGGTTGCATGTTCACCAGCGCTTGGCGCCGGTTGTATGTTCTCCCGCGCTTGGCGCCGGTTGTATGTTCTCCCGCGCTTGGCGCCGGTTGTATGTTCTCCCGCGCTTGGCGCCGGTTGTATGTTCTCCCGCGCTTGGCGCCGGTTGTGTGTTCTCCCGCGCTTGGCGCCGGTTGTATGTTCTCCCGCGCTTGGCGCCGGTTGCGTGTTTTCCCGCGCTTGGCGCCGGTTGCATGTCTTTTTGCTTCGAGTCCTGATCGGTTGGTCGCGTTATCGGTAAAGCGCAAGTGAAAACACGGCCACTTTTCATTTTTCTCTCGTGTTCAGGTTCACTTCAGTCGATGGATTAAGAAAAAAGAGGGATTGCTTGTGGTCTAAACTCCGTGACACATTGTGTACTTAAACGCGACCGTTGTGTGACTATTAGCCGGGGAAATGAAGTTAACTTCAAAATGCAAGGCTGACCAGACAGCGTTAAACTGATGTCACATTTAACTTGGCCCAATATGCTAAGTGAGGATGGAACACAGCTACAATTTGCTCCTGTTCGGAGCAGAAGTCAAATGAAGTTAACTTTCAAAGTTTGTCCTCCCCTGGCCAAAAGCCCCCCTCCCCAATCCTCCCCAATCCCAATCCAAGGAGGCAGCGTGGCCTAGTGGTTAGGGCGCTGGACTTGTAATCCGGAGGTCCCGGGTTCAAGTCCTCCTTCCTGCCACTAGATGGATTTGTCTTCGGTGGTCCCAAATTCAACTCCTCCACGCTTTGTATATAGCCAATTAGTCAGCCTCCTGCCAGTTGGGATTTTTAACAAGTTTCTGTTCGATTTATAATATTTGTTTCACTATTTTCAGTGTCCTCAATTAGCACAGCCGTGCTAAATACATTGACACTTAAATAAAGTGATTTATTTTATTTTTTTATTTAATCCTTTCACCTCCTTTTTCCTTACCTTTGAAGGTGAAGTTGCAGGCGACGACATCCCAGAAGACTTTGCAGGTGATGTAGCAGGCGTTTTCCTTGGGGATACCCTGGGGGACGTATCTGAAGGTTCACCATCCTTTACTAATAAGGAGGGTGGAGGTAAATCAGTCCATGAAGGGGCACTAGGCCCTCCAACAGCTCCCCCAGCTGCTAATGACCCGTAAATATCATCAGCGTCATCATCATCTTCCTCGGGCTCTGTTAAAATGTAACAAACAAACCACAGGTAAACAAACATGTAGATTTCGAACCCACGACCACGTGAGTTCAAGAAAATAGTCAATTCCGTTCTCAGAACGACAAAGTTTCTATTAAAGAATAAATGAAATTATATGCGCGGCAGAGAGAAACAAGCATTAACATGATGTTCATCGTGAGAGCACCAATTTAAGCAGTTGGGAAGATAAGACTGAAAACGATATTTTTTCGTATCGATTGTAATTCAAACGTGTGTTAACGAAATCACAGAAAAAAATTAAAATTACTTCCACACAATAGCAGTTACGTGCCTGTCGCAGCGGCCTATAGCAGGGAAAAAATCACAACATGTACCCGCACAAGAAAATGTGACAGGGACACGTTACAGGGACTAGTCGACCCCTGAAAAATATTAGATACTTATTGGTGGTTTTCACTGTCACGCAATAAAAAAATAAAATCGAAACCATTCAACGACAGAAGCTATGAATTTCAGTTATTATTGAAGATAAATAGATAAACAATTTGTCCAAGTCTCAGGTCTGTGCGGTGCACCGTTTGCGAGTTATTTGCCGAAACTTTTCACGCAAATTTATAAGGCTCAGTATGGAGACGCCATGTTTGTGTCCTTCGGAGGGGCACAAATATGGCCGCCGTGATGTCAGAGAAACCATCGGGAACTTAATTTTGCTATTAATAGCGACTACTTTTGGCTCATGATCTATTATATTTTTACATAAACAGCAATTAGTACACTGAGAATGTTCAATCTGCAAAAATGGAAAGGAAAGGCCTTTTTGAATCAAAACAACTTCGTCACGGCACCCAGCTTGATATCACACACGGCGGAGAAATCAAATATTCAAAATTCTCTGTTTTAAAAACGAAGAGCACAACCAAGCTGGAAATTTGCAAAAAGATATCTTTTTAGTTCATCTTACACCTAGTGGCATCGAAAGTTTAGCAGGCCTATTGACTTTTGATTTCAAAATTTTATGACGTAACGTGAAAACCAAGAATTTGATTTTGTCCCGGTTACATGTCCCCGCATCATGTCCCTGCCTCATGACATGTCCCTTGATGTGCCGCCAGCACCTTCAGAAAGTAAAGAAATAGTTCTAACAAAAGTAGAACTATCATTTACCTGGCAGGTCTTTGTCTGCTAGCCATGCTGTTTTAATCATGACCTGTTTATAAAGTTCACACGAGGCGTCATCGAATCCTTTCGTGGCGGCCTCTTTCACAGCATCCTCAAACCCCTGATGGCGCAACCAAACAAAAATGTGGAGGTAAAGAAAATAAACCTTCAAAATACGGTAGAAAAACACCAGACAGCAATAAGCTAAAACAGAGTCAGGATGGTTAGGATTGTGGAAGATTTAAGCGGATTACAAAATGAAATGAAATTATCAAATAGTTTACCACGTTAGAAGAACACAAAACAGACAACAAAGCAAAACCGTAAAACCAAGTAAGGATACTAAGAATTGACGAAAATTTAAATGGATTACAAAATGAAAGAAAAAAAATTAATTTCAAATACTTTAACACGGTAGAAAAACAACAAGGAGACAATAACACGCGAAAACCGGAATATGGTATGCATTAATTGTTAGCACTGCCAAAATTTAAACGGATTATAAAATAGACAAAATGCTTTCAAATTATCCTTCATAGCGGTAGAAAACAACAAACCAAAATAAATAAGGCTGTTTACGATTAGCAGTATTTAAACGGATTAAAAGTGAAATAATAAAATTCCAAACGATGAATTCACGCTGAATTTCCTTCCGGGCTAGACGGAAACTAAGTTTAAAGCACAAGTTCCATTAAAAAATTCTAACAACAGGGGTTTTTTGGGCTTAACTTAGTTATGTAATCATTCCATATTTTCCTGTTGTTAAAAAAAGTTTTCTCTTGTAAATATCAGGCCGACATACGGTATAGAATCATACCTGAAATTTTCAAACAAATTTCAACTAAGCAAATAACTAACAATTATTGGAGGAGGTTGAGCAAAATATCGTGATTTATCAGTGGCAAGCGGATCAATTATATGGCACAAATTACGAGACACAAATAACGATATTTTGCAATAACCGAGCTCAATTATTATTTTCTTTTTCGATCATCGAATTTCGCTTTTATACTGAATTATTTTCTGGAAGCCTTGCTAAAACTTTCCTAACACAGTTGCAAGATTGTCCTTTGATGATTCGAGCTGAGCTTCATCAAGTTTTATTCTTGTTATTCCAGCCGACATGTCAAAACCGCTCTCCGACAACTTTGCAATGCAACTACCATTTCCCATAGAAGTGGACACACAAGCATGAGCAGAACATTATTTCCAGGCAGTTGATTTGCAAATCACGTGGTGGGCTCTCAGCCAATAAAAGGGAAGAAGAAATGCATGGAATGATAACAAGGAGTCATTGGACGCGGTCAAGCAAAATAACATGATACTGAAAGATTGTCCGAAAAAATTAAGTTGGCCGAGAAGCGAAGCTTCGAGGGCAACTGTGAGGGCAACTTGCTTAGTTAAGTACGTAATTTTTTTTAACAATGTGATTTTTTTAAAAAGTTAGACCTGAAAGGTGACTTTGTTCCTTTGTTTTGTACTGTTCTATAAATTCGGGCGACAGGTACCAAATAGGTCGGGGTAAATATAACCGTTGGCCTCGATTTGGCGCGAAAATATTTAACGATTATTCCACGACCGCGCGTTGGATATGAGATGGTAGATAGCCAGTGAGGTGCGTATATCCAACAAGCGCGAGTGGAATAACTGTTTTATTCAAAACACCCAATGTTTGAGCTCCCTTGCTGTTCTCGCTTACGCGTACACCTCCCACATTTGTGGTACACGGTATATGACCTCATATACCGTAGCCTGTAAACCAATCAAAACTCGGGAATTGCAATATAGGATGGCTCGTTTTAAATAACATCTGATATTCCCCAGTTTTGCCTACATCACGTGACGTGTTTAGGCCAATCGCGCACGAAAAATATTCATTGATGGATTATAATATCTGATAACCGTCGTCCGATTTTGTACCACGTGATGTGTTTTGTCTAATGAGAGCGCGCGGAAATTTATTGGTGGGCTATAATTTGGGATAACCTAGTTCTATAACTGTTAACAACCTCGTACCCAAAGTCTTCGTTCCCCTTGATCAGCGGTCAGGTCGTGATACGAGCGACCCTGGAAAGTTCCAACATATCAGACCTGACCTGCGCATGCCCATGGCTCAATGAACTCCTCGGTATTTTACTTCCGGTCACGTTTATTGTTTTAACACCAATCAAAATCGATGCTAAAAGAGAACTCTCGTGAGTCGCTCGTTGTACAGATTGCTGTGTTACCATTCGATCGAGGAACAGGCTTTTCATATTTTCCCTGATTAAAGGGCGCACTGCCTGTGAATAGCTCTGTACAGAAGCAGAACATTATTTGTAGCAAGTTGCACGTTCCACAGGATTGTGCATGAGTAAGGTATTATTTGTATAAAAGAAAGGTGTTATTATTATGTTTGTATGAATTGTATCTGTACATTTTGCTGATAAGATCTACCATGCACCAGCACCATGCACCATGCACCATGCACCAGCACCATGCACCATGCACCAGCACCATGCACCATGCACCAGCACCATGCACCATGCACCATGCACCATGCACCAGCACCATGCACCATGCACCATGACCATGCACCAGCACCATGCACCAGTAGTTGTTCGTTGGCCCTTTCTGAAGCTTAAAGTATTATTTTTACGCAGTTATTTACAGTTGGCATAGTGATCTCCTAACCAATCAAACACGAATGATAACACAATTTGTTATCCGACTCTACTCAGTTGAGAACAAATAATGTGTGTAACAAGTACAAATGTTGTCCACAAGACCGGTTTAACAGGTTTTTTGTAGTCCACTTCTTGTAATTAACAAAGGGCGAAAAAAATTGTACAATTCACAAGCGCGGTAGCGAAAAAAAATCCGAAATTTTCGCAAATTTTTTAAAATCCGCAGCGCCGCTTTGCCGATGTGTTGTAATTAACACAACAAAGGGCGAGAAATTTTGTCAAATTCGCAAAGAGAGGCAACGAAAAATCATTAAAATTTTGCAATTTTCGCAAAGCCGAAACTAAAAAACGTAAAATTTGTAAATTTCGCACGGGCGTAACGAAAAATGGTAAAATTTGTAAGTTTCGTAAGGGGTGGACCATTTGACTTTTGAGGGGGGGGGTTGGGTGATTTGGTATAGGCATGAATTTTTTTTTTTTACTATTTCATGCACTAGGATTTTTTCTCGGGGCAGGTGTGTGCATGATATTTTTTTCTCCATATAACATGCTGCAGAATCCGGCTAACTGAACGTGTATGAAATTTTTTTTCGGCATTGGTCGTGTGCATGAATTTTTTTTGTACAAGTATGCTTGCAGGATATTTTTTTTTCAAAATCACACAACCCCCCCCCTCAAAAGTCAAATGGTCCGTCCCTAACTGCGTTCACTTCTGGACATAAGTGGAACGTCTGGCACCTCGTTGACCATTCACTCACAGAAACTCGGCCTTGTAATCTTATTGTTAAGTATTGACCAATAAGAACTCAAAGCGGAAAATAAGCAAATGGCCCCAAGAGCGGGAGAACGCGCGCATGTCGAGTCATGATTCGAGTCCGACTTGTCATTGATTGGTTTCAACCCCAGCAAGTTTCATCTGACTGGTTAAAGCACTGAGTGAGCTTTTTAACCAACAGTAAAAAAAGTTTATCAAACATGAAAGTACAACTACCTTCGAAAGTTAATAAAATACCATTTTAATTGGAATGTTTTCACGCAATGTTAAAGTCTGAAAGCTGTACATTTTTCTTTTATTACATATCAGAGTGGATATCAGTGTGATAAAGGTCTGAATAAAATTCCTTCCGTGTCATAAGTAAAGTGATATGGTATTTCAAAGGTTGCCGAAGCTTGACCAGAGACTTCGAAGATATCCACGGATCACCCAAATACACGAGAGGTGGTAATTATGAGCTATACATACCTGCGATAGAATCATTTTGCTTTTAAAGGCGTTTTCATCAAATTCAGAGGTTGCAAGGCTTTCTGAAACAGTATTTATCAAAATATTAGCTGTGAATCTGTGATCCTGTGAAGTCGAACTTGAATATAGTAATGTTAGTTTTCGAGGTCAAAGAAAAACCAAAGAAAATCAGAGAAAAGCAAGGACTGTCATTATTCTGTCAAATCACGAGTGGGAGAAATAAGTTGGGACAGGAGGGGAGGGGGTGGGGGGGGGGGAAAGGGGTGGCTTAGGGAGGGAAGGAGGAGAGCATTTTGAACATAGAGGGTCCAATGACTTTTTGGGAGTATGAAATTTCTGCTGGTGTGTTAAGGACAAGTCGTGTGAGTTTTCTATGAGTGAATAGTGAACAAGGTGCAGCTGACTTGACTACTGTCATGCATAGAACGCAGATGTCCAACAGAAAACAGCCGAGTTTCTTCTAAGATGTGTTATACCATATTGTGGGTTTAAAGGAATTTTCCACTTTTGGAACATTTTGCCAAAAACTTGATAGAGAAAAGAGTCTGAGTGTGAAAGAAAATTTGTTGAAAACAATTTACAAATAATGGCTACAAATCTCTCCTACCCAATGTCCCATGTTTTTCAGTTCAGATAATATTTCCAACAATTTAACATTAATCGCTTTCAGCGTGTTTGAGACTGTTCACAGCTAAATTGATTATGTTTGAAATGGTGTACTGTTGTAGTACTCAAGGTGGAGGTATTTCTGTTTTGGAGGGGGTGGGAGTGGGGGGCTTCATACCTCCCCTTCTCATCCTTTCACTTTCCTGTTTGCAGTACACAGTAGGAACTTACATTAACAGCAGCTGGGGTAAGTCCATTTTGAATTTTCACAAGGCTTTTATGTAAAATTCTATTCAGTAACCAGTTCCTGAGGTGTACATATTTAAACAGATCATCCTAGATTAGAACTGACTTTTCACTTTTTCAATGGTTTCACTATCATGACAACCTTTCCATAATTTAAAGAAAAAATATTTTATCTGACACAGAATTGAAATAAAGCATACTTCTTGACAAGCGAACTCCTGAATCCTTGTAATCCATAATCTCCTGATCTTTTTTCCTCAGCAGAGTGCACAGCTCAGCCTGACGTCTATGCAGCTCAGCGATCATGGCTAACATTGGCTGTACTAGCTGTAATCCAACCTTCAACAAACAATATAGGCTGATTTAATTGTATTAGAACTAAATAGATTACAATCCAATAAATATAATTGGAGGAGTGATGTTTGAAAATCAGCCAAGTACATGGGACACAGAAGGGGGAGGGTAGAGCAGTGGGGTTCAACCAGGGCATCCAGAAGGGGTCCAGAAAGGGAATCCTAAAAGAGGATCCAAAAGGGACTTTGCAAACAGGGTCTAGATATGATATCCAAAATAGGGTCCAGAAAGGAGGAGCAAGACTTGAGAAGTTTATTTTTCATAAGATTATTACTTTTGACTGTTGACAATTGGACAACCCCTTCATTAAGTCCTTAAACTACACACGAAAGATAAATAAAAACAAATCAATATAATTAAAATTCAGTTGTTTATTTGTCTGTTTAATTACCATGTCATTTTGTCCAACTGAACAGTGGAATTCCCAAACAAACGGCACACCTGCCTGCAACTTAGTCTTCATTTTCACAATCAGTTGATCATCAGAAATAGCATCCTGTCAAATAGAAAAGTTCCTATTGTAATTAATAGGCCCTCTCTGTGGTGACATTCAATTGGTGTCTTACAGTCGAGCGCTTCAAACCGTAGCCACCCGACAAAGTTTTTGACATCTTTTTGACAAGTTTTTGATTACTTTGATGAGTTTTATGGCTTCCAGTTGCTTTAAACTACCAATCAGATGCCTTGAAAACTGGAAGGCAGGGCATCAACTGTTGCATGATTCTTCTTCAAAGGTCAGAGTTTGAAAGGGTTTCAAACAAAGTTTCTCACTAAGTTCAACTGGAATAAATAAATTTTATGCCGACAAATATTTGGTCAAACTTGACTTTTCGTACAGGAAGTGCATTTTAAAGATTTTTGTGAGACTTTACTTTCAATTTCAAGTCTTCTGAATTTGTAAAACAGGGGGTCAATTGAAAACAAGAGCAACCAAGGTTATATCAGACAAATGGTGCGAGGAAAAAACAACTGCGGGTGGTTAATGTTAAGTCGAAAAGAAACCTGCGGAAAGAGGTGTATGGGGGAGTTCTGCGCGTGGCACAACTATCAGCTAAAAACAGTAAAAAAAAGGCCAGTCCCATGCCGCAGTTGCAGGAAAGGGGTAATGTGTGACTATCGTCTATGTATGGCATGCGGAGGAAGTAACCTAAAGCACTGGCTAATCCGCAAACACAGAAAAGCGAAGAAAAACTTCGAGCTGGTCTTGGTGGAGCTCAAGCACAAGCAATTAGAGAATTGACACCTCGCATTATATACACAGAAAATGGGTAGAGGAAGAAGTGGACCTGTGGAACAAAGCATTAAAAAACCAAAAACATCAAAATACATAGAAAGGGCTGGTGATTTGAATATATTTGAGCCGATCTTAAAACAAGAAAAGTGCTCACCATTTTTATTATCAGAAGGCTTAATTACAGAAATGAAAAAAATGAGCCCGCAAAAATTAATGAATATTCTTTTGCCAAATCAATGTGAACAGGGTCATTAGTTATACATTTAGAAAGAAATGCAAACAAGTATATATGCCGTAATGGCAGACACGTTGGAAGCCATACAAAAACTTCCTCCAGAATTAAGGGAAAAAATCTACAAAGAGTTTCTTACCATTAAGCTCAGGCAGCGATCCGCTCTGGGACAAAGTGAATGCTACAATAAAATATTGCTGAAGCCCCGTTTTGCGAACATAATGAACAAATTGTAAAGGTCTTGTTTTGCCATAAATGTGTCAATTGTATGAGGAATGGTCTATGTCATATGTGTAGCAAAAATGGAGTCAAACACTTTCTCAGCTATCCTGTTTATGATGAAGATGACTACGACGAGATCTTCAAGAAATCTTACAATTATAGTTGGTGTGGAACCGTTGCGTGACATTTTTCTCAGAAAGACCAGAAACCAATATTTATATTTTCCAGGCCCCTTGGACGAGCAGAACAACACAAAACATGGCGGTCGCCTCACGATTTAGTGTTTGGGCCGAAAAAAGACGAAACAGAACATATATTACAAAAAAAAAATACGCTCAGTTAACGCGCTGTAAGTTTTTGTGCCCCCACAGAAGCTGGCGAAGTGAAGCGAAGAGAAGAAATCGAGAAATAACAGGATTTGATCACAGAAATTTTTGTCGAACGATCGAGCAAAATTTCTAGAACACGGACTCAATAGAACCTGTTTAATTTTTTTCTGCCTCTCGCATAGCCTCTACGAATTGATATGTTATCTGTCTGATCTCATTCTTCCAAACGGGAGTAGAAAGTTCGGTTAAAATAAAGCAAATCGCGTGGAAAAGGACAAGCATTTTGGCCTCTTGGCTATATTATATTTACAAATCTTACCAAGTCTCTAATTTTGCTGCCCAAAAGCGCATGCGTACAGGCTCAAATATTGCGTCATTTAGGTGAAGGACAGAGAAAGTGGCACCACAAGGGTCAGAAATTTCAAAGTGAAGCAAATAAATAAAAAATTTTTTTGTTAACTTGTTAGTTCACAAATTCTGGTGAAGTCAAGGGAGGTGTGGCTGGCCCCCACTGAATCCTGCTATAATGGCTTGTGCAGATGGTGAATTACGGGGTATAGGGGAACTCCTTTCAGTGGGAGATGCCCCTAGGGTTGAGCCTGCCTCGGCCCTATTGATAATCTGGGGGTGCTCAGAAATCCCTCGGGATTTCAAACCTCGATCCCAGAGGTAAAATGGGAGGGACAGCTGCCTTGTCAGCGGCGGGGAAAAGACCTAGCCGGGGCTAGGCAAGGAACAGCCAACGTGCACCCCCAACCAGGGTTTTGACCTTTCATTTGACCTGTCACGCAACGTCACGCGTGACTGTAACGTAACAGAGTCACACAACGTCACGCGTGAAGGTAACACGCTTGTAACGCATTCACCTATTTTTTTGTAAGACTCAGAGAAAATTTTCTGCTTTTTCGCTCAAAAGTTAGTTCAAATTTGTGCTGGAACGGCAATCATTTTTTTATAAAGTGGAACAATGTTCTCTTAGACTGAAATTTTATTTCGAAACGTCAACCGTGCTGCCAAGAATCTTTTTTTGAAGCCTAATTCGTTCTTCATGCACGGCCTCTTGTCGTATTTTTTCGATGTCAGGACTGCTCTGTTTATGTTTTTCCTTTGGAAGTGTACCTTTTCGAAGAATTTCCTTCTGAATACGATAGCTCTCTTTTTCATCAAGGATGCTTTGAAACTCAGAATCGCTTATTTTACCGTCAATGAGTGATTTTGACAGTATGCGGTTGACAGTATCGCATTTTGACAAAGCAAGTGTCATGATTTTGCAGTGTTTGATAAGTTTGGGCTCTAGCTTTTTGTAAAAACCGGTTAGCCCTGCCGCTGTTAGCCCAAAGAAAGAGGCAACACAGCCAATGGGGATCGCGGCAGGAGCCCCTATTACTGTAAATGCAGCAGCTACGCTTCCTGCGGAAAGCATACCAGACACACTACCTGAACAAAAGCTAGCGTAGTTGATAATGGTTTTTGTGCGCTTGTATTTTTTTGCAACAAGCCTATAATGTGAAACTTCGTCACTTAAATATTTTAAAACTTCATTTGCTTTCTGCATACGAAAATTGTTATCTGGTTGAGTTGGTAGAACTGGATAGAGTGTTGTCTGAGTTTCTGTTTGTTCATAAGCTGGTGCAGTTGGTAATACGTTGGATGACATGGTTATATTTACAAAATTATTTTTTGTTTAATTTATTTCAATTAGAAACTGAAGAGGCATGCCGTTGAAGTCAAACAGATTATTATTTTATTCTCTGACTGATATTGTCATATTTGTGATATACTTATCAGCGGATATGTCACGCAAAATATGTTGTGGGCTGCTTTGATAAAAAACGTTTTCCTATGGTTTTCCTGTTATGTCAAAGGTTTGTAAAACAGTAGACGGTTTTCCATTTAACAGATTCTGTTCTTTGTCAAGTAGGTCGCAATGTATGAAATAAGTCGTGGGTGACTTCATACATTTGACATATCTTATAAATGGTAAATCTTGATCAATGCCAAGCAGTTCAGATAAGTTCTTATCGAACTTTATTTTATCATTTAATGGATCCACTTTTTTTATAAGCATCTGACCGACAGGAGTATTGATTTGTGTTCTTAATTTGTCACCATATTTTTTTAAAGCGTTTTCAATTGTTTTTGCCATTTCTTCAATCGTGTAATTACCTGGCAAAATGGATTCAGATTTTTCAAGGTTTTTGTTAGTGTAGAAGATTTTACTACCTTCCTTTAAGTTAAACCACGAATTGTAGAGTGAGCATGAAAGCAGCCTTATATAGCTTGGTTTTTGAATAGGCTGGTCAAAATAGACCGTCTGTGGATTTTCTGTTGTAGTTAGCGTTAGAATAACCATTTTATAATTAGAGAAAAATATTTTGTTTAAATATGAAACATGTCTGCTCTTCTTCAATGGATTCAGACACCACAAGCTGACAGCATTGCCAAATTAGCAGGAAAAAAAGCTTGGAAGACTTTTCTTGCAAAATACCTGAATGCCGATAAATCTAAGTTTGAGCCACAAACCGATTTCGCCAAAGACCACACAGCAACCTCAGAAATTTATTTCAAAGCAGGGCCAGGCAATTTGATAAACGTTTTTGGTTCAGACAGCAAATATTGGAGCCCGGAAATGAAAAGTGCGCTGGGTGTTGGCCAATCATCAGAAGGTTTTCCACAACAGCTTACACCAAGTGGTTTAAAAGGTGACTCTTTGCCGATTCCTGCTGTTGGCTTTCACGATGCCGCCCCGAGTTTGAAAAAAATATTTAATGACCAACTGAATATTTATGTAACACCGGACCAGTATTTCACAACAAAGTTCAGAGAGATATTTCAAAAAACCAAACTCACCCACCATTCAGGGAAAGAGTCCAAAACATGGCTAGCCGGCCCAAATATTAAATATTGGCCACAGCAGCTGAATTTTGCTGTCTGGTGCGCGACAATGGGCTGTGGTATCAGTCGTGAAATTTTCGATGACAACTCTGCTATCCCTTTGCCACCGAATGTGCGAGCTTTTTACAAGTTCCATATATATTTTACTGTCAGGCGAATATTGTTTCAGATGGGAGGAATACAAAGCATAAGCGCTTTGCCTGGCGACCCTACTTTTGACCAGTTTAACAACAAATACGACATGGCTTCATACAAAAGAATATGCAATGAGTTCGGAGTCGACCCGTCAAGCGATTTTCGTTTTACAAGAGGCGCAAACAACGGCCTGGGAAGCGTTTACATCTGGATCACAGGCGTTGGACCAGAGAAAACGTATACCAGTTACCCCGGTCACGATAAATTTTCAGACGAAGGCAGTACAGGGTCAAAAGGTACCTTGATTCAGTATATCGAGCCGGATGATGCTGCCTACGCACAGGCAGACTGGTTTTGTCCCAATGTAGCAGAAGGTCTGACCCAGGCGGGTTTGGCGCGAATAAACCAGTCGATAGAGGCGTTCGTTTACTGTGTTTTGGGTTCACAGGTGAATGTTAGAAGCAGCATACTTGGGTCAGGTGGGCGCGCAAAGGAAGCGCAAAGTGAGTTCCTTGTGCTAGTGGAAGACTCAATAAGGCAACCGGATCTGGCAAAGTCTGTTCAAAGGTACCAACTTTCTGTCGACGAGGCAAAGGTGAGGCTAAACCTTGCTGTTTGTCCGGGGGCCTGGCTGATGCCTGCGTGGATGGTAATAAATTCGGGAAGTGTAATTGGTTACAACAACCAGCTCAAACAAGCTGTGCCAGGCATGAAGCTCGGGGTTAACGACAAAGTGAATAAGAGCACAAAAAAAGCAGGGCTTAAGCTAATGGCAGGAGGGCCAACAAAGATAAACCCACCAAACAGCCACCCCTCAAACCCGATACACAAGGAAGCAACGCAAGAAAAGGGGCCCGCGACTGAAGAGCAAACACCTGATGAGTCAGTACCAAATGCAAATAGCACGGAAACACACGAAAATAACAAAGTAGCTGTTGCTGTTGCTGCCATTGGGGTTGCGGCATTGATTTACACTGTCATGCACTAACGCCGCTTCTTGATGTATTTTTCGACAAGAAAGGCAACCACAGCCAAAATCAGCAGCCGTGTGTGCTCAGCAAGAAAACCGATAGCTTGACCGGCAGCTTTGAAAAGAAAGCTCACAATTGAGCCAATAAGACCTGGCAGAGCTGATGCAATCTTTGAGCCAATATCTTTCAGACCTTTTCCCAACGCTTTACCGGTGGCTCTCAAAGCGTTTGTAATAGCCCCAATGACTGCACCAATTGTGACCCCGGCAGCAAGAACGATAGCTGTAACAGTCACCCCATATTTTTTGAATATCTCCTTTACCCTCTCACGAAGTGGAAGCGCTCTTTCTCTTTCATCAATCTGCGTTTGCAAACGAGCAAGCTCCTCTTGTCTTTCTTCAACGCGGCCTTCGGCGGCTTGTTTATCAGAAGGTGAGGTGTCTTCACTGTCGATAACTGCCTGATCTTCCTCATTTTGGCGCCGCAGATCAGCTTCTTGCTCTTTCAGCTCATCCAATGTTCTTGTGTCGTTGAGCCTCGTTTCCATTGTGTTTCTTTCGCTCTCTTTAGCTGCCAGGCTTGCTCTAAGTTGGTTGACCCTGGTTTGTTCTTTGGCTTTGGTTTTTGCTTGTTTCTCGAGAGCTGCTACCTCTTTTTTTGCATTTTCAAAATCCTTTTGATAATTTTTTTTCAGTTGCTGCAGTCTCTGCAGTTCTGATTCACTTTCAACGTTTGACCCCAGTTGATCAATACTGGCTTGAGTTCGATCGATTCTGGTTCTCAGATCTTGCACTTCTTGGGCGGCTTTTTCTCTTTCAGAGGCGAGTTTTTCGGCTTCTTTACGTTGTTTTTCAGCTTCTCTTAATCTCTGCCGGTTTTCTCTTATTTCTTCATTGTCTTGAGCAATCAGAGATTCAGCTTCTGGACCAAGGGATGTTTTGAATTTGTCTGTGAATTTTTTGAGAAGACCTTTCCCATCTTTTCTGAAAATGTCAGTCTCGCCACCTTTTGTTCCAAATGAAACTATTGTAGTGTCATTGCCAGGCTTTTTGCTGAAACCGATTGGGCCTAATTTCCCGAAGTCAACTCTTGGAAACCTCCTTTTAATAAAATCTCTTGCTCTTTCAAGATAAGCTGGTTTTTCATCTTGATCAATAAAGCCCGTCAACAAAGGGATTCATCAAATGATGTTTCTGGAAGTCCGCTCTGTTCGTGCTGCATAGTTTGCATTTCATGTTGTTCACCACCATGGTAGGGGGTGGACACCGTGCCAGGCCTAAATGGCTGGGTTCTGTTGGCCTCTTGTTCATCATCATCATCATCATTGTAATCATGGTCAAGTCTGTGGTCAAGATCTGGTTGGTCCATACCAAATTCGCCACCTTCTGCCATCGAGCGATTTTATATTTACAATTGAAATTTTTTAATTAAACATTTTATATTCTTTGCAATAATGGACGGTGTACAGGAAAACCTTCGGCCAACACGCAGTGAGAAAACTCTTGGCGCGCTAAAAGCGGAGCGCGCGGTAAAATGAATAACTTTTGAGTGCACAGAAGCCAATCCGCAGGAAACGCTTTATGTTTCGGTGCCCAAGCTGAATGAAAGCGAGGTCATTGTTCCAGGCTCACTTGCTCTGCGCTTCAACATCGATTTGAGCGGAGGCCATGCCAACAACTTTCTTGTCGACAATGTTGGTCGGGCGCTAGTTGACAAACTTGTTGTGAAGTACTCTGGCACAATCCTGCAGGACACAGTTGGTTACGACATTTACAAGATATTCGAGGATCTCTTCCTATCGCAGGAGGAGCGCGACAACATGCTGCAAGATGGAATCCAGAGTGAGGACCTCAACAAAATTCGCTCAAACGCGGGTGATAAGAAGACCTCAGGCGTCGCTGCAGAAAACAAACTGAACGGGATTTACGGAACCAAATACAGGATCCGCCTTGACCACCAGATTTTGAACGACCACGGGACCTTTTATCCGCAGGCTCTATTCAACGATCTTGTGTTCGAACTGACACTTGCGCCAGCCTCTCAGGTCGTCAGAGGTTCAGACCCCTCGAAGCTGAAATATAAGCTGACAAACATCCAGCTGGAGTACGAGATGATAAGAAGCAAAACACTGGCAGATGAAGCCCTCAGCGCGTACACAAGTGGAAAAGAATTTGCATATGACCACATTCAGCGTGACGAAGTGGTTACCTTTGCCAAAGGCACAGACACAAGGCTGAATCTCAGAGTTAACCCACAGAGAAGGTCCCTCAAAGGCATCTTGCTACTGTTTGTCGAGCCCTATATTGCGGGCTCAAGGAATGCAGAAACTTACTTAAACCCTGACCTGACGAAAGTCAGTGTCACAGTAAAAGGCTCACCCAACAGGCTGTACAACAACGGACTTGAAGGAATTGATGTTTGGGAGGAGGTCAAACGCTTCTTTCTCAAAGCCAAAAACAAAACACAGCACATGAATGCAACAAAGTTTTATACAGAAAACAAGTTCAGGCTTATGATCGATCTGCGTTCCATGGCTGACCACTCGATGCACGGAAGCGGCACGCGACTTGTAAACACAAAGGATGGGGTACAGCTGGAGCTCGAGAGGAATGCAAGTGGCTCGGGCAATGTGAACTGCCACATTTACGTAATCAGCGACGCGCAGATGAATATATTAGGAAGGCAATTAGAATCTGTGCAGTACTAATAGAAATGGATCCGAGCAAGATACCCTTCAACGGTCTGATTGTAGGCCCAACGAATTCAGGCAAATCGAGGTATGTGGTGGACCAGATCTACGGCCCTTTCCGCGGCAAGTTCGACTACATTGTGCTTATCTGCCCAACATTCGCACACAACAAGACCTACCTCCGAATTGGTGAAAATGATCCAAGAATGTTTGTGATAATAAGCAAGCAGCACGAGGTGGAAATTTTTTTGAATATCGCGACCTGGCTGTTTGAGGGCACCAGCACGCTCATAATCCTCGATGACTGTGCAGCCTCCAAAGATGTGAAAGGGCGCACAGGCCAGCTGGTGAATCTTGGCTTTTCCGCTCGACATATCGGCATCAGCGTTTGGGTGCTGACCCAGAAGATAACCAGCATCACACCTTCCTTCCGGGAGAATGTGGCGGCTATCGTTCTATTTTACACTCCCTCGGCCAAAACCACGAAGGCGATCTTTGATGATTACGCCGGCGAACTCTCCCACGATGAGTACAAAGATCTGATTTCAAAGCTGAAAGAGCGGAAGTTTTCTTATCTCGTGTTCTCGCTTCGCTACCCCTACGGTATTCATTTTGAATTAAAAAAATAAAAGTTGTATATAGTGACAATGGCTGAACAAGAGTTCGCAGAAGTTATAAACCTACTGGAAGCCGAGCCGTCAAGCGGCCCAGCTGGTAGTATTGTGCCAGACTTAACAAGCTTAACCGCCCCCGGACCTGACATTCCTGCTCTTCGTGAGCAGCTGGCCGTGCTTGTATCCACAGGCAAAGCCAAAGAGGCCATCGGAGTGCAGTTAACACATGAGCAGTTGAAACGCTTGACTGATAAAGAAGTTGAAAAGTACTACAAGAGATATGAAACCTTCGTTGGCAACAAGACAACCGAAAGTATGGTTGACAGCCTGCTTACGCTTCTGACAAGAGGCATGGAAATGGTTGTTGAAATAGATGACATTGATGCAATGAAAAAAGAACTAAAAGAAGACTACATTATTAACAAAGAAATGACAGATTTTGTCGGCAGTCTCGCTTTAAAATATGGAAAATTTCTTGCTCCTATTTCTGCTGCTTTGATAACGGCAAAGCACATTGATTTTAACTCACATTTGCAGAGAAAGGATGAAGCAAAATTAGAAGAAATTCCTCAGCATACCTCACCAACTGCTGAACACTTGCAGACAAATTCTGAGTAATTGCATAATAATTTTATTTGCTTAACATATACGCTTCGTTTCAAAATGTCAACCGAACAATCCGAGAGCGCAAATTCACAGGGCGAGACCCAGCCGGCACATTCGCAGGTCGATATAACACAGCAAGCAACAACTCCAACTCCAACTACAACCCCACAGCGTGCAAAAAATCCCAAGCGTGTGGCTGCTGGCAAATTGGTTGCTGAAAGAATGCGGCGGGCCCGTGAAAAACAGAAAAAAGCCGCAGCTGAGGCTGCTGTCATAATCGCAAACAACAAGGCAAAGGCTACTGCCCCGGCACCTGAGCCAGACCCGCCTATTGCAGATGAAACACCAAAGAGTACCGGAGAAAAAAATAGCAGTCTCAGCACAACCCAATGGCTTGCTGTTGCCAGCTTAGTCGTTTCACTGATCAGGATTTATTACAAACGCGAAGAGCTCAAGGCCGCATTCAGCAAAAAGGCACCTGAGCCACAACCTGTTCGTGCAACACAGCCCAGAGGTGTAAAACATTTGGATTGAATATTTACGAATTAATATTATACGTGCCTCCTTACACCATGAAAAAAGTTGACGTTCCCCAAGTTCTTATCTCAACTGCGGCCATTTTTGGTATCGGACTGATATGGTACGACTTCAACGTGAAGGTTTTTAATACAGTCCGCGATCTTTTGAATGCTACATTATATAACCCAGACGCAGAAGAGACAAATTAATTTTTATTTAAACTTTTGTATGTTTCCATTTCTATACTTGCAAAAAATGTCAGACAACAAGCTTGTTAAAACCATCATGGATGCTGCTACTATCACTGGTTTGGCCGCCGGCATCGGCTGGGTCGCAAAAAAGGTTGTGAAAGAGAATTTTACTTCTGACCCCAGCAGCAGTGCGATGAACTACATGAAGTTCACCGCCGTCATGGCGGGGAGCATTGTGCTCAAACAGTACCTCGAGGACCAAAAAATCCTTCCCACCAGTGTCTGAAATTAATGATTTGAAAAAAACTCTGCTCTGATATATAAAACCATGGCAAGTATCGCGATTATGGCTGGTGGGGCTGTGTTGAATGCTGCGGCTTTTATCGGTGGCAATTATCTTGCGAGGGCACTTGGCGGAGGTGACAAAGCTGCACTTGATGAAAAAGTACGACATGATAAAGCTCTCAAGGCGTATCAAGCGGCTTATGCCAAATACTCCCGTGACCACACCAAACTTCTTGACTGGATTGCGACTAACACGCAAATAAAGGTGCAGGCCAAGCAGAACTTCACCAACACTGACTACGCCTTCAAAATGTACAACAAGGCGCACCCTGACAAACAAATGATACCACCCAAAGAGCCCAAGTTCTCAGATTTCTATCAACCAAGCGAACAGCAGAAAAATGGTGAACTCATGTTCGTGGGTGCCGGGACTCTTGCTTTGGGCTACGCAGCCTTCCGTTTCCTTTAAACTTTTTTACTCCTTACTTATATTACATGATGGATGCCAAACTCACAAAGATATACTACAGCCCTGGGGGCTACTGGAAAGGTATTGCAGCGATCAAAAAATTATCCGAAGCCGCCAAGGTACCCGGAGTATTTTTGACGAACTTCAAGGTGTTTGGACATGTGATGTATAACAATATGATAAACTATTAATTAAAATAACATTTTTAGTGATTTCTTAGTCCAACCTTGTTTATTGCAAATGTTGGTTCTCCTTTCTGATTGCATTCCTCTACACTTTTCTGTACAAATTTCAGCAAGTATGAAAGCTTTGCCTCAACATTTGGGTTTAGTTCCTGTAGAGAAAAAAGCAGTGTGTTAAATGAAAACATCTTTTACAGTTTGCCTGAACAAGAAATGAGAAAATTCAGAGTCTCAAAGGATTAAGTGAAGAATGCGAATGTTTTATTTTTTATTCCTCTGCCTTATTTCACTTTCAATGAGACATTGTAACTTATGCTTAGCCTTTTCTTTACCAGAAAACTTGGTCCCAGTGACCTGCCCACAAATTCAAACTAGCTGGTTTAATAAAGTTGGTTTGCAACACACTTTTGAAATGTCTCGAAATTCACCCACTTCTGGTCAGTCTAAGGTGTCAAATTTTGGCCAATCAGCACAATCCATAACGAGTTGTCTCATTTACCCACGACTGATTTTAAACACAAAACACCATATTAAAACAACCTCAAACAGAAGTCATTTCTCAAAAGGTAATTAATGGATCAAATCAAAACACATCTGTTTTGGAAGGGTTTTCAGAGGGCAGTACACCTGGAAAATTTGTTTCGTGGTTGTTAAGAAATTTGTGCCATAAATTCTGGTTCAAATTTTTGCATATTTAATTACAAAGCATTTTGTAATATTTACCACAGCAACATCAAAAGTAGCTGCTTTGTTTTCAATAATAAAACCAGTTATGACACTGATATCATTGATTAATCAAAGCAATGTTGTTTCTCAGTTTATGAAATGTACCATATCAATAATTATTTCACATGAAGCACTGTGACGTCTGAGAGTCTAATTTAATTAATTTGCAGTTTTAACTTGGAGTGGAGTCTTCGAGAATTGTACCACAGAGAAAAGTATGTGACATTTTCGAAATATATAGTCTATGTGTTCTTTGTATAACAGTAACGTTGATAAACATGTTTTACCTAGTGCACACAGTCAGATACTCCCCACCCCTAATTTATGTAATGTTTAATAAATGAGCAGCGGTGTTTTATCAAGTTTAAAATACAAGGCAAAGCTGAGTGTTTTAGACTTGATAAAACACAAACTGCGAATTTATTGAACGGCTTCAAAATCTTCTGATGTAGATCAACTCATTCTTACACTAATATTTAGATTTGGGGTTATTTTGGCCTAGAAAATTGGACGTAAAGTTTAGCCGTGTCTTTATCAGATATAAAGACACTCATTAAACATTAATTTCTTTTGTGTTTTCTTTGTGAATTATTAATGAGTTTTTGAACCCCTTCACAAGAATAACTAATTAATTGATTATCAAAGTTTTAATACCCCTAATTTACTTCTAATTTCAATTTTTTGTACATAAGTTTGTTCTTTCATGGCAAATGAAAAGCAAGTATCGTGATACAAGACTCTGGTTAAAGTGAAGATCATTAAAATAATGACCAAATTTTGATCTCCAGAAAGATTTGAGTTGTCTTATCTTTGTGCATGACTGACTTCAAATGATGAAGCACCATCGTTTCAATTATACACGTTCTAAGGACAATTCTCAAAAAGTACTACACAGCTCAATCAATTTTTCCATACCTACATGAAATTGCATTTTTGTGTGAAAATTGTAGTCTGCATGTTTGACAGCTAACACTAAACCACAATTGGTGAACTGTTACAGTTCTTGAGTCACCACTCCACGCCAATGCTGGGAACAAAACATTGTAGAGCAATATTCTTGAAAAAGTTTTATTTCTTTGGTCTTCTGATACGCAGTGTCAGTCGATCGCAAAGGAACCATCTTCAGAGACCCAGGGGCAGTTAGTTGGGGTGAAACGAAGTAAACCGGGCAGAAATTGTAGCAGCAAAAGTTTTTTATAAAAGTGGTAAGAGCCCCGGGGAAAACAAGTCTCTCCAGGTCATTTCCAAGTGGCTCTGCAAATGCTGGCTCCTGATTGAGCAAAAAAATCCTTTGTATTATTTTGCCCCATCGGTAAACAGTAACTTCAGAGTCAGTTTCATGTGTTATTACACGGCGGTTATTGTATCGGCCATATTTTATTTTAATTAACATAAGATAGCCGCAAAAAGTCGGAAGTCATTTCGGATGTCAGAAACAAAGATATCTCAACAGCCGCCGGTAATTTTTGTTTGGACTGATCAGAGGTATTATAAATATAAATTGTGTCTTGTTTACCTGTGCGATGCACTGGGGGCGGTTTGACTACTTGCCTGGCCTGCACTGGGTGCATTTTTTTTGCAGCACAGGAATATTCCAGTTGGCCGAAATATCCGAAAATAAAAAATATATAAAACAAAAGAAATGAGTGATTGATGTAAGCTTCTAGGTCTCAATTTTCTGAAATTTTTATTTGGGGTTAAAAGTATTGAAAGTACTGGCTTGTACGTTTGATTTTATGTTTTCTGACTTTATCTCAATATTTTTCGTCTGACTGCAATTTTTCCGCACTGCGTACATTGGTTTACCACACGTGCCAGACGAGATCAGAAAGTATGCTGAACAGCTGCCAATGTGTTGCATACAGCTAAACAAGCCACTATTTTCGGCTCCTCTGATCAGTCCAAGTGAAAATATCAAGTAGGTAGAACTTGAAATATATAAATTTCTTTCTGACATCTGAAATGATTCCCCAACTTTGTTATGGTTCTCTAACGTAAATTGAAATAAACTGCCATGTGAGAACACACAAAAGTGACTCTGAAGTTACTGTTCGCACATAAAATAAAATAAAATAATACAAAGGATATTTTTTTGCTCAATCAAGAGCCAGCATTTGCAGAGTCACTTGGAAATGGTCTGGAGAGACTCGTTTCCCAGGGGCTCTTATACTTTTAAAGAAAACTTTCGCCAGTACGATTTCTGCCCGGTTTACTTCATTTTGCCCTGACTAACTGCCCCTGGGTTTCCAAGGATGTAAAGGAACATTCCTGCTCACAGGTTTGCATGTTTCGCTTCATTACACAAAGACCCCCTGCAAGATTTAACTCCTCTATTAGCTAGTGCTTTTGCTGGTTAGCACTCTGAAAGCCCACAGACAGCAATAGCCTAATGTTACACTACACTAAGAATTATGTTGTAAATTTTTATCATTAGTGCATGATATTTCTTTGCTTGAGAAGTTTATAATAGTAACAGTTTTCTCGGTAATAATTGGACAAAAAATGTCTGTTTTGAAACTATAAATTAAAATTCTAACTTGAACTAGAAATTCTAACCAAACTATAAATTCATAAAAAAATACTATCAATGATAGATGGATAGCACTTATCCCATGTCTGACATTTGCAGACTGCAGACTATGATTGGCTTTTTAGCCGTTTACACTGAGATCAAAACAGTGTTGCCCCAAACAGCCAAAGATCAGCTAACCGCAAACAGACTGTAGTGAAGGCTAACCGCAAGCGAACAGCAGTGAAAACTAAACGCAAGCAGTCTGCAGTCTGCAAATGTCACACACCGCCACTTATCTAACTATGTGATTTGTACATGTGTATTTTCTGTGAACCAGAAAAAAAAATTGAATGTAGTATCATAAGCTCTGGGGCCTGGAATTTCGTTTAAAATCCTGCAAATCTTTGTTCAAAAATGACTATGAATGAGTAGGATCGGTCCTGAGTAGTGATGACCGAACAAACAATGAATCTAAACAAGCTGCAACTACCTGCCAGGCCATAAAACAAATAATAAAAAAATAAATCACTTTATTTTTTTCCAAGAGGGAATGGTAACGAATCCTGCAATCTGATTGGTTCTTAGCGCGGGCAAGATTCTCCTATATCTGCCCACAGGCAACGGTAACGCTTTCGTCAGTTCGATTTGGCGGCGAGGCGAACGAGCCCTCGAAAGTTTTGCTTTCCAAAGTTAATGTAATTGCTCACCAACCGTTGTAAATGTGAAAGGAAAAGTAAGCAGTGGAATTAAAGGCCGTGAAGTTCTCCAAAAGGCAAGTATTGATTCTCTTTATTGACAAAATCAAGTTGTACAAGTTTTATGGCCGTAGTTTGTCGATCATTGTTTGTGCATTATTTACACTGATTTTCACGCCATTGCGCTTACATGCAAGTCGCCGGCTTAGTTACATACCCGATTGTTCTTTCAAAAGCTAACTTAGTAACGGAATTAAAGGCCTTGAAGTTCTCCAATAGGCGGGTATTTTTTGTATTTATTAACAAAATCAAGTTATAGTTTGTCGATCGTTGTTTATGCATTCGCACTGATTTTCACGCTGTAATGCGGTTTACTGCAAGTCGCTGGTTTACAGACTCGATTTATCCTTTTAAATGCTTTGCCTTTCTGCTACTTTTCCCCAAAACCGAATACTGCTTATCACCATTCAAGAAAATGAGTTGTTTTGATTGAAAACAGTTAAATTAATTCTCGCAAAATTGTGCCGTGTGCAGACGACCACCTACACAAACAAACTTCATTCAATTTCACTTTCGTGACTCAAGATTTTTTGCTCTCTTTTGCTGCTACATTGTGCTTCTTTTTTATTATTAAAGTTACTTTTCTCTTTTTTTCTGATGACCTTTTCCGTGAGTACTGTTCAGTTTAGCGACTTTATTTTGTTTGGCGGAAAACAAATCATTCTTCACTTTAGCCGCAGCTTTTGGCGATCGATTCAACATGCACATTGGATGCGCGCGTATAATACAATTACATTTTGCAAGACAATCTTTTTAGATTTTTTTTTTAACCAAGTAAGAAAAAAATAAATAAGTTATTTACCGGCTTTGGGTCGGTCCGTATCGTGAAAAACTGTGACCGAGGTCTTGAAAATGCTGCCCGAGGCCGCAGGCCGAGGGCAGCATTTTCAAGCAGCTGGCAAATAACATATTTATTTAAGTGTCAATGTACCTCTTTCTAAAAAAAGAATAGAATACCCTGCAAGAGGCAGAGAATTATGCACTTAAAATACGTTTAATCTCCCTTGGATGTCCATAAAAGTCATTTCATGAGTAATCCAATGATAATAAGAATGATTAAGTTACAGCAGGTTACAGACCTTGGCTCGTTCCCTGAAGCTGTCATGTTCAACTTTCTCGTACCAGAAAGTGCTAAAATCCCACAGGCAAAACTCGTACGAGCAGTCCATTTCCACAAACATTGACTTGACTAGAAACTGCTTGTCTGAAATGGAAAACGGTTTCCATGGTTGGGAGTTAAGATCTGGTTTCCAACGACGCCTCCACGATGTTTCTCTGCGAACTGTGGCCGCCATCTTGCTTTGACTGTTATTTGCGTCATGTATGCCACCACGTATTGTCTCAACTATCTCCAAACTATCGTTCCCAGGCTATCAACGGCTAGGCTTAAATAGCTGTGGTAAAAATACCGTAAAATTCCGGTTATAAGCCCTAGGCTTATACAACTTCGTAAGGGGTTTTGGGTGGGCTTATAACCGGACGGGCTTATATTCGGGGGGGGGGGGGGGGGGCTTATAAGCGGAATAAAAAAAACTGTTTCGAAACGAGTCACGCCAGTGCAGAAAAAATTCACTTATGTCCAGAAATGCACGCAAGTATTGTTTACAGAGTACGTCATGTCCTACTGGGCTTTTAGACATTCTCATATACTTCATATTTGCTATAATTTTGTGTGTTGGATTTCATTAAAGAGGACACTTTGTGATGCCTATTATGAGGAACATGAATCTCATTACCATGCATTTCTGGACATAGAAAAATTGGGCATGGGGCAGGTATTTGCGCAAAAACCGCTGGGATATGCCGGCTGGAATTTAGACTACCCCCACCTCCTCACTGAAAGCAAAACCTGAAGTGAATTTCCTTATAATGGCTTGCACCCCTAAACGACTGCTGAATCAACGCGAACGCGTGCCATGAGAGAGGGAAGTGACACCCCCAAGAACCGGAGCCACAACCTTGCGAAATATTTTGCAATTAAAATAGCACAAACACACGGAAACTAACTAAAGAAGCGGCGGGAACCCGGGAGTAAATGGTACCGGAAGCGGGACGTTCAAGACGTTCAGTTTTGATTTCTGTCTGCAAATTTAAATGTTGTCTCTTTCTTTAGATGTTCAAAGAATTTCAGAACAGCTTAGACCAAAAGTCCGCGAATTTCCCGTGACGTAGCTCCTTTAAATGACAGCAACGTTCTCGGAAGTTCTAGTTCCAGTATCAGGGGCTGGTCCAGGAAATTCAGAAACAGAGGACTGCAGCAATGAGTGGCCTGCGGTTTGCGTGGTGACACACTTGGGTTTCATGAGAAAGTTTTAAAATTTCAAACTTTCATGAGAAAGTTTTAAAATTTAGAACCACCTGACACTTAAATAAAGTTGTTATTATTGTTACCTTGTACAACATAATAAACAGTACCATGTGACAGCACTAGTCAAAAGCTGTGATTTAAAAATGCTCAACTTTCGGCTTTGAATAATTCAAATCTGCAGAACGAAGCAGTTTGTATCGCATCAAGTTTACAGCCCCGTTTTGCACTTGGGGAAAAGCCCCACTTGGGGAATGGCCAATTAAGTATTTATTTTAGTTATTTACAGTAGCACATGCATGAACGTAATAGCTGTTATTTAGTGGTCACACACTAGGGTTTGATCCACAGATAAAATACCCAGAGGGTTCTCAGCCAATAATTACACGGGGAAGCTCCGCCCGAGGTCCAAACCCTTACCATTTTTTATACAATTTTTGGCAGAAAAGGTAATCCTTTCGTGTACCTTCCATAGAAACTGGTAGTACTTTCACGTACCCACACTAGTAATGAGTCATTTTTCTACAGTTTTCCCTATATTCTTTTATACGCTTCAAGTGATTTGAAAAACAAGAAACCGCATATCATTAAGGGGACTCTGAAAATAAACTCAATATTCCATTACCGCGCACAAACTATTGCAAAAATAGCTTTAGCTGCAGTGGCGCCATTCTATGGAACAGTCTTCCTTGTGACGTAAGACAAGAAGATTCCCTTGGGCAATTTAAAGGCTTAATCAAGCAAGTCCTCTAAGGCACGTGGCACTCGTGGAAAGCAGCTCTTTATGGAATTGCTTTGCTTCGCACAGTATTCTGTAATAAATATTGTGTAATTTTATATAGCTGATGAATTTATCCGTGTTAAAATAAAGATTATCTGGGTCCTTATACTTTTATAAACTTCCAGCCTGGAAAGGTACCCTTATCGGGCGGTGCCTCCCCATATTATAGAAAGTATCCCACCCCCGCGGGCTACAACCACCTTGTACAGGGCAATAAGCAGTATGCCCTGGGAACACTGCTCATAACTTAAAACTGCCTTGTACAATGACAATGCTCGACTGTCATTGTTTGACGGTCAAACATAGTATTTTATCCACAGAACGATTTCATGTTAAAACCAACATAAAGTACCGCTCAATAGCTTTAGTTGAATGTTATCCACAGTCTTAGGGTTTGATGCCGAGATCAAGAAGGATAGGTATGCTGCTGCCGCCTGCCAACCAACGTTTTTTCTCTTTCTCTGGGCGTGGGAGGCAATCTTATATCAATCTATCTGTTATTTGCCCATTTCGTTTTCAAATTGGTTATAAGAATTTTCATAGATTAAACTATATCTGGGCAGGAGCCCTCAGCAAATCCTATAGAATACAGATGAATATACTTAAACCGTTTTACATGTTAGTTTCACGAGAAAAGGTTCGAGGAAAATTGAATTCTAAAATAATGCTATTCCCATTTACACAACTCCCAGAGGCTGCGACAAGATTCCGGCCTACTTGTGTCCTCCTTGATTTCCTGTGCCTCTGGCACAGGATAGGACATTTCAAAAAACAACCAAAATCCTGACATACATGTCACGTGTGTGTAGACTTAATATTCGGTAATTAATCTTGGCGGAACTATGGTATCTTGCTCCCAAGGAGAGTATGCAAGGCGCGCTCTGCTGAACAAAGCGCGCCCCTACCGTTGTTTTACTGACCAAGTCACGAGAAGGAAATCTTTCGTTGTACAATTAAAAAGATCTGCTCACTCGACGGGATTTTAAAAAAGCTATTACTATAAGAAGGCAGCAGGAAGGAAACATCCCACACATTTACAAAACACTCATTGAATTCCTCCACGCGAACAAGACACGAGGTAATAACTCGTGGTTTGAACAGGAAATTCTAAGTAAAATAACCACGTGGCAATTAGTCACGCGACTTAACTGAGTTGGTTGATTTCTTGTTGAACCGGTTATTATCTCAAGCAAACAAAAGAGGAAGTTATGATACAGGTTTATTGTACCATGAAATAAGTGAATTATCAACCGGGGTTTTGAAGTGATCTCCAGTAGTAATCATAAGGACTGCACGTTCTCTGTGTTATTGCTCTATATTCCTTCAAAATCACATGTAGTTTGTTTCCTTGCAATAGAAAAAGTTTTAGGAGCCGGGAGTTGGCGAAAAAGTTTCCGTATTACACGCTAAAGCCTGTGAAAGCTCTTTATTTCAAGCTAAGAGGAATAAGCATTTCATGACATCAGTTCTGTTTAGATTTTTCATTTTAACAGTCACAATAATTGCAGAAGTTTCCGGAAGCTCTTTCAGTTGTGTGTAAACGGATGGTTAGAATTCGTGTTAACAAACGTCTCAAGTTGCCTCAGTAGACTCTGAGTGACGAATAGCAACTGAATACAGCTAAAAAATTTTGTTACTGCTTGTAATGGAACCGATAACTAGGATTTCTTTCATAGCTTTCCTTTCTCTCAGCCATACTGCATTATATTTAAGTTGCTATGCACTTTTAAGTAGCTAATTATGTAGAGTCAACATAACACATTGGTTGTGATGTTTTATTTTTTTCAATAAAAACGGCGTGCCATTGAATTTAAACCAGCCATAAAGGACATCAACAGCTGTTGAAAGTAAGTGAAGTTGAAATAAAGTTTGATGAATTTCAATTAACTACCAGTGAAACACGCGTCACCAAAAGAAACCCGTTCACCAAACAAGGCAGAAAAAAAGAGATTATAGCATGTCTTGAGCGTCGCTTGAACATGCTGTGAGCAGATCTGTCTCACGCCCAATTCATGCTACGTTATTTCATCTCCACCCACACAAGCCTAGCTTAAAACTTCCCGCCACGGCGGGAAATACTCGGCGTCTCTTGTAGTTCAGTTTAGTCTGCGAGCGCCATGTCCACGAGGGCTTATATTTTTGAGGGTGGAAAATGCTATATAATATATAACCCATGCAGTTGTGAAGGGGATAATGAAATAAATTTGTATTCTTTTATTATTCATTTCAAGATTGATTTCGATGGAGGCGAGAATAATGGAAACTCTTTGAAAAGCCAAAACATACAATAGTTAATATTTTGTCTTTCTTTTTTATTCTTCATCCCCGAATGACCTGTCGAGGGCATGTTTTGGTGTCGCTTTTTCTTTGACAAAACACCTTGTTCGTGGGAGTAAAACTATGGGGCATTAGTTGTACATTAGCATCGACTTCAGAAAAGATTTAGTTCAGTTTCTTGTCACTAAATAAGCTTTATAAACGCTTCGGTAACTGTTCGGAGACTAAGTAAAAGATTCTTGTGCTAGCATTTATCGTTTATTAATACACACGGAGAGGTTTTAGGTTCAAGTAAGAAAGTGCTGCGTCCATTTAATTATATTTCTACAAAACTTTTAAGGTAAATCTATTAATCTCTATTTGTTTCAGTAGCTAATCGGTTTAAACAGGGCCTCAATGGAAAAGAAAGTTGTTATTTCAAAGCCATCTGACACCAACATATGCCAAACAAAATCACACTAAGGTCACAGATAGAGACATAACAGTATTTCATGGGTAAACGAGAAAACAATACTGTTACATTTAATAAACTTGGATAGCTAACGGCTTTAGTTACACCGAGTCTGTTTTCTCAGAGTATTTGCTATGAATCCCTGTTAAGAAGGTTTTAGCGGCCCCATTGGGATATCAGATTCGATTCTCGAACGCTGTTCGGTCCTATTTTTACTGTATTGCACAACTACCACTTTACTTTCGATTGAAATGCGTTGCTTCTTGCTGAATTGTTTTTAATCAGTAGTAAAAGATATCCTGTTTTTAAACTGCAAAGGACGTGATAAACAGCCCACACTTTTAATCTTTTGGCCCAGTTAAATCGTTTAGTCCCTACACCCACGCAAAACATACTCTTCAAGCGGCGCCCTTGATATCATTTTAGTAGAAAAGCGGATTTGCGCAAACCATTGTTTTAAAACCTTGAACGTGGTGTTTTTAACCACGCATGTTACATTATTAAGCAATCTAAAACATTCAACTGAAGTTGAGTTAAAGTTGAATTGAGAGGAAGACTGACTAGAGCGCTCCTGGAAGAAACTGTTAAAGTTGTTACTGAAAAGTTAAGGGGGCTTTCTAACTCGCGGAAGCGAATGGTCATTCATAACAACCATAGTTTCAGTCGTAAAGAGATTTGTTATTTAATAACATTTTCAAGGTCAAACTGCTTTTAATCTTCTTAGTGTTCACAGACATGTAGAACATCGCTAAATACGCCATTAGTTAAGAAATCAAATATAAACATAACGCTTACACGGAGACTGAAACATGCAATTTATTTTCTATGAAAAAAAGGAATTCACGGAAAACAAGGAACTGTTTTGGCACGGAGTCTACCTCAAAATATTTACCTACACAAATATAGGAGAACACATTTTTCGCATTTCGCTTTAATAGAGAATCTTACCCGACTTAATTAGCTCTGGTAACTGAAAGCAGAAAGTTCGGTGTTTATGAAGAAAAACACAATTACCTAATTGGGATCACTTTACTTTTCATTTTCATCTGATTTAAGATTTCGTTTACTTTTTAAGCCTTCCGGACGAAGGCTTTCATGTTAAATATGAACGTCGCCACTCGTAAAGGATTGAAGCCGAACAAGTGTTTGGTAACTTAGGACGCCATATTGCTTGATTGAAAAACACTGCTTGCCGACCGTGGCAGTCTGCCGAGCTAGTTATCAGTCTAGTTGTAAGATAAGTAGTGATATCTCGCCTTAAGTGTTATATCAAGAGGAGGCGTTCCACAGATATCAGACCACTTTGTATGGCAATAACAAGATTTATCTGACCGCAACAAGAGACGAGGCATTTTGCATGTCTGTGGAAATCAAACCACGTGTATCCAACACAAAAGGATATTTTATTAAATAAACTAAGGCATTCGAAGGTTTAGTAGCAGACTTGTCAGCTCACGTGCGTTAAACTTAGTGCTAATCTCCTTTCTATAAAAACACCACTTCATGATGGTAAAAAAAGCTGTTTACTTCTCAGCTTCATATAAAAGTTGCCCACGCGAAGTGACTCACAAGAAATTCTTAAGAAAATTTGCCTTTACTTTCAATTCTTTGTTTTAATAGTTTCAGTTTTGCCTCTTCCGTGCTTTCAACATCGCACAATTTTAAATGGCAAAATATTGCGCTAATGCAGATGAAATATGAGCGCCGATTGAGAATAAGTATAAACATTTTCAAACTGACATGGTCGATCTTGCGTTGCTTGTCCAAGGTTTGCCAGGTGTACGCTACTATAGTTAGTTAGTTCCTTTTAATCTCTCTTTATTCCCACAAGCTTAACGCGCTTAGAAAAGATGTTTCGATCTTTGGATCCTTCCTTTTTCGTTTAAGGTGTGCAGAAAAACGCAATGCACTTCAAAATGAAAGAATTTTCGAACATTGGCTTCCGAGAGCTGCACGTGTTGATTCAAGACAGTCAACAATGTTAGCGGGCAGGACGATTTTAACTCATTGCAATATTCAAAATGAAAAGTATTACCAAGGTTTTAATACGGAATAAAAGCAGTTTAAGGGAGCTCGTTTATTTATCTCAAATTGTCTTTTTACGACTATTTGCTTGCTCGATACTCTGAGGAATACTTGGAGGTACTCTAATATTTATTATTAATAACAAAGTTCTGTTCGCATTTCTCGTATTTCCGCGGTGTATGATTCTGCTTGCCGACTGAAGAGCATAATGTATAGTTCAATTTTGAATAACAACATGTTACAATCTTTAGTTATCTCTTCCGTGACTTAAAGCGATTTTAGCCGCAAACTGTGCGAGTGGGTGAAAGGGTTTTGCTTTTCATCAAAATTTGTCCCATACAACGCGAGTCTCGCCCACGTTTATTGGAAGTCACTTTGTAACGGTTATCACATTTTTTCTCAAGAAACAAATGTGGCGCACAGGAAATTAATGAACAGGAATAACTCGTCCATCGAAAAAAGTATTCCTTTTAGATAATTGCTTGTTTATCAATTAATTGTAGGACTTTTGTCGCCTGTGTTGTCTGCCTTCTGAAGTGAAATCTGCCCTACAACCCGCCGTCCCCATTAAGCGAGTGGTTTCTTACACGCACTCGACTTTAACAAATAAAATTTACTTCCATGCGACAACTTGAGTACCTTAATGCGTCAGAGATGAGTTAAAAATAAAGTCATGGTGAGTTTGCCACAAATTAACACCTTTCTTCTTAGTTGTCCGCGCCTCCATTTCCTTGCGTGTAACACGCCATGCCCTCACCGCATATTTTGACACCTTCTCGAGCGCCGAACAGCATCCAGACACTTCTTAAACCTTTATCGGATGGCGGATCTTAAAGTAACCACAAGATATGTTTGCGTTAAAAACCACTTAACACGTTAAATACAACGTGAAAAAGATTCTTTGGATACCACGTTGTTTAACGCCTCTCGAAGACATGCCTTACAGGAAATCATTCTCAGCGACAAGTTTGCTGTTTCTTTGAGAGAAAAAAACGAAGATTGCTGCAGCTTTCGTGCGAGCGTTTTGTACAATGTTTGTAGTTCCGTTTCATTTCATGAGTTCGGGGAAGACAACTTGAAATAAACTCGACTTTTGTTTATGAGAGGTGTTTATAATCAAATTATCGCTGGTCATAATCTTGTTCTGAAAATACAGTTGCTAATTAATTATTAAGGACTGATACCGGAGATTTGTTTACTGTATCAATCTATCAAGACAAAATTTAGCGAAACAGGCAAAGCTATATATCAACGCTTTTGGTTTCTCTGTTACTGACGAGAATTCGAGTTTAAAATAATTAGGTCAAAGCGAGTAGACGACGAGCGTGTACAGAACATAAATCAAATAATTCACGCCCCTCGCTTCCACAACAATGACGCGTGCTTACTGTGCAAGGAAGCGCTGACGGTTTTTCTGTGACGCAGTTGAATTGCTCAATGCACAAATTTAATTTCACCACCGTTCTGCGTCCTGAGAAGCAGGAAAACTGATGTCCTGATCTTCGTCGGAACTCTGTTTAGAATTTTTGGTGATAACATGATCATAAGGCTGCTTTCTGTAGGTACGAGTGGCTACGTGATATAAACTTCACAGCACTCCGAAATCATTTTCAAAACTGTTGTTTTTTTTTCTCTCTATTTCAAAGCTACGTCGTTTGATGTAGGGAAAAGTCACTGAACAGACACACTCCTAACTGGAACAACGGGAAAAAAACCACAAGCCACAAAAGAGAAAATTAAAACACTGTTTACGTTGCAACATGCTTTAATATTGCATCTAAATCATAGAGTTTTTTGCACCTTTTTCTAGATTAACACTCTTTTTCACAATCCAGGAATGATGTGAATCAATTCACATTACGAAGAAAGCCTTATAAAGGCGATTCTCGTCAATCGAGAAAACAAACTTTCGTGAACTGAGCATCAAAAGAATTTGACCTATAAAATGAAAAAGGATTCCTCTGTACACAAGGTCGTTGCACAATATATTAAATTTGAGCCTTCTGTGCAAACTAGAAGACCTTTGCCTAAACAGAATCCTTTGCAAAGTTAGCCTTGTTCTATGTGGGACATTTTTTCCTGAATACGCAAATGTCCCGAGAAAAAAAGGCCTTAAAATGATCAATCTAAATACTTAGAGAATTACCAGAACCCTCTAGAACAAACAAAAATGCACCCCATCTATTTTTAAACTTCGTTCTTCATATTTCTAACCTCTGTTTGCTTAGGTTGTTTTCCTACTTTTTTATCCGACTTTATAGTTGACTTTCACAGTCCACCAACTATTTCTATAACAACTCTACAAAATATGCATTAAATTAAAGAAAGTAAGTCATTTACTTCAAATTAAAGCTACTTTCATCGTAAAACAAATCATAGTTCCTGCTATATAATAGGCGATACTTTTTTACAAATATTTTTTCATAATATTTCGACTTTCAGTTCATACTTTAGACCAAAAGTTTCTTGACTGTACATCGGGGACCTGCCGTTTATACAATACCATACAAAACTACAATATACTGTACAATGGAGGCATAAATAGTGGTTAATTTATCTTAATTTATGTTCGAGGTGCTCTAGGTTTTACTTACACACTAACTTATTTTATTCACTCAGTATCTTTGGGTATAAAATAATCTCTGGAAACAAAAAAAAATGGTGCTGTAGGATCGTACACATAATCTTGCCTAACTGATGCATGAAATAAATTTATGATAACAAATAGGCTGCTTTCCTTCTGAATATGACACAAAAATATAATGTAAATCTCTTCTCACACAAGCCACAAGGTGAACACAGAATACTCACTGAAAATTGGCTGCACGATAAGCATCGAAATTTCCCATTTGGTGTAACTGCAGAATACCTTGTCAATAATTTGCATTTCAATGGCTGGGCGATGACAATTTAAGCGCCCATATTTTCAGTGCACGCGGTTTTTTTAAACATGATTAGGAAATGGGAAAACAAAAGGTATTGAGCGGCTACTTGATGCTTTAAGCAGGAACAAAACAAATAAGTCGATAGGGCAGCCTCGTTAGTAAGAATATAATTCTTTCTTCTCATTAATTCTACAACCAACACATTCCATTTACGAGAGCTCAAAGAGCCCCAAAGCGTTGTTGATTGTGATGAGCAATTCTGGATACCAGTGCTTTCCTTGCTGAATATTCAGCCGATCACTGCCCCACAGATTTGAAGCACAATTATGTAAGAGTCTCAAAGGGGCAAAAACCATGTGAGCGATTTCATGATCAGCTATCATCGCATAACAAGAAGATACCACACCGTCCACAATAATATTTCCCTCCATAGTTACTGGGGCAACCATGCCAGTTCGTTTAACAAGAGAAACTCGTTTTACTTGCGATGGAACAAGTCTACCATCCAATGAAACCAGAAGAAACTCGCCAGGCAAGACTGTACCCGCGTGTTTTGACTCTAGGTGTGTCCCGGTGGAATCACTTGTGAAGATAAGGTGTGAAGGAGTCAGTGTGATTTGTTTCGCGGGCTTTTCAATCTCGATCAAAACGTGCAAAGCATGTGATATGTTGGGCTTGTAATCAGCGAACATTACCACTCTGCTGAAACCAACCGTTCCTCCATGCGTCATAACTTGCACCGAATCGCCCACTTTGAGATTTCTCACTTGTAAATCAACGCCATTTTCCAGTTTCACGGTCGAATCGGAGCTGAAACATCCATCCCACGGTTCGTCGGAATAGCCATCTAAAATAGATCAGAAACGATACAATTTTACATTATACAGTTCTTCCTTGAACGATTATTAACATAAACAATTAATCATTGCCTTACTTTCTGCAATGTGACACGCGGACTCAAGTTTGTTTTGGTGAATGGTGGGTTTTCACAGGAAGGGGCAAAGAAAAAATAACTTTTGTCGTTGAGGCCGGAATGACTTAACATATTTCCTTTGTATTTCTAAAATTGGATTTGCGTGTTACGTGGGGGCGGTGCAAAAGCTATTACCCCTGCAAACCAAAACATCATCCACATGCCCTCAAAGTTGACTTGACGATGCAAATTTAAAATATACGCGGGCAAATCATTAAAGAATTATACTGAAAAATGCAACATTCCCATGCCTAAATAGCCAGGAATAAATGGAAAAGTTGGCATTCCAAAATCATTAGCTTAAGCTCTTATGAATTGAATTAACAGTATTTACCTTCGCGAACGGAAGCGTGTATGTGCGATCTACTCTCGTAGAAAACCCAGTCAAAGCCAGCTTCGACAGCGAGTCGTCCCAGAAGACCGATTTTAGCTCTATCCCTGTCTGACAAACGCAGGTCCACCGCTCGTCCTTCGTAATGCAGCGAATTTTCCGAGTGTTGGTCTTGTTCGTCCCAAGCCTCGGTCACCACGAGCTTCACGGAAGGCCATTGTTGTTTTACTAAACTCGCCAGCATGGTCAATTTCTCTTTGCATCGCTATGGAAAAATTGACAACACGAGTAAAGTTGTCGCGCAATTTTTTGTTGGTTCTTGTGAATCTGTGAATGAATGAAAATCGCGCCGCGCACGCTGACCTATCTAGTGTACATAAACCTCACAAGAAGTTACATGCTGTGCATTTAAAGTGATGAAAGGCAAGATATAAAATGTAAACAAACGAAAGAAGTCTTACTTTCGACATTAAGCGATCTGCCCCTGTTCCTTCTTCGTCTCGGAAAATTATTGCATTGTTGTAGCACGGCTCAAGTTTCTCAAACTCTTGCGAATTTCTTGATATCTTTCCCTTAGCTGGTCCGCTGGCTTGTTGGCTGTTTTCAAGAGTGTCTGGAATACTCTGCTGCAGCATAAGAGGTTTTCTTGGGCCTCTTTTCCCATAACCATTTCTGGAGCCGCACGAGAGTGAAGGCCTGAATTGTACTACGACAAGTAGTAAAATGAAATGGCAAAAAAAGGGGCAGCTCGCAATTTCCATGCCACTCAAAGTTCGCCAATCGTGGGGTTGTTCTAAGTATGCCCGGGGCCAAATGTTCTGCTTGAAGAGAGATTATAAACGACCCTTGCACTAAAGTGTTCGTTTCTTCAACGACATGTTACTGAGAGTGAAATATTCGTGTTCATGCAGTATTTCAATGTGACGATGACGGCTGCCGGCTTCTGATTGGCTGTCGATTTAGATGAGTGGCGTGTCGATTTTTGCTGGCATTCACAAGGGCGTGTTATTGAACTACTTCCTGCCTTCAACTACACACCTGCCATGGCTAGCTTTTTTCTTACCCGAAAAAAATGCTTTTGCTTCGATTAGGCATTCGAAAAATTTTATCATTCGAGCATTTCCTTTGCTAATGAGTCGGGGACTTTCAAAATGCGAGGGGTTAACTGCCACTTTAGCTCAGACTTTACTAAAACTGCTAAAAGTTATGACTCGTTAATTTGCGGCTGTATTCAGGCTCTTTGGTGGACCAATCAAGAAAAAGATTTTAATTATTACCTCGTAGTCTTCCAGATTCTTGTCAACATTGCTTTCTGAAATTAAATCAAGCGATTTCTTAATGTAAGAAATGTACTTTATTGTCCACTAACTAGAAATGATTGTCTAAACATCGGCTAGACTGTATTTGTTTTTTCGGTTTGAAATTAGCAATGTCATCCAATTTGGAATGAGTTCCTTCACGTATGCAACAAAACCGTGCACGCAGAAATCTATCGCTTAGGTGTGTCTTGCATGTAATTCACATTACCTTGCACCGACTACAAGAATTCGATCCCCTGTGAATAGAAATTATCGCTAGTGTAATTAATGGCAAAGCAAAATAACATGTCAGGTTTATGTTTACTAAAAGGAAGCGTTGAAATCCTTATTTTATTCAAATGGCTTTCTTTTATTATCGCACGTCAGTGTCTGTATCATTTTGGTATCCATAGAGTGGAACACAAACAAAGACAAACCCTCCGCATTTAATTAAACTTTATTAACTTTAAAAGTAGACACATGACAAACAGGGCGCTCTGCTCTTTAGCGGCGTTTCTTTAGATTTTTGCTGCATTCCGTCGAAACTTGAACACAGAATTTCCGTGGTATTTCACCGCAATTTAAAAGTAGCTTTATCGCTATACAAAGGCCAGCACATTTTCTTTTTATTTAACCATTTCCCTTTGCATTCCTTCCAAAACTGTTTTGTTTTATCGACATTCCAATTTTGAGCTATCGATCACGGAATCAGACCAATTTGGAGAGAATTCACAAAGGTTCCTCCAATTGGACAACTTTTACAGTAAGACGCCAGGAAAGCGAAAACATAGCCGAGCATAAACAAAATGTTCGTTAAGAATTCTTGTTACGAAGAGTGCCATGTGTAGCGATCGAGACACGACTCAACAAGAGATTATTCAAGTTACGCTTCTAAGTTTCTGCCTGCATACCAGTCATGTAGCGAATGAAATGGATCATGTACTAGTCAGTTTCAGCACACGAGCACGACCTAGCCACAACATTCCTCACCGAATGGATACATTTCACATCTAATGTTCTATGACATTGCAAATTGGAAGTCACTGTCGTCTTTTGTAAAGCAGTTTCTTTCGGTTATTGTTTTATTAGATGGTCTTCCCAGTAATCTTTCTATCCTTTGTCGTTTTATTAGATCGTCACTGCTAAAAGTCAAGGTATACAGCTTCAGCACAAGCACTGTTCAATCAAGAGAAGAGTAAAAAAGAATTGGAACAATGCTTTTGCTTCCAAGGGCCCTGAAGAATTCAAAAGATAGTGATCTTTTTATATTTCGTTTTTTTGTTTATGGTACTTCAGCTATTCAAATGGAGATTGCTTCATTAAAATATTTTCCTATCGTGCGGTGATAAGCTGTGGGTTGGAGTTGTGATCGCACGCTTTCGTTTAACGGTCACCCTGGTGTCATTGTGGATCACTTTTTTTGAACAAATGTTCAAACTCTCCGGATAAAAACTGCCTAGCGAGTTTGCATTAGTGATTCGAACTCATTTTCAGCGACATGATGTGTGTGCTAGAGTTTACTTAAATTGACCAAATAAAATGTGCTTATTTGTCAGTGTCCGAGAACTTAATTATTCCATACGGCACGTCAGACCCCCAGATTGAGCATTGCGCCAACTTCCGGACTTAAAATCAAACCTCCACAGTCCTTTTGAAATGTTTCATACCTTAATCCCACATTTTTAGCATTCCCCTAGGCTGTTCCAATCTTTCTTTCGCAGTAAAAGCGAGCGCTTTAGATAATTACTTCGCGTTATTGAAATAGGCGATTCCGGCTGCCAAAGCTGTTTGCTCACCTTCATCGAGGCACGAGAAATGGGCGTGTCTTGTGCTAATTGCTATAACGAAAGCAAGTATGGAGATTAATTAGAACGACTATCGGGCCAGCTTTTAGCGCGTCAAGTTTACATGTAAACTGGCTCGGCGATAATTGCTTTGAGGTGAGGTGAGCGACGAGTTTGTTTACAGGAAATACCAAAATCGCCTTATTTAGAAAGGTCGGCCATGGCGAAAGCGCACGCTCTCCAGAATGCTTATCCAAAAATTATGGCTTCGATGTTGCAGTCGTAGCTGATGGAAATTTTTACAAAATCAAGCATTGGATTGGTAAATAGCAATTTAAGGATTTCAAAACAGCCTGCAATCTCCAAAGTCAAGGAGCTGTAACCAAGGAAAACAGTTTAGGACAAAAGATACAATCTTTCTGCACTACGTTGCACTCGCGAAGCAAGTTGTTGCTTTTCGCAAATGTCACTGGCGCATGATTAAAGCTCTTCCTGGCGTGTGCTCATTTTGTTGCGAAACGTTATTAAGAGTGAGTGGTTTGATCTCATCGCCTTAGCTTAATCTAACTTGACCTCCTTTCCGTCAGTTATCTCAAACAAAATCTGCCGATTGCTTACTCTTGGGTTAATTGAAACAAAGAGACGGTTCTACAGCAAACGAGCGCCCCCCGATTTAATTACTCCTTTATAGATAGACTGATGAAAGAAGCCGACCTTAAGACAAGGCTCTACGTCAACCTAAATGATTTCCAACTTAAATTCATTTCGAATTTTGAACCATGCCATAGTTATAAGTTTCACTCGCCTGCTAACATTATCGCTCGGTTTCTTATCCAACACTACTGTCCGTATAAGTTTACTTAGAAACATTCTTAGACGTTTCTTTCCTCGATAAAAACCTTTTCACCTACTTCCTACCTACAAATGTTTTCTAAGCCTGGACAATACCTCATTTGGCAATGAATTCGAGTGTCTCACCCCCTCCGCGCAATATCACCACCCTGCGATACTTCGTTATTTCACGTCAGTGCACTTGTTTCCGGTGAATAGTTAGTGTACTTGCTCAAAATAAAATATCTGTGTGAAACGGTAGCTGTTTTTACAAGCTGTCCAGAAACACGAATAAAAGTTTAAAAGATGGTTTATTTAAGTCATAAATGACTCAATTATCGTAAATCAAATATTTTCTTTTCTATCATCATGAATATTACGTATTCGGTGTTTTCCACACACAAAAATGTCTTCGAAGGAGAAATGGTTGAAATACTTTTTTCGTGGCTTATTTGAGTCATATTAAAAATATTTTGGAGTTTGGAAAATTACCGTGTTCAAAGCTTTACTTTTTAAAGCAAAGCTGGATTTTCTAGTTTGACTGCGTTCAAATCTGTACACAAACTTCTGATTTCCTTTTCTTCGCGGAAACCATGCTCCTCGATTTATTTTCTTTTTCGTAAAGCTGAGATTCTTAAACGGATCGCTCAGTGGAAAATTCCGTAGCAATAGAACTTTAGCAAAAGATAATTAGCCTAAAGCAACAAAACCATCAATCCGCAAATTATCAGCAAACCCTCCACAAGATAATTCGAACCCCGGGGAATATGAGATAAAAACTTTGTTTTGAAAATCTCGGATTTGCATGAAAAATCTCGGTCAGACTCATTACTTATTAATAGCAGTTTTTCTTGATCAGGAGACATGGAGGTGCCGACTAATTGTCATTCTAAATTTAGCAATAAAAGACTGTTTTTGCAGTCACCCTCTGTGAAATCCCCTCCTCATGCAAAAGAAATAACTGAAACATCACAGACCTGAAATATTTCGCACTCGCAGAATTGCTCTACAAAACGTATTCCGCGAAAGGGAACTGATGCCCAATTATAAGAAATAATCATCTTTAGACGCTTGTTGAAGCAAATACAGTGTGAAACCGAGCAATGTTTTACTATCACGGTAACGAAAATATCATGTATAAATAATGTTTTGTCCAGTTCTAAAAATACTTGAGCTGTACCCTCAACCGATAATCAGCTTCATAGCAATTTATTCAGACACGAATGAAAAAATACAATAGGTCCAAATTATTTTCGGGTACAGTTAAAACATGCACAGAACTTAACGATGTAAATCAAAATCACGGTGTTTCAAAATGAAAATGTTTCGTGCGTGTGTGAAAGCTGACAAAACTGACCGTGATAAAATAAATAATTTAAAAGCATTTTTACATTCTGCACTGAAAATTTGTCGAAAAATCCTATTTTGAATAAAAGTGGCTCTGGCTTAAATTGAGATTTGAACTCAGTTTTACTTGTTGCATTCATATTTGATGAAACCAACTAGAACTAAAATAGCCAGTTTTTTAAAGCCGCCATTTTTAGCAAAAAATACATGTTAAAAAACCGAACGCCTTTAGTATCACGCGACGAAAGAGCCAAGGTTACCATAAAAAATTTCTCTTTACCATTTTTCGTCGATTCTCCACAGTTTTCTTAAGATGGAAATTACTAGAAGTTTTCCTGAGTCAACTCAATCAGATTTTACCGAATTTATTTCTTACAATAAAAATTGATCGTTGCCAGCGATTGTGGTGTAACCCTATCAAAAAATCAGTTTGTGGTTTCGCAACGATCAGCTCCAGGTATCTTATCATTCCGTAGGATGTTTCAAGCCGTGAAGGGCGTTTCTTTTGGTTCAAGAGAACTCACAACAAAGCAAAACGGTTTGAACTGAAAGCTAAGTTAAAAACACAGGAATGAAGAAGTACTATATATACCGAAGATTTTGCTCACTCATAACACTCGTAATTTTTTCACGAAGAATTTGAAACATTCATGACAATTGCTGCAATCCATTTTTATCAGTTTAATCTCACCCCTAATTATATCTATATATACTGACAGGTGATCAGCTTCCTGACTGAGAACCGTCCACTATTTTTCAGCTTACATGGACGTTTGTTAGCTGCAAGATCCCAGCACGCCAAATGCACAAATATGTCTGATGTCTAGATATGTGTTTTTAAAAATCCTCTGCATGTTACTCGTTACAAGCGGAACACATACCATAAATATAGACTTCTCTGTCAAATTATTAAAACAACAGCCAAAGTTTCGCCGTGTCGACCGTAAGAGAACCGTCTCTCTCGTTATGTAGCATACATATAAATTAGGCTGAAAAAAAATCGATATAGACCACTTCATGATGTGACAAGAATCAACAGGATTCTTAGACTTCTTCACATACAAGAAACACTCCGAATCACAAGATGAGCTACAGCTAACAGGCATTACATTTAATAAAAACATCAGGTGATGGGCCTTACGCACTCAGCGATTAACACATTGCAGTAACCAAATGGTGACGTGATTCACAAGAGGATGCTTTTTAACTCCATCCTTGCCGGGGTTGTTGTATCAAATTCTCGGGCAAAACACAGTACCTTGGTCCTCTACTTCCCAAACTTTATAAATGGGCATTCCGGGTGAATTCTATTACAAACTTGAAAAAAATGTCTTGTGGGATCATTGCGATAAACTGACATCCTCTAGGGCAACACACCCGCTCCGCGAAAATCGTTTCATGCCACAGAAACCGGAGTGGCTAGCTTTACTCGGCATAAGGTCTACTAACGTTTCAGTGAATGCAAGGCCTCAATATCTAGAGAAATAAAGCAAAAAGCATTATTTGTTTCACGTTTAACACCAAAGTTTGCTGTATGGTTTAGAAAATGCATTGCTCCCGTTTTAAAAAATGTTACATTGTGCGCATAAATCAAACGATCGTTTCTCAGGATTTTATGATTGTACAGTTATTTTGGTGGCAAAAAAAATGCTGCAGCTGATTTTCTACGAACCAGTTTGAGCCGGGCCCGCGTTGATTGTTACGAGAATTTATGTCCAGAATTTGGCTTTACTAACTCGTGAAGCTAAATAAACTGGAGTAACGACCACTGAGATCATTCGTGAACGCTACACGCTACATGACGTAAAGCAGGCGTTCTTTTGATTTGTTCGCACATTTAAGTCATCTATCAACAGTTTTCAGCACAATTTATCACATGCATGCGGCAACTGAACATTTTCAAACTAGCAAGGTGTTTACTGTACAGTATAGCTGTTGTTGAAAATTCTTCTACTTAAGCAACGTTCCTGTCTTTAGTTTTAGGACTAAATGTTCATGGATGTTAAGTCCAGCTAAAATCGTGTCATCATTTGAGGACAATTATAATTAATGAAGAATCAGGCTCGAAATACGTACACGGTACACACTTTAACAAGTGCAACTCTTAATTAATTAGCAACAGTACTTTTATGAGCCTGATGACATTCAAGATAATTTGATTATAAACTGTTTTGGTAAACTTAAACTATCCATTTTTCAGAGTCTTGGCTGTTAAAAGAATATAAACCATCTTTGTACAGTCGGTTTGAAGCCAGCTATCAAACATAAGTAACCTAAAATTGCCTGAACAGTCAAAAGTGGGTAACATTTTTGTCTCTCCGAATGATTTCCTGTTGGAGATTTCTGCCAGAGGTGTGGCATCCGACGAACGAAGAGTTGACGTCATATTTAAAGGTGTTAAAAGGTTTTTAACACAAACAAATCCCTTGGTAAACTTTCAAGATCCGCCAGCGATAACAGAAGCATGTCTGGCAGACCATGGCACACGCCACAATTCCACTCGAAAGGATGTTAAAGTATTTCGGAAATAAAAATATTTTCACGAAATGTTAGGAAGGAAAGGTGTTGACAACTCAAAAGAAAGGTGTTAATTGCAGTAATGTCTTCTCGTTAATTCATGTCTGCAGCGACATAAAGTATTTATGGCTTAAGCGCGTGTGCCTTGCCTCGCGTGTGCGCCTTTTTACTTTAACAACGAGTAGATACTGATACACAGTTCCTGTGCAAAATTGCAAGCCAGACAAACTTGCCGATCACATTATTTAAGGTGGAATTAAACATGAATTTGAATTAATTTTGAAGAGGTTTAAGGTGGCCCGCGGCTATTTCTGGGAACGGAGGTGCTCTTTTCTAAATCGAGTTTTCGGCATGTAAACGTTAACCGATTTCTCTGATTTTTGGCAATCGAAATAACAAATGTTCAAATTTTATAAAGCTTTGAACTTTAGGGCGAACAAAATAAACGAACACGAGGTATTAGCGTTTTTAAAAAAATCAATTTATGAAAAAAACGCGAATATTTTCCAAACGCGACGATAGATTTTTTTCTAATTAATGTCAACTAGTTCAAATTATCCAAGTTTTAATGTGAGCAAGTTTCAACGAAATCGGCTGGGTAGAAATTGCTGCACAGTTGACTGTTGAATTTTTGCTTCAAAATATTATGCTTGTGTATAATTGGGAGCTGTTACAACAAAGTTTAAGTAATGCTAAGATCCCATGGATTATTTGAAAGCTTAATGCCAGTTAAAACGTTGCTGAAAAGTATGGAAAGATCGGAAACTTCCAGCAAAAGTTGTAGACAAATGAAGCAGAAGAGGTTTACGGTGCGTAAATTGTGAATTTAAAAATATTTATTTTTTTAGAATTAAAAAAAATCTACCGATTTTTTTTCTTTTATTTTCAAGTATGAGAAAATACAGCATATGTGCAAACGACTTTATCTAGTTCCGTCTGTCTAGTCTAGATGAAACTCGTCGAATGTGGCTCGCCAAGATAGCTACTTCCATTTTGGAGCGCTTTGAAAATGCTCTTGTTACAGTAAATTATTCAAACTTGCCGCATTCTCAAGATACTTTAGCACCTGGAAATAAACATGCCACGGAAAAAATTGCGGCTGAGCTTTGTATTCATGCATTTTATTTAGCAATGAATGGGGCATGTGGCGTGGTATGTTCAATTCCAGGTGCTAAATAATCTTGAGAATGCCGCAAGTTTGAATAATTTACTGTTACGGGAGGGTTTCCAACGCGCTTCAAAATGGAAGACGCGAACTAGCCATCTTGGCGAGCAAAATTCGACGCGTTTCATCGAGATTAGACAGACGAAACTAGATAAAGCCGTTTGCATACATGCTGCATTTTCTCATACTTAAAAATAAAAGAAAAAAAAATCGGTAGATTTTTTTTTTAATTCGAAAAAAAATGAATATTTTAAAATTCACAATTTACGCATCGTAAACCTCTTCCTCTTAATTCGTTTACAACTTTTTCTAGGAGTTTCCGATCTTTCCATACTTTTCAGCAACGTTTTAGCTGGCATTAGGCTTTCAAATAATCCATTGGATCTGAGCATTACTTAACCTTTGCTGTAACAGCTCCCAATTATACACAAGCATAATATTTTGAAGCAAAAATTCAACAGTCAACTGTGCAGCAATTTCTACCCAGCCGATTTTGTTGAAACTTGCTCACATTAAAACTTGGATAATTTGAACTAGTTGACATTAATTAGAAAAAAATCTATCGTCGCGTTTGGAAAATATTCGCGTTTTTTTTGATAAATATATTTTTTCAAAAGCGCTAATATCTCGTGATCGTTTGCCGTGTTTGCCCTATAATTTAAAGTTTTATAAAATTTGAACATTTGTTATTTCGACCACCAAAAATCAGAAAAATCGGTTGAGGTTTACATGCCCAAAACTCGATTTAGAAAAGAGCACCTCCGTTCCCAAAAAATAGCCGCGGGCCACCTTAAAGAAGAGCAAAGAAAAATTATTTTTGGCACACCAACAGACAGTAGACTCCCACGCAAGAGCACCCTCAGTTGATAATGAAATGTTTGGTGTCTAGCTCCTAATTTTCAACTTTAAATTCTAATTTTGAAACTTCAATAATCTTAATATTTCTTATTTCTCGAAATTTTACAAATCTTTTCCTTTTCCACCAAAACATATTAAAATCACCCAAAAAAATTGATTAAACGCCCCAAAACATGCGGTAAAATGGCATTTTGGTTTACTCTCCAATATGTTTACCTCAAGCCAAAGAGATTTTAACATAACTGACAACAAGATAAAAATCATCCTGGCTTGCGATGGACTAGCATCCAAGGAGGAGTAGAAATACTCCTAGTTGCTTCATGCTACGGAAACCAAGATAAGCTCCGGCCTGATGGGCCACTAGGCTCGTATGCAGACTTTACCATATACAAAGTAAAGCCACTTTGTACGTGGTATCTTGGTGTAAACGTTCGGACATTCTGAGCGCGCAGGACATAATAATTAACTAGGTACAATCCTTTACTGATAGAGTACAACGAATATTTCGACACTCTCTTACATGATATCAAATAAAGAAGATTTATTGGCTCTGCCTATGCTGAAGTTTCATAAGGTCTCATAACGACGGATCGATTCAACATGTCCTTCAATAGCACAAAAATAGCAAGTCCCTCTTATCCATCGCCTTAAATACGCAAACGGCAGATTCTTTGATGTTCTAACATTTCTTGCCTGACCAGAGTAACTTGGCTGCGAAATGTTTGGCTTTAAACTTTTTTCACAACTGTTTCAGGAAGTCAAGAGATGCCACTTGAAAAGTATTTCCAGTTGGGCATCTGCTGGACAGTTCAGTGACACTAATAACTGCTGTAAACTTATGCAGTTATCATGTATTACAAAACGGGAAGAAAAGCTGAAATACATTTGCCCCTTAAAAAGAACCTAGGTAGAATAGGAATCACCAAACAGCATCGAAATTGGCTTGACATGATAAGTTACAGTGATTAATTGTTAAATCGTCAAACAGTCAAATAATTTTCAAGCGTTCGTGACTAACAGTACGTCTAGGGAAGAGAATTAGCCATTAATATCACCCCTAGTATCGCGAGCAGAAAAGCTGTGTCTGGACCAGACTTTCTTTGCTTGCTCAGAGCACTCACCAATTCTATTGTCTTCCCTCTATTCTTCTTTTTTTTTTAATTAAAGAACGGTGTATCAGAACACTTTAATAGAATAATTTAGTTTCTTTTGCAGGACAACATATCTGCTTCGTAAGATAGTTTTCCAAGTGCAATTTTTTGCAGAGTTATTGTTCTGATCAATTTTAAGTGTATGTGTATACAGGTTCATAGGAATTTATGTATGTATACATGTAAAATTATTGTATTTGTTATCCAAGTAAGACAATAAAAACAGATTTTAAATTTCGGTCGTTTAAACCTGAGTGTGTCGTGATTTGTTTTGACCGTGGATTCGACCGCCATATTTTGAAGCAAGCTTTGCGCGCCTTTGCCGCTAAATTATCCCCAATATGGAAAGAGCCTTTGCTCGACTGACCTATCAGAATGCTGAAAAGCGAGTGATGTCAAACAATAGCCAATGGCCCTCCGTTCCCTAAACCAATCACATTGCTTACTTCAGTTTTAGTTCGTTTTGTTGTTTTGTCTGTGTTCACGTGTAAAAGCTTTAGGGTCATACAAAAATCGCCCTTATGTGGATTACGATAGGGAAACAGCTTGCCTTGCCCTTTCTTCTGAAATTGTTCACACACAGAATAACTGAAACAAAAAAATTTAACTCGCTTTTACTTTTGTTTATATTAATTCCTGCATCGAAAAATGGGACTGTCTTCAGTTGAAAAATTTCCAGCATTTTAGCTTTTTTAAAAACAGGAATTAAATATGACTATCACTGCTAATGCCAAAGTAAAAGGTTATGTTGTAAGTTACAGTGTAATCTCAATTTCTCGATTCCTCGTTTCCCTTGAATTTGCTTCATTCACATTAGAAACAATACAGCAAGGCTGATACTACGTGAAATAGTAGACTTTGCGAGACACTAACACGACTAGAACCGGTAGCAACCGTGGACGGCTGTTTCGTCCTTTTTGGGACTCGTCAGCACGGTGTAGTAGATTTAAGGAAGCTCCCAACAGTTTCCAGCACTTTCCAGCTCTTAAACTTTGATGGCTTTCCAGCTGTTAAAAATTCTCTGGAGCGGTCTCAGAGCCACTTTAGATTTTCGGAAATTAAAGGTGGCTCTGAAACTGCTCCAAAGAAATGTTTTTAACTTTGCAAAAAGTTGCATCTTAACATGCCAATAAATAAATACACCTTATTCGATGCTTTAACATATAATACGCGCGGATATTTTGCGAGTTGCTTATAGTATTTTTCCAAGCCCCGAAGGGGCGTGGAAAAATACGAGCAATGAGCAAAATGTCCGCTCGTATTATATGTTAAACCATCGAATAAGGGATTTATTTTTCCACTAAAAATTAAAGTTTGGTTCAGCCATTTTGTCGCTTCGCTTTCAGTCCATATTTTTGCCCTGTTCTACGGTGTAATAACGTGGTATATTTTGCGCGTTCTTTTTGCCCTAATAATAAATTGCGATATGACCCGTACACTATATCAAGTTGCGTTGTTGTTTGAACTCACTTGTTCCCCGAATCACGCGTTGCCACAACAAGTGTTTTGGTGATTTATTTTTTAGGCTGACTAGATCTCTTGTAGATCCTGCGTTAGCAGCATTGTTGTTTGCGGCCCTTTTCTGTTTTTGAGTTTTGCTTCATTCAGTCAAACAATGCAATTTTATCTTTGATTTCTCAAACCAATTTGGTTACCCTTAGAAAACCAGATTCCACTTAACTTCTTAAAATAACTCCATCTAAGTTATGCGGTATAAAAGCAAAAGAGATCTTCACTGTAAAAGCTGAAGAATTGGGAGTTGAGAAAGATTTTCTCACCAATATTTATGAAGCGAGGATTTGCTACTCACCGATTCGATTTGCTATTGGGAGTTAAGTTAAACGCACCAACGGCGGTAGTGATTTGAAGACAAAATCAGTTCCATTTGCAAACTTGACAACAGCATTTGCCTTTCTTTAATAAATAACATTTTTAAAAAGTCTTACATTTTTATCTTACTTTATTCCAGTTAACAAAAACAAACACTTTCTTTTACAAACACTCGCCGCGATTGCACACTAAATATAATTAACTCTTTCTGCCATACAATATCTCCTGTTTTAAAACGTCTCGAAAAGTCTCCGAAGAAATGAATGTAGCTGTCTCTCTTGTCATGGTATAAAGTGTCATTAAAGTCATCTTTTAGGATCAACTACCGTTTCTCGAATCTAATTGGCTCAGCCAGTGTTAGTAAACTAGTTGCCAGTCCGCACGCCTCCGCTTCTGGATGTTCAGTCGAATTGTCGGAGTGTTGCTGGGGTGGAGTGTGTTAAACTGGTTGATGACGTCGTGTTTGGAAAACCAATTGTTTGTTGCCTTGGAAATAAAGAAAAGTTAAACACATTTCAAATAGTTTGTCGTAGTGTTTTGACATTTGATAAACCCAATAAAATCATTCCCTTTTTGGCAGGCCTCATGGCTAGGGCGTTGGACACTACATACCGGTACAGGTCGCGCTTGATGCTGTGCTGGTGGAGAAGTCCTGGAGTTGATCATGGGTGTTACCACTTCCCGGCGTGCGAAGCTGCCCATGGCCTTGTTCACGATTATAGGGGGAGGGGTGGGTGACGCAATCTTGGTATGGGACTGGTGCTCTGCTGGGCCTGGACTGGGAAACATGGCCTGACGGGACATATGTGAACTCAGGGGGGACTCCTTGGGGAAAGGAAGATTAATTTGACCTTCTCTGTGGGGGGAAGAAAAATAATGTTAGCAAATCCTACGCACGACTTCTTAAGAGCCACGAACTTAAGAGAAGGTAAAAATGAAAAAAGATTAATTTTCCGTCAGATTCCTAACCTTAGAGACGAACAAAGGAATAAAATTAACCAGTATTTACGAGCTGCTTTCGACTTTTTTCTAAAGCATTAAGTAACAGTTTTGTGAGATTAAGCTAAAATTATTCTTAACTTGTGTGTCCAGAATGTATTTTCAATACAACCTTGTATAATCATCAGCACAACGTAGCTACAATTGACAACAGGCTACGGGTCTTTTCTTTGAGCCGTGATTGGTTTATTGCACCGCAGTGTTTGGCGCGAATATTTGCTTTGTGATACCATTAGCATACATCTCTAAGGAACATGTTAGGTAAACTACCTTACCAATGCAAGATACACACGCACATTAAATTGACAAGCTTTCAACGGTCAAACCTGGAACAAACGTGGAGAACAAAACACAAACAACGCAACGGCACAACACTACATATGTCAAAAAAAAAATTGAGTAACCATTGACTGAGGCTCAATGATTCCGAAAAGAAAACATGGTTAACGTTCTTGGGGAACACTTTGAAAAAAAGAAGCAGGGTATTAGAATTGTGGTTTACAGCCTCAATTGCAAACAAAACCCTCAGTGTGGAGAGGAAGCCAATTGCATTACTCATGTTTGGAAAGATAAAAAATATTACATCCTCCTTTGTCGAATACTGTTTCGCAAAATCGGACTATATTGGCCGGCTTCCACTGATCTAGCTTATCAGTTTTTTGCTTAAAAAAAGATTGCAGCGTCCCTTCCAGTACAGCATGGTTTGGTCTCTCTTATTCGTTAAAAATCTCGCCGAGTTGGGGGCCTTGTTGTCGTTGAATAAATTTCAAATTACATGATAATAATTTATTACTAAGTTATTAATTGAGAAATAATTTAGGACAGCTGCGAACAAAATACAAAATGCCAGGGGTACTGCAGAACAAGCCAGTGGGGTCTTTTCTCTTGAGTTGTCGTGCTTTTGATTGTAAGCCGCATTAGTTAGGACTTGTGATTAAAAAAATGATCACTCACTGTACAGCTGCTGTTGTGGGTCTTGGCAACCTACAAAGGAAAAATATTTGAGGAAAACGTAAAAGGTCTTACAGTGCTAATGTTCCGAAAGTCAGTCAAAGCCAAAACAAAAAGGCAAAATATATACACAGAAAACGTGACTGAAAAGTTACAAAACTGAAATCAAGATTCGCACTCAGTATCAAGACTCAGTAATTCTTGATTATTTTGTTCTAAACAACCGGGCCTAGGAAGAGAAAGGCCACTGCATTCTACTAAAACTATTGGTTCGGTCGCATTTTAAGTTTTGAGTTTTGTGCATTTTGAGCAGGAGCATAGACTTACAATTCGTCGTTCCACCTCACTTTACTCCGCTTGATCTGCGTCAGGTCGTAGAATTGTTGTAGTGGTACACCTCTGAAATATAAACGGACAGGGAAACTACTATATAAATACATTATTATTATTTATTATTATTATTTCAATAAGACGTGCGCGTCTCGCGGAACTTGAGAAGAGGTGGGGGCATTTTAGGGGGAGGGGGAAAGGAGGTGTAGACGTTTTTTAATTCAGTTCAGTCAATCTGTACAATTTCCTCTCATGTGGTTACAAGTGTTGTGGCTCACTTTGTGTAATTTGTCGGAAGATGGCCCGACGTCAGCTAAAACTCAGCAAAGATCAAGCTTGGATAAAATGAAGTTGACAAATTGGATTTTTTTTTGGAGAAAGATCCAATACAAGCCGAGTGGAGCCTGGGGATTCTCCCTCAGGTCTCCCTCAGTCCTCGTCGTCTCCTCGACGAAGAAAATGGCGGGTTTTCTTGCAAAAAGAAACGCATTGAAAGAAAGAAGAGTTCAAACTATATCAAGAAGGATGACACGGCAGCAGCTATTGAATTTACTTTCTGAACAGAAATGAGTAAAAATGGGATGATGGGTAGGTCGCATTTTTTCTTTTTATTCCTTTTCGCATGCTTATTTTCAAAACGACGTTGTTTTAAATCATTGGCGAGTCTCACAGCTTCGTACACCGATCACAAGTGCCGGTGAACAATGAAACCCATTCTTTGCACCTTTTAAATATATCGGTTCCAGTGTTCTAACCTTTTTGTCGGTGATTTACCCGTACCACTCGGCCGAATATAGCTCAGTCTAACAATGTTTTATTTCATGAATATTTATGCTTGGGTCAAGTCAAGTCAAGAAGCCGCGATTTGCCATGACGGTCAAATGTCAAGGTAAATTAAATCATGCTATTTATTAAGCGATGACGTCATTTTATGACGTCATCGCTTAATGCTGTAAAGCAGAAAAGCGATGGAATTTATGGAATTTTTGGTGTTACGGTGTTACGATTACTCCCTGAATTGAACCTAAGAGCATTGGGAACAAGGTGCATGGTTTGTGTTCTTGTTGTATTCGTCGTGCGAGTGGACGGGATCTGTTGTCTGCTGCAATCAACCGATCTTTCTAGAACCGAATAGAATTTGGAACTAACTTCAGGGATAAACGTCAGTAGAAAAGAATTCAAGTAAAACTCAACAAGAAATCACGGTGTAGAACTCAAAGCAAAATACTCCCGTGCAGTTAGAAAGGACCGATTCTATGTATAAACGAAAGACACAAATTATATTTGATGTGTTTTATTAGATTTAGTAAACAGAAATCTTTACATTTTTTAAAAGAAAAAGGCTAAACATTTTCAAGACAGCGTTTGACCTTGTATCTTATGTCGTCAGTATCAGATGTCGCGCTACAAGATAACACAGCTTTTGTCAAACAGTCATTCAACACAGAAGTTGTTCAGGAATAAACGTCAGTAGAAAAGAAATCAAGTTTAACTCAACAAGAAAGCACTGCTTAGAACTTAAAGCAAAATACTCCTGGGCAGTTAGAAAGGACTAATTCTAAGTATAAGTGAAAGAGACTAATTATATTTGATGTGTTTTATAAGATTTAGTAAACAGAAATCTTTATTCTTTTTTTAAAAACAAAAGGGCTCAACAATTTCAAGACAGCGTTTGACCTTGTATCATTATGTCGTCAGTATCAGATATCTCCCTGCAACATAACGCAACTTTTGTCGAACAATCATTCAACACAGAAGTTGTCAGCTATTTTTATTAACTTTCTTGAAATTTTCTGTCAAATTTCCTGAAAATTCTTAAAGACCCCTTGTGAAACGTCATCGCTTCTGCATGCATTGCATGCCGTTTATTTTGCAAAGAGGTCAGCCAGGAGCCAAGGTCCCATCCAAGCTCTGCACTCTGCAGTAAAATACATTTGGGCTCAAACAGCAAGTCGATGGGGCTTCAGGTTCCATGGTGTGAATTTTAGGGCTCACGGTCTCTGACCACCCGAACTACCTTTTAAGCTTTCATAGTGACTAATTTTTTATGTATATTTGTTATAGAACTATTTTAGAGGCAACCCTGGATATGAACAACAATTACTACTCTCCCTACTAACAGATCATCATCTCTCTTAATCCATGAATTGCCATGGTCTAAATATGTCGCATGAAGCACAAAAAGTGGGGAGTGGGGGGGGGGGGGGGGGGAGCATAAACAGTACCATCCATTTGGCATAAAAAATATGCATGGATTTGTCTACAGATATCATCTGTAACTTGAAGCTTGGCGTTTTCCTCCAGCTTTCTCTCTATAAACTGTTCACTACTCTTGACAGATTATTATAATAATAATAATAATAATAATACATTTTTTAAAAAGATGTGTAGATTTGAAGGTTTTGATTAATTGGAGATCAGAAGCTTGTTAGACTCTCTTGGAGCAGGGTCTGGAAGGGGGGGAGGGGGGTGGGGTGTTCTGATCCCACATTTTGCTCCTTCTTTGCGAGAATCCTGCATCCCGCACTTTTTTCATCCCTACAACAACAACTTTATTTGTACCCTAAATTAAATTAAATAAACAAAACTGGGAAGAATAAAATCAAATGAGTACATGGCTGCCCGAAATAACCACCATTGGTTAATGAGAAACAAGGCAGCCATCCTTAGTGTTTACGTCAGTAATTTTTCTAGACGTCAGGTACATAGGACATACAACAACACACTTACAACCAGACAAAAAAGTGTATAGACAAATTAACTAACAGAAGAAAGGGATTATAATTTACAGACGTAAATTACAAGGGTGGTGCAGTGGTGAGAGCGCTTGCCTCCCACCAATGTGCCCAGGTTCGACTCCTGGATCCGGCGTCATATGTGGGTTGAGTTTGTTGTTGGTTCTCGTCCTTGCTCAGAGGGTTTTTCTCCGGGTTCTCCGCTTTTCCTCCCTCCATAAAAACTAACACTTCCAAATTCCAATTCGATCGGGAATACAGAGCCCCACAAGCTTCTAGCTTTAAATACCACCGTGTCTAAATAAAGGTAATTTATTTTTATTTATTTAGATAGTTCAGTTAATAGCTTGCAATAATGCTTGATTTGAACTTTTTTTAAAATCTCACTTTTTTCCCAAAAAGTATGTTAGGCCGACCACATAACAATGTGCCATACTTGTGGCAGCACTAAAATATCACTACATTTTGCAGTTAAAAAATTGTAAAATTGTTGCCAAAATTTTAGTAGTCAACATGGCTAGTAGCTGGGAGGTACGTGGGTCTAAATAGTTAGTGCGCTGGACTCTGGATCGGGCATGAGTAGGGGTTTGAACCCTGGCCGGGACAATGCGTTGTGTTCTTATATAGGCAAGACACTTTACTCCCATAGTGCCTCACTCCACCCAGGTGTATAAATGCACACCAGCGAACTTACTGCTGGAGGTAACCCTGCGATAGACTAGTATCCCATCCTGGAGGGTAAGAAATATTCCTACATGTACTCACTTCATACTATGGAAACCGGGATAAGCTCCGGCCTGATAGGCCACTAGGCTGGTATACTTTACCCATAACTATTACATGTAGCTGAAAGCATTCCACTAGCTAGCCAAAACTGAACAATTATTCACTAGTATTTGGCTAGTTGACTGCTGCTAAGGTTGAGCTTGCCTGAGTTTTTGAGTTGTGTCCGTTGGCAATTGAATCAGTTTCAAGTCAGCACTTCATCTTTGTAAAAAAATTGAAACTTCTTTTATCCAAACACCTCATAAATGAACTACACCTACCACTTGTTAATAAAACACTATAAATGCCAGATGAAATCAAAGATAAAAAGCCAATGAAAAATCAATTATGTGCACATATAAAAAGTGTGGTGTTGATGTTTTAAAGTGCGTCAGTTGTTTTCACTGCAGTGCAACTGGAAAGTCAAATTAAATCATATGCATCATGGTATTTGCTGTGCGGCTACTGTCACCAGGATCACCCAAAAAAAGTTAACCAATCACAAAGTAGAATGGGAACAAAAGATTCGAATATTTTTCACTTTGGCCAAATTATGAAATGTTGAGTACAGAACAATGAAATTCAACTTGTTCACTCATGAAGCTTATGTAGTTATGTTGAGTAGAGTGACCCGTTTGTTTGGGCAAATGGTGTTGCTGATTTGAATTCTCGGAAAAAATGAAAACTCAACTGCCAGCCATTTCAGTGTTCTGTTTACAAAGAAACAAGGCACAGGACACATTCCAAATGGGAATATTTTTTTTTTTTTCAGGCAGGGACAGAAGTCAGACCAGATCAACTCGGATTGCTGATTTGAATAAGAATAGCACTACACTGTATTGCAGGGTTCGCACAGTCTTGAAAAGTCCTTGAATTTTTGGGGGAGTCCTTGAAAAGTCCTTGAACTCCATTTTTCCTTGAAAAGTCCTTGAATTTCTGTGGAAGTCCTTGAAAAGTCCTTGAATTTTCTTCAACTTTAAATGTAGTGGCATCGAAACCAATTTGCTGTGAATAAACTTTGATATTCTTTTCCTGTGTAAACCAACTTCAAACACTGTAAAACACGGTTGTAAAAGCAGCTAATAATGAGAAAAGACAAGTGAATTGAAAAATGTAGAGAAGGAGATGGAGCAAACACTTGAAGCCTTAGAAACCTGTCAGCTTGGACTGGGAATGTTGCATTTATATATCATCTGTGAAAATACGTTCCGGGTAGGTGGTCCTTGAAAATTCAATTTGGACCTTGATAAGTCCTTGAAAAGGTAAAGTCTGCATACGAGCCTAGTGGCCCATCAGGCCGGGGCTTATCCCGGTTTCCGTAGCGTGAAGCTATTAGGAGTATTTCTACTCCACCCTGGATGGGATGCTAGTCCATCGCAGGGTTACCCCCAGCAGTAAGTACACCTGGGTGGAGAGAGGCAGAATGAGAGTTAAGTATCTTGCCCAAGAACACAACACAGTGCCCCGGCCAGGGCTCGAACCCGGACCACCCGATCCAGAGTCCAGCACACTAACCATTAGGCCACCGCGCCTCCCATTGGCCTCCTTGAAAAGTCCTGGAAAAATGGTTGCGATTTTTTGTATGAACCCTGTATTGTGTATTTCCTCGTTCTTGAATAGCTGCTGTTCTTATTCAAATCAGCGATCCAAGTTGATCTGGTCTGACTTTTAATATGTCCCTGTCTTATTTTTTCAACACTAGCTTACATGCTTACAAGTGAAATTGCACTATAAACGTTTTTCTGAAATGAATTCCTTCACTTGTCGAGTTGTTGGTCTTGGACGAAGAAGAAACCAGTGAAGTGCTCAAGTGAGCCATCAATTAAGTTTGAGAATCTGATTCAAATACACCATACACTTTTATGTCTGGAGACATACAGCACAGCCATTGCTTTCCTTGTTTTTACAGTCTCAAATTTCTCTTTCATTAACATTGCTGATATTTACCTTCCAAGCGGTACTGCTAAAAGTAGTCAAGTTCAAAAGGGATGGAATCATACAGCCAAACTTTATATTGATCTGATTTTGCGTTCTGTACTCGACATTTCTGCTTTGTGATTGGTTAACTTTGTCTGGGTTAGCCCCCGGAGGGGGGCACTCCCATATGTGAGCTATATAGGTATGTGCTGCTGTGAAGGGTATGGTTTTCAAGCAGTTTAGTCTGGGATGGGGTATAGAAATCGGAGAGTTTTCATCTAGAGTAGGATATCATTGGCTGGGAAACTGATCAGTGGTATGAAGATTTAAGTCCAGCAAAGGAATAGAAACTCGGAAGAGTTAGAGGCTTTCTTAAATGTAAATAAAATCGCGGCAACTTTGTTGACAGATGGTATTCCATTAAAATTACTAATAGTGATGCAGTTCTAAAAAGAGCAAGTCTGGGATAGGGTGGGGATTATCGGTGTCTAGTCTAGTATAGGGTTGCAAAATCAGCTGAACGTGGTCTGGTATAGGGTAAGGGTTTCAGAGTCCCAGTGGTACACCCCCACCCAAAATTATGCAGGTGAGCCTCGATAACAGTAGCCGCACTGTAAATGAGATAAATTCTCACCTACATGTAGTTTGATCATAACTAGTAAGGTAACGGTTATATAAGGTAAAGTCTGCATACGAGCCTAGTGGCCCATCAGGCCAGAGCTTATCCCGGTTTCCGTAGCATGAAGCAACTAGGAGTATTTCTACTCCCCCCTGGATGGCATGCTAGTCCATCGCAGGGTTACCCCCTATTTATACACCTGGGTGGAGAGAGGCACTATGAGAGTAAAGTATCTTGCCCAAGAACACAACGCAGTGCCCCAGCCAGGGCTCGAACCTGGACCGCCCGATCCGGAGTCCAGCGCACTAACCATTAGGCCACCGCGCCTCCCACAAAAGGTTATATAAGTCTGTATACAAGCCTAGTGGCCCATCAGGCCAGAGCTTATCCCGGTTTCCGTAGCATAAAGCGACTAGGAGTATTTCTACTCCCCCCTGGATGGGATGCTAGTCCATCGCAAGCCAGGGTGATTTTTATCTTGTTGTCAGTCATGCTAAAATCTCTTTGGCTTGAGGTTAAAAGATATTGGGATGCTAGGCCATGGCACAGTAGTATAATACAACTTTTACATGAACTCCCCATTAAGGACGGTGCCTACTTTTGTTACTGCGCACATCTTCTGCGCATCACGCAAGGCATCGATCGCACTAGACGCGCGCGCTAAGGGAATTTGCTCGCTCAAAATGACGAATTCAACTTCGCGACCAAGCGCGCGACTAAAATGCAAGAAAATTTCGGTTGCAACGAAATCCAGTTAATGGACGAACTAAACCAGGAACAGTGAAAGAGTAACATATCAGTAAGCCCTAAACGCTTATCGATAAAAATGGCTCACATTTAACTGTCTGAAACACATCGCTAATCGCTCAAATGTAATCAGCAAACTGCTAACTACATATGGCGTGGTGCACGCGTGAAAAATTGCGCGAGAAGCAAATATTTAACTCGCTAGGGAGGGGATAGGAAAAGTGTAACTGACCTCAAAAGCGATTCCATACAACTCGTATAACTTTTAAAAACGCGTGGTGACCCATACTTTTTATTTTATAAAATGGAAGTGGTAAGTCTATAGAACACATGATTAATTTTTCGTTCAGTGCAAAATTTGTTTAGGCTGTTTCACTGGCCTTGCAAGAGAGAGCTGTTAGAGTCAAAAATGGCTCAAGTGCAATCGTTTTGTCAATAAAAACGTGGTTCACGCAGTTTCAAAGATAGTATTTGTTAGTTATTTTTAAGATCGTTATATTTAGTGTTGATTTTGTTCATGAAAAACCAAATTCAAAGGTAATTTGTAAGGAAATTTTATTTCCTTTTACTTTTTTTGAAAATGCCACGTCAGCACTTTTTTCAAGATTTCAAACCTAATTATCTGGAAAATTTACGTGGCTACCCCTAATTTTCTTTTTGGATTTTAATGGCCCTCGGTAACATCTACTCCCCTTGCATAGTCATCCGCCGGGAAAAAATACCTCGCTATTAGTAGGCACCGTCCTTAAATTAATTTAATGGAGTCATCATTACAGTATTTCTACTCCCTCCTGGATGGGATGCTAGTCCATTACAGGGTTACTCCCAACGAGAGAGGCTCTGTGACTCTTCAGTGCTTTGCCCTGGCAAGACATTTATTTGCCCACAGGCTGGGTAAATATGTTTTGTGATGTTCATAGCACCATCTTGGAATCCAGAGGGGGAGGGGAGGGAGGGAGGATGAAAGAAGGGAGCCAAGAAATAAAGGACAAGAACCAGGTTTTTTTTTTTCTCTCTTTCTCTCTTTCTTTTTTATTCTTTCTCTCCCCCATTTTTTTATTCTCACTTCCACCTCCCTAGTCCATTTTCTTAGTCACTCCAGGTTTCCTTGACCTTACCAATCCAATACAGATATTAAAGCGCTTGGTCAGAATATTCAGGTTCAGCACTTACCTACCAAAAACAATGCCTGCTATAGATGTAGTCTTGTCCAGGGACACAACACAGTGACCCTGGCCAGGGCTAATGAACCTGTAAGTTAATCCACCATGCCTCCTATACATTCCATATTTACTTGATGACGAGCTGCATTACTCTTAAGTGTTTTAGGTGTGGCGCTTATTTAAGGGTGGCACTCTTTTAAAAATCATAACATTTGTAAATGATAACGAGAGAGAAGAGCAATGAAATATAGCCACTTTAAACTGAAAAACATTGTAATCCAGGAAAATAAATTTCCAAGGCTGGTTTGAGTAGTACTATAATTTTTTTTAGTTTGACTTAAACACCCATGCTCTCACATGCAGCGATTGATCAGGGGAGGGGGAGGCACTGAAACGGCTGGGACAGTGTTTTATTGAGTAAATGTGGTAATGGTAATATGACACCTTTTTGGCCAACAGTGGTCATATTAACAGGGTTGCACTGTATTATTTGGTTGATGATCTTATTGATTCTCCTTACTAGTATGTACGACAATGTATTGACATGGCAAGGTGAAATGAGATGTTGATCAGTTGGATGTTTTACTCACCTTGGATGAGGAGCAATCCCACTGCCAAAGTGTTTATGACCCTTCTGTAGTAAGGCTGGCGGTTCCCATTTTGGCCGATGGCTTTCTGGAAGGCACACAGGGGCCTCGCCAGCATAGCTACGAGCACGACCCCAGGGGCATTTGAAATGAACATCAGCTTGTTCAAGGTGGCGTGAATACCTGGAAAGCATTTAAGAAGGTCAGTGAAATTTTATTCTAAACTCTGGTTGTTGTGTCACTGGTTTTGTCCTTGTTTGTCGGTAAAGTCTGTATACGAGCCTTGGGGCCCATCAGGCCGGAGCTTATCCTGGTCTCTGTAGCATGAAGCAACTAGGAGTATTGCTACTCCCCCCTGGATGGGATGCTAGTCCATCGCAGGGTTACCCCCAGGAGTAAATTCACCGGTACCCATTTATACACCTGGGTGGAGAGAGGCACTATGAGAGTAAAGTATCTTGCCCAAGAACACAATGCAGTGCCCCGGCCAGGGCTCGAACCCGGACTGCCCAATCCGGAATCCAGCGCACTAACCATTAGGCCACCACGCCGCTCATGCCTCCCTTGTTTGTAGATAGAGCATAAATTTTATATGACTACAGCACTTATTTAATTTAACCCGTTGACAGAACTTGGGCACCAGTGATCCCCCTTTTGGTCAGAAGCATGCTCCAAAATAGTTAAAAAGCATACCCTTTGCACCATACATATTATATGGATTAATAAGGAAAAATTATTGAATCAAATGCTTCACCAGAAATGCATTCCTGTCTTAATTTTTCGTTGGTTGCATCTAAGCAAGAACATGGCATGACAAAACATGATCTGTGTGAGTATCCAATGCTGGATTTGATTCATCATCAAACATTAGTTTGAAGTTCGAACAACATAGTTGGCGTCCTTTTAACAAGTTGTCAAAATGTTTTCAATGAGTAAGACAAAGAAACAACTTGTTTGAACTTACATCTGTACATATTTATTGCAAACATTTGATAATTCAGTAAAACAATACCTGCATTGTTGTTTTTTCTGGGCCTGTTGTTGCTTACTGTTGTGTAATTGTCTGTCAAACTTCAAAATGTTTGTTGATAAATCATGCAAGGATTGATACCCACTCACATCAAGTTTTATTATGACATGACAGTATCAGTTGTATGTCCATTTTAATCTTTTTTTTTTTTCATTTGTCTCTCATAATCTCTCTGAAATAATTTCCTGACGCTCTGCACGAATTGCGCGCCTATATTCTTTCTCCTGGCATATCAAACCTGTCTAAACTGAGTTTTGACACAAGACTCGGCAAAGAAATATTACTTTGAAAAGGTCAGGTCGTACTAGTGGACAAAACTGCTTTTGTTTTGACAAAATTTCGCGTAAATATCTGTTGTGGCTCAATTCTATCCTTGGTTCAAATTTTATTTCCCTATGTTATAAACTCACTATCATCGTAAAACCAGTGTCACGCATCTCTGGCTTCGAGCGTCACCAAAACGCGATCGTGACGTGACGTTTTAAAGTTGCGTGATATTTATCGAAGAACTCAGATTCTGCGTTTCTTATTGGGCGATGCATATAAAACACCTGGTGTAACTATTAGGTCTCTCTTAAATTTGCTGCTTTTGACTATAAATAAGGAAATTATCATATAAACTTTAAATTCGAGACATATGTTTGTTTTCTCAATTCGCGATATGTGACTAAATTTTGCGGCGTCGCGATGGAAGTTTTTAATCTATAGAACTCCCGCAGCTAGCAAAACTATTTATTAGCAAAGTTTACAAATTCTCCTTGGACCTACCGATCAGGATATGTTGTTATACGGCGAATGTGCGTCGGATCGTGAACCAGAGAGGATTGAAAATTTCTTGAGAGCTTGTCAAAGCCATGCTTTTCACGGTAGAGTTCATGCTGTAATTTCGATAGATGACTCGCAGCCACTGCCATTTTTCAGTCCGTGATCGCAGAGTTCTTGCTCACATGGCACTAAGCGAGGTACAAATCGTGGAATGAAGCCAGGGATGACAATAAGTTCGTCTCAATTCGTGTAAAAATGCGGTGATTCTATGCCCGGATATCTTCCGAACGCTAAACAAAATTCGCCAAGGTTACCTCTTGTGCAGTCAGACGGGACGAATGACGTCACTAATCGTGCCGGCTTTTGACCTCTACAGGAAGAGAAAGAAAAGAAACAATGCCAACTATTTACACTTATTTTATGCGCCAACGGCGGAGATGTTAAACAAAAGCGCAGGTTCTTTATTTATCCCCAGAGGAGCATTCCTTTTTCAAACAGTAAACAGTTCCGGTGCTTTTCAAGTTGCGTGCATTTTAATACGCAGTTCGTGTAAAAACACCAAGAAAGACAATTTTTGGTGTATTCGATAAAGTTTCAATGAAAAATGGCTCAATGTGTGGCAGCTTGACCACAGTGAAAGCACCAAAATCTTTTTAAAATTAAACAATAAATCCAGATCGAAACTTGCGTCAAACTTTTCGGCGTGTTTTACATTCTGAAAAGAAACACCGCCATAAATGTAACAACGCTTGAACAGTAAAGCTTTCTATTGCAGGCAGAAGGTTGCTTTAAGGTCTATTTTCGTTAACAAAATCCCACGATACTAAAAAATTCATTAATTCGTATCGTATAATCTTTTCGCAAACTTCGCGCGGACGGAAACGAAACACAGAATTTTCTCGGGTAATATTAATCAAGGTTTCCTTTTTTAGACGACTTTCTCTTCACGGGCACTGACAAGCAGAGTTGGTAACTTCTCTCTTTCTTCAACGTCGCTAACGACAAACGCGAGAGAATAGAAAAAGTTTGGGGAGTTTGGGAGTACTCGATTATTACACAGGTGTGTTGCCAAAAAGGGTTCTCCGAAATATGATACGGAATTTAAAAAAATCAGGTATGAAGTAAATGCGGATTTTAGGTCAATATGTAGAAAATCATATGTTTTGGCGTGAAATAAGGTCAGTGTTTTGAAGTCTTTGAAAACCATTCGAAACGCATCAACCAAAAATTTTGTAGCGTGGTCCCGGTCCCGGGGGACTGCGGGCAACGTTACCAGATGAGATCATTTTCGCTTCATCACCGAACGTTGAGTTTGTCGTTTCTCGTCTCACGCGCTTTTTGCCAGCAGTCGATATGTCCCAGCCAACACTCCCAGGGCCGCGGGCCTACGGCTATTAATAATTTCTTATTGTCCGGTGTCACTGTAAGCCGATCACAACAATTGCTGCAGATCCCATTGTTTAGTAAACCAATCACTGTACCAGGCGTCTCCTTGGCAAAACTTCTGTTTATTGTGAAAGCGCTGTGTAGGTGAGCGCGTTACCGGATGTACGCGAGAGACAATTTGCAAAACTTTTCAACTTCAATGAAACTATTCAACGAATTTGCGATGTAGTTTGAAATAACTCCCGTCGATCGGAGACGAAGACGAAGACATCGGCAAAAGGATGACCACTGCTCTACAACAAGGACTTTACAAAGAACATCAAGGTGTCGATTACTTGTCAAGGAATTTCGAGTCGCATTTCCTACATACTCCTCAATACCATGATAGGATTACTGTATCTCAAGACCAGTAAGTACAATATATATTATATTTCGCTTCGTTTCATTCTGAACAAAGCCAGCGAGCGCTGAAGTCAAACCATATCACTTATTGTCGCTTTATTATCGCTGTGAAATGCGGTAATTTGAGGTTTTTGTGAGTCGCCCGATGTTGGTTTTAGCGCTTTTGTGAAACAAGCCATGCCGGACCGTTGCTAGCACGTTGCTAAGTGGTTTGACAGAGTTAAAGTGCTCCAAAAATCGCCATTATCGTAATACACTTCTGTATTACTAATACTAAATATGTCTTACTTTTGAAATTGAAGTAGTTTACAGTATCATGGCATGTACAAAGAAGTTAATATTATACGTTGTAATTTTAATAGTTAAGTATTTTTAAAATGTATAAAATTTTGTCATTTACTTTATATTCTCTTTAGGTTGATTTTATATTTCATTCTTATTCAGGCTATATTCTGTTGTTACTCGCAGTAGAAGTTCCATATTTTAAATCGTACACGATAAAGTAGTACATCTATGATAAAGACCTTGACTCACTAAAATTAAACTCCGTAATTATCAGCGTAAACATTGAGATACCTAAAATTATCTCGAATTATCCGTGGAAGCATATTTGCCTTGCTCTCTCTCTCAAAAAGTTGTGGCATGTTTTCTTACTTTTTCTCAGTTGTTATTCGTTAGAATTCCTCTATTTTCGTTAGAAATTGAGAAGGGAATGTGTTTTGTTTCTGTTTACTGCACTGGCTTGGAGAACCATTCATAACAGGTGGTCTATTCAATTACAACACGTCTTTAGATTGTGTACGCAGATGTTTCCTGTTTAGGACAATTCTCAAAGTTGACAATTTTTTCTCTCATCATGAATCCTTTCACGTGATTTCCGATAAAAAGCCTGTTTCGTAAGTGACTTTTTCGCGCGGGATATACAGAACAGAATCAAGCACTGGACAAGGTCAGACCTGTCACACAACACCCTTCATGAAGAATTGCGTGATTCGTGTCACACAAAGTGCCATAGATAGATTGAAGAGCGGCTAGCTAAAGGCTAAAAACTTTTCCTTTCTTTTTTCAAGAGCCTGCGAAATGAGTCAGTTGTAAAAATTAAATATACTATTCGTAAGATGTACGTATGGTCAAATCTTTACAAGATTGAAGCGGGTTGTATTGAGTTTAAAATCAGCTCGTCAGTTTGTATTCAGTTGTATGGAAAGTCGTTTTCGTACCCTGCGCCAATTGTCAGAAGCCATCTTTGTTCGTAAGGTGGCTGGTATTTCATCAGTAAATTAAATTTTGTTTCCACTGAGAGTGTTTTCTATTCTCAGTAGCCCTGTGAACCCAACATCCTTTCACCTGTTTTCTCTCTCTTAAAATTGCCTTCTTTCCACGCCATATGAGTACCCTTGTTAAAATGTTTCCTCTGAGTCATGCTGTTTTCTCCACCATCAGCTTCGACCGTTACCTGTCACGGACTAACAGGTCAGCCAAGGTTCCATGGGGTCGCAGTCTTAGCTATGGAGGATTCGGTCCCATTCAGCTACCCAAGGAGTATCGACCAAAACAGGAGCCCCCTACGCGGGTACAGAAGGGGCACAGGCACTATGGAGGGGGTATGATGCCATTTCCACGGTAAGCAAAATTACTTGACGTTATACAGAAAGCGAGCCTAAGGTGTTCCGCCTGCCCCAAGCGGGATTCCCAAAAAATAAGGGAAAAAACTTTGCATTTTGCCTGATATAATTCTTCGTCGTACTAACTCAAAGGCGCGCAAAGGGGTGGGATCAGGAATCTCTGCTCCGGAATCTGGGATCGCATGTCGTGAGATCTGGAACAGGAGTGTAAAAGAGTCATTGCCATTGCTTTAGTTTTATGGTTTTTATCACTCAATCGTCAGGGTTGATAACTACCCGTGACTTAAGTTGTCTCCTAGCTATTACCTGTTTAAACCTCATATCAAAATTTCGAAAATAAAAAGCCTAGGAACGACTGGGAACTTTTTTTTTTGTCAGTGGAGAACTATTTGTCCGTCGGAAAATTTTCACTGATCGGTCGAATGTTGACACCGTCACAGAAACGCCTCGGAAACTCCTGTACTGAAGTTCTCGCGTCAGTCGTTGGACTAAATTCCAGCAGCGACATGCGGACCTTTCGGAATTGCAACATGAACAGACCCTCTATGGGCGGTATGCCAGTTTATTTGCTCTGTAGCTCGGCATTCGTAAACAATATGCCGTCCACTTGTCACGTCGTGTGATGTAGTTATGGAAAGAAGAAATGATATTACAGCAAGTGACAATGGCGAATCAGAAGCTAGTTTTGCTTGTTAGAAAGCAAGAGAGGAAATAAGCGCGCGAAAATCGGGGCTTGCAGATTCCGCGCGCCACGTCCCCAATTTTCGCGCGGCTTTTTTTGTCTCACTCTGAAAGCCCGCCACACGCTTGCCGATTTTTCGTTGGCCGTCACAAAAAAGTTTTCATTTGTCGGCTAGTGTGCGGTGAATTCAGACAAGTCTACGACAAGATCGGGCCTTGTCGGGCAATATCTGACTGTGTTAGATATCAAAATGTCTTGTCGGATCTTTACTGCACCAAGACATTTTGTCGGGGCTCGGTTCCGTCGTACCAATTAGAAAGCGTTGTTGTAGTCACACGAGCCGGCAAGCATAATTTTCAGCAAGGCGGCTGTCGAACAGGAGCACGATGTGCGGCCATGTTTGGGCCAAACAACGGCTGCGAAGGAGACCAAATTTGACCCCAATAAAAAATCTCCTGTTCTAGGACGAAATATCGGCTTGTGTTCGGTGGACTTAACGAACTATAAGGAATGTAGGGAGTGATCACTGAACAGCTACAGGGTTCTCCCGAAAATATGAACTGAAGTAGATGGAGAATGTTTTGTAGTAGGCGGCACTGAGCAATGAAGCAATATACACATCATGTCATCTTACATGAAATACAAGCCACTGGCCATTAATAAGCCTGCTATTTTAATCCATTTCCCAGTGTTTCTGTGATAAAACTGAAACACCTCAAGTTCAAATGTAAGTTCAGTTTAATGGTATCTTTTATCACAAGCTGTTCACAGCGTGCAGATGATGTACACTCCATTTTCTGACAGTTTAATTAACTAAACATTAATTTAACTTTAAGTACAAAACACATTCTTGAAAACCCAGGGACTGTAATGGTGAAAACTAGAAGAGGATTTTAAGGATCTTTTAACAAAAATCTGAACGAAGAAGGTTCGCAGCGTTGATTGTTTTATGTGCAATAATGACAGCTTTCATCGACAATCGACTGATTTCCGATTTGCATTTTGTGGTTTCAATCTCTTACCGTGTTTTCCGATGTGTTCTCGTTAAGAGAACGACAACTTACTTCGGATTAGTTACTAACTATTTGAATTTCTGAATATTTTCAAGAAAACAAATACAGTAAATTTTATTTAAGGGGGACATTGAGGGTTGCTGAACACTGCATTACCGCAAAAAAATTCGGCAAATATCGCAATACCGCAAAAAAATTCGGAAAATACCGCAATTTCATAGTAGACCTGTATAGCTGGCATATTCGTTAACGCGAGGGCAACAATAACGAGCGGTGGGACCGTGGAAACGCGGCTTTAAACTAGTTGTTAAAACAGTCAAATGTGTAACAAAATAAGGCTGTTTCAAGATGCTTCCGGCTAAAAATAGTCGGGAAAAAGATAAAGGATCGGGGGTGGAAGCGGAATCATTCGACTTTCATGATTCATGATTCCTGTCTTGTTTCACCTCAATGATTCGTGATTCATTTAAAAATTTCATTCGATATTCATGATTCATTTGTCATTGTTTTTCATCCAGTTTTGAAAATAACTTCATTGTGTGTAATATACCTAATCACAGCCAAGTTGAAAGGTAAGGGATGAAGATTTGAATCGCATTTCAGTGTTTTCCTGTAGGGGGGTCTGGGGGCATGCTCCCCCAGAAAATTTTGAAAATTAGACGCTCAGAAATGCTATTTTCGGCCATTTCTGTGATATAACTGTTAAGAAGTTTCGTAGTTTGCATTCTATATTCACACGCCTCCATTATCGATGGAAGCATATTCATTTGTTATTCATGATTCCTTCAGCCATCTCTCGTTATTCGTGATTCCCAAGTTTTAAACTCGAAGATTCATGATTCCTACCAATTTTGCGGCTATGATTCATGATTCATGATTCCGCTTCCACCCCCGATAAAGGATACGTTTTTATACAAACTATCGTCGATCAAAACGCAAAGAAAACGCATCCCGCAGGTTTGGAGAATACCGCAATTCAAGGTAAAAATTACCTAAAAACCGCATGAAAAATTGGCCAATACCGCAAACCCCAATGTCCCCCTCTTTATTTGTTTTGGCTTCGTCAAATATTATCAATGTTTTTTACGCCCGGGATTTCTAAACTTGCACAAGTGATAAATGGAGCACGTCAAAAGCGATGAGATAAACTCGTTGTTGACAGTTTCATAAAACACTGTCGACACCTTAAGAAAGAAAATTCCCCACCTAACTTTTTTTTTTACAAAGCCCTGTAACACCGTGAAATATTTTTTGGAAACTGCAGCGCAATGGCGTTGCAAGAGAGAAACTGGTTTCCTCGTATAGCAAGATCGAATTAGTAAAACGTTTGCTTGTTTATAGTACGAGAAATTTGTGAAAAGCACAATTGTTTTCTACTCAAGTAACGCCGCGTTACGCCACAGCAAGGAACTGTTAGTGAGTGCTCCTTGTGAATCTTCACTCGAAACACGCACATACACGTAAAATTTCACGCTTTCCCTTCTGTTTATTTTTCTCTATGAAAAACAAACACCTGTATCTCGTCGCGTATTCTTTGCGAGAGAAATATAAATGAGCTCATGAAGAAAGAAAGACTGTTTGTTGTAGAAAACCTTAAAAACAAACTTTGCATTTAACTAACATCCGCAGTGACTACTTATTTTCTCTCCGCAGGTCTTCCTGTTTTTCTTAGCGTTAGTTCCTGTAATAATGGCGGTCGCTTTTATTGTTTTTTTTTTCAGTGGTATTCCTATCGAGCAGTACTACGATTTAACTCTATTAAAGAAGAGCAACCTACGAAGAAATGATGAACTGTAAGTATTGTGTTTATAATTGTGGCCAAAACCACAAAATTTTAGCTGGAATTAAAGTTGATTCAATCCATTTGCGTCTCAAATAAATGAACCAAATTGATTCCACCTCTCTCGTTCAATGACACGGTGAAAGAAGTAAAAATCAAGCATGTTTTCAAAATCGATTTTTTTTTTCGTTTTTTTTTTAATTATTATTATTGGCAAGATTTTCTACAAACATTGTGCACACGATATCAGAAAGTGAAGAGCAAATCTATGAACATTTTCTTGGCATTTGTCTCTATAGCTGATTTGCACAAAACAATCAAGACCCTAATTACTGGTAAAAAGGCAGATTTTCAAAAGCAGGAACACAAAGGGGGCGGATGTCATTTTAACCTGTAGCGGTTTCAAAATATCACAGATTTGCATTTTGAGTTGCCTTCTACACGACACACTCCTCTGGGAACAACGAAAACTGAATCGAGAAATAGGGTGCTAAACGGATTAACACGCCATTTAATACAAATAATCCAACTGGTGGATTCTCGCAGCGCATTTCCTCGTGTTATATCAGAGTTTAAAAATATTGCCACGGGGCTTTCAGTCAGGAGAATGTTTACTTAAGATTGATGTATTCAATGAAAGACATTTAGAATATTATTATTCATCTGTGTGGGCCTACATTTTATCCTTGTAATTTTAGCCGTGTATTATAAACACGGCATAGAAAGAATCATTTCCACGTCGATTTTTCCAGCACTTAAATTCGTTATCTAAGAGAGAGTTTACATTAGAAAACACCGTTTATGATATCAAATATAAATTGCTTTCGTTCAACTGTTTGCATGAATAATAACGAGCGCCGCGATATAACGTTTCCCGTAACACTCAATTCGAACACTCTGCGGTAAAGTGACGATAGATACAATTTCTTTTGTCACGCATTGTTCGTCCAAGCTGTGAGCTAAACAAATTTTTACACGCCTATAATGTTACCTTGAAATGATGTTTAAAATGTGCACAAAATGGCTATTGGCAAGCCAGAATTAGAAATTACATTTCGCGAAATATATTGCCCTTTTAGCGGTATATACCGCCGATAATTAACATACTCGGAGCATTTTGCTTTTATTTATCTGTGATTTATTTAACACCTAGACAAAGATCTCGCTGTTTCATGTATCTTCTACGAGTCTGCGATTTGAGTACGCCTTCATCGCGATCGTTCAGTTTGCATTCACAATTCACTGCTCATTAAAACACACCCTGGTTTGTTGTTTTGCATTTTGTTGTCGCTTTTGCGGAAAGTTTAGTCCCGAAGAAATGAATGGAATGAACTAGACACATCTCTGATAACGCCTTCTTAAATACCAGGAGTGTAAGATTATATATCACATAAATGCTACAAACATCAGATCAGAGAGAATACAGGAACCGAAAAAAAATCTAAGTCGTAACCAACTCACGCCACTAGGAACATTTCTCAAGAATAAGACACTGTATTCTACGTAGGATTAATGACAATTCCACTTTGTTCTAAAGCAGTGATAAAAAAGTCCTCGTGCATTATTTAATTTAACTTACTACCAACTGGTAATCACATGGTTAGTAGAGTCAGCCATTCAGTCCGATAGGACTCTTGGCAGCAAAGTACTGTGCGTAACTCTGTGCGAGCTTCTCGGTCGTGTCCTCGCTGTCGATGGAGCTCTTGAAATCTTCGGCAAATTTCTCCGTGTAGCCAAAGTCCAAAGTGATCACCACAACTTTCGGTTCGTAGTCTAGCTTCGGTACGTGGTCTTCGTCTTGTTTCTCGTCCTTCTTGGACGATTTCGGCAGCGATTCTTTAAATTTCCTCTTAAGATGTTGGTCTTCCACAGGCCAGAGTGCTTTATCTTGCAATGCCAGCTCCAGTAGCGGCTTGTTTCCCGATGTGTTGTGTTCCTTGATCTTTCTTGTGAATTCACCCTCTGCCCTGCCAATGTAGAACTGGTATTTCTTATCATCTGTTTGCGACTCGTCTATCACGAGATAGCAATAGACGACGCCTTTGCACTCAAGAGGATTGCGAAGGTACTCTTCCAGGTCTTCGTGACGAGCCTGTTCGAACGCGGACCTCTCGCTTTTGCTTTCGATTTCCTCGTACACACGGCTCCAGTGAAGGTAGTTAGCGAATGCGATTTTCATAGCGGCTTCGAGCCTTCTCTGTTGATCCCGCTGCCTCAAATCATCTGAAGCATTCTTGCTCAATGAAAACTCCATGTATCGCTTCTCGCCCTTTTCTTTGAAAGTTTTCAGAGCGAATACAGGTATTTCTCCAGTGATCATTTCACTGAGTGCAGTCGTTCTCTCAAGATCGACGAGAAGCAGATTTTCCTTGCGGAAGGTGCCTCGTTTTTCCCTATTCTTGCCTCCTTGTAGGCGTTTCTCGAGGTGTTGCAGACGTTTGGGAATCGAGTATTCTTTGTTGTCGTCCAGCATGTCCGGATCGACGTGGATCGAGAACGTCTGCTTGTCCGGCAAGTGTAGACCATGTACCTCAGTTGTCCGCGGCCTCAGATACTCCTTGTCATAGAGCTGCACCGCGTAAAGATCATGGCTCGATTCTTCCGAGTTCGCCGCCATGTTTGGAGGAGTGCACTTGCGTGCCAAAATTACCGTTCCCGTCGCGTCTCGACTCAGCGAGGCACTCCCTGAATATTAGCGACACGTAGATTTCGCCCCGCTGGATGTCTCCTGGTTGGTCTTTTTCGGTGGGTTACCATAGTAACGCGCACGAGTGCAGAGTATGTCCTTTTTGTCTGGCTTTCGAACTCGAGCATAACAAAAGTCACGAAAGATGACTGACTTTCAAGCGCGTTAGCTTTAGTTACGTTCGCGTTTTAGTTTTGTGGCTCGGTGTCTTGAATTTGCCCGTCGATTAAACGGAAACTTTTTAATCATGAATGACCGTCGAAAATTCCGTCGCCACCTGCACAAAAGATCCGCATAAACTTGTCAAACGTGACTCTTATTTCTCGTCACGCTTCTGAAGGTCGTCTTTAACTAGCCGTCACACAAGGTCTAGCCTGATATGTTTTTACAGTTACGGTTACTACATGTAGTTTTGGAGTCAGAATATTCGAGGAATTAATAATTATTCAAGTCCCGCGGCAGTTTATGGTCAATTTGCTATCTAGTAATCCAGGAATAATTCATAGACAAGAAACAATGGCCTGTAATTTTGATAAGTCATTCAGGTTCTTTTATGATATGCACGGAAGCTTTAGAAATGTAAATTACTCCACCATTACGTTTTGTTTTTATGCCATGTGTTTAAAAATAATAGTTTGATTTTGCTAAACATTCTTGGCAAGATTTCATACCCTTTAGCTGTTCTTGCTAGAGAAAATGTTTGAAATGAAAATGAGAGGCAGTGTTATTATTTTCTTTGCAACTGACCAAATATTTACAAGTTTTAGTCTGCGGCTAACCGCACTTTCTAATGTCTGCTTAGTCTGAGAAAAAGATTTGCATTTTGGCCATGTCGACGAACTGGTGGTCTTTAGAAATTCACAGGTTGTTACTCTACTTTCTTTTTTCCTCGCAAAACTGCTCAATATAAAGAACCAACGGGGAAATTTGCCTGGGAAAGATTTTGAACTGAAAATTATTTATAAATCATAATGGTGTGTTTTATTTTTCTGGTTTTAAGTGTTATGAGTAGTAAAAAATTAATGTTTGTAATTGTATGTAAATGCAAGCGCACTGTTATTAACAGCCCAGTAAAAATATATTTAATGTTTAAATCTCCTCCCCCTCGCCAATATTGATTCAACAAGAGGGACAAATTAATTTCTATATTTCTCAGTTTAAATATTCATCTTTGAATCTTGAAGAAATGCTTATTTCTTCGAATCATGGTCAGTCTGTCGTAATGCCGCCGTGCTATTAAATTTAATTTGAAAAGGCGTTCTTGGACGTCAATGGAATTCTCATCTTACAAAACGGTTTCGTTTCGCTGGTTCTGTAATAAGTGGTATCAAACAAAAAGCAAATTACAAATCGTGAAGTTATAAAAGGCGAAAAATACAACTGTCACGTGAACAGGTCGCTGACAAAGTGCAATTTTCCCGCCTTCGTTCCAAGCTCCTCGCCGGCGAGTGAGCCGCACGCGCCTGAATTGCAGGAAAGCGCGGAAAAAGTTGTGTGATTTTCGTAATTCACGTGATCAAATAAAAAGACAGCATCTCTCTGATTGGACAAGTCACTGGTGCTCCATTCCTTTCCAAGATGTTACTCAATGTTCGTGATGACCGACTAAAGGCTAATTTACACGATACGATTCGCAGCATTCGTCGGCTGCGATAAATGGGGAAGCGAATCGTTATATGTACAAGCAAGCACTGCACATGTATGTTTTATAGTCAAACATTTTTTATAAAATATTTTGGTCAACAAAATGATTGGTAACAGTTAATTAGTTTAAGTTAAAGTACTGCAGATATAATTTGTTTTGTGTCAATTCTTTTGCAGGTGGGGATTTCTTTCATAAATCGGACCCGACACACGAAAATTTGTGTAGTGGTCACAGATTTTTCCGAATCGGCCGACTTGTCAGATTAGAGTAGCACCCGCATCAGATCGCCATTCACGCGCAGATACGCTTCCCGATTTGTCGTGGCCGACAAAATGCAGCGCGTAAATTAGCCTTAACGCATTTTGAAATGAACTGCACGTTAGCCGTTTTTTTCCTCGTGAAGCATGACCTTCCAAATAACCGTAAACATTGATTTACCGTAGTATTTGATAACGAATCGAGTTTTTTTGTGGTTGCAATTTTCCGCCATTACGAAAAATATAAATTGGAGAAAAGGTGATTTATTTTCTGTTAATCGTGATCTTGGCTCTCCAATCTTCCCAGTGTCTACCTGGAGAATAACTGATTACGCTTGCGACAGCCATTTAAATACCTAATATCTCATTCTGTTTGAGATCAAACATGTTACACTACAGCAAATCACTCATTTTTCATTTGCGTTTTCAGGGTTCCAAGTCCAGAAAAGTCAGAAATGGGGTAAGGCAAAAAGAATCTAATCCTCTGGTGATTCCATAATTCAATCCCTTAGTACAATTTTGCAATAATTACCTGATCATTTTCTTTTGTTTTTCACTACCAGGAGAATCCAAATCCCTTTGGGATTCCCATCAGAACATCCTTATACGTCTCACATGCCCAAGTTCCAGGTGTTCCCGTCACTAGAGTCCCCGGATGACATCCGGAAGGGAAAACGAGCTGTGATGCTGCAACCCACCCTACCCCCCACAGCTCCAGCCTCGGCACCAGACCCCAGTGTGCTTGAGAAAACCAAGGGTCATTTTGACCGGAGAGAACTGGTGTCGATACAGAAAGAGTCGGAGAAGAAACCTTTAATTTGGCCGGAACATAAACTTCTTCAGGTAAAACAAACAAGCAAACAAAAACACAGCACAAAGCTTGATATTCTGTGAGTCGTAAAAACCTTTGATTTCGGTTTATCTGTTTTGTTTTGTTTTCAATCTTTTCTTAATTATTTTTTGTTTTTAAACATTGACTTTCTCCGTGACTTCGTTTCATTTATTGAGTTATGTTTTCAAAAAAATAACTCTTAGTCGGCGCGATGGACCGTGTAGTCAGTCAGTCAGTGGAGTATGTTTGTATCTCACACCAATCAGGTTTGAGGAACTATCAGAACCAATGAAATTGCAGTTTATAAAGGGGAAGTAATCCGACACAGTTGTAAGCGAGCGATTTCATTCGAAGATTTTCGATTTGTTGGAGGCGGAATCGGTGAGTTGTGAATTAACCCCGGATTTGAAACGCTCGCCTGCTTACAACGCACACGCCGCCAGCAAAAGACCCAACACTTAATTGTTATTCAAGCGTTCCTTTAGGACGGGCTAGTTTCGCTGACCGTAGTAGAAATTGCATAAAGCATTTGCACAAAGCAGATTTGAAGAATAATGTTCTCATTGTGATGTTAATACTGTGTCATAATCAAAGATCTCTTCGAGATTCGACTATTTCGCATGGAGTATGCGTTGGGGAAATGTTAGTATTGAAAGCGATTTGTGATGCATTAACCCATTGACTCACAGTCCAGAAGGCTTTTATTAGCGCTCACCCACCCCCCCCCCCCCAAAAAAAAAAAAAAAAATTCCTGGCTCTTCTACGGCTTTTAACACAAACGTGCGAGTGGGAAAAAATATACCATATGCGTACTAAATTCAGACAAACAATTCTTTTCTGAAGTAAACGTTTATTACAACTAGACACGCTGAAAGACCAATTCATGGTTTGAAATGTTAATTATCAACCTTGATGAATTGATCCCAAACCAAACTTCAAGAGGGTGAAAAAAATTTCTTCACCTCCGCGCGTCATTTTAACAACTCTACAAAATATAACACTAGTTCGAAACACTCTGGTGAAAGGAAGGCTTTCATTCTGTACAACTGTCACTGACATTTATTTAACCACCACCAGCGGTAACTGGGGATAATAATTTGCGAATCATGGTGCCGTGAGATAGCGGACAACTACTGAATTCCTTCCACAAAATTTACACTCACATTACTTTTTATGAAAGGTAGGTTTTCATTCTGTATAACTGTCACTGACATTTATTTAACCACCAGTGGTATTATCTTGGTACAGAAAAGCGGTAATTGGAGATAAGCTGTGAGATTGCCGTGAGATAGCGGAAAACTACTGAATTCCTTCCACAAAATTAACACTCAGATTGCTTTTTATGCTATCCATCACTATAACTAATAACAAAAAAAATACTTGTTTGCATTTTCCGAAGTACTGCAAAGTACTGTAAATCTTTGTACTGCAAAGTACTGTAAATCTTTGCTTGTAAAAGGTCGTAAACTGAACACAATTATTAAATAAACAACAATGCGATGGTACAGTAAGTCGGCCGCACGCTGCATATAAGATGTCACCATGCGCTTTTCAAATCAATACGCTTCAGAAGCCTAAAATTCCAAACGTAAACTGGGCAAATGAAAGAAACTTGAAGGAAGTTTTGTTCTAGATTAATTCTCATTTCAAGATGTAGCTACTAATGTATCAAAGCTTTAAAATTCTGCATATTTTTGTAGCCGTGAGATCCTGCATTATTCACGCTAAAGCGTAAGTTTAATTTTAGCCCGACGGCTTTTTGCAGTCAATTTTTCACTAAGTGGCTTTACCGATCCTTCTAAAAATTCCATTTAAGTTCGAAGCAATATTGTACGTTACCATTTTCCTGTCTGAAGTCTTGAGAAGCTGCTGTCGTGATCAAGTCCGTGAATTGTGGTCAAAACAAAGGATTGCGTGACGAGCTAAAAATACTTCTTTCAACGAAGACGACAAACAATAGACTTGTAACAATAGAAAATAGCATTGGCCAATATCCTCTGACAATGAAGATTCGCAGCAGTTTTTAAGCATGTAAAACTAAGCAATTCAATCGATGAATAGCACAGATCTTTAAAAAATACCTACCTGTAGTTTGCAAAAGGCTAGACAGGCTAAATGACGAGCGACGCGTGAAAATAACATTTCGGGATCGAAAACTGCGGACGCATTCCTATCCAGTGACGTTTTTATCGCCCACAGCGAAAAGTATTCCCTTGACAAATTAAAACAGTCCCTTGAGAGTATACAAAAATGTGGGTCAGAGAGTGCCACCAATGATCCCAATTCTTACCATTTTCCTTGGTAACCAAGCAAAATAGTCGAAAAAATGGCAAGGAATCTTCTTCAGAGTGTGTTGTGGCCTCTTGCTTTAAGAGTTTCTGACAAGGAAACTTCTTAAATTTAATACTGCTTCAGACTCCGTGTCGCCAACTGAAAACCGCAATTAATTTAATTAGTCTCTTTAGCGTCTTGCTCCGGCGATTAGCTGACTCTCGGGCAAGTAGTGTTTATGTTTATACCTTAAACACACCACGTTTAGACATTTAATTAACCGGTATGGGTAAAGACTTTAAGATGGTTTTGCTTTTAAAATTAACTACCATCGATAGCGGCAACAGGCTAGAATAAGAGCATGTCATTCCGTGACAGTTTGATAACTAAAATTAATTAGTTCTTGTTCCTGTTTGTTGAATGAAAATTTACATTTACGACTGGAAACAAATACTCCAGGTGTACTACACTTTAAAAGCTTTCCTAAAAATATAGGTTTTGATTTGATTCGTTTATTTCGTTTATTACTTTTCGATTACTCAATGGAGACATGGTGTTTTCAAGAAAAACAAAAGTGTCATGTTACAAAAGTGAGATAAACAAAAGTGTCATGTTACATGCGTTTTAAAAAAACAAAGGTATCGTGTTACAGTGTTTGACAAAAACACAAAAGTATCTTGTAACAAACAAAAGTATCGCGTTACGGTTGTAAAAAAGCTAGCAACAAAATAAGCGCTAACAGAATAAGCCATTTCGTGACATTTTGATAATTAAAGCAGTTCTTGTTTTTTCTATGTAAATGATAAAAATTTACTATTGAACGAATGAAACAGTTTTGACGTAACAAATTGCACGTAAAAATTATTTTGTCTGCAACATTTTTTTTTCAAAGAATGCCTCTTAGTCGTAGCAAGGGGCTATGTAGTTAGTGATGCACCATGCACAAATAGCTCAACCATCCCAACAAGACTAACACCCAGTTTTACCCCAAGCAACCCAATCAATTGAAAAAATAACCCCTGCACGCTTAGCGTGCCTATGTTTGACCAATGTAAATGCAAAGTCCAAGTAAAGATAGGTTTTCATGAACACTCTGTCTCTTTATGTCCTCAGCCGATGTATATACGGCTGTCGCTGCGTCTGCATGCGTTCGCAGGCCACGCACTATCTACTGAAACTCTTGCCTTGCGATAACTTTTTTTAACGGAAACGTTACAATCTGTGAATTATTTCATGTTCCTTTTTTTTCTCATTAAAAAGTTGTTTAAGGGCCCGGACTTACAGAGACAAAACTACTACCCCACTCCTCCCACTTCAGTTGTGCCCAACACCCCTAATAGAGATTCGTCGCTAGCAGTGACCCCCCGGACGGCCAACGCCTTGTACAACGTTCAGCGAGGTTACTGGCAGACGCATTACCAACAACAGTTCACAGGCAACGGACCGCAGAACATTCTTAAACTGGACAACTACGACGAGGTCTGCAGGGGGGAGGACGACTCCTTGGTAAGTGTGTGTTGGAATCTTTTTATTTTTGCGCCTGACAATTCTTAATTTTAAAACCGTTGTCTCAGAAACGCTGTAAATAAAGTCGCGACACTCTAAAGCATACGCGCGTGAAAACAGTGTTATATTCCCGGTAGATTAGAGGACGCAACATTTTCGACCGTAGTGGGCGAATGGAATTTGGAACACTTGAACAGATTTCTGTGTTGTAAGAGCGATTTTCGATTGGGTGTTGTAAAAAAAAGTATCGTAAAGTCGAGTAACTTTCTTTTGATTTGATTCCATAGCTAGTCTCTTGGATAAAATTGCTAGTTCATCACCCCTCCCTCCCCCCAGCATTTTAGGGTGGAAAGACGCACTGTGAGAGTTGAGTGTTTTGAGGAAGATAACAAAATGACCCCGGTCCGGACAGACTTGTCGATTTAGACCAAACACACTCGCCTTTAGGGCAGCAAACCTCCTATTTAAAAATATAATAAAACTTGTTTAAATGTTTCTGTCCGAGGAGCAGCGTTGTACCAAAACTTTTCCTTGATTAACTTTGTTCTTCTCCTCTCACGGTCATTCCCTTTTTTGTACAGAAAGAACATTTCAAGAATGAGTTCGACTCACCACTGCCGCTGGAAGGACGGCGCACTGAAATAAGAAACAAAACAAAAAAGACGAAGAAAGTAATTGTTGGAAACGGTACTGAACTATGGCTGACAGACAGCGAGGACGAAGGAGAAGAGGACGCTCGTGAAAAATCCACCAAAAAAACGCACGGAAATTGCTTTGTGAGCGGAGAGCTGTTGGATCTGACCACTGGTCCTAAGTTCAGCGATGGGTACCTGCAACACAACTTGATCAATCCGAGTGGAGAGTATTCTGATGTACACGCTTTCGCTCTCGCTCATCCTCACTTGTATCACTCGTCCATAACTAATCACGTGCATTCAAAACATTTCAGCGAGCTTGCAAGGCCCGCCACTGCTCCCGAGGTAATCAAGCGACCGCCTTCTCCCATAGTGAACAACATGCCAAGCCAAGTCTCCGATCAGGCGAAGACAGGCTCGACCAATAGCGACTTGCACCCGAAGTGGTTCCGATCGGCCAAGCTCGGGGAAGCCAGGCCGAGTACAGCACTTCTCGATTTGCAGAACAGCTGGAGTAAAACCGAAGCTCGTCGACGATTTCACCAACAGTTTCCCGAAGGCGCACCGGACATTCGTCGGAAGCCGGACTTACGGATTACGACCAATGAGAGGAGACATGTTATTCCGGAAACTGGCATTCACGTTTACTATTTTCATCGGTAAAAAGGAAGCTTGGATTCTTAAGAAAGCCAAACAATGCAGTGAAGATTTGATGTGATTTCGTTCTTTTTTTTTGTCGGCGATAATGTTGCTTTATCGAACTAGACTTACAAGAAACAATGCTCCATTTTCCCGTCAAGTTTTGTAACAGCGCAAAAAGATTTTTTTTGAGGAAAGCTAAAATGGCTTCCTTTGGTTATTTATTACTGGTTTTATTTAGCAAAATACGATAATATCAGCTTTTATGTGTGTATCGCAAGATGAAGATTGAAAAATTCAGTGTAATATATTCCAAGCCGTTTCCTATGTTTGCGTTCATCGCGAGGTACGTAAGATATTTGGGAGGACGATTTCGCAGTATTTGGGTTGTGGTGGGGGCTGGATGATAACGGGGGCGGGGGGCCTCCTCCCCTGGGGGTGTCAATGCTAAAAAAAAGTGCTTCGAGTAAACCTCGTTACCGTAAGGTGCGCTCATCATAATTTGCAATTTCTCTACAGTTTCAAATATGGGTGCGTTTCTTTGATTCAAGATCACTCGGATTATGGTGCAAGAACCGATGACTCCACTATGGGCAATGATTCCTTGAATCTTTTGATGCAACAATGATTCGAGTGATCTTGGATCACTGATCCTGCTCCAGATCATTCCAAAGAAACGCGCCCACTTATCTGCAATGATCAGTCAGAGAACAAAGCCGTCGTCCAAATGTTGGGTGAGCAGGGAATGCAGGTCTATTAAAAAAACAACAACGCTAACATAATATATTTTGATACAAAAATTAGGTAAGTTTACTCAGAATAACTAAAAAGCTAATCGAGCTAGCTGAGTAAAAATATTTAATATTTTAAGGAGGTTGGCTGGCACTGAAGCTTGAAAAAGGAAACAAGAAGAAAAAGCACTTAATTAGTGTCTTAAAGGAAACCTCCACTCTTGCAACAAGTTGACGCTGAATTGTTTGAAATGATGCCAAAATTCTAAATTTTACAAGACAAGGGAGAAATAGCATTTAATAACAGCAATAAATAGAAAAGTTTATGGCTTTTTTTAACATTTTTATTGCCATTACAAACAGATTTTTTACAAACCACGCAACTTACATTACATTCTAATAACAATAGACGTATTACCACTAATTCACGATAACACTAATTACAAAGCACATTTCACAGTCGGCCAGACCTAAATGATTACATTGAAAGCGAGTCTTTAGCCTACTAGCACCTAAATCTATTGTTTTGACTAATTAATTATGTGTATATCTAACTGCTGCTTAAAGCTCAAAACTTTTACAATAACATTTTCTGCCACTTTCTATAATGAAAAAATTCCTTAATCTTTTTTGCAATGAGAAGCTCCAGCTTTCGAGTTTGTATTGTTTTGGCTTTCAGTAAGGATAGCGATGGCATGATATTTTTGCTACGGCATATGTAAATAGTATATTTCCCTAAAAGAATTATATGGTTCAACAAAATACAATCTGGAATATTGTCGAAACAACCAAAAAGAATGGTCAAGATTATCAACTTGTATATTATGATTATTTAGCCAAGAAGTGGTGGCAGACCAAAATTCTTTTGAATACGCACACTTTACTAAGAGATGCTCCAGAGGTTCTTCGGGATCTCCACAAAAGGTGCATAACGGAGAAGGAATTAATTTCATTTTGTATAAAATGCTATTTGTGTAGAAGATACGATTTAAGATCTTGTATTGAAAGGCTCGCGTTCTGGTGTCAAGAGTGACTCGACCAGGCAATAGATAAATATTTTTCCACTCTAAGAAGTCGGAAATATTATATAAGCAATCAAACATAGATTGAGCAGTAGGAGAGATTTGGACTCGTTTAACCAGGGCCGAAAAATCGATTTGGAACTCATGCTGGTAATATCGTTAAGTTCATCGTCATCGTTGGGAACCGTAATATCGATTTGATTTCCATCATCTTCATTTTTGAGAAGGAGTTTCCACTCAGGCGGGATTGCACTAAAAACGCCGAGTAGAAGGAAACAATCCGACAGAGAGATTTTTCTCCTTAAAAGCGTCCCAAGTTTTTAGTTTACCGTGATCTGAAAGGATATCTCTCAAATGTACAAAACCTGCATCCTTAATTTTCTTATTAAATATCGATTCTTTATTAATCAAGAGGTTTTTGTTGTTCCAGATAGTCTCGTTTAAAATTTCCTGTCTTGTAACGGGTGTATACCTTTTGAAATCAGACCAAGCTTCGAGACAATCTTTGTAATAAATTGGTATCTTGCAGGGTAGACAAGATAATTTAAAATTACATTTGAGGAGAAATTCGAATCCTACATTCTTAATGTAATGAGATAAAAAGACTTTCCACGGGGCAACACTATTGTCAAGGTACCTTTTGACACATCCAATTCTTTGTGTACCAATCAAGGCGTCTATGTGAGGCATCTTTTAAAAGACCAGTTGGAAACAAGTGGGAGCTTCCAAAAAAGGCGGGAGCCATAACATGTCATAGAAATCCAAAATGGCGGCGCGCTGGAAATTTAAAAGCCATAAACTTTTCTATTTATTGCTATTATTAAATGTTATTTCTACCTTGTCTTGTAAAATTTGGAAATTAGGAATTATTTCAAACAATTTAACGTCAATTTGTCCCAAGAGTGGAGGTTCCCTTTAATAGAGACGCGGAATTCATTCAGACGTCAGGAGTACTCCTGGCAATACTGGAGATGTATGTAGGTTACCGAGGACAAGCTATAAAGGGGCACCAATAGACTATAAAATACACATAAAAATTGAATTTTAAACAAAGCGAGTCCAAATGCGGTCAAGTGTTCTTGCGCCAATAACATTGAAGGTACTAAACTGTGTATGAGCTCTTGAATAATTTATTGCGAGATCACGAAAAGCCCATAACCTATTTTGGACGCCATATCTCGAGTTTGGAGCAAAATTGTTCAATAAATCCTCGTAAACCAATCAGAATCCATTTCCACTCGAACAAACAAGAAAGCCGCCGCGTTGGCCAGTTTACTTGATTTCCAAAGCCAAAGTTGCGCATCATTGGAGTGTTAACGTACATTTAAAAGATTGAAAATAGAAAGAAACAGCTTTAAAGAATGCGCTCTTTTTTTATAAGAACCTTTTTTATAAGAACGTTGAGGCTGAGATTTACCCCAATTTTAAGAACATGCTAAGAACATACCCCAGGTTGAGAGTCGGAGAAGCTCTTTGCCCATTTGTTTATTTTGTTGTAAAATGAGCAGTATAAATAAATGCAGAACTCTGATCCAACAGTAGATAACTGGATGTTTAAAAGGAGCCTGTCCGCGGCACCAGATCACTGCGAGAGGCTGCGCAAGCATGTCAAGAGCAACTTGATACATCACATTCGGCGAACAATGCTATTTGATACGGTTCCTGGTTTCGTCCGCATTGATTTAATCAAATACTATGTGTAAAGAAAGTCTTAAGAACATTTTCAGCCTCCAATCGTAAAAATCCCTCTGCGTGGAATATTACTAACTGTCCTGGGTCGTGGGTCGTGGGTGGAAGTCGAGGGTCGTGGGTGTGGGTAAATGTCGTGGGTAGTAAAAGAGACCTTAGAGAAACTTCTTCTCGCGAGGAATTAGAGGAGAGGAGGACTTTAAAGCTTTACGGCATGTCAATTCGGTTTCGGTGAAAATTCAAAATGCTTATTTACACAAGAAAAAACATTCTGAAAACGAAGTCTTCGAAAAGTTTAGCACTGAGAAAAATAAAGCGACTTCTTAAACGTTGGGCGTTCATTTGGTGCCTATGAAGTAAAAATAATTCCTGCTTTTTTTTAGGCTTTTCAAAATGAAGAAGAATGGTGTTTTCCGTTTTGAAATATATCTTCTTTCGCTTTAGAGATATTATGCTCCACCTTGGGCTGACACCTTGTCGTGGTGGTGAAGCTTGTATCACCCACTAATGTAATAATCGACCACTAATGTAATACTAACCACTAATGTAATAAATATCAACCACTAATGTAAGAAAAAACTAACCACTAATGTAATAACTTTTTAACCTTTAATGTAATAAAAATCTTAACCACTAATGTAATAACTTTGTGACCATTAATGTAACAAGCTAAAAGAAAAGAGCTGTTTGCATGGCTGCAACAATATCAAATAAAACCTATTTTGAATAACAACTAGAATAGATTTTTCACTGAAAAGCATCCCATTTTTATTGTATACAGTAATAGCCCGCGTATAAGAACCTGGGTTTTAAGAACCTGTTAGGCTAAAATTTTCATTTTAAACCCCCTCCACATAAGAACCTATTTAGGCTAAAATTTTAAGTTAGGTTCGTATCAGTGGGTTGCTGTAAAAGTGTATAGGTAGAAACTGCTGAATTAAGATCATCTATTTAAAAGTAACGTGACAAAACTTTTTTTCTCTTTCAAGCTTTTTAGTACCATGTTGTATGTCTGTTGTGTTTGCCATTCAAATAATTCCCCAGGTATTCAGTGCAAGTACTGTACACTACTACTCTAGTATATTCAGATGAAAGTCATATGAAAATATAAGAACCTATTTTAAGAACCTTGGTAGCCTAAATTTGCTTTAAGTGCCATTTATATAAGAACCTATTTAGGCTAAATTGAAAAATTCAGGTTCTTATACGCGGGCTATTACTGTATTTTATATACAACTGTTTCAATAAGCACAGAGGAAGCCTGAAGCCCAGACAACTACAACGTGAATGACCACGCAATTGGTTGGCGCAAATGGAACTGACGTTTCATCATCTTTTTCGTTTTAATTTTAACACCAACAAATGACATTTTTTCGTAACAGAAGCCGGGTCAAGTAAGGGTAGATGTGGAACGGTTTCTCGTTCATAAACGTGTGGTTTTATAGCCTTGGTAATTTAACAATACTCCCTTTCGAGTAAGTTGCCTATGCTTGCCTGAGAACAAAACGGCATTAAAGAGAAGTGCATTTCACGATTTGAAACTCAACAAAAATTCAACGACGAAGAACATGTCGGTCCAACAAGAAAGCAAGTTTTAACGGCCAAAAAAAAAACTATATTCTTTACTTTCTTTTTTTCCATTTAATACTTTGAACAAAATACCAAGCTTGGATGCCTGTGTACATCAAATACACCCAAGCATGGAACCATCTGTTAGAGTCAATGATCCTCTTCAACTCGATCATTACCCCACTCCATTTTCCAAACTGCCTACACAGGCTCAATATGCTGTGCCATCCAGGCGCCATATCCTTTCTGAAATGAACTTGTGGGAGTTGGTGTCGATAGGGTGAAACAATTCTCCTGAAACGTCTGCAGGTATTGAACAAGGTGTTGTAACTCTCCACTAGAGCCCTGTTTGTTAGCTCTGAGAAAAGGAACCTGAAAATCATGTCTACTATTTCATCAGGAAGGTTCTTAAAGAGTCCGTCATTTGAGCTCATGTCCGATGTATCCCTGTCATCTGTAATACCATCTTCGTCATTTGCACTCATCGTGGCCGATGCATCATCTTTGTCGCTATGATTCTGATCTTCGCCCATTTCCATATTCCTGGAGTTACCTATGTGATGATCATAGCTTTCTGTTAAGCTCACGTAGTGCATTCCATGATCTTCAGTAAAATGACCAAGTGCAAAGGTGGCAATGGGTTGAGAATACTGAGGCATAATATGGGTTGTGTAGTCTTCGCCTGAAGAGGAAATGATATCTAGTTGAACATTAAACCGGCATGTCAGCTATGGCTTGAAGCGTCAACTGGTCACCATATGTTCCATCTCTTGCCATTTGCTGTAAGTACTCAGTCCATGGGATACCTGTAAAAAGCTCGAGAGGCATTCCATCTGATGCACTATCGTGCTCTTCTAAATATTTACAAACTTCATCTCTTAGTGTCTCTGCTGATCGAAAAATTCCAATCTTTTGAAGTTGATGAGCAACAGCACTAAACTGACAATTTCCATCGCCAGATAGATTGTAGCCCAGCGCGTATCCTTGATTTTCAAACTCTTGATAAGGATTTTGTGCCTCTAATTTCTCGTAATGTTGAGAGGGGACAGGTGGCGTTTTAGAAACAGTTTTCTTGTTAACTTTCTTTTTCATTTTTGCTTCTTGTTTCTTTTTTTTCTCCTCATCAGCTGTGAGGCTTGTTATGTCTTCAACAGAAACCCACGAGCTGCGCTTATCGCGTATTTGGGGATGTTCGTAGGTGACTTTATAACGGTGTAGTTTTAAGTTCCTTTTAATAACTTTAGCTTGAATAACAAATCTTCTTTTAGGGGCAGATTTTGAAGTGCGCGAAAATGGAAATCGAACAAGAACTGTTTCTCCAACAGAATAAGTTGAAGGGGGGTTATTCTTCATTCTTCTCTCGATATAACGCATGTCCCATATATTGCTTGCTTTTCTTGCTTTATTGCGTATTTTTTTGAATTGCTGAATGTTTTTATCAACATCTTTCTTTTTGGGTTTGTGTGGCGGCTTACTTCCTTCGTTGACGCACCTTCCTCCTTGCACGTGATTTTTTACAGCGTTTGATTGCCTACCATAAAAAACTTCAAATGGAGACTGGCGACCCAAGGCTTCCATAGATTCTTCGTTTTGAAGCCTCTGATACTCATTTAATTGTGTTGCCCAGTTGATGCCATTTCTATTAAGGTGTGCCGTATCAAATGCTATCTTCTTTCGCAGAGCTCGGTGCGACCGTTCCACTTTACCCTGGGACTGAGGGTGGTATGGTGAGCTTCTGACAATTTTTACTGCGAGTGTTTTACAAAGCTTTTCAACGGCTTTCTTGAATTCACCCCCATTGTCAGCCTGAAGCACCTTTGGTGGTCCAACTTCCATATATAACTCCGAAAGAGCCAATGCAACATTCTTGCTCGCTTTATTAGGTAGCGCTCGTAGCCAAACATAGCGACTGAAAACATCTTGCACAGTGAGTATATACCTTAATGTTTGGCCTTTGATTTGAACTGACTGTTTCCTCATGTCAACGATGTCTATCTGATGACGGACCTACAAAAAGAATTACGTTTTCCATCAAGAATGGCTCGTTGCAACACAACATGATCGAAACGGGGGGGGGGGGGGAGGGGTGCCTTGGAGGTCCTGTGGTGTCGACGGGTAAAATCCGCAAAATTTAACAGCTACAGTGTTTAGGCCTTCGCTTATGTCAACATTACGACAACCAGATAGCCAATAATAATAATAATTTACTAGTGAAACTTAGCATAAGGATGTTCAATTGTGCTGTCGATATAAAAAGTACATCACTTTTTCATAAAAAGTTCGCCATTTTGGGAAACCTTGTTCAGAAAATAAAAATTATAAAAATATTTCACATGACATTAAAATTTAATTTAAGAAAAAAATCAATTTTTTAATAGGTCAGTGTGTCTCATAACTGGTGGCAACATTTTTGTAGGTAAAGGCGCGTTCCACTGATCGTATTCAAGAATGCGACTTGGCAGAAATTTTGTTACAAATCTTCTTTGCCATGCGTTTTGGACCGCTGGAATGCTACAGGCATGTTAATATTATATTTCAATCGGATTTCTACACGTTTCAACGCAAATACCAACACAAGGTATTTCTATGTATTTTTAAATTTTATTCTATTTATTTTTATTCAATCAGGCCCACACTAAATAGATACGTGAATTCAATTAAAAGGTTCTTTAGTTACTACTTACCTGAACACCGCTTGCACGGACTGGGCGGCTAATTGCTTTATTACCAAACTTGGCATTCACCATTTGATTAATTTTGCTTTTTGACAGAGTTCGTTGGACTCGTGGCTCGCTGACACCCTCGTAACGGTTGAGTAATCGATGCTTGAGCTTTCTTGAGCCAACGCCTTTACAATGCAGAAATTCACTTTCGACCACCTTTTCAAATTCAGATAGCTTCAAAATTTCTTTGCCACGGTAACACAGTACTTTCTTTCCATTCACAGTGTTTACACTAAAATACTCCTTGTTTCGCCAAAATCGAATATAAGCCGATTTCTGAGCCGTGGTTCTGTCGATAACTGGAATATTGAATGTTCCTTCGCACAAACTGAAAATAGTTTCATATGAAACATCGTCTAAAGGCCTCGTTTGTCGTTTCTTCTTGTTCTAGCTGCTGAACTAGAGTGAAAATGGACTAAAGACAGCAATATCAAACAGAAGATAGGTTTGGCCATGTTGTAACCACGAGCCTGACCCAGCACTGGGCTGCAGCTTTGAATGAAAGCGCATGAAGGCACAGACATCGTCTAGACATTTCGAGGACGGCGGCGCGTCAATGTAACAATTAGATGATGAGCTCGAGATTTCTATCACGTGATAGGTGATGAGGGCGCAGCCCGAATCAGCTATAAATCTACTAGACGATTGACCTGCTCACGTTTTTATTACAAATCAACATGTTAAAGAACATTTTATGAAATTCTAGCCTTCATATGAGTAACGCAAACAAGCGTTACAGAAAGCCGAACAAGCAACCTTGTCACTTTAATCTTCGCACGTGTTTCGGCCAAAAGTTCCCACGAGAAAATTGCTGGCATTATCAAAAGAGTTTCCTTGCGTGTTTTACGCTTTTATTTGACCCGCGGGGTTAACTCGTCAAGGTTGTGCATCTAGAAATATCGCTAACAATATTTGTTGATCGGTATTTTTGTAATTCGTAAGAGTATTTGTTGATTAGGGTTGGCAATTTAGCAATGTAGGCTTTCTCAGAGTTAGTACGTGCACGTATGATTTAGGGAACACGCATTTTTTTTATTACTAAACATCATCTTAATTCGGAAAAACCTAATTTGCATTTTCTTTCGACATACTAATTTACATATACGATTTTGTAAATCGCATATGTAAATTAGCGTGTCGAAAGTAAAATGCAAATTAGGTTTTTCCGAATTAAGATGAAAGTAAGAGGTCATGTCATTTTTTTGCCATTTGATCCTATAAATCTTATTAATCAAATGCAACCAATTAGCCCTTATTTTTTGAGTTATTACATTAATGGTCACAAAGTTATTACATTAGTGGTTAAGATTTCTATTACATTAAAGGTTAAAAAGTTATTACATTAGTGGTTAGTTTTTTTCTTACATTAGTGGTTGATATTTATTACATTAGTGGTTAGTATTACATTAGTGGTCGATTATTACATTAGTGGGTGATACAAAGCTTGTGTGTCTCAATGACCCAGAGAGCTGTGCCGACGGGGACTTTCGTCCCTGGGAGGTCTAACCATGCCAGATTGGTCGAAGGGTAGAGGCCAGACGAAGAACAGCCCCTGGTCCTCCAGGTTGGGGGTTGGGCAGCGGGCTGATAACCCACTCCAAGAAAATGTTATTTATTACAGAAACCGAAACTAGAACTACAACTGCACCCTATCGGGAAGCAGGCCAGTTGGAACAATGTGCGATGCAGCGAATGACGCATAAACCGCCGAGGAAATTGCTGTCCCCAAAAGCGTGTGTGAAGATCGGGCAATGGAATTATGCAAATAAGGAAAGCGATGACGTCATTAATCGGTCCACGAAAAGCTAAAGCATTGAATTAAGCATATCTCTTAAAATATTAGAACAGTGTTCTTCAAACTTGCTACCATAAATGTTCATCATAATATCTCCATTTGCAACCCTTTTAAGTTGAACAGAGGGTCCGCTGTGGAACACACGTGGTACCTATATTAGTGGAGCTCCAACATGGTTAAGGAATTTTGGAGACCTTATATATAGATTTAGGCAGGCCTAAAAGCGGAGCTCCCATTTATTAATTTTTTTGCCCGAGTTAATTATACAGTGTTACTAAATTACTAAATAAGGAGCCACACTATATTTCTAAGCTTATACGGTGGCCCATCTTGGTACAAAATAAATTTTAATCGCTTATGGTTAAGCTTAATATCTTAAAAACCTCTCATGGTTTTGTTGACGAAAGCGACGTCAATATATTTCGTGGTTAACCCGTCAGTTTATTGCCAGTGACAGGTTCTAAAATTGAAACTGACGAGTGCACTTTATTGGGTTCCTCACATACGCACATAGGCGCAAAACAAATCTTACTTAAACCTAATTAATACACCTCTAGGACCATTATGAGTTATTCAATGTAAAAAGAGTTTTGACCTTGGTTTGAATTACTACGGAACTGCCAGGGCAAGAAAATTAACTCAAGGGAAGGACAAAATACAGAAAAACAAAGTGAACTCGCTCCTAAACACAATAAACCAAATGAACTAACGCCACGGCAAACTGAGAAAATCACGGCGGCAAAACAAACTCTTCAAATTGATGGTGCCGGTTAAGTAAGTCATTTCAAAGCAGTTTTTCTGTCTGTCGCGTCCTTCATTTAGCTTTAAAGGTGAACAGCGTGCCAAAGATTTTGCAGCCTTTTCATGATCATTTTTTTGATGTGAGAAAAAATCTCTGAAGTATATAAAACCTTTAGATTTGATGGGGAGAAAAATAATAACGAAGAGATATTTTCTGCTGCTCACTTTCTTCACAAGTTTTCATTCCCGCGGTGAGCAACCACCAACGATTTTGTCGCCTTTTCATACAATCGATTCGAGTAGGCGAAATGAAATATCCTTAGTCGATTTTCACCATAAAATAAAAAAAGTCTTCAGTGTCCTACAAACTTCTACGATAGGTAACTTTAACGAAAGGTGGATTGTCAATATCAAACATGTAAGATGCCCTGGTCAAGCTTTTTCTGGAGTATGGCCGCCATTTTGGGCGACCTCGTCGTCGTTGCCGTCGCTAGGCGCACGTGCCGGCGAGCCATGCCAGCCACCATGACCATGAAAACTCAAACACATGGCTTTCCAATTTTCTATGCTTGCACAACAGCTATGGGACTCCGCTCTGCGGACCTTCGGACCGCTGGGGAGCTCCGCTATCAAGCCGATAAAATTTTTTGCCTGATTTGGTTGTCACGTGAGCGTACAAGCGAACAAACGACGTTCCTCGGGCTTGCTTGTTTACGGCTCAATCCAGGAGTTCGTTTCGTTTTGCCGTGACTTTACAGGCCCGTATAGTGGATTCTGTTGAAGGGGGTTCTTTTAAATTTGGCGAGCCTCTAGGGGGTGCCCCCTCCCCCCCAGGAAATTTTGCAAATTAAGGTTCTCTCAAGTGCCATATCCTGCATTTTGAGATCATTTCTGAGGTGGGTTGCATTTTCCTTCAATATTAGCTCTTCGGAAAGTAATTTTTGTTTTGAAAAATTTTGAAATGTTAAGAAATGAGTGTGTGCATTTTCAAAACACAAATACTAAAATTACATGCAGGATGGATGAGTAGACAAGAAATTGAAAGAATGATGAATTAATGAATTATCTGGCATCATTTAACCAATCCACAAGATTAGAACTTCTCATTATAGTGCCAAAATGTTGCGGCTTCCATCGATAATCCTGGCAAGGAAAGTAGTCGTCCGTGCAATCGACCGGTCACAGTCTTTTGATTGTTTTGTGTAAAAACTTTTATCTTCTTAGCCCCCTAACCCCCTAAAAATGCTGACATCAAAAGTTTTAGGGAGTTCGTTCGAACCCCTCCTATTACACACTATTATAGTTTTGATTAATAATGGTCGTCCGATTTTGTTAATCACTCGTATGATTACAGACCGAATTGGACCCCACTCAGTCCTATTACCATTATAAATCAAAACAAATTTCTTCGCCTTCATCAAGCTCTCTTTTACATACAAACTTGAATCTTAGGTGTATGTGGTTAAAAATGTATATTTACAAATTTTGTTTTCCTTAAGTTCTTCCCATGAAATAATGTCAGTAAAAATTTCAATAGCCTACCTACATAATAACACTCTGAAAGCTTTTACACGCTCTAAGCTTCTATGTACACAAGTTAAAATATTACAAACTGAGGTGAACTATTTACAAAATATAAACTTATTTACATATTTCTGTTCGTAAAAAATCTGATTTTCATTTACGTCTTTAATAAATATTTCAAAACCAAAATTTTACAAATAGTGAATATAAAAGAAAAGAAAAGCTGTAAAAATTCTATACGTATTATTCTCGCTATAACTATTGCATCCGTGCTTGACCTTTATCTATTTCCATGTCAATGTCATTAATGTTAAGATTGTTCCTTCTTCTGATAGTTCGTGAACCTCTGAGGCACAGAATCGCTGATCCCCCTACGGAAGCCTGTACTGATCTTAAAATTGCAAAGGAGACTTTTGTCCTGACCCAAGCGACAGTCGTGGAGTAGTGTTCCCCTTTCTTCATTGCCAAAAGTTGTGCTGCAGTGGTATCGTCTGCATTCTTCTGCCATTCCTCCTGTAGTTGAGAATACAAGCGGAGTGAATGTCCCTTGCTCGATTTCCATAACTCTCTTTGCATATGAGCGCTTTTTACCATTTTCATGCTGGCGATATATTTGCTCTGGGCGGAGATCTCTATATGATTCTGCGTTGGGGTGACAAACCCTCACGTCGAAAAAGGCAGAACTTTGTCGATCCCAAAAACCGCGTGCATGAATATCCAGACGAGCGTCAGGGGCTTTATTGACATCTCTGGGCAGCATCTCTCCAGTGATTTCTTGTAGGACTGGTTCCACTTCAACGTCATAGCAGACCATGTTAAGCATTTCAGCTTCCAGATCGCGGACTTCATTATGCCGTTGTATGATGAAGCCACCACGCCTGCAGATCATAGCATGGTCGGTGTTAAAGACTTCGCCGCAGACGCAAACTGATGGAGTGTCATTTATATCCCAGTCGTACCTCAGGTGGATAGCATCCTTAAATTCCCTCTTATTCAAGGTAAAATCCATATCCTTTAGAGGGAAGACCGTCAGCCAACTTGAGGCCCCTTTTTCTGTTGCAAGCTCAACAGCTCTCTTAGATCTATAAGGAAGATCACTCTTAACTTCCTCGAAATTGCCACTCAAGCGTTGTTCTTTTCCTTACGAGCTTCTTGTTGCAGTGACCTTACTGTGTTGTCATCAGGTGACGCATGTGCTTGTGATACAATTTGTTCTACTAGCGGAGCAGTCACCTTTGTTGAGGCTGTGTACTCTGGAGATGCAAGTCCCATAGGGTTGACTAGACCCAGTCCTCCCATGCGCACTGGTAGGGCCAACAGGGCCGTTCAGTATCCGTTCAGTATCCGTTCAGTATACAATCTTCGTTCACTGTCCAAAATCCACGCGCGCAATTGGTCAAAATCGAGCACGTGATTTTACTTTACCTGTCGTCAGCAAACTCCGACAGTGCGTTATTGACAATAACGCATAAAAATCGTGCATTATTGACAATGGCTTCAGCTGACAGATTTGCAGAAATAGTGGAAGAACAAATCCCTCAAATTATCAACGAAGCGATACTCATAAATACCAAAGGCAAACTGTAAGTTCCCCTAAATTTGTTGACTTTGGAAATGCAAGATTTGAAAATTGCAATTTTGCGTTCACTTATATCGTGTCAAAGAAAAGCGATTGACATGCTTTAAACATGCTTCTCGCAATCTCTCTGACTTTTTTATGAACGTTTTCAGCTTATGAACGATTTTGTGAATGATTTTAAGCCTCATTTATATTTAATTATGTATGGCTTCTTTTGATTTCTATTTTCTTAAACTACGCCAGTATAATTTTGTACTACTTAGATACAACTGAATTCTTATTTATTAAAACTCTTGTTCAAAGTTCGCGAAATTGTGTATTGCGTGCAGTGTACTCAGATTGTATATTAAAAGGGTTAGAGGCTGTTAGTTCGTGTTTTGTTTACAAATACACGCACTTGCTGGCAGCACAATGAACTCGAAATTTTCAATACTGCACTCGGCTACGCCTCGTGCAGTATTGAAAATTTCTCGTTCATTATGCGGCCAGCGCGTGCGTGTATTTGTAAACAAAACACTCACAACAGTCTCTAACCCATAAATGTATGACCTGTAAGTGCCGGTATAAGGGAATCGGCTATTGCACGCTCTAGAGGTCCCAGGAGACACTCGATATCGGGTAGCGTTCTAAGAAAATACGTCCATCGATGCCGCAGACCAGAAGTAAAGGCTGCATAGCTTGCTTGTGGTTGAGATGAGGCGAACGCTGCAAGGTTGGTGACCTTGAATAGCTGTTAGAAATAAATTAATGCACAGTAAAAGTTGTTCGAGCCCAGCACACGGCAAGATATTAACGGCGAAAAATTTTATTAACGAGAGCCAGTTACGGGCCAGAAAAGTGAGGTATCCATGCCGTAAACAAAACTTCTACTGCCGTGAGTTTATTTTGTTGTGCCTCAAGATAATTTATTTTCTTGTGGGCAAATTTATTCTTCCGTAAGATATTCCTGGCCTGCCTAAATCTATATATTATCTGAACTCTCTTTTTTAGCTTGTTGGGAGTGTATAACCTTTGGTTAAGGCGGGGTTCTACCTGAATTTGAGTGAAATTTTAAGAGGTTTAAAGAAGGGATGGGATCTCCTCCCAGATATTCCCAAAAATCACGCAAAAATGTACAAAACATCGCAAAACATAGATTATTTTTCATTTTTTTTATTGTTATATAAACATTAAGGTGGGGGTACACCCGATTTTGAGTGAAATTTTAAGAGTTTTAAGGAAGGGATAGAAGAAAGAAAATTATTTTTGAAACACTGACAGACAGTTGACCCCCACGCAAGAGCACCCCAGGTTGTCAGGGAACTGTTTGGGTGTCCATATACTAATTTTTAACTTCAAATTCTAATTTTAAAATCACATTAAATCTCTAATATTTCTTATTTCTCCAAATTTTACTAATCCTTTGAGAAAAACTATCTCTTTCCAAACATCCCCAAAAATCACCAAAAAATTTACAAAACACCGCTTATCATAGCTTTGTGAAATGAGCATAGAGTTTCTGGATTGCTTGAAACGCAGACGAGATATTCGCATTAAACCAAGTTTAGCGGTGGAAAAACGGGCTTCAGGTGTACCCCCGCCTTAAGAACGAGCTTTTCAAGAAATCCAAGATGCAACGGACATCGAGCTAAAATATATCGAGAAATCCTCGGATTCAATGCGTCTGCAAGAATTATAAACCAAAACAATAATTTTATGACATTATAGGACGAAAACACGCTTAGCACCAAAACGAGGCTACGCCTCGTAGAGTCCAAGAAAATGCCTCCCACATGGGAGGAAAAGAGTTGAACAACTCTTATATAAATTTATTCGCAGAATCAGGGTGTCGGAGCTCCCTCATGTGGGTGGACCGGTGAGGGTGGGACTCTGCAGAGACTCTGCTCCCCGTAACTCTACCCCATGAGGGGGGTAGGGGGGGAGCAGAGACGGGGGAGCATTTTGCTCAAAGTATTTTTCATTTTTTGCCTTGTTATATAAACATGTTAAAAGGCGCATTTTAACTTGTATTCACATCTAATGAATTTATTTGGCACTGTAAATTGGATGTAAATGTCAAAAAAGCTATGAAATTGTCCGCCCTTAAGCCCAAGTTTTAACTTGTATCTATATCAAATGGATGTATCTGGCACTATAAACTGGATATAAATACCAAAAACGCTATGTAATTACCCGACTTTAAAAGAACAAACCATGAGGGGGATACCCCCATACACTAGCAGAGGGGGGGAGGTGTATCCCATTCGCCTAAGGGGGGATGCTTCCATACACCATCAGAGGAGGGATACCCCCATACGCCATCAGAGAAGGGTTACCCTCATACACCATCGGAGGGGGATACCCTGTTTTTCTTCCAGTCCCTGTCAGTCAAACTCGGATACCCATCAAAACCCATTGTGACGTCATCCATCAAATTCGGTTGACGTCATTTGACGAGTACCTGTCGAAATGGCTCTGGGGTTTTTTGAAAAATAATAACTTTTTGTCACTCTATTTCCGGTATATTTCGCTTCCGGTTCGCTCGCTATTCTGACGTCATTGTAACATGAAAGCGAGGTACCTACGATGTCATCGTAACATGAAAGCGAGGTTTTAGAGCCTAAACTGACCCAAGTGACTACTCTACAGACAGTACAAAAAGCTCATTTCATTGCTAAAAGTTAGAGCTTTCCCAGTATTAAAAAACGTTTGGATGCAGAGGACCACGCAACGAAGAATAAAACTACTTGACTTGTCTGTTGCCGGATCTCTTGTAAAAGAAATACTCGTACCAGACGTCACGTTAAGTGTAGATAAAACCAAATTGATTGCAAGGCTGGTACTACGGCAAAAGGGCAAAATTTATTGGCCAATATTTCAACTAGCAGAGCTAGTCTTCTTCAGGGCCAGTACAATGTGAAACTAACGGCTCTAAAATTTGAATAGGGATATACATACAATGGCAGTTAATGTTTAACTACATGTAGATATAATGAAATAAGATACATAACTATTTACAACGCTGAAAAATGTAAAAAATACCAGAATAGCCAAAACAAAATATAAGAAAAATGGGAATAACATGCAAATATATAAAAGATGAAAATAAAAATGAAAATAAAATAAAATAAGTTGACTAGTTAATGTTCATTCCGTCGATTGATGCCATGTGGTGTGAGTGTTTGACCTTTTTCTATAAAATAGGCTTCTCTAGCTTTTCTACGAGAAGCATTGTTCGTTGGTTGAAGTTCGAGAGAAATGAGTTTCATGTCTTTAATAGAGTGATCCGGCAGGTTGAAATGTGTAGGTACTGCTGCTGTAGCGTTAGCGTGACTAGGGTTGTTTGTGGCTTGTCTGTGTTCGGTGAATCCCCGGGGAGGTACTCCCCTAAATTTCGGATAGGGGTGTGCCGCGAACGTTCTCAAACCCTGACCCTATCTAAGGATAAAGAAAACGAAAATTGATACCCTTTATAAGGCTCAGACCCGAAAATTGACACCCTATTCAAGGGGAGGAGAAGCATTGTGTGACGACTCAAATAACGGCTAACCCTCAAATCTTTCAAAATCGCTTTGTTAATGCTTACTGACCGATAGTTCAGTTTTAACAGACCATTTTTTTCGTTTAGCTGGGCGTTTATTTGAGGTGATAGAATTTAGCTACCCTATCTAAGGATCACACCGGGAACACAATGCCAAAAGAAACAAAAGTGATACCCTATTTAAGGACCGAGAACCTCAAAAAACATACCCTATCCCGCGGCACACACCTATATAGCCCACATATGGGAGTACCCCCCCCCCCGGGGGGTGAATCGTTCACGAAGTGTACGCTTAGTCTCCCCTATGTATTGTTTCTTACATTTCTGACATTCTATCATGTACGTTAAGTTTGTGGATTTGCAATTTATATGTTGCTTGATTTCCCGTACCTCTCCCGTGTTGCTGAATGTGTACGTTGTTCTACCATCTTCTATGTGGGGGCAGGTGAGACATCCGTGTTTGGAGTTGCAGCGGAAAGTGCCATGTGGTTGGTTGGTTGCAGGATTTGCTGGATTTTTGAGTTTTGCCCGAACTAATAGGTCATGGAGATTTGGTGAACGCCGATAAGCCACAACAGGTGTTTCTTTGTAGATTTTTTGTACTAAGCGTGCTGTTGAATTGAGAAGCGTACACTTCGTGAACGATTCACCGAACACAGACAAGCCACAAATAACCCTAGTCACGCTAACGCTACAGCAGCAGTACCTACACATTTCAACCTGCCGGATCACTCTATTGAAGACATGAAACTCATTCCTCTCGAACTTCAACCAACGAACAATGATTCTCGTAGAAAAGCTAGAGAAGCCTATTTTATAGAAAAAGGTCAAACACTCACACCACATGGCATCAATCGACGGAATGAACATTAACTAGTCAACTTATTTTATTTTATTTTCATTTTTATTTTCATCTTTTATATATTTGCATGTTATTCCCATTTTTCTTATATTTTGTTTTGGCTATTCTGGTATTTTTTACATTTTTCAGCGTTGTAAATAGTTATGTATCTTATTTCATTATATCTACATGTAGTTAAACATTAACTGCCATTGTATGTATATCCCTATTCAAATTTTAGAGCCGTTAGTTTCACATTGTACTGGCCCTGAAGAAGACTAGCTCTGCTAGTTGAAATATTGGCCAATAAATTTTGCCCTTTTGCCGTAGTACCAGCCTTGCAATCAATTTGTTTTTTTTTTCCCAGTATCTTTTAACCCACCCAGCCAATAATTAATTTCTGAGTTCCTTTATTGATTTCCAGTACAAACTGCGCAGTCTCGGTTCTCAATGTTTACGAAGACACCTTACGAAGACACCAATCTCGTACCTCGAGTCTTCGTTCCTTACTGCGAAGACCCTGGGTACGAGGTTGCGAAGACCCATGAAGGAATGTTTGCTCGCCAAAATAATCAAAGATCTCTTCGAGATTCGACTATTTTGCATGGAGTATGCGTAGGAGAAAAGATGATAATATTGAAAGCGATTTACGATGCATTAACCCATTGACTCCCAGTCCCGAAGGCTTTTATTAGCGCGCACCCACCCCCCAAAATTCCCGGCTCTTTTACGGCATTTAACACAAACGTGCGAGTGGAAAAAACCCATATGCGTACTAAATTCAGACAAATAATTCATTTCCAGACACGCTTAAAGACCTATTTATGATTTAAAAGTCTTATCAACTTTGATAAGTTGATCCCAAACCAAACTTGGGTGGAGAAAATTTCTTCACCTCCGCGCGTTATTTTAACAACTCGCAAAAACACGAATTCTTTGTACAAAATATAGTACTAGATCAAAACACTCTGGTGAAAGGTAGGTTTTTATTCTGTACAACTGTCACTGTCATTACTTTAAGCAGTAATTGGGGATAATAAAATTATTTGCGAATCATGAACATGGTGCCGTGAGATAGCGCAAAACCGCTTGCAAAACTACTGAATTCCCTCCACAAAATTCACACTCATATTGCTTTTTAAGCTTTCCATCACTATAAATAATAATAAAAATACTTTTTTGTATTTTCTGAAGTACTGCCGAAAATAAATCTTTACATATAAACAACATATAATAACTCGTCCGCAAGAAATGCGTATCAGATGTCACCATGTGCTTTTCAAATCAATTCGCTTCAAAAGCCTAAAATTCCAAACGTAAACTGGACAAATGAAAGAAACTTGAAAGAAGCTTTGTTTTAGATTAATTCTCATTTCAAGATGTAACAACTAATGTATTCAAAAGCTTCAAAATTCTGCAAATTTTGAAGCCGTGAGATCTGCATTATTCACGCTAAAGCGTAAGTTTAATTTTAGCCCGACGGCTTTTTGCAGTCAATTTTTCACTGAGTGGCTTTACGGATCCTTCTAAAAATTCCATTTAAGTTCGAAGCAATATTGTACGTTACCATTTTCCTGTCTGAAGTCTTGAGAAGCTGCATTAAGTCGTGAGTCCGTGAATTGTGGCCAAAACAAAAGATTGCGTGACGAGCTAAAAATACTTCTTCAAATGAAGACGACAAACAATAGATTTGTAACAATAGAAAATAGCATTGGCCAATATCCTCTGACCTCTGAAAAAAAATACCTACCTGTAGTTTGCAAAAGGCTAGAAAGGCTAAATGACGAGCGACGCGTGAAAATAACACTTCCTGATCGAGAAGTGCTGACGCATTCCTATCCAATGACGTTTTTATCGCCCACAGCGAAAAGTATTCCCTTGACAAATTTAAAAAACAGTCCTTTGAGAGTATACAAAAATGTGTGTCAGAGAGTGCCAACCCAATGCTCCCAATTCTTACCATTTTTCTTGTACCAAGCAAAATAGTCGAAATAACAACGCATTTGCATTGGGACAAAGGGTGGTGTACACGGGGAACCATCAATCGACTTGAGGAGCGCGGGCTCATTGCCCGAACAGCGGGAGGGCACGCAAATTGTAGAAATAGATCAACCTCGTCCCCAGGCCTATCCGCGTGGCGCCCCCGACAAATAGCCCTGGTACAGGCTGCTCTATCGAGCAATGTGATAGGTAGTTGGTATAAATTATAGAACATTGTCACTGATTGGCCATACCAAAAACTTCGCGGGAATTTTCAACTTTGTGATGAAATTGTAAAGCACGCGAGATAGTCTGTAGACTTTGTGCTAAGACGGACAGAGGATGTACAAATATTTTGAGCAAGGTCGGAAAAGAAAAAAGGTTGCTGTCTGTGATTGAAACCCTCTTGGGGATCGTGGTGAGCGCGAAGGATGATCTTCCCAAAACAGTGCGCCGCACTTGCCAAAAACAACTTCATAACTTTCTGGACTTCCGAAGTAAGTGTCTTGAACTTCAGTCGACTTTTTGCTGTACAGTCAAGCGATGCTTAAGACTTTCTCCTGAGCCGAATTTTAAGCGACTCCTTGGAGAAAACCTGGCGCAGAAACTTACAGTTCATGCTGATCACGACAAACGAGTGTTAATTGATGTCGATACATCTAAAGCGAAGTTTGACGAGACGACAACAGCCGATGCTCAGCTCGTAACAAAAGATCTGATGGTAAAAGCTGGACTCAATGCATACGACAAAACAGAGGTACGTGATGTGTTGCGGTGCGCAATGCATCATGGGAAGGACAATAAAGATTGCTGTAGTTTTCACACAACATGGCGTCGGTCTAGTTCGCTCTGCGTCTAGAGGCCTAACTTGGTGTCAGAAGCGCGTTTCAACTGCGCCTAGAGGAACATTTTGTGGGGCAGGACGATGTAATGCCACAACGCCTCGCTTTCTTTAACTGCACTCAAAAGCCAGCGGAGTCCGTAACCGATTTTGAGACTCGCATTAGAAGTACAGCAAGAAAGACAAAATATGCAGAGATGACTAACCCTTTACAAGAATTAATGCGTGATCGTCTATGCACCGGTGTCCACAATAAGGATTTGAGAGAACTCCTCCTTCACCACTACAAAGAAGATGGGAAAACCCCCCACACATTTGAAGAACAGCTTGCCCGAGCAAAATCCTGGGAGGCAGCACACAACACTAACATTACCATCATGCATTCTGCTACTTCTCAAGTGGAAGAACAGGTCAATCGATTGACTAACAAACCCTCACTTCCGCAGGCAAAATGTAGGTGGTGTGGAGGCGCCAGACATCCCCGCAAGGACTGTCCAGCCACTAAGCCAGGCAACTTTTGCACCAATTGTTACATGATGGAAAACCACCTGGCAAAAGTTTGCAGATCTCCCAAAGACAAGTTCAAAGCAGAATTTGAAAGAAGCCATAAAAAATCCAACAGACGCCCACCCCCAAAGCGTGGAAGTGATGTCCACCAGTTCACAGCAGACACCTGCTTGTCTGATGATGATGATGACGACTACGTCGTGCATTCCTTCTCTGTGTTCGCTCACCACCATCACAGCGACTCGCCGAAGGATGACAAATACTTCACCTGGCTTCCTGTGTCCATCAGTCCCAATAGGAGCGTCAAAGTGTTAATGCAGGTGGATTCAGCAGCCACATGTAACACTCTCCCATCATCCATCTACAGTAAAATATCAGACGCCGCCCCGTTGAAGCCTTCTCGTGCAAAGATCTTCCCTTATTCTGGGAAAGCCATTCACCCTGTTGGCCGGGTCAGCCTGGCCTGTGAAGGCGTAACCCATTTTGAAACACTAGAATTCGAAGTAATAGACACCAAGGACATTCCTGGAAAGCCAGCACTGATCAGTGGAAAAGACAGCGAACGCCTAGGTCTGATTACATTCCACAGAAACAGGGTATTCTCCTCCACAACAATGGACATCAAGCCTAAGGAAACCCACGTCCATATGGCTACCTCACGTCACCTGAATACCCAACAGCCATTCCCTACGGCAGACTTGCAACCAGGCCTCCTCCAGAAAGACGAACTGATATCAGTGTACAAGGACAACTTTACAGGCCTAGGAACTGTGGGTCAGCCAGTCAGCCTGACTCTTGACCCCAGTGTCACCCCGCGTCACGCAGGGGTCCACAGAATACCAGTCGCCAAACTTGAGAAAGTAAAAGAAAAGCTGGATGACATGGTGACAAGCGGAAAGCTCACGAAAGTAGATGAACCTACCAGCTGGTGCAGCAACATGACAGTCCGAGAGAAAGTCCTTCCAGACGGTAACACCAAAGTGCGCCTCTGCCTGGACCCGAGCCAAACACTAAACAAAGCCATTGTCATTCCGCACTACCAAATTCCCACCATTCAGGAGATACTGCCCAGACTATCAGGCAAGAAATACAAGACCTTCTCTATCTTTGACGCACTGGATGGGTTCACCCAAATAGCACTGACCGATGAATCCAGCCTACTCACTACCATGCACACACCTTGGCGCAGGTATCGGTGGCTACGCCTCCCTTACGGCATCAGCAGCGCCCCCGAGGAATTCCAGCTGCGAATGCATGAGGCACTTGAGGGACTACAAGATGTTTACTGCATAGCGGATGACATTCTTGTTGTGGGCCAAGGAGAGACAAGAGAAGAGGCAAACAAACAGCACGACCTCAATGTCTTTGCCTTAATGAAACGTGCCCAGGAGAGGAACCTCAAATTCAACCCACAGAAGATCCAGTTTAAATTACCAAAGATAACCTTCATGGGCCACGTGATCTCTGACCAGGGTGTGGAACCAGACCCCAGCAAGGTGAAAGCCATAAATGATATGCCTGCCCCAGTCGACAAGCAGGGATTTTGCGGTATGGTCAACTACTTGAACACCTTCTGCCCTCACCTGTCACAGACGATTAGGCCTCTCTTTGAACTCACAAAGAAAGACCATGAATTCATTTGGTCGGAAACTCACCAATCAGCTTTCCTCGCCGCAAAGCAGCTCATCGCGAGAGCTCCATGCCTAGCCTATTTCGACCACACCAGGCCTGTCACCCTCCAAGTGGACGCTTCCCAAGGAGGCCTTGGAGCTGCCCTCTTGCAACCAAATGACTCCGGTGACCTTCAACCTGTGGCCTACACCTCTTGCAAAATGCGACCAAATGAAGAAATGTGGGCTCAAATAGAGAAAGAATGTCTCGCCATAGTGTCAGCCTGTGATAAGTGGGACCTGTGGATCTATGGTCGCCAAGTTAATGTGCACACAGACCACCAGCCCTTGGAAACTATCTTCAAAAAACCACTTCACGCAGCTCCTCGTCGCCTACAGAAAATGATGATGCGCCTACAGCGATACAATATCAAAGTCAGCTACAAGAAAGGCACATCACTCCTTTTGGCCGACACACTCTCCAGAGCCCCACTGCCTACTACCAATGACTCCAAGCAAACCAACTTCGAGGTCTTCAGAACTGACATAGATAACCATCCTGAAAACCCACGAATCAGCTCCCAAACGCTCGCAGACATCAAGGCCTCCACAGCGAATGATCCGACTATGTGCACTTTAAACAAGATCATCATCAATGGCTGGCCTTCACAGAAGTCCCAACTACCTAAGAGCCTACAACCATTCTGGACCTATCGAGACGAACTCACCTCTCAAGATTGGATCATCTATAAGGGACAACAAGTGGTCATCCCCTTGGCTAAAAGGAACTATATGCTTCAGAAGGCCCACGTTGCACACTTCGGCCCAGAATCTAACACGCGGCTGTGCAAGGATATCATATTTTGGCCTGGTATGCAAAGTGACATTCGGAATGCCTGCCAATCCTGTGGAAAATGCGCCCAGTTTCAGGCACAGAACTCAAAGGAACCCATGAAGAGCCAACCCATCCCACAATATCCCTGGCAATTTGTCAGCCAAGATCTCTGCATGTTTGAGTCGCACACCTATCTCGTAACCGTAGATCATTACTCTGACTTTATTGAAGTTGACGAGGTTGAAAACACTCTGTCCAGCACAATCGTAGCCAAAACAGAAGCTCACATTGCTCGTCATGGGGTACCTGAGGCCATCTTATCCGACAATGGATCTCAATTCATCGCTTCTGAATTCAAAGCATTTTGTGAAAAATACCAAATTCAACACATCACAAGCTCACCATATTGGCCTAAAGGTAACGGGAAAGCAGAAGCAGCGGTTAAAATTGTCAAGCGTATTCTCAAAAAGTCGGGAAAATGCAATCTTCAAGAGGCACTTCTCACATACAGAAACACCCCCCAGGAAGGACACTTCTTGAGCCCAGCACAACGGAGTATGGGGCGCCGCACTCGTGGACTACTCCCAGTATCTAGAGAGCTCCTACTCCCAAGTGACAACACTGCTCAAGCCGTACAAGAAAGCATTGCCTCAAAGCGTGCAAAGGCCAAACAATACTATGATGCAACTGCAAGCAGCACCCTACCCTCATTGACAATCGGTGATTTTGTTTACGCCAAGCCATCACCACACCATAAGTCAGGGCCTTGGCTCTATGGCCTGGTCACCGCAGTACCAGCTCCCCGGTCCTACATTATTGAGACCCCCACCGGACTAACCAGAAGGAACCGCAGGCACCTGCGACCAGCTGCACCTCCACCCCCAGAGGCTCTGATTCCACGGTCCTGGTTGAAGCAACTGTCTGCCAATACACCCCCACCTGCTGTCAACCCCTCAGAACAAACCAAGCCTGTTCCGCCATCTTCCACACTCAAAGGGTCCAAACCAAACACTCCTGCCAAGCCAACTCAGCCAAGTCCCACTGACACACCCTCTGCACCAATGCCAACTTCATCTCCAAATGTTCCACAGGGTAAATCTAACCCATTGGAGTTGGTGTCACACCCTCGGTCTGGATTAAACACCCACCTACCCTTGAAAGAAGGCATTGTGACAAAGACCAGATCGGGTCGGGTGTCCAAACCAGCGGCACGTCTGGACTTGTGAACTGTCTCAGTAGTAAAGGAGGGACCGAATTAGCCGCTCTATTGGGGTGGTATCTCATTAACATGGGGCGGAATAAATTAAGTAGGTGACGTCATCAAAATGATGACGTCATCGGGGCGTAAGGGTGTTGGGGCGTAATCTAAAAATAGAAAAATGACATCATCGGGGCGTAAGAGTGTTGGGGCGCAGGGAGTTACTGACGTCACAATAGCCGGGCGGTATTACGTCACAATACCCCCGGGGTTGACATCATCAAAAATGATGACATCATCATCTAAAAATAGTATACGCCCCCACAATTACCGGTTTGGGTGGTGGAATCTCGTCATAGTTCTAAAAATAGAAAAATGATGTAATGGAGTTATTTTTAACCACAGTAATTGGTAGATTTTGTGTTATAAAAGGGATGAAATTTTAGGAATATACTAGTATCTTGAGCAAGCAGCGAATAGAAGACACGTTTGTTTCCTGAAATCATGTGTAACTCAAATCAGAGCAGAAATTTGTTGGTGGATGAGATTGAACTTCAAGCGCAACTTGTGCGGAACAAGATTGCAGAGATCATACAAGGCGAATTTGCACGAGAAATTAATTGTCTCGTTTATGAAGAGGCAAGGCGCTGTTGTGAAGGTTGTGAGATGGACGACCCAAGCCAGCTTCATCATGAGTGTATGATGACGGATATGGAAGAGCTTTGGATAAAACACTATGAATCAGCGAAAGCGCACTTAAATGTTAACAAACTGTGGACAGTGATTGAAAAAGAGATTTTTACGAAATTAGATGTTTATTTGCAAGACTACTGGTTGAAATATTTCCTCCAACTTCTCAAGGTGGATGTGACCAGCGCCTTTTTACTGTATGAACACTATAAACATCAAAAAAATGAAGGAGAAGATGAATGTCTGAGACTTGGTTGCTTCGATTACATGCGATAACATGTGTTTATTGCACTTTCATTGTGGATAATAAAGTTTAGTTCTGTAATTATGCAAGCTTTTTGTCGCATACATTTTCTACTGCAGACATAATTGTTTTCTAAACAATGGTATAGGCTCGATGTGTTCTAGTGAACTCAATTATAAACAAAAGGATGACCAATCGAACTAATCCTTTCACAAACGAAAGATAAAACAATAGCGTGTATGCGCTTCAGTGACCACGCCACGGTTTGAACGAGTTTTAAGCACGAAAGCGAATTGCCGCGTAAGTAATATTAAAACTAAACACACAAATAGGATATCAAGGAAAACCTTTATTTTTAACGTTCAATACAATTTACAATGATGAAATTTAATAATCGTCTTCCTTCTCCTCATTGCTAGGGAGATAATATGTGACTTTTGATGTCTTCTCGTTCTTGTGTGTGATCGCTCCACAGTCATAACATCGCCGCAAACTGTGTTCCCCATGCTTTCGGTCGAGAGGAATCTTGTGATTGCATATAGGGCAAATTTTATGGTTGTCTACCCAAAAACACTTAGTGCATTTCATGACAGCGGTATCATATACATTCTGACCTTCGCAATGTTGACATGGATTAACAACTTTTTCCTTAATAAACGTACTATTTTCAGAATCGCTAATGTCTGCTTCTTCTTCTTCGCTGTCGACGCTATCATCATTTTCTTCAGTCTCTTGAGTTTCTTCAGGTTGACTACTCTCAGAAGCAGTTTCCTCTTCTTCATTACTATCGGTTGAGTTACCGTCATCAGCCTCATTATTTTTCTCCTCATCGCGAAAGACTTGTTCTTTTTGTAATATATCGCTTAAAACTTTCTTATTCTTTATTAAACGCTTATTGACCCCCAGCTCTGCTAATCCTTCCATGAAGGTATTGAGCGCACGAGGTTTGGCAACATCATCGTTATGAGGAAGTAGCACATACTCAACCAGCTCTGAGATGTTTGTTACTGGTATTATACGCTGATTTCGGAGTAATTGTCCGCGAGGTGTCCAAAACAAGATATCTTTAGAGGTAGCCATACTGTGCAACAGTTCAGAGGCCCGTTTTCTTGAAACTGCTTGGGAAAGTTCATTTAAAACATCTTTAATCCGGGGTTCTTCACTATCGCTCTCCTCGTCAGAGGTTGTGCTATCTTCTTGTCCGCTTTCTTCCTCTTCATGCCAATCGATTTTTCTCTTCATATTGACTAACACTCGTTTAAACCAAGATACAAATGATGAAATTTCAGGATGCGCGTTGCCTTTATAACATAAGAAACCCCAAACTACTTATAACAGGGGTCAACAATTCTTGTACAAAACCTCCACCCTCTTGCACAAGAACCTGCTTCTTTGTCTTGAAGGGAACATCTGCTTCAGCGAGTTTAAGTAGAGCATCCTTGTAGGGTATCAATTTAAGCCTATTTTCTTCGGATATAGGTATGTTTTCCTTGAGCACATTATAAATAATTTGCACTAATGCGTGAATCTGTTGTGGTGTAGCCGTTTTTAGGAGAAACTCCCGCTGATGAGTAGGACAATCAGCTAACAGTTGAAGAAAACCTCGATTGTTCTTTACTACTCGAGACATGGTCACAGAATGAGCTAATTGAAGCTAGTTACATCCTTTTATTTTGACGGCTGCGGTTTAAATCTCGTTGAAACGTAGTAGTGGCGGTGGTGGTGGTGATGGCGGCGGCGGCGGTAGTCGTGGTGGAGGTTAAACAATAGAAATATAATGGGGTGGTGGTGGTGGTAGTGGCGGTTGTGGTTGTTGTTGTTGTGGTGGTGGTGGTGATGGCGGTGGTGGTGGTGGAGGTTAAACAATAGAAATATAATGGGGTGGTGGTGGTGGTGGTGGCGGTGGTGGCGGTGGTGGTGGTGGTGGTGGCGGTGATGGCGGTGGTGGTGGTGGTGGTGGTGGAGGTTAAACAATAGAAATATAATGGGGTGGTGGTGGCGGTGGTGGCGGTGGTGGCGGTGGTGATGGTGGAGGTTAAACAATAGAAATATAATGGGGTGGTGGTGGTGGTGGTGGTGGTGGCGGCGGTGGTGGTGGAGGTTAAACAATAGAAATATAATGGGGTGGTGGTGGTGGTGGTGGTGGTGGTGATGGTTGTGGTGGTGGTGTCGGTGGTGGTGGTGTAGGCTAAATAATAGAAATATAATGGGCGAGGTCTATATAATTGTGAAACATTGCATAGTTCGTCAGTTACTGTTAAGTTGTGACAGCGTTGACATGAGTTGGTCCTGTCCTGTGTGTCAAAAGGAGTTTTCTAGGAAAGATAGTATGCAAAGACACATAAGCAGTAAACACAGTACTTCCGGTCTCCCTCCATTTCAAGCTATGCCGATTTCTCGAGAAAAGTGTCAGCGGTTTCACCTGGAGCATCCATTTACCTGTATGGTTGCAGGTATGACCGGTTCGGGAAAATCGGTCTGGGTTAAATCTTTGTTGCAGCAGGCCCAAAAGGCAATCTATCCTCCTCCGGAGAGGATTGTTTGGTGTTATTCTCAGTGGCAACCGGCTTACAGCGAGTTATTGATGACGATACCTGGAATTGAATTTGTCAAGGGTATCCCTGAGAACCTGGAACAAGATTCCTACTTTGATGTTAATATACGAAACTTGATTGCCATCGATGACCAGATGATTGAGGCTGGAGGTGATAACCGAGTCGTGAACCTGTTTACTAAAGGATCGCATCATCGCAACTTGAGTGTCATTTACATTGTGCAAAACCTGTTCCATCAAGGCAAAGGCAATCGAAGCATCAGCTTAAACAGCCATTACTTGGTCCTTTTCAAGAACCCCCGCGACAAACTACAGATTTTGACGCTAGCAAAACAAATGTATCCTGGACAAACTGCTTGGTTTATGAAACAGTACGAAGACGCGGTACAGAGACCATTTGGTTATCTATTTGTTGACCTTAAACCAACCACTCAGGATAGTTGCAGATTGCGAACAAATGTATTACCTGGTGAAGAAAGGTTCAACAAAGGCGAAATGGGAGACAAGGTTTCTCAAGAACTATTGAAATATCTTAAACAACAAAAGCTCATGGCTCCCTCTGTTATTCCGCAGATGCAGCGCTTGGAGCATAATATGGATAATCTTTTGTATCGTACAGATCTTCCAGACTATGATAAAGCAAGGCAATACATGCAGTTACAAAACAAGTTTTTGACATACAAACACCAGCTCAATTCTATACCAGAGGCAGCAATGTTAACCCAAGAGCGAAAACCGAATTCTACCAGTGATCCGACAGGCAACGTATCGACAGTGCCTGTCCCCGTTCAAGAACCACCGGTAACAATACCAGCGGCTCCTGTTCAAGCGCCAAATGTTGAACCCACGTTTAAAGCGGCAGACCCACAACTAATTACTTCCATGGCAGCCTCCACTCCCTTACCTCCCTCCCTCCCTCCATCGATGTTGACCCCTCCTCCCACAGTGGAAATGTCCCCGCCTAAAAAGCGAAAACGCCCGCAAATTCGGTTAGTAAATTATTTGGATGATAAACCGAAAAGGCCTTCTAGACAATCACGGCGTTTGCACAGAAGCTCACATTACAAATATTCCAAGACACAGGATGAAGACGATTATTAAATTTCATCATTGTAAATTGTATTGAACGTTAAAAATAAAGGTTTTCCTTGATATCCTATTTGTGTGTTTAGTTTTAATATTACTTACGCGGCAATTCGCTTTCGTGCTTAAAACTCGTTCAAACCGTGGCGTGGTCACTGAAGCGCATACACGCTATTGTTTTATCTTTCGTTTGTGAAAGGATTAGTTCGATTGGTCATCCTTTTGTTTATAATTGAGTTCACTAGAACACATCGAGCCTATACCATTGTTTAGAAAACAATTATGTCTGCAGTAGAAAATGTATGCGACAAAAAGCTTGCATAATTACAGAACTAAACTTTATTATCCACAATGAAAGTGCAATAAACACATGTTATCGCATGTAATCGAAGCAACCAAGTCTCAGACATTCATCTTCTCCTTCATTTTTTTGATGTTTATAGTGTTCATACAGTAAAAAGGCGCTGGTCACATCCACCTTGAGAAGTTGGAGGAAATATTTCAACCAGTAGTCTTGCAAATAAACATCTAATTTCGTAAAAATCTCTTTTTCAATCACTGTCCACAGTTTGTTAACATTTAAGTGCGCTTTCGCTGATTCATAGTGTTTTATCCAAAGCTCTTCCATATCCGTCATCATACACTCATGATGAAGCTGGCTTGGGTCGTCCATCTCACAACCTTCACAACAGCGCCTTGCCTCTTCATAAACGAGACAATTAATTTCTCGTGCAAATTCGCCTTGTATGATCTCTGCAATCTTGTTCCGCACAAGTTGCGCTTGAAGTTCAATCTCATCCACCAACAAATTTCTGCTCTGATTTGAGTTACACATGATTTCAGGAAACAAACGTGTCTTCTATTCGCTGCTTGCTCAAGATACTAGTATATTCCTAAAATTTCATCCCTTTTATAACACAAAATCTACCAATTACTGTGGTTAAAAATAACTCCATTACATCATTTTTCTATTTTTAGAACTATGACGAGATTCCACCACCCAAACCGGTAATTGTGGGGGCGTATACTATTTTTAGATGATGATGTCATCATTTTTGATGATGTCAACCCCGGGGGTATTGTGACGTAATACCGCCCGGCTATTGTGACGTCAGTAACTCCCTGCGCCCCAACACTCTTACGCCCCGATGATGTCATTTTTCTATTTTTAGATTACGCCCCAACACCCTTACGCCCCGATGACGTCATCATTTTGATGACGTCACCTACTTAATTTATTCCGCCCCATGTTAATGAGATACCACCCCAATAGAGCGGCTAATTCGGTCCCTCCTTTACTACTTGTCTCCACCCCGGGGAGCCATGTTGAACTCAACACGTTATAATGACATTACAGGATCACAACATTGTTAAAAAAAAACAAAAAAACTTTCTTTTATTTTGACTTTATTAACCGCGCGGCCATGGGCCGAGCGCGGTCCTTGCTTTACACGGGATTTATTATTTTTAACCGCGCGGCCATGGGCCGAGCGCGGTTCTTGCTTTACACGGGATTTATTAACCGCGCGGCCATGGGCCGAGCGCGGTTCTTGTTTTACACGGGATTTATTATTAACCGCGCGGCCATGGGCCGAGCGCGGTTCTTGTTTTACACGGGATTTATTAACCGCGCGGCCATGGGCCGAGCGCGGTTCTTGCTTTACACGGGATTTATTATTATTATTTTTTTTTATGTCGGTGACCAGACGCAAACCTCCACTCGGCCAAATCGTCATCGGGACTGAATCACGCAACCTGTGATGTTTATTCGCCAAAAGCTGTTGAAACATGAATGTACGGAAAATGTTGCGGATATTGTTTTCTTTATTGTGTATAAAGTATATTTTCTTTTGGTTTTATCGAAGCGTTCGATTCAAAGCGAATGTTGAATAAACTGAAAAAGGTATTACGTCAGCCATGGAATGCGCTGATGTTGCAGGTTTCACTTTCGATACGTGACAAATAACATTGTGTTTCATTTGCATGTTTATGTCGGCAGAAGCGACGGTCATTAATTTAATTTGTTTCCTCTTCTGCGAGTATTTCTTGTGGGTTTAGGCAATCGAAGTGAATTCTTTGGCTATTTCCTTGAAGTGAGTTCAAATGTTTTAAAGGAAATGAAATATTTGCTTAAGTAAACAATTGAGCGTGCCCGAACGTGCAGGGGTTATGTCATTAGAAGGGAAAACCCCCAAGCTAAAGATAGCCGGGGAAAACGTAAACCTCGGATTGTGTGACTAACGTGACTACTTTGCTTGTCCTTTACTCATAATGCAAACAGATTAAATTTAACCGTGACTTTTGAGAAAGAAAGCTGTTAATTAGCCAAAAATATAAGCGCGGTTTTAAGTTGCTATAGCAACTTCTTGTTATTTTTTTTTTTGTCGGTGACCAGACGCAAACCTCCACTCGGCCAAATCGTGTTTGGGGCTTTGAAATCACGCAACCTATGATGTTTATTCGCCAAAAGCTGTTGAAACATTAATGTACCGAAAATGTTGCGGATATTGTTTTCTTTATTGTGTATAAAGTATATTTTCTTTTGGTTTTATCGAAGCGTTGGATTCAAAGCGAATGTTGAATACACTGAAAAAAGGTATTACGTCAGCCATGGAATGTGCTGATGTTGCAGGTTTCACTTTCGTTACGTGACAAATAACATTGTGTTTCATTTGCATGTTTATGTCGGCAGAAGCGACGGCCATTAATTTAATTTGTTTCCTCTTCTGCGAGTATTTCTTGTGGGTTTAGGCAATCGAAGTGAATTATTTGGCTATTTCATCGAAGTGAGTTCAAAGATTTGAAAGGAAATGAAATATTTGCTTAAGTAAACAATTGAGCGTGTCCGAACGTGCAGGGGTTACGTCATTAGAAGGGAAAACCCCCAAGGTAAGCACTTGCAAGGATTACATCATTGGTAGGGAAATTACCGCCGTACACCGCCCTTCTAAATATAGCCGTGAACATTGTAATGCTTGAAATGTTAGAATCGTGTGATTACCTTCCTGCGGGCTCTCACTCACGGCACAAACCAATTACATTTAATCGTGACTTTTACCTAAAGAAAATAACAGTTATTACTAGCATCCAAGTAGTGGAATGCTAGTTTTCTTTTTGTTTAATTCATGCCCATTCATGTCTTCAGCGAAGTTCCAGATTAAGACCATTACGTCATCATAAATTTCACAACGGCTATGGACGATGGTGCAACATTGGATTGTGTGACTCGCGTGACTACTTTGGTATTCCTTTACTCATAGTGCAAACAGATTAAATTTCGCCCTGACTTTTGAGGAAGAAAGCTGTGCATTAACAAAACAATATAAGCGCGGTTTTAAGTTGCTATAGCAACTTCTTGTTATTTTTTTTTTGTCGGTGACCAGACGCAAACCTCCACTCGGCCAAATCGTGATGGGGACTGAATCACGCAACCTGTGATGTTTATTCGCCAAAAGCTGTTGAAACATGAATGTACGGAAAATGTTGCGGATATTGTTTTCTTTATTGTGCATTAAGTATATTTTCTTTTGGTTTTATCGAAGCGTTCGATTCAAAGCGAATGTTGAATACACTGAAAAAGGTATTACGTCAGACATGGAATGCGCTGATGTTGCAGGTTTCACTTTCGTTACGTGACAAATAACATTGTGTTCATTTGCATGTTTATGTCGGCAGAAGCGACGGTCATTAATTTAATTTGTTTCCTCTTCTGCGAGTATTTCTTGTGGGTTTAGGCAATCGAAATAAATTCTTTGGCTATTTCCTTGAAGTGAGTTCAAATATTTGAAAGGAAATGAAATATTTGCTTAAGTAAACAATTGAGCGTGCCCGAACGTGCAGGGGTTACGTCATTAGAAGGGAAAACCCCCCAAGCTAAAGATAGCCGGGGACAACGTAACCTCATAATAATAATCTTTTATTAGGAAGCCTTCATTCACTATACAGTGGTTTTCAGAAAGGTCCTAACTAAGATTAAAAATACTTAATAAGACTATATACAATAAAACGAAAAAATACCTCGGATTGTGTGACTAACGTGACTACTTTGCTTGTTCTTTACTCATAATGCAAACAGATTAAATTTAACCGTGACTTTTGAGAAAGAAAGCTGTTAATTAGCCAAAAATATAAGCGCGGTTTTAAGTTGCTATAGCAACTTCTTGTTATTTTTTTTTTTTTTTTGTATTTTCTTTGTCGGTGACCAGACGCAAACCTCCACTCGGCCAAATCGTGATCGGGACTGAATCACGCAACCTATGATGTTTATTCGCCAAAAGCTGTTGAAACATCAATGTACGGAAAATGTTGCGGATATTGTTTTCTTTATTGGGAATAAAGTATATTTTCTTTTGGTTTTATCGAAGCGTTGGATTGAAAGCGAATGTTCAATACGCTGAAAAAAGGTATTACGTCAGCCATGGAATGCGCTGATGTTGCAGGTTTCACTTTCGTTACGTGACAAATAAAATTGTGTTTTATTTGCATGTTTATGTTGGCAGAAGCGACGGTCATTAATTTAATTTGTTTCCTCTTCTGCGAGTATTTCTTGTGGGTTTAGGCAATCGAAGTGAATTCTTTGGTTGTTTCATCGAAGTGAGTTCAAAGATTTGAAAGGAAATGAAATATTTGCGTAAGTAAACAATTGTGCGTGCCCGGACGTGCAGGGGTTACGTCATTAGAAGGGAAAAACCCCCAAGCTAAAGATAGCTGGGGATAACGTAAGCCTCGGATTGTGTGACTCGCGTGACCTCTTTAATAATCCTTTACTCATAGAGCAAACTGATTAAACTTAACCGTGACTTTTGAGAAATTAATTAGCCAAAAATATAAGCGCGGTTTTAAGTTGCTATAGCAACTTCTTGTTTTTCGTTTTTTTGTCGGTGACCAGACCCAAACCTCCACTCGGCCAAATCGTGATTGGGGCTTTGAAATCACGCAACCTATGATGTTTATTCGCCAAAAGCTGTTGAAACATTAATGTACCGAAAATGTTGCGGATATTGTTTTCTTTATTGTGTATAAAGTATATTTTCTTTTGGTTTTATCGAAGCGTTGGATTGAAAGCGAATGTTGAATACGCTGAAAAAAGGTATTACATCAGCCATGGAATGCGCTGATGTTGCAGGTTTCACTTTCATTACGTGACAAATAACATTGTGTTTTATTTGCATGTTTATGTTGGCAGAAGCGACGGTCATTAATTTAATTTGTTTCCTCTTCTGCGAGTATTTCTTGTGGGTTTAGGCAATCGAAGTGAATTCTTTGGCTGTTTCATCGAAGTGAGTTCAAAGATTTGAAAGGAAATGAAATATTTGCTAAAGTAAACAATTGAGCGTGCCCGAACGTGCAGGGGTTACGTCATTAGAAGGGAAAAACCCCTAAGCTAAAGATAGCCGGGGACAACTTAAACCTCGGATTGTGTGACTAACGTGACTACTTTGCTAGTCCTTTACTCATAATGCAAACAGATTAAATTTAACCGTGACTTTTGAGAAAGAAAGCTGTTAATGAGCCAAAAATATAAGCGCGGTTTTAAGTTGCTATAGCAACTTCTTGTTAATTTTTAGTTCATTTTTTTTTTTCTTTCTCAGTTGCCTACTGGGCCTGTGTACTGTTAGTCTGTTGTATACACTAGCTTTCTGGTTGAGGGCCAACTCGGTGCTCCAGCCCACTTTGCAGTACATTTCATTGCTGTTGTTGTTATGGAGCCGTAATTGCTGTGCTCCGCAAAAAAAAAAAAAAAAAAAAAAAAAAAAAGACGGAGAGGGGAGGATGTTGCGGTGCGCAATGCATCATGGGAAGGACAATAAAGATTGCTGTAGTTTTCACACAACATGGCGTCGGTCTAGTTCGCTCTGCGTCTAGAGGCCTAACTGATGTCACCGAAATTTTTTAAGCAGAAAATCTATTTTTACTGGACATGTCAATTACGCATTTATAATTTAGTTGACTTCACGCATCGTTGAAAACGCAGACTGACCCTGCGCATAACTCGCTGTTCAGGACAAATTTTATAATTTCTCGATACGTATTAACCTTACAAGAGAGTATTGTGGAAATTATCTTCGACAAGGCATTGACAAAACCAAAGAACCAAGTAGAACAATGTACTTCTAACCGAGAAATTCAAGTTGCTTTAAGATAATTATGCCTCAACTTACGAAACTGTAATTTGTTGTCCAATACGTGTAGGATGTTTACAAGTTGAATGAAAAACGCAGGATAGAAATAACAGGGCAAGGCAACGTTTTCTTCGGATTAATCTTCGCTCAGTCTCTCGGCAAGTTTTGTATATTCGATGGAAAATTGTGCAAATGGCTGAGCTTAAAATGGGAAGATCCGAAATAATCGTGGAGCTGAATGTTCACGCATTTTACAACATGAAAGGACTGCTTAACGAAGCTGTTTTAATGTGTTCAAACGGAACTGAACTTAAAATCAAGTTTTCCGAAGTGACGAACACAGGAAACCCTTAATATCTAATGGTTGGAGAGATATAGTCATGTTCGAAGAGAATTTCACTGTTAAATTTAGACGCCTCTTCGAAATGCAAGGTAACAAAGTTAGACTTGTTTATAGCTAGGTAAACAAGGTGGTCATTTTTGGACGAATTTTTGCCGTTCTTCGGATCTTCCCGTACGGTTTATATGCACTTAAGTTCGTTCAGTCGAATCTCTATCAGTGCTGTGCATTTACAGGTATTGCAGAAATTTCCCAATAAATATTTCCCAATAAATGTTGCAATTTTGATTGGTTGATTTTTTCTCGTGATTTTCCAAAAATGGTTTTTAATGGCAACGAATATGCAAAGGCTTTGTACAATGCTAATCATAGGGAGTTAAATGTTTCAACCCTTATGGGTTTCTGATAAAATGTAGCAGTGTGTACAAAAGCAAAGAATCATGTTAATTTAATTTCTTCACTTAACAATTAAAGAAGCCACAGCCATGCATTGTACTGTGATAAAACACGATGGGAATTTGAGAACAAAGGAGAAATTTGTGGCTTGTGTTTTCTATATTTGTCAAGTGTTCTCAAATTCCCGGATTGTTTACAGATAGACAATACATGACTTTGGCTTCTTTCAGTGTGTTTTACAATATAGATTTAACAGATGCAAAACTATAAAACATGCTTTTCTGTGTTTTATACTGTGATAAAACATATGGTTTTTAACAAATCAGAGCATGTGGATCAGCTCTCAGTCTTACTTTAATTTCCAAAAAATTCTTGTGCCAGAATTTAAAGGACTATTTTTGCAAAGTAAAGCAGACCATTGAACTAAGTATATTATACAACAATGTTAACCACTCAAGAAATGTGCAAATATGCAAGTTTTCTGATTCAAGTTGCTTTAAAGGTGAGATACAATGTACTTCAAGTACTAAATTATGTAATGGTCAACAAAATGGGTCCATTTTCAAAGTTATTCTGCAGTAAGAAATGAAATTAAAGTAAATTTATGTTGAGAATTCTTAATAAAATGGAATAAATTCTTAATTATCTGGATCAATTCTCATTCTAAGTTCCACCCATGTTAACATGGTTATATCTTATATTTTGTGACAATTAATGTAATATGGAGAAGGGGGGCCGGGGGAGTAAAACGGAAAAGGAAAAATGAAGTCAGCCAAGCTAAACAAGCTGGGGGAGAAGCTTTTCTCCAGGGATATGTGCATCTCCTTTGGTTGGTTATCTTGGCCCTTTTCATTTTCACGTGAACCGCAGGAGAGACCAATTGCACCAATAATAAGTTTTGTAGTTACCATGTTCAATGTTGGGCATTTCACGTTTGTACAGAACAATAAAATTGAGTAAAATCTGTACAACGCTTTAACAACAGCTGACTTAACAAAAGTATGCATACATTTTTCTTCTAAGATCTCTGATCCGTAACAAGTGATTCACTGACTGGACCAAAATACACTTGGGGTTTAGATAGGATAGGTTGTGAATGCAAAATTTGTATAAGCTACAACTTTGCACAGTTTTTAAACCAAAACAAGGCAAAATGTGTATGAGTAAGATGTATGAGTCAATAATCACCATGCAAATCAATGCAGGGCAGCTATTTATAAATGTTCCATTTTCCAGATACAACAACAACCTGAAAATGTAAACAAAAAAAGAAACAAAGCATAATGTCCCTAGTCTTACAATTATTACATCATGTAATTTTTTTGTAGGACTAGGGACATAATTATTCTTTGCTCCTCATGTTACGTCATATATTCAAGTATTTAAATAATAGCTACCCTTCAAAATTGGCATTGATCAATCTGAACACAGCAAGAGCAATTTCATCACTCCAGAAGTTAACTCTCTCTTTTAGATCAGAGAGAGTGACAAGATGTTCACAACTTTTAACAATGGAATCAATTGTTTGTTTAGTAAAGCCAGTGGCAAGGTGTGAGTTACTTTCCAACAGATGAAACCTGTATTTGGTCAAAACATCATGCAAAGATTTCCTTTGCAGCTCTTCGACGACTCTAATAGGTTTGTCTTCACTCGTACCCAAGAATGTAACACCTTTAGCAGCTTCTGTCAAAAGACAGTCCTCACACAAACAATGTTTTGCACAAACTGAGCAGCAATGGTGTTTTGTGTGGTAATTGGATAGTTTCTGTTTCCCATCAAAATGTTCCAACAAACAAAGTCTTAAACATTTCTCATTGTTCAAACAGTAATTTCTCATTTCATCAGTCATCCCTTCTTTATTAGACGCAATGTCAGAGCCATTGAAAAACATTTTGGCAACTGCTGGTTTACCATCATGACCAGCTCTACCAAGCAAGTTGTTTAAATGCTGGTCGAAAGTCCTGACCCCTTTTTAAAGAAAAACAAACACAAAACCAACATAGTTCATTACGAGATGGGAAATACTACAGTTGAAACTGTACAATAGCATTCAGCTCTCTCAGTTGAATATGCAACACCAGTCTGATGCTAAGGGGTGTGGCATACTAGCCAGTGTAAAACTGCTAGATACACATTTAGTAAACATTAGCCCTGTTACCATTTTACTGACATACAATGGTTGATGACAAAATTGTTGAGAACCCTGGTAGGAACAGAATAAAAGCATTCATTTAAAATGCGCAATAGCATTCATTTCAGTTAATAACACACTGCAGGAAATGCATGATACCATTCAAATAACGCAGGAAATGTATGATGGTAATGCAGTGGAGGACATGTTCGACGTGAACACAATGCAGGAATTCACAAAAATGCAGGAATGTATGAAATTAAAACAGTACATGGATACATTGAATTTTACCTACCCATCATAGTGATTAAATTGTAACGACCGATAATGAACAGTAGATCGTACGTTCCTTTTTTCTGAATTTGCACAGTTTTCATTAAATCTTAAAACTTCCCCTGCCGCATGAAAAAAGTTTACACTGTTACTTCTGCATTGAGTTTAATCTCTTTAAAAAAAATGACGAGGAGTCAAACAAATTCAATTTTGTTTCAGAACTCACCAATTATCAATACAGTGTGCTTCGTCAACAACACAAGCCACGACCTTTGCCTGAAAAACTTGAGTTTGTAGTAGGGATCTTCCTTCCTTTGATGCCACAATCGCCTCAGAATGTGTAAACAGTATACGGAATTCACCGTTGCGCATCGGTTGACAACTCAAGATCGTCACGGTGCTTGCCCAATTCATCATCATCGCTTGAATCACTTAGGTATTCCTTGTCGATGTCTGCCTTGGCAAACTCGACTTTACCACAACGCAGAACAGCACTTGAAATTCCCTTTTGGATGAGAGATTCGGTGTGGTTCGCCATTAAACTGTCCAGTGGGCAAATAACAATTTCAATTGTGTCTCTTGTCACTTCCACATCACTACACTGATCACTAACATCAGACAACAAAAGCTCGTGCCTTCTGAACGCAATTAAATCTGGGATTAATTGGAATATGAGCGATTTCCCGTAACCTGTTGGCAACACTCCAAGAACATCTTGGCCTAAATATATTGCCTCTAGGGCACGAACTTGGCCTACTTTAAATAATACTGATATATCGGATTTTCCTACGGCAAAGCTCAAGGCACGAAGAAATGCAAAGACCGCCATTTTTTGAAGACAGAACTTGACCTAGGCTTCTTGTGGAAATTTGAAAACGAGGCAATGTGCATGATTTGAGCAGATTTTTGCAGCCTGTACCAGGGCTATTTGTCGGGGGCGCCACGCGGATAGGCCTGGGGACGAGGTTGGTACCAGGGCTATTTGTCGGGGGCGCCACGCGGATAGGCCTGGGGACGAGGTTGGAAATAGATGAACCAGGCGTCGAACCAGGCAGCAACAGTGTCGTTATGTCGCTAGTGTGAACCATTGGGAGTTCCCTGCTAGCAGAGGCTCTTTTCCTGGTGTTCGCTGACGGGAGAAAAGAGACCTCTGCCATGGGTCGAAAATGGCTATATTGAGCATGCGCCGCGGCTCAGCGACCGAGCCGTTCGACCAAGCCATCACGTGATATTCGTAGCACATCAAACATCGACAAACCGAGATTTAATAGGCTTACCAGCTCACTACACAATGTGATTCGTCCACAACAATTCCAATCAACCGATAGTCCATCCTTAAAAGGAACTGCTTGGATCGGATGTTTTCCAAGGTTTCCGGACTGCAGTAAACCACTTCGGCTTCTTCGAGCTCCTTCAGTTTATTCGTTGTCCAAAAGCTCCTGCTCCATTTTAACAGCTTTCAGTTTGAGCCTTTGGCAGGACTCTAGCTGGTCAGATATGAGCACGTTTAGCGGTGAAACAACCACAACAAGTGGGTTCGATGGCAGAATTTTCACCTTCCCCGTTCGTGCAACAAGTACAGCAACCTGGTAGATGAGAATTTTCCCATGCCCGGTCGGCAAGCACGAAAACGTGTCTCGCCCGTTTAAAAAATGAAACGAAGCCTTGAACTGCTCATCACTCAATTTTTTTACCTTTCCATCGTCGAGGTTATCCAAAACGGAAGAAAGCAAACTTTCTAACTCTTTACGATTGAACTCTTTCGAGCACGCCATGTTTGCAATGTGGGCTCAATAAATAACAGCGGAGTTAATGAAAAGAAATGCGCGAGACGCAACAGGCCCAAGTTGCGGTCAGCGAACAACGCAAGGAGCATGCGTTTTCAATAGAGCCGTCCAAGACTGTGGACGGCGGTTGAATCAAAGCCATTTTCGACCCATGGCAGAGGTCTCTTTTCTCCCGTCAGCGAACACCAGAAAAAGAGCCTCTGCTAGCAGGGAACATTGGGAGATGCCGGTGAGGACAGAAAAGCGCAAAGTTGTTTAATTTCAGCATTTTTCGCTACAATTTGCTACAATGGATCCAATTCATAGGCAAGTGTTAGCAAATATGACAACTGTAATCATGAACAGGATTTCCAGCCCTACGGTTTTTGCCGCATATCTTAAGAGGATATTTAGTCCTTCGGATATTGAAGAAATCAAAGCGAAAGAAATTCAGATGGGAGCTATCCAAGGAGCACAGACCCTGTTGAGTTTATTAGAAAAGAGAGGGCCAAAAGCTTTTGTATTGTTTAAAGACGCCTTGCGAAACCCGGGCAATAACATGGCGGATCTAGCAGACGAACTTGAGGCTGAGGAGGGAAGATTGCGAGGGAAGACGGGTAAGACAACTTTTTCTCTTTTCCTTTACCTGCAAACAAGTCCCCGTTGTGATAAGGCTCCTCTGCACTCAAGCCAAACGTTCCACAGCCGGACGATTTTCTCGCAGTTCCTTTTCCCCTTGGATGCCTACCCCCACCCCCCTCCCTGCCTGAACTTTTTTACTTGCCCTGGTGAAGAGGCACTGTGAGAGACCCCCCCTGAAAAAGGCAAATCACATTATGACCCTGGCCAGCACTCAAACCAGAACCACTTAGGTGAATTCCTAATTTTGCACTGTGCACATCTACTATGCATAATGTAAGGACCTCTGGCTGCCTTAGACTTTGAAAAGGCTGCTTATGTACAACAACATATTATTTGATTGGTTCATTTCGATCCTAAATTTTAAGTTTCATTCAAAAGCTCTGTTCATGTTTTCCATGTAAAAGTTTCCAAAATGGCGTTTCATCAAAACGTTCAAGTTGAATCGTGACGGGGGATATATGATAATGGTCGCCGACATTCTCAATTGTTACGAGAGCGCGTTTTGGACTTACATGTACATCACACTGGAATGAACCAACAGATAATCGCAGGCAAAGTCAAAAGTAGTCGGCACTTTGTGCAAAACGTTTTGCATGACAATTATTTAAACAATTCATCGATGCATGTATGGAGAGCAGCTGTGCCACGATCAAAAATGGTGGAAGATGTCGTTGAATTTTTAGAAACAAAAAATTGTGCAAGCCTAGCATTAGTAGCACAGAACTGCAGCAAAGACTACTGCTCAGCGGCATCGTTCATCATGTTGACCTACCGTGTTTTCAGTTACATGTAAACAACAAACGTTCAAAGACAAACAGAAAAATTATCCCATGCATTGCGTTTTATTTTATAGCATAAAAACGTTCTTGTGAGAGCTAGAGATTGTCTGTAAATGCAAAGCTAATAAAGCTTTGTTTAAAGGGGCACTGTCACGGACATTTTTTGGCTTTTTTAGTAAAACGGCACCAAAATTGCGACTAAGTAGTTTCAACCATGCAGGAAGTACTCCTAGAACGTAAAGGGAAGGATATCTAGCAAATTGTTTAAAGAAGAGAGTGACCGTAAAAATTTTTCATCAATTTTTCCAAACCACAAGGACAGAGCTTGAAAAAGTCAGGCTGACTTTTTCAAGTTGAGATCAAAAGTTCCCGATGGTATCACAGTGATAACACTCTATATTTAGCTTCAGTACACTGGTACAGTAATTTTAAGAAAACTTGACCTCTGTTAATAGGTTTCCAATGGTGTAAACATGTTTTTGGGCTGTTGAATTTTTGAAGTTATACTCGTGACAGTGCCCCTTTAATTCCAATTGTATACTAACATTTCCCTTACGTATATATACACTGATCCTGATCGTGGCGGCGAATATTATTATTATTCCATCAAATTTGAAAACCCAAGACTGATTTTGCTTGTTCTTAAAAATTTAGGATCGAAAGTAACCAATCAAAGACAAGGCAAGTTTCCTGAGAGGTCCGCATCTGTTTGTAACGTTGTTGACAGTTCAAATTTTGTTGCTAATCTTTTGTTTGTGTCCTAGAACATCATTGGTCTGTTGCTAAATAATGTCCCTATCCTTTGTTTTCAATTAACACTGTGATTGGTTAATTTTGTTCAGGGTGCCCCGGTTCGAGTAGTCGCACTGTAAAATGCCAAAACAATGTTTCTACCGCAGTAAAAGAGGTATATTACGCTAGAAAAATTGAAAAGGTGAACCTTGACCCAGTCCTCTCGACCAAAAGCTGACTTTTAGGTTAAATTCATCCATCACACTAAAGCGGGCATGGTGAACCCCTTTTTTTTATTCCATGACTTTATTCAAGCAGTGTTTGGCCCTAATATATGTAGGTTTCAAAAAAATCTGATTACTACATCGATTATTATGGTACAATACCTTAATACAAAAATCTGCTTTAATACCTGTCACCAGACATGCGCAGATGGTGTAGTGAATCATATTTTTCCTTTACATTTTGATTTTTAGCAATAAATTTTAACCTAATTACCAGAGAAAAGATTGTATTTGTATTTGTAAAAGGACTTCATGCTGTCCAATTTGGAAACAGGACTATATGCAAGTCAGAGGAATTTTTTGAATCTAATTATTTCCAAATTGGACAAGCATATAGTCCTGTTACCTATTAATGATATAGCTAGAACGGAAAAAGCCTACAGTAACAGCAAGAATAGCACAGCATCTGCAACTCAGTGAAAGCATTGTCTTCACAAATAAAACTTAATAAAACAGTGTTATTTTATTCTCCTGAGTTTGTGAAGCTTGCTACAGGGTGAAAATACAGCATCAATCGATGGAAGTCGTAAACAAAGTGACACTTTGAAGGTGATATGTGATCTTCGCAGTGAATTTCCAATTTTAAGCAATTGGAATAAAGAAGCCTGAAAAAAATCAGGGCTTCAACGGGATTCGAACCCGTGACCTCCGCGATACCGGTGCGATGCTCTACCAACTGAGCTATGAAGCCACACATTGGGAGCGAGGTCAATTGTGAGTTCATATTTTCCCGTGAAAGGAGTGCAATGATGTAATGTATATGAAATGATTCATATATGAACTGCAAATATATATGAAGGTGATATGTGATCTTCGCAGTGAATTTCCAATTTTAAGCAATTGGAATAAAGAAGCCTGAAAAAAATCAGGGCTCACAATTGACCTCGCTCCCAATGTGTGGCTTCATAGCTCAGTTGGTAGAGCATCGCACCGGTATCGCGGAGGTCACGGGTTCGAATCCCGTTGAAGCCCTGATTTTTTTCAGGCTTCTTTATTCCAATTGCTTAAAATTGGAAATTCACTGCGAAGATCACATATCACCTTCATATATATCTGCAGTTCATATATGAATCATTTCATATACATTACATCAAAGTGACACTTTGTAAGTGTCCGAACAAGCGTTATAACTTCTTGCATCTGGCATCCTCATTTCCACTATCTGGTTCGTATTTGTCACATTTCACCAAAAAACGACAAAGAATTGCTTCTACGTAGCTCATGCACATACGTTCAGCCAAGTTTCTTGTCTTGGAGGTTTTTTGGCTTTGGTTTTTCCTTCTTAGGTTAGCACTCTTCTTTTCTGCCAACGTAAGAATTTCTCATTTTAGTTACTACTGCTGAAACAATCAAGAGAAATTGAAATTTTATCAAATCTCCCTGATAAAATTCCGCCATTGTAAGCTTAACTTACAGTTTACAGAGGTGACGCTACGCTTTGTGCTGATTGGCTAATCTCTATCACATGTCGCTTTTTCTTGCATTTGATTGGCTGAGAGAAACTGTCCTATTTTTTTTAAATTGGACAGCTTGTGCATAAGCCCTAAGTGAAACTATTTAAATTTATCCTAAATTGGACAGCTCTCAGAAATTACAAGATAATAGTTGTACTGACAATATAGGATTTCCTGACAGCTATATAATTAAGAATGAAATAGCATTTTATTTTTTAGCGATAAATTTTAACCTAATTACCAGAGAAAAGATTGTATTTAGAATGAAATAGCACCAGTAATTTAGGGTCGCCCACTACCTCTCGGAATGACATACTTCATTGGTTCTTTAAACAATAGATAACAGGTCATAACAATGCCCCTAGCCCTGAATAACAATAGGTAGGGTTTACAGCGGGCGAATAAAAATAGAGGTTCCAGAGAGGTAGTGCCTTGCTGGTAATTTAACACTCAAGACAGTTTCCTTCCAATAAGAGGTACCTTCTTTTTAATTCTCGGGGTTCAAATATTTCGCTCTTGAAGCCTCAAATGACCATGTAGCAGGAAAATTGGCATGGTAACCCCCTCTTTTTATTTATTTATTTTTTTAATATTCTTGACTTATTTAACAACTGTGCAAAGTTTCAGAGGCATTTGATTTAAACTTCTTTTATGATGGAATCACCTTAATCTAGAGACCAGAGCCAAGTACTGTTAATTAGCTGAGGATTGTACAGGGGTTGTATCTAACATAGTTCAGAAAAAAAATGACGAATGATGGATCATGGATCAGGCAGAATAGAGTGGTAAAAACATGAGTATTGATTATTCATGTTTTTCACAGGTCACACAAAACCTTTGTGTCAGGGGTCATGAAGAATTTATTCAATTCCCCTTTCATAGAAAATAAATTCAGCTAATCAGCTGTAGATCACTGTGCCTTCCAGTAGAATCAACACAAATTATTTCTAGAGGGTATATTTTGATTCTTCATTAACCCATGTTAGCATGGCTAGTCAAAGGCTGCAGAGTATACTACTTCCTGTCTAAACAAAGCTATGATTGTGATGTGTCCAGGGGGCAGGTATATTTTGCAGGTTGCAAGTGGCTCTACTTTGCACTTCGGTTAACCTAAAAAGCATTGTGGTTAGCCTCAATAGCACTCTGGTTAGCATACATTAGCTTTGATTGCTTGCGGTTAGCCTTTAAATTGCGGTTTGTTCAACCTGCCAACCTGCAACCTGCAAAATATACCTGCAGTGTGTCCAGCTAGATGATACTGAATAATATTGAAATGGTTGTCCACTGGTTCTGTTTAAGCCGAGGTGCCAATGAGAAGACCACGCAGACTTCCACAATCTGCTGAGCCTGTGGATCTAGGTGATGATGCAGAAGCGTGTTCCCCACCCCCTCCATATTCAGTGCCACTTGTACAGAGTTATAATATGGGAAATGGCAGTGGAGGATTCTACAACTTCAACCAAGGACAAGGGTCTGAGCCTGTTAGTAAACAGACCCCAGCTGCAGAGACAAACACTCAAGCACTTCCAGAGGGGGTCCTCACTGAAGGTAAACTGCAGTTATATTCATAAGGTAAAGGTAAAGTCTGTGTGGAGCCAAGTGGTCCATACCTCCAGAGCTTATCCCAGTTTCTGTAGCATGTAGTGACTAAGAGTATATTATTTATCCCCCTTCCTCTTCATCGGATGTTACTGGCCCAGCCCAGGATTACCCCTAGTATTACCCATTTATACACGTGGGCGAAGAGAGGTACTGTGAGAGTAAAGTGTCTTGGCCAAAAGCACAGTGCAATAATATCCCAGCAAAGGATAAAACCTGGAATGCACAATCCAACAGTCCATTAATGCATTCACACAAGGAGTTAATTCAACCAGGTTTTAGGAACTGTAGAATCAAACCCATGACCTTTGCCACCCCAACTGTACCATGAGAGGTGGGAGCTGTGTCATCAAAAAGGTTAAAAGTAAGGTAGTTTTAAAGCAAACATTTTTTGTCCTTAAGGGGTCAACATCCATTTCACATTTTGCTTCTATTTTCTGTCAAATCAGTCACCCTTATTATTGAGATCATGCTGGATCCATCTGATCCAAACCACCGTGACTGGCGAGGAATAGCTTGCGTCATGAACCTCAATTCTGAGGAAGTAAAACGACTGGAGAATGACAGAATAAATGGAAAAATGAAAGGGCTTATTGAAAGGATGATACAGAAGCATAAGACTGTTAATGATCTCCTGACTTGGTTGAGGCATCCTGATGTGGAGAGGCTGGACGTGATAGATGAAATAAGAAAGGAACCTAATACCATTTCAGATCTAGATGCATTGCTCGAAACTGAAAGTTCTGAAAGCCAGCAATCAGGTTTGTTTTTGCTATTTGCCAGTAGTGTTGAGGTGTGTTTTATCCTGTTTAAAAATGTCACTTCACATGCTTGTTCCAACCCTTTTGGAGAGTCAGCTGTGATTCCACCCCAAAATGCCGTACTGACAATGGGACAAATGACAATTAATAGAGATCCAATACAGTCATATCAAAGTCTGAGTCAGACTGAGTCACTGGTCAGCAGTATACCTTTCAGATTCCACAAGGTTTTGTCATTAGCAGGTCATTTGTAAGATGGCGAGTGGAAAGTGCAGAGGTTATCTATTAGTTTTACAGAGTTAGGATTTTGAGTTGGATTTTAAGTTTGGCTTCAAGTTGGATTTTCGAGTTGGATTTTTGGCCTGGATTTTACAGTTTGCTTGCAGTTAGTTTAAGGTGGCTCCATATTTATTCCGGTTGCACTTGTCCATGACAAACTTTGCATCATAACTTTTTAGGCTTTGACGCGATGGCAGTGAAACTTTGGGAAAATGTTCACCTATCATTCGGCAATATGAAAATCGATTTAACTGGTTAAAAATATTTTTGATGTTACTGGCAATTAATTGGACCCCACTTCTTACAAAAAATCGAGTCCAGAAAAAAATTTTGCTGATAGATTTTGGCTAAACTTCTGAAATCAGCTTATATTGACTAAATACATATTAAAGCCAAGTTTCAGAAAAATCGTCGGAACAAAATCGCTGAAATATTAAGGTCACCTAAATTTGACACTTAAATTCTATTGAAATGTTCTTTTCTTGGTGCCTGTTGTAAAAACAAGCTACGAACCCAGGTTTCTGCAAGAAGCATCCCCAATGCTTGCTAAGTCAATGTGCCTCGCCGATTTGCAATCAAGACAAGCGTTAACAAGCATTAAAAAGTATTTGCTTTCCCAGTAAACATAACAAAATGATTGAAAATCTTCTCAAACCAACAAAGTTACATTTTTCATAAATTTTTCAAATTTACACCGCTGTTTTGTGTCAAACTTCTTCCAAACAAACTTCAGGATACTGCAATGTTTTTGCATCGATTTTTGCTGCTGTACGATGCTGTAAATTGGAGAATTTATGTTGGGATTTCAAGCAGCTCCGCGACTGTTCTCTGACCAAGCGAATGAGCAGTTTTGTTTATGTAGTTCTGAATACGAAATGAGCACGTGCGTTATTTATTGCACGAATTCGCACCTTTTCAAGGGGGTGTATTTGATATGCATGTCCAGGAGGGGAGGGAAGATGTATGCTCAATGAAAGTAACAATGAGGTGTATTGTAATTAATTGTGGAGATCAACGAACTGTCACTGACAGCAATAAGTCACATAAGAGTTGAACAAGCGATTGCAATTGTTCTAAAGGATTAACGCAGATGAGCTTGAATGCAGTGGCGAAGTGGACAAGCAGTTTTGTTTAGATTTACAATGGCATATTTTATAACTGCTGCACCTCCTGGGTGCGCATATCAAATACACCCTCCTTGAAAAGGTGCGAATCCGTGCAATAAATAACGCACGTGCTCATTTCGTATTCAGAACTACATAAACAAAACTGCTCATCCGCTTGGTCAGAGAACAGTCGCGGAGCCGCTTGAAATCCCAACATAAATTCTCCAATTTACAGCACCGTACAGCAGCAAAAATCCCATTTTACAGTAGTGTAAGGCCTCAGTTGCACTTTAACTATTTTTATTTAAAATGCTGTTGAAGGACAACATTCAACGTTTATGTAACTTTTTAGGCTTTGATGCAATGGCAGTGAAACTTTGGGAAAATGTTCACCTATCATTTGGTAATAGTAATATGAAATTCGATTTAATGGATAAAAACATTTTTGATATTACTGGCAATTACATTTAATTGGACACCGCTTTTATCAGGGATGATGCCGTAGATCGGCAAAAGCTTGGATTTTAAAGGACTTCAATACCATTTTACAGTAGTGTAAGGCCTCTGTTGAACTTTAACTATTTTTACCTAAAAAGTTATAACGCAAAGTTTGTCATGGACAAGTGTGCCCGGAATAAATATGGAGCCACCTTAACTCCGGTTTGCATGTAGTTAATTCCTCTCTGGTTCACTTGTGGTTAGTTCCACTCCTGTTTGCTTTCAGTTAGCTTCCATTTGGTTGTTATGGCCAGACAGTATATTATATTTAATAGTTACTCCCAACCCTCCAAGTTTATTTTTTTTCTTAGTGGCCAGTTGGCCACCAACGGCTCAAGTTTGGTCGCCAGTGAAAAATTTCACTTGCTAAATTAAGCTCACGCTTTCAATCCTTCGTCTCAATTTTAGTCACCAGGCTGGCGACTTCGGTTCCAATTCAGTTGCCAGCTCCAAAATTTTAGTCGCCATGGCGACTAAGATGGTTAACTTGGAGGGTTGATTCCATGAGCATGCATTGGATATGACATTGTAGAAAGCCAGTTCAGCATGTATCACCAAGTTGTCTATAACTATCTCATATCCAACAAGTGCAAGTGGAATAGTTGTTGTCACATTACGTCATCGCCATGTGCTCCCATCATGCGTCACGAGCAGGACATTGGAACTGTTGTCGGTCCGCCATCTTGACCGCGTGTAAAAAAGTATAATGCCGTTGTGTTTGAATTAAAAGTCTTAGAAGCTATTCCGTGACATGGATGTCAGAAGCGGGATCATGAACGGCAGCTAAACAATCACGGAGAAAGGAAACAGAAACTGGTACATACGATTTAACAGTGTTGACTATATGGTCTTTTCGTACCACTGAAAATGACCGACTTGGTCGGATTCGATTTACCGAAAATGGACTGGAGTCCTGGCCCCGATTTACATACAAGATTTAAGCGATTCCACCAAAAGTGTGAACTGTTACTTGATGGGCCACTGAAGAGCTGAGATAGCACTCAGAAGTATAAATATGTGTTGCTTTGGTCGGGCGACCACGGTCTTGATTTATTCGATACGTGGGCGCTTACAATCGATCAACAGAAAGATCTGAAGGAATATTGGACAAGATTTGAAGATCACGTTAAACCACAGGCTAACCACATCCTAAACAGATATTACTTGCGAAGCCTGAAACAGAACAACCGGCCCCTTGATACATTTCTGACTAAAGCAAGACTACTCATACAGAGTTCAGGTTACCCACAAGAATTGCATGATGAACTCATGCGTGACACATTAGTATTTGGCACCAACTCGAAAGAAGTCAGGAGAAAATGCATTGCCCGTGCTAACAAATTAACCTTCACAAAAGCAAAGGAAATTGCACATACTGAGAAAGCTACGCAAATGCAACTGAAAGCAATGAGTGACTCTTTGTCCCCTAGCCAACTGCAACAACCGGATGGTGAAGTGAACGCAGTCAGCAAAGGAAAAGAAACAGAAGGTAGAAGAAGTAAAGGTAAAGCAACCAGATGGCCTGAAAACAAACCAAAGCAGTGTTACAGACTCAAAGATAGCTGTCATGCCAAAGGTTAACAACATCCAGCTAGTGGAGCAGAATGTTACAACTGCAGCAAACGTGATCATTTCAGCAAAGTTTGCAAATCTAAGATGAGAAAGGATATCATGACCCTGCAGAAGGACCAACCTGATGGTGCAACGAGTGAATGCCCAAGTTATGACAGAGTCTTCCTGGGAACATTAGAGGCAGAGTGCCCCTTTGAATTCTAGCCCCAGTACTTGATCTAACGACGGCTGGTATTGAACAGAGAAAAAACCGCACCAAGGTCATGACCGAGATCCAAGTCACAGTGAATCCTTCTGAAACGCATACATTAATTGCAAAGTTGACACTGGTGCAGAAGTAAATGTCATCTCTAAAGAACAGTATGATAAACTCATCCCCAGTCCCCAGCACAGACACCTAGGCCCTGCACAATACTGGATTACTGCATATGGAGATCATTCCATAAAGACCCTTGGTACCTGCAAACTTTACGTCCATTAAAATGGCAGCATTAAAGAGATCACTTTCAATGTCACTGAAGTGCCAGGACCAGCAATGCTTGGTTGTAAAGCCTGTGAGGATCTAGGACTGATAAAATTTAACTGCAGTTTGGAAACCTCCAAGCAAGACAAAGCTACCTGCCTTGAGGCACAAGCACACTCCAAATCACAGCAAAAGATTGATGGTTCAGGACCTAAACCCCTCGACACTCAAACACATACCCCACTAGCTGAGAAAAGCTTCCTCAATGAATTCAGTGATTGTTTCGAGGGCCTGGGAACCTTCAACATGAAGCCCTATCACATCACCCTAGATCCTGATTCTCAGCCTGTCATCCATGCACCACGTTCTGTGCCAGTACATCTACAAGACATGTACAAAGAGGAACTTAACAACATGGTAGAGCTTGGCATTCTTGTACCAGTGAGCGAGCCCACCAACTGGGTCAACAGTATTGTCCTTTCTGAAATGACTAATGACAGCGGAGAAGTCACAAAAATCAGAGTCTGCCTTGACCCACGCCATTTGAAGCAATAAAGCGTGAACACTACTACACTAAAACAATTGATGAAGTGGTCACACAGCTTAAAGATGCCAAATTTTTTAGTGTAGAGGATGCCAAAACAGGCTACTGGCATGGGAGGTTCCGTTTTATCCGACTCCCCTTTGGCCTTGTTGTCTCACAAGATGTGTTCCAGAAGCACCTAGACTCGGCACAAGATGGACTGAAGGAAGTGACTGGCATCGCTGATGATACATTTGTGTTTGGAGCTACAGAGAAAGAGCATGATGAAAGCATGGTGAACCTTGTGAACAGGTCCAGAGAAAAAGGAATCAAGTTCAACAAGGACAAGATACAGTTCAAGTGTCAAGAAGTGAGCTCCTTTGGACACAAGTGGACCCCTGATGAATTAAGGTGGATGATAAGAAAATATCTGCAATTCAGAACATGGCCCCTCTGGAAAACTGCAAAGATCTCCAAAGCTTTCTAGGCCTTGTGAGCTACCTAACAAGATATTCAGGTTGATTGGCCAGCATTGGCCACGCGTTCCAGCAAGTCAAGGAAGAGATCACATCAATGGGAGTGCTCCGATACTTCGACCCAAGCATAAACTGTCATTCAAACCGACGCTTCCCAGAAAGGTCTAGGAGCGGTCCTGCTACCGCAAGGACAACCAGTATGCTATGCCTCGAAAACACTCACAGATACAGAGAAAAACTACGGCAATATTGAGAGAGAAACAATGGGTGTAGTATGGGGTCTGGAGAGGTTCAATTACTTCATTTTGGAAAACATGATTGTACAGTAAACACTGATCATCCATGTCCAATATACACGACCTGATACGAGTCGTAAATGGCAACAGTCCACCCGTACGACTCGTACGGGTCGTGAAACAATAGTTTACGAGTCGTACAGTTGGTGAATTGCATATCATTAGTGATGCTTAGGGTGTATTACAAGTGGTATGACTCGTACGAGTCGTACGAGCCATACGGGTCGTGAAACAATGGTTTACGAGTCGTACAAGTGGTGAATTGTATATCATTAGTGAGACTTGGGGTGTATTACAAGTGGTATGACTCGTACGAGCCGTACAGGTCGTGAAACAATGGTTTTACGAGTCGTACAGTTGGTGAAGTGCATATCATTAGTGAGACTTGGGGTGTATTACAAGTGAGAAAGTGAGAAAACGTGAGAGCCCAAACATGCTAAACATCTTCGTTCTAAAACATGAGAGCCCAATCGTTCTTAAAGCGCGATAGCCCAAACACGCTAAACACAGTGTATATTCTTCGTTCTTAAAGCATGATGGCCCAAACACACTAAATATAGTGTATATTCTTCGTTCTAAAAACATGAGAGCCCAACACGCTAAACACAGTGTATATTTTGTATATTCTTCGTTCTTAAAGCGCGATAGCCCAAACACGCTAAACACAGTGTATATTCTTCGTTCTTAAAGCGTGATGGCCCAAACACACTAAATATAGTGTATATTCCTCGTTCTAAAAACACGAGAGCCCAACACACTAAACACAGTGTATATTTTGTATATTCTTCGTTGTTAAAGCGTGATAGCCCAAACACGCTTAACACAAAAGAGAAAAGTGCCCTCCATTATTCCATGACTACTGGAATTTCAGAGAGGAATTAACTGTTGAGGATGGCCTACTGCTGAAAGGTGACCAAATTTTGATACTGCCCACTTTGAGACCTGAAGTCCTAGGCATCATACACCAAGGCCATTTGGGGCAAGAGAAATGTCTGCTTCGAGCGCGCACATGTGTGTTCTGGCCCGGAATTACAAAGGATATCATCAATAAAGTCGACCAGTGTGGGCACTGTCAGAAATACCAGAGAAAGGCCCCAAAAGAGCCGACCATGGGAAAGACTCAGCTCTAATATGTTCCAGTTTAAAGGCCAGCAATGTCTCCTGCTAACAGACCAATACAGCAGATTTCCCATCATCAGGAGACTTACAAGCACCACATCATCTGCAGTTATCAACAACTTAAAGAGCACCTTTGCTGAGCACGGCATCCTGTTACAACTGGTAACCGATAATGGTCCGCAGTACAGCTCAGCCAAATTTGACGATTTTATGACCACCTATGGAGAAGAACACATCACAAGCTCTCCGATGTATCCCCAATCAAATGGATCTGCTGAATGAATGGTCCAGACTGTGGAGAACATTCTCAAAAAATGCGAAGAGGACAAGGAAGATCCTTACCTTGCTCTTCTGTCCTACCGAGCCACACCCTTGGACAACCAGCTCAAGTCCCCCATAGAATTGCTCACCAGCAGAAAGTTCAAAACCAGATTACCCATGTACCAGTGAAACCCTCCTGGCAGCCCTGACCATGAAGCCACAAAAAATCAAATTGGCACTGCGTAAGGAGAAAGAAGCACAATATTACAACCAGCGCTCCAGACCACCTAAGAAACCATTAGAAGTTGACCAACCCATCCGCATGTTTGACCACCACTCACAAACCTGACAGCCTGGTGTTGTTATACAGCCAGCCAAGGAGCCAAGGTCTTACATTGTCAGAGCCAACAGCACGGGTGCCACCTATCGGCAAACATGATCTCAACTAACACCAGACACAACTGCAGTAAGTGACCTATGCTGGCAACAGACAGAAAACCCAGCTATCCATCAAAACCCCGGGACCCAACCTTATCAGACAGCCACAAGTTGCTCTTCCCCAGTTAGACATGCACAGACACACCAGCAAAGAAACCTGATTGCAAGACCAGAACTAAATACTCCTTCAACGGATGAGGCTTCTACGAGAATGTCAGACACTGCCAACGGATATGTTACCAGATCTGGGAGAAATGTGACACCAGCACAAAGGCTAGACTTGTAAGAATAAGTTTGTTGGGAAAGAACTGTACTGTGATGCTATCACAAAGGATAGACTTGTAGGATTAAGAACATTGAAGAGTACCTTTTAAATCAGTATCTCATTATGCTACAGGTACTAGTTTACACCTGTAGCTGTTGTTGTTATATAGTTTTTTTACACATAGCTCCCATTGGCAATTGTTTTTCTAGGATAGGTCTTCTCGTTATTGTTCTTTTCATTATTGTCGTTGAAAGAGAGGGAGGTGTCACATTACGTCATCGCCATGTGCTCCCATCATGCATCACGAGCAGGACATTGGAACTGTTGTCGGTCCGCCATCTTGTCCGTGTGTAAAAAAGTGTAATGTCGTTGTGTTTGAATTAAAAGTCTTAGAAGCTATTCCGTGACAGTTGTTTTATTAAAAACACACAAAGAATGTAATATTTGAGCTCCCTGACTGCTCTCACTGACCCGTTAACCTACTGTATTTGCGGTCCATGGTATATGAGTTCATATACCATGGCCTGTAAACCAATCAAAACTCAGGAATTGCAATATGCCATGGCTAGTTTTTAATAAATTTATATATATATATTTATGCTTGTAGCATATAAACTTTAAAAAAAATGCTTATTCTCGGTCGGTAGTACCAAATCCAACTTGGCGTAACCTACATAAAATGTAGCCTTTGTGTAATACTTATGGCATGTTCGTAATGAACAGTGCTGACCAGTGAGTGGCTTAGTGACTTGACTCGGACTCGGATTTGTCTCTGCCTGGGAGTTGACTCAGTCAACAAGTGAACTTGGTAATATTTGGTAACATTTTTGTAGACCGGATTGTGTGCTCAGTCAGTGCGTAGGCAATGGGATAGGTAAAAAAAAGCAAATTACTTACAAATGAAGTCCTCCTTTTGCTTTCGGTGTTTGAATTCTTCCCAGCCATTACACATGGGGAACCAATCTTTTATTGAACCAAGAAGTCCTGGATGCTAAACTATAGCGTACAAGTTTCCATACCCACTCCCCCTTTTTGTAAGGGGTTAAGGCATGGCTACATGTGGACTTGTAGATAAACTAATTTGCATATTGGTGTTATGTGTTATAATCCACTGTGTGGGAAAATAACAACCACTATAAACTACAGTTAAGTATGATGTGACCTGACGGCCAATAATTTAACTACAATTAAGTATGAATTGCCACCTTGCTTGGCCAATTAATAATATGAATTACACTTTTGTTATGAAATCCTACCTGCAAATGTTCCCCATCCCTTTAACCCCTCAATTTTCCAGGGAAGATAGACGAGAAATTATAAATGTTATTAGGCAAAATAACAAATACAAGTTGTCAACATTAAAGGTGTATAATTTTATTCAATCAGTTTTACTTTTGTTTTCAAGATTTTGCCTTCTTGGGCATCTTGACTGAGGAGGGCACCTTAGTTAAAAAATAGAAAGTTTTTGGCTTTAGTACAAATATTTATTAGCAGCTTACAATTTGTGTGGTCACAGCTAGCTAATATAAATATTAAACTTTTTTCACTAATTGCTATTTTAAATTCCTAAAATCAGCTTTTACTGCATGCTGTGTATTTGTACTAAAATGCAGTTGAAATATTTTCGCATTATGTTTATGTTTATTTTGTGCAGTTTTTGGCGATATGTGTACGAAAGTAGTTTTATTATTGTAAAAGTTCTCGACACGTATATAGAATACATTTATAAGGTGTGCAACTTTAACATCGCAAAACAAGGTACCACTTCTGGAATGTAACAGAAAAAATATACTCCCTCTACTCACTTTCATTGGAACAGTGTAATACTACCTGAACATTCTTGGCACCAGATTAGTAACGAAGAAAACTTCTCTTTATATTTGTATCTCACTGTATGACGGGAAAAATAAAGGTAAGTTTTGAGTGTGGGCTAGCCTGTATTATTTCAAATTGTTTTTAAACTGTTGTTAATTAGCTCTTACCTCCAATTCATAATTGCAGAATTCTTTCATAAAATTAAGAATCCAACAACTCTGAGTAAACCCATGTTTACTAGATTGACTGGTTTCCTTTGGAGAGTCCCAGGTTGGCCACCTTAACCTTCCATATACAGAGATTCGTATGAGGTTTGAATGGTTGAAGGGGTTATTTCCTATAACACATAACACCAATTTAATGCAAATTAATTCATCTTCAAGTCCACATGTAGCCGTACCTACCCCGGACATGTGATTTCGTAGGCTATAGTTTAGCATTCAGGACTTCAGGATTCAATAAAACCTTGGTTATGGGAAGAATGTGGATGCCAAAAGTAAAAGGGCATCTTTATTTGTAAGTAATATGCCTTTATTTAGTAGAAATCCACATATCATATACCTCGTTTTCTGTAGTTGCACGAATTCACACCAGTATTCCCAGAATGGCCCTCATGCTGAGTTAGTAAGAGGTCAATATAAATAATTTAGTACTCTTTATAACATTATTCTTTGCAATGCCCAACTTTTTTCAGAATATAGTGGTTTATTAAGGTGTAGATATTGTGGGTTAAATTTATCCTTGAGTTCATTGGTTTAGAATTTTTTGAAACAAGTTTGATTTTATATTTTGTTCTAGATTATGATAATCATTTTGAGACTGGAAAATGAAAATCGAAGTAGTTTTCGAGTGGTATACTATGGATAATTTATTAAAAGCTAGCAATGGTATCTATGAGTTTTTTCTACTCGTGTATAGAATACTAATATTTACACAAGGTGTGCAACTTCCACATCCAAGAATCGCTTCAAATCGTAAAACTGCATGAAAACAAACCTAAACATTGCGCAAATATATCTACTTCATTTTATTGCAAATGGACAGCATTGAAAGCCGATTTTAGGAAGCTTAAACATTAACAATAGCGATTAACGACAAAATTTGAATATTTACATGGGGCATGCTGTGACCTCGCAAACGTAGATAGCAAGCCTGTGGTTAAAGCTTTATTCGCGAACTGGTATATCATTTTCTTACAGCTCCTCTAGAGATTCTTGCTCGAGGGCCTCTGGCCCTCCAAGCTTACCAGGAAGCCCTAGTAGAGGGAAAAACCAGTGTAAAAAGACTGCCCATCATGTTGATTGGACAGAGTCAGTCAGGAAAAACCAGCTTAAAGAGGTCTTTGAAAGGAGAGCGGTTTGATCCAGAAGAAAGAACCACAAAAGGGATCGAGATGGATCCTTCTTACTGTAAATTGTCTACAGAGGTTTGGAAAGTGGGGGAGAAAACCCAAGCAACAGTTTCAGATCCAGCGCCCTTATCATATGAGCAGTGTACAGCTCAGTATATTGCGAGTACCCTTGAGAAAAGACAAGAAGAACAAAGGAAAGAACTCAAGTCAAATGAAGTTTACAAAGAACATTCTTCTGAATTACGCGATGCATCACAGCCATTTGTTTATGACGCTCTTAATACTATGCCAGGGGTGCCAAACGTCCCAGAGCTGCCTGAAGTGCCAGAAGAGATAGCAGGATTGATTGAGAAGTTGCTTCAAGGTGTGGACAATAAGGAAGGTGAAGAAGAAATATATTCTGTTTTGTGGGATTTTGGTGGACAATCAGTATATTACGCCACCCATCCGCTCTTTCTTACAACAAGAGCAATTTACTGTTTGGTTTATAACCTGAGCCGGAATCCAGATGAAACAGTCAGCCCCCAAGTGAAGCATGGATTTTACAATAATGTTGAAGACGTTTTCTGTGAAAAGAGTAACATGGATTATCTAGACGTTTGGATGTCCTCGGTTTCTAGTTTGGTTTCGCAAGATGAAAGCCCTGAAGAGACATCAGCATCTGAGATGTTACCAGAAAGGTTGCCCCCAGTTTTCCTTGTTTGTACTCACGCTGACAAACCTTATAAAAACGCACATCCAGAAGAGCTAGCTCGTGAGATATTTGGCTCATTACAGACGAAACCTTACGGAGAACATCTGACTGACGTCTTTGTTGTAGACAACACAAAGTCAGGAAGTGGACAGGAATGTCCAGAAGTCACCCGACTAAGAAGGGATGTACGCAATGTTGCTAAGGAGCTGCCGCAAATGAAAGAAGATATTCCAATCAAGTGGTTGAAGTATGAAAAGACTGTTACACTGATGCTTGAAGCTGGCTACAAGTGGATTTCCCTGAAACAAGCCAGAACGATTGCACTTGACGTATGCAGTATTTCTAGTGACGAGCAGTTTTTAGCATTATTGAACTTCTTACATGACCAGAGAATTTTGATTCATTTTGATGACACCCCAGAATTAAAGGAAGTAGTGATATTGGATCTGCAGTGGTTGATAGATGTTTTCAAGGAGATCATCACCATTACGCCTTATAATCGTGACCAGAGAAAATTCACAAAGTTATGGCTGAAGCTTCAAACAACGGGAATCTTGGAGGAAAAACTGTTGCAGCATGTGTGGGGTCCCCTGATTGAAAACCAAGAAACCTGTAACAGCCTTATTGCCATGATGGAAAAATTCTGCTTGTTGTGTCCCTGGTCATCATCAGTTGAGGGCGAGTCACCCAAAGAATATCTTGTACCATCCATGTTGATGTTTCCACCAAAAGAGGACGTCACTGAGCTCATTGCATCTGCTGGGATTCCATCGCTTTTTGTGAAGTTTAAATCTAGCCAAGTGCCCTCTGGCTTATTTTCTCGTCTGGTGCTGATGGTCTTTCAATGGTGCACCAAGGAATGGCTCTGCCAATCACGCCCTCAATTGCATCACAATTTTGCGAGGTTCTTTACCCACCCTGCTGAAGGCTGTTCTATAATCTTTCTTTGTCATTCCTCTTCCATCGAAGTTGTTGTCCACAAAAAAGATTGCAACCTTGAGGTATCTGCAGTTGTGTCACCGGAAATAAAGTTTTTTTCAGAATCCAGCTATGACACCTTTCAGGTTAGTGTGGCACGTATCGTCTGTCGACAACTGGGATTGATGCTTGCATGCATGCGCAAAGAGTTCCCTTGGTTAAAAAATATGGCGTATGAGATGTCAGTCTGCTGTCCAGTATGTTGTAAACAAGGGTCTGTTAACCACTGTCACAGTCACAAGGTACGTGGTTGTAAGCAGGAGGAGTGCCTACATTTCTGGTCAGAGTCTCAGCTGCGTGAATGCCAAGAACCCATCATATGCACCAGGTCTGCTGTTGCTGGAGATTACAGGGTTCCAGTCAAGATCTTTGGACATTGGTTCAAATTTGTAGATGGACAGGTAACATAAAATACGTTATACTAAGCTTTCCTTATTAGAAAGTGCTTTTCAAATTGGATACAGTCAGGAGCATGCAATTTGTTGTACAAAAGTGTCAAGTGAATTTTAAGATGCAAAATTCTTGAAATCTCTTCAGGATGAAACCCTTTGAAATGCTCCTTTGGTATGGAAAAATGTTAAAGCAGGAAATATTTAGGGATACAATTTAAAAAACGTTGTCTGGTTAAAACGTTTTTAAAAGTAACGTTTTATCCACTAGACCAGAAAACACAGCTTTCTCACAGTTAAATGAACGATTATTAAAGCTTCGCGTGCTTCAATCAGTAACACTGCAAAAAGCACAAGAATAACTGTTGCAAAGCATGAAATAGAGTGTTTAATGGACTAATTAGAAGCTTTCCAAGTTTCCTATTTTTCAGATACCAAAGGTGAAACATTTACAGCCATCTACAACGATCCATGTTTTTCAAATACCAAAAAGATTGCATGTGAAACGTATTCTTAGAAAGAAGACCTTGCAAACAAATAATGACATAATGCAATGCCGTATTGTTAAATACTTATATTTTTTAAAACAGGGAGCCATTGATGGGCGTTATGGAAGAGCTTTGCGTTGTAAGGAAGGTAAGCAGCTGCATTATGTCTCTTTTAAAATTGAAATTTTCTTTTAAGGGAATTTTTTCAAAGTAAAACTTGGTTTCTTTTGGCCACTCGTTGCCTATATCACGTAATAGTCTGTCGCACCTTTGAATATTTACCTGTGTATACCTAAATATCTTTTTCGGGCTTTCTTTTCGCAACTGCCTAAGTTGTTTACATAACTGCAATGATCTTCCATGTGTTAAATCTTTCTCCTACACTTCAAATAATGAAGTTTCATGTATCCACTTTGACATGATTTACCCGAGCTACTAAAAAGTTTGTTAGTATTATTAATGAGTAATATATCAAACACGAGGGAGAGTGTTTGATATATCTTCTCAATCGAAACTAAAACTACGGAGAAAATGGAGAAATAAAATCATAAAAATCTATACTAATTAAGATCAGATTTCCAAACTGCCTTCACGGTTCTGATTTCCTTTGTTTTAACTAGATGAATTATTAATAAGTTTGAGAAATCCCGATGAAAGACTGCCTCCCGTGTTTGATACATTACATTAAACCTAGCAAAATATATTGGAAAAGGCAGTAAACTGTCAAGATGCTCATTCTTCTCCTGTCCTACTTTAAACTTTATTATATCTCTTTTTATAATTTCTATTATTTAGGTGACAGCGAACAAGCCCTTGTCCTCCCCAGTGGGTTGCTTGAGGCCCTGCAATTGCAGACGTGCGATGCAAATGGTGTCGTGGCTCGACTACAAGAAAGTCTTTCCTTGGAGCAAGCATCACTAGAACAGCCAGATCCAGAGACCAAGCAGCAAATCCGCTGCCTTTGCATGAAAGCTAAGACTGCCAACAGACTCGATGTTGTTCAAAAACTGAGGGAAATTGCACCTGCTGGTACAACAGGCAAGTTACGATTTTTTCCGATATAAATGGAATGTGTATTAAGTTTGTGTCGAGTGCTGTTAATATGCTGTCTTCTTTGGTGCGATACTTGACTCTCCTTGTGCCTTTCTCCACAAAAGGGAACTGGAGAACTGTTGGGGGAACATTATTCGATTTGTTCTTATCTTTCAAGTAATATATCAAACACGAGAGCCAGTGGTTCATCGGGATATGCAAACACCGAGAGGAGATAAAAAATTACAATAAAAACGTTCACTGGCTTAAAATGTTAAAAGAACATGAGCTTTCGGCTGTCGCTCTACAGCCTTCAACGGATAAAAATGGAATACAAGATGTATATAATATATACAAAAAAGGTGAGATAAAAAGAAAAATATGAATAAAGGCAAAGTTAAAAAGTGCTAATTAGGTGACTATTTCTTAAAAAGAATACAATACTGGTTTGGAATCGGCTTGGAGTTATTGTCAGCATGCTCAGTAGCAGAGGTGTGCCAAGCTTCCAAAGTTTTTCTAATTCTGATGACAAGATATACAAACAGATCCATGGTTGCGCGATGAACGCAGTGAACGTTTTTATTGTAATTTTTTATCATATCTCACCCTGGCTGCGCATCAATTTTTAACCGAGAGGAGAGTTGAAAATGTGACTCGCAGCCCGGTATTTGTGACGAAATTCGAGGTGTTTTTGGATAACCGAGGAAACACTGTCTTAAGTGTTTGATATAATTTCTCAATCGAAACAAAAACTAAGGAGTAAACAGAGAAATAAGACCAGGTATCCAAACCTTCCTCACGGTTACGACTTTCTTGTTTTAACTTGATGAATTATTAATGAGATTGATAAGATAAAAACAAAACGTATTCTCAGGCAAGGCAATCTCCACTGTATCTACCTTTATACCCATTGGCAACTGAATTGTCAATGTTTCCTTGCTAATTGCTGGTGGTCGCGAGGAAGTTTCGATGAACTCACTTAGCGTTGACTGGGGTAAGAGGGTAGCAAACTATCTGAGTCGCTTTAAGGTCGCCACACACGAGGGGACTGGTCGCAGGGACCGGTCGCAGGGACCAGTCCCTGCGACCAAGTCCCATCGTGTGAACAGGCAAATTTTCGTCAAAAATCCGGTCGCAGGGACTGAATTTTGGTCCCCGAAATCGGTCCCAAGAATTCAAGTTGGTTTGAATTCGTGGGGACCAGTCGCAGGGACTGGTCCCCGCAATATTTTGCTTGGTCCCTCGTGTGAACAGGGTCGGGGGACTGGTCCCTGTGACCAATTAAAAATGAACCAATCGCTGATCAGTATTTTAAGCTCCCACAATTCTGCACGCTCGTGTTTGAAGATGGCGATGCCTGAACAGAGTAGTGAACAGATTGAACAGAATACTACTGAACAGACTGTTGGCATTAATGTTGAAGATTGGAGCGTCACCAGTACACGAATGGTAATTGATTCTTCGTTCATAAGAAACCGGCATCATCATCAGAAGCAACAGAGTCTTTTTCTTCGCAGCTCTCGAAGCCATTTTTACTCGATGAAAACAAAGTTCCCGCCAAATTTTCTCGCTAGCTGTCGCTAACATGTTTTTGCGCCATTTCATGAAGAGAATGCGTGACATCCGGTTTATGTTATGCAAATTTGATCGGATGTTTTTTTTCAGCTAGCCTGGAGAATATTATACTTTTGCAGTTTTTGATGAAATGATGCAATTTTTTTTCAGGTATAAAAACACCGAAAGGAAACCTGATATCAAAATTATAAAATACGAGCGGATTTCGAACATTGTCAACATTCCATGTTTTTAAAACAATTGTTGAACACAGTTCAGTAAGCACGCTCATATATGAACAATAATAGGAATAATAATAATAATAATTTTCCATCTCCACAAGGTGGTAATCTTGTTTTATATATTGAAAACGTCATAAATACTGCTATCTTGCTGCGAAACAGGTCCCAGCGTGTGAACCCTTCAAGGGACTGGTCCCCGCAACTCATTCCATCGTGTAAACTCTACAGGGGACCAGTCCCTGCGACCGGTCCCTGCGACCAGTCCCTGCGACTGGTCCCCTCGTGTGTGGCGACCTTTAAGCTACGTTAACCAAATTGAGTTACTATCTTATTAGGTACTCTGTCTTGCCATCTTACCGTATTCTACTGTTCTTTTGCTATTTATTTATTTTTCACCTAGGGCCTCTGTTGCCTGAAGCTCTTGATGTTAAAAATATCCCTTTTGGTCAGAGAAAAGAGCTAACAATTAACTTGTGTGGTAAGGGCTAATACAAAATGTAGACTTTAAGTAATATTAATATCGAACACTCGAGACAGCCTCGGTGGAGTATTTTTGACGACATCCGAAGTGTTTGGATAGCCGATGAAACACTGTCTCGAGTGTTTGATATATCTTCTCAATCGAAACAAAAACTAAGGAGTAAACGGAGAAATAAAATCGTAAAAATTTATGCTTATTAAGACCGGGTATCCAAACCTTCTTCACGGTTATGATTTTCTTTGTTTTAACTTGATGAATTATTAATAATGAGTTTGATCATAATGTGAAATTACTACTCCTTGGTAAAATATTGGTTTTGACCGCATCTACCATCAAACGTACACAATGTTGTCCCAAAGTGAACCAAACAAGCTAGTTCATTTTTTTTTTTTGTATGTTATAACACCACTTTTACACCTTGCCGAAAAACAAATTCGGTATGTCCTTTCTCGGCAAACGTGTGCGGCAAAGGGTAATCGGCCAAATTAATTTGTGAGCTGCACTTTCTGTATTTCAAGTTTCGAACCTCAGAGAAGCACGAATGAGGAGGCTCTTTTTCATCACTGGCCAGTTCGTCAAGCTGACGTCTTCGTAGCAAACACATTTCAGGGTTGAAAAATATGTATATTTTTTGTTTATTTTATTAGCTTCGCCTTATAAATAACACATACAACTAACAGCAGGGACAATTACTGCGGGCCCGAGACATAAAATAGCTAAAATGTATTACAAAGCTTTAATAACAGCATAAAATAGGGTCGAGTAAGCTGTGGCAGGAATTGCAGGTTGGGCATACTGACTTCCAAGTACGCGGGTCGTCTGGGTCGTAAAAATTGGACAGTGCAGTAGAGTAATAATACAAGAGTTTGTTCCGGAAAGAGTTCGGTATTAACATCCATAACCTTTGAAAGATTGTTCTATTCTCTTTCGCTTCGCTCAGCCGAATAGAAAACATTTCTATTATAAGTAAGGACGCAAACAACACAACAGTTTGTGGAGGGAGCCGCCAGCATTTGAGTTTATTTACACTGAAATACAAGTATAAGCGGGAAAAGGAAAAAGTAACAGTACAAACACCAAAGCGAACTAAGTATAAACAACAACGTATACAGGATCTATAGATAACAGCCAAAGCGGATACAGTAAATAGGAATGTAAACGTGGCAATTACAGCTATTACAAACTACAGCGAAAAGACAAACTAAGTTAAGAAAAAATACACACTATTTTACAAACAAAATATGAAAAAACTAGCCTCGAGAAAACTGGTCGGCGTCAAGTGGTGTGACATACACGAGGAGTGGTTTATAAAGGGGCTAGAGATCCCAATGGGAATTATGCAATACCCGCTAATTAACAACTAAAAGAAATACATTTCCACGCACGGAATGATCTATAAATGAAGGATCGCTGAAAGGTAGTGGTTTTACACTTGCGCACTAAGTACTGCACCCAGTCTGCATGGATTGCGATTTGATCTAGTGGGGCGTGTATTGCGTGCTTTAGGAATGACTGCCAGATTTATGTCAACATGACCGTTGACAATTTTGAAAAAGAAAATCATATCCCCATTATCGCTATATTCGTACCAGTAAGAAAGAAGGAGCAAGTTTAGTGTTAGCAGTCTATCTTTGTAAGATTGTTCGCTGATAAAAGGCAAGCGTAGTATAAACTTCGTCGCTCTCCGCTGGATCCGTTCGACTTGCCTCATGAGGTCTTTCGTCTCAGGGGCCCACACTGGGGGTGCATACCCAAGGTGGGGTCGCACCAGAGCGAGGTACATGGAGCGTCTAGTGATTCTGATGGATCTCGAGTTCCTTTTGATGAATCCAAGTACTTTGTTTGCTTTGTACATGCATCGGTTACTTGCCTTGTCCATGTGAGTTTATCGGTAACCCTCACCCCTAGGTCTTTTTCGGAATTTGTTGATTCCAATAGTGCGCCATCTTTCACGTACGAATTAACAATTGGATTGCGCTTGCTTTTCTTGTGATTAAATAACATTTCCGATTTGCCTGCCCAGACGCCGAGATTGTCCATATCTGTCTGTAGCTCAGTGACATTCTCGGGCGAGTTAATGACTTTATAACCCTTGGTATCGTCAGCAAGTGTTCCGACGTTGCACGATGCAACAGCATCCGGCAAGTCAGTTAGCGAAAAGGAGAAAGAGCATGGAACCGAGGATTGATCCCTGGGGGACCCCTGAGGTCACTGACTTGCTCTCCGAAATTCCCCCAGAGACGATGACACGTTGGCTTCGATTGGTTAGATAAGACTCAAACCATTTGAGAAGGTTTCCACCGAAGCCGAACTGGGCCAATTTCTTGATCAACTTCCGATGGTCGACTTCGTTAAGACGGAATCCACCAGGAAGTCGAGTAATATTTATTTACGTTGGACAAAAATCGAGTACCAGAATAATTTAAATCCTATTGCGTTATTTTCTACCCTAAATAAAAGGTAAAGATGTAAGTAATTATCATTGACAACACCAACAACAATTTCTTATCAGAGTCATAGAAAATGAATTTCAAAGTTCACAAGCTATAGGGAAATTCTCACGTGCAGCCATTTTGTAAAATCGTCTTTAAGCGATTCAGTGGAATTCAGTGAAATTTCAAAATTTGTTTTCGTTGTTTGGTGTTCAGTGGAACTTCGAGATTGGTTTTCGATGTTTGGTGTTGTTAGAAAAGATTTCTTTTGATAAGATATTTGAAGCAGTAACACAAAAGTTTGCAATAAGGTGTAAATAATTTTGGTACAACAATTTCTTATCAGAGCCTGAGAAAATGAAATTTAATGTTCACAAGCTATAGGCAAAAGCTCGCGTCTTTTAAGCGATTTAGTGGAATTCAGTGGAATTTCGAGATTGGTTTTCGATGTTTGGTGTTGTTAGAAAAGATTTCTTTTGATAAGATATTTGAAGCAGTAACACAAAAGCTTGCAGTAAGGTGTAAATAATTTTGGTACATAATTTTGTCCAACAACTACTCGAAGTCCTGGCGGATTCCGTCTTAAACGCTTTTGACATGTAATTGCTGAAATTAATTATCTGCCAGTGAAAAACAATATTTGCCTCGTTGTGGCCATAATGTCTGTTCCACTCTTGTCAAGCAACGAAAATAACTGTTTTCTGAGTATACGTTCAGATAAGGCGGTTAACTATTTTCCCATCTTTTCCTATCTTTCAAGTTTATGAGTGTCGTATATCTGGCGACTGATCATATTGACCTTTGCTTGGGGACGGATAAGGTTGACTTTGATAGCTTTTTTTCTCCCCACCTCCTTCCCACGCCTCTGCCGTGTTCAGAATATTTCTTTTTCCTATTTTTAATTAAATTCACATAACAGTAAAAAGAGCTCAGTCAAATACATCACCCTTACTGAAGGAAGACGTTAATTTTTTTTTTTTTTTTTTTTTTTGCGTTCCAGGCCGAGATGAATGGAAGCTCTTCGCAGAAAGACTGGGGTTGAGTCCAGCAGAGATCCTTTATCTTGACAAGCGAGTTTTGAACCCATGTGACGCCGCGCTGGCTCATAGTCGTAACCAAGGTGACATAACAAGTGTGGGAGATCTTTACGACACATTAGTAGACTGTGAACTCCCAGTAATGGCTGACTTGCTTTAAGAAAGAAGACAGTCAAGTTACCGTTGCGTCAAACAAGTGAAGTTGCTTTCTGCAGCAACTGCTGTATTTGTGTCTGCCAATACGTCGCTGCAAATTGTGGTTGTCAAGCTGAGGCTTGTCAGTTTATTCTAGTATACAATTATAGAATGTTGAGCCAGTAGACCTTGCTTTAGGCATAGTGAAGCGGAAGCCCCAGGAGTCTGATGACTGAAAAGCACATACGAACTTGACGCAGGATCCAGTCCTTCTTCTGCTTTCTTTTGTGTTTAAGAACAGCTTTATCGCGTTTGAAGGCATGTAATACCATCAGGTGTTCGGATGCGCCATGGGCTCACCCGTCAGTGCTGTTATCGCAGAGCATACAATGGACGAAGTGGAGGAAGAAGCCCTAGGCTCTTCACCTGTCCAGCCCAGATGGTGGCGGCGGTATGTAGACGATTCCAACGCATGTCTGAACAGGGATGAAGTCGAACCCTTCCATAAACACTCGAACTCAATCAATCCCCTCATTCAGTTTACTTGATAGATGCCATCAACGTCCACAGGCAACCCAACGATCGCCTTTCTTGACACCAGTTCCACAGTCCTCCCAGATGGCCGAGTAGAAGTTAATGTGTACCGCAAGGCTACACACACAAAGAAGTACCTTTATTTGACTCCCACAGCCCTGCACAGAGCAAACGAGCAGTTGTCAAAACACTAATGGACCGAGCCAAGTGCCTACCATCGAGCACCGAGCAACGGCTCAACAAAAAACAGCGCGTGGTCAGTGAGTTGAAAGCCAGTGGGTATCCAGTAAAATTCATCGAGAAGACATGCGAGGAGAGGGAGGGAGACGCACGATCAGAACTATCAGAAGGCACAACAGCTTTTGCCTCAATCCCGTATATCAAAGGCGTTTCCGAAAGAGTTCGACGCATCCTGGGTCGCGAAAATGTTAAAACCGCTTTCTGACCGGTCGAAACACTCGGTGACGTGTTCAGAAGACCTAAGGAGCGGCCACAGGAGAACCAAGGTACTGGTGTCGTATACAACGTGGAATGCAAATCGTGTCCTTTTGTGAACATCGGTTCGATCCTGGAACTCTCGAGGGGCAGAGCACAAACCTAGCACTCGAGGCAATAATGAGTCTGCAATAAAACAGCACGCGGAGACCACTGGACATGGCATTCATCCAAACTATGTGAAAATACTGGAACGAGGCGTGGGCAGCCGAGACAAACGCTTATTTTTGGAATCTCTGCATTCCAATGTGAACTCCGAAGCTGTTAATGAACGCCAGCCTTTCCTTAAAGCGTATTCGCCACTAATTGTATCCCTTAGGGACTGTCACAAGTTTTAAAACTTTTAAATTTATTCTTTAAGTCATTTTATTCTTAGGAAGGCAACAGGAAGGTTGCCGGAAATTTAATTTTAACATTTTAAAGGTCAGATACAACCGTATTCTTAACTTTAATGACGTCCACTGACCGCCCAAACAGCAATTATAAAATGCTGTATTACTTTTTTGAATATTTAGCTGCTTTCATAGGTGCGCGCGTAAAATAAGCCGTTTGCATGGAACACTTCTTGGCCTTGTGCCCGTGGAAACAAAATATAAACTAATTGTTAAAAGTTAGCTATGTACTAATAATTAGTTTTAACCTTTTTGTTGTACTATTTAGGATGAATAATATGTATTAGCGATGTATTAATGAAACAGATTTTATTATCCAACACTGCTTTGTAGAGTACAAATAACGCGCGAAACGAGTACAAATATCACGATATTTGTACTCGTCTCATTCCCCCGACCGCGCGAAAGATTAAAAACCATGGCAAGTCAGAATTTTGGGGAAACGAAAACGTTGGATAATAAATCTCTTATTAGACATTTTAGTATGTAGTATCGCTGTAAATTTTTACTCATCATTTGTATTTTGACTCGCTCTTCGGGCTCGACAAAATGCTGCATGACTCGTAAAAATATACAGCGATACTACACTCTAAAATGTCTAATAAGATACATGTATTGTACTGTGCGTTTTTAGGAATTAATATTTTGATACCATTAAATTTACTGGGGTGTTTTACATATTTGAACCTTTCTAATCTCTTCTAGTTTAGAATTACGTAATGCAATTTTTTGCCGTAGGCAATCGAAATAACCTTTTAGTCTTGACTTTTTGTGAAGAACGTGTATCAATGAAACATTTTTATAGTACTAGTCTTTGTAGGGCCTTAAAGTTTGATTCCATAAAGTTTAGATATTTTATACTCTGTGGCTTTTTAATTTATTGTAGTCTAGAACTACGCAATGCAATTTTTTCTTTTTTAACCGAAAATTACATATATTTTTTTTGCCGTAGCCAAGTGGGCAATCTAAACAACCTTTTAGTTTAACGTTTTGAATTTGTAGTACTGTTGTGATTAAGAATGTGTATCGATGAGATATTTTATGTACTGAGAACTAATCTTTATCATCCTCGTCATCATCATTAATTCAGGACTTAAAAGTGTTATTTTCTTTATTTCAAGAATTCATGGGTTACTTTGACGCATCGTGATTCGAGTGATCTTGGATCACTCCGTCGGGATCGTCTTCGTCCTAAAATTGGTTGAGCAAGGAGTGCAGGTCTTTTAGCGAGAACAACAACGCTAACAGTATTTTGATACAAAATTTAGCTTAGTTTGTTCAGAATAACTAAAAAGCTAATGGAGCTGACTAAAAACATTTCATATTGACATAAAGGAGGCTGGCTGGCACTAAAGCTTGAAAAAGGAAACAAGAAGAAAAGGACATACCGTTCCTTAATAGAGTCCCCTCATGTGGTCTGACGATATTTGTATCAACTTGGTCTGACTGTACTTCATATTGCCATTAATTCGGCACTTATTCTTCTCAGAGCAGTCTTCTCTAAGACTGGCAGTGATCCAAACCTTGAGCGATTGTCTTGGACAGCGTAATTCATTCTTTTGGTTTGTTCTACTTGAACCAAATGCCGCAATGTGATCGATCTCTACCTGTAAAATTAGAACTCCAGCGCGACGTCCTGGGCTTTCCTTTTCTTTTTCTTTTGAGGGGGGGGGGGGGGGGGGGGGTGGTGAAGGGGAGAGTTGGCATGGGGAGGAAGAGGAGGGGTTATTATCGGAAGGGTTTTTGCGGGTGAAGTTTGAGAGGCTTATTTTTCGGGTGGAGAGGAGCAGGGGTTTATTATCGGAGTTTTGCGGAACTGCAATTCATTTAATTTCGATCTACATTTACTCGCCGGAGACTGATTATCATGGGCCCCGTGTCTTACGACGACTGTTTGATAAGAAATTCATTCAGAAGTCTGGAGTACTTCTAGCAATACTGGAGATGTATGGAGGTTACCGAGGAGTAGTTATAGAGGAACACCAAAAGACTAAAATACACATAAAAATTGAATTTTAAACACAGGAAGTCCAAATGTGGCCAAGAGTTCTTGCGCCAATGACATCGAAGGTGCTGAACTGTGTATGAGCTCTTGAATAAGTTATTGCGGGCTCAAGAAGAGCCCATAACCTATTTTGGACGCCATATCTCGATTTTGGAGCAAAACTGTTCTGCCAAAAGCGATCGATAAATCCTCGTAAATCAATCAGAACCCATTTCCACTCGAACAAACAAGATGGCCGCCGCGTTGGCTTGTGTACTCGATATTCGAAGCCAAAGTTTCGCGTCATTAAAACAGTTTAAAGAATACTCAATTCTCGCTATGATGTTAAAAGAAGACAAAGAAGAGCAGCAAGGGATGAAAACGTGTTTCGACGAGCTTCATTTGAGATTCGAAGCGAACCGACAGTGGAACCAAAGAAGATAACATCTACTATGTTCTTTTCACGTGACTACTCGACAAATATGGCTTAAATTGTTTCAAAAAATTACCTAGAGAACATATGGTGTCGTTGTTACAAAATGAACGCGGGCTCCAGGCAAGAGTGGGTTTTAGCAACATAATGCATGCAATGCATGATTATTGAGCAAAATAATAATAGGAAGCACTTATTAGCCCTTTTGGGGGAAAAAATAAGAGTTGGAGAAAAGCACCGCCAAAATATTTTCAATCTTGTTTTGCTTATACTGCTGCTACCCTACAGACACTACAAAAAGCTCATTTTATGGCTATAACAGGGCCTGCGCAGCAAGATTTTGAGTGGGGGGCTTATACGTGAACGTGTAATCGTTAGCCAGGGGGTGGGGAAGGGGGGGAAGAGGCATGCTTCCATGAGAAAATTTTGGTTTTAGTTACTCTCAGATACCGGAAGGTGGATTTAAAATTAACAGTGCATTAAAGCGAAATGTTTTTACAATTCGAAACAGCAAGGGACCGCAAACAACAATGCTGCTAACGTAGGATTTATTTATTGTTGCAATTTATTTGTGCTGGCCTTCGAGCTGGCGTTATTTAGATTTGCTACATCGCGCTGATGAGTCCCAAAAAGGACGAAACAGCTGTCCGCGATTCGACTATTTTGCTTGTTTCAAGCGAAATAGAAAGATTAGTGGGGGTCCTTGGCACTCTCTGGCCCACATTTTTGTAAACTCTCAAGGGACTGTTTTAATTTGTCAAGGGAATACTTTTCGCTATGGGCGATAAAAACGACACTGGAAAGGAATGCGTCAGCACTTCTCGATCCCGAAACTGCAGGTAGGTATTTTTCAAAGATCTGTGCTATTCACGATTGAATCGCTTAGTTTTAACATGCTTAAAAGCTGCCACGAATCTTCATTGTCAGAGGATATTGGCCAATGCTATTTTCTATTGTTACAAGTCTATTGTTTGTTGTCTTCATTGAAAGAAATATTTTTAGCTCGTCACACAATCTTTCTCGGTAACCAAATGTACAAGAAGATTGGCGCGTCGCGGCACGTATTTACAAACTGTTAGGATCTTTTTTTGTATTCTGAGCACGGAGAATTCCTTTTCAAAGTTTAAAATGAAATGAAGAAACACAGATCAATTTTATGTGGATTTAAAATGGAAAGTCATGGAGTACATTGTGCTAGAACCGTTCCGTTGAGAAATGTATCTTTCATAACGCGGATAAGAAGACCTTGTGACATGCATGGCACTACCAATGTGTTTTTGACTACAATTCACCGCCTTGATCACGGGAAAACACTACATGGCATTGCTTCAGACCATGTGGACTCCTTATTCTTTCATACATGATGTAAAATCACACTTAACTTTTTTTTTTGACGTTAAAAAAAGTTGGCAGAAAGAGGATTCGAACCCGGGTCGTCGGATTACCAAGCGAGTATCATACCCACTAGGCCACCGACGACCAGCTGCCAGGATTCCGAAACTTTTGGCTATAAATCCTAACCTCAGTATAAAGGCTAACCGCAAGCAACCTTAAGCTAATGTAGGCTAACCAAAATGCTTTTTAGGCTAACCAGAGTGCTAGTTAGGCTAACCGGAGTGCTAGTTAGGCTAACCAGAGTGCTATTTAGGCTAACCGGAGTGCTAATTAGGCTAACCCGAGTGTTGTTTAGTATTACGTGGTATAATATGTCATCAGCTGTCTCACATGGTCTGAGGCAATGCCATGAAGTGATTTCCTTGATCACGACTTAATGCAGCTTGTCAAGACTTCAGACAGGAAAATTGTAATGTTAATACAATATTGCTTCGAACTTAAATGGAATTTTTAGAAGGATCGGTAAAGCCACTCAGTGAAAAATTGACTGCAAAAAGCCGTCGGGCTAAAATTAAACTTACGCTTTAGCGTGAATAATGCAAGATCTCACGGCTTCAAAAATGTGCAGAATTTTGAAGCTTTTGAATACATTAGTAGCTACATCTTGAAATGAGAATTAATCAAAAACAAAACTTCTTTCAAGTTTCTTTCGTTTGTCCAGTTTACGTTTCGAATTTTAGGCTTTTGAAGCGAATTGATTTGAAAAGCACATGGTGATATCTGATACGCATTTCTTGCGGACGAGTTGTTATATGTTGTTTATATGTAAAGATTTATTTCCGGCAGTACTTCAGAAAATACAAACAAGTATTTTTATTATTATTTATATTGATGGAAAGCATAAAAAGCAACATGAGTGGGAATTTTGTGGAAGGAATTCAGTAGTTTTGCAAGCGGTTTTGCCCTATCTCACGACACCATGTTCATGATTCGCAAATAATTTTATTATCCCCAATTACCGCTTCTCTGCAAGACAATACCACTAGTTGTTAGATTAATGACAGTGACAGTTATACAGAATTAAAACCTACCTTCCCCAGAGTGTTTTGAGCTGTACAAACAGTTCGTGTTTTTGCGAGTTGTTAAAATGACGCGCGGAGGTGAAGAAATTTTCTCCACCGTCTTCAAGTTTGGTTTGGGATCAACTTATCAAAGTTGATAAGCATTTTAAATCATAAATTGGTCTTTCAGCGTGTCTGGAAATGAATTATTTGTCTGAATTTAGTACGCATATGGTTTATTTTTTTCCACTCGCACGTTTGTGTTAAATGCCGTAAAAGAGCCGGGAATTTTGGGGGGTGGGTGCGCGCTAATAAAAGCCTTCGGGACTGGGAGTCAATGGGTTAATGCATCGCAAATCGCTTTCAATATTATCATCTTTTCCCCTACGCACACTCCATGCAAAAAAGTCGAATCTCGAAGAGATCTTTGATTAATCAAGTCTCTACACTTATTCATAATGCGTGGGTAAATAGAGCTCACTCACTCACTCACTCACTTACTCAAAACGGTTTAAATTATAAAGGTTCTTTTTTTTGGGGGGGGGGGGGGGGACGAAACAGATCTATTTCCGAAGATAAATAGTGCGCGTTTTGTCGATCAAGTGAACTTACCTCGCTTTTCAGACCCATGCCAAGCGATTTTGACAACGAGACACTGGTCTCTGAGTTATTTTTTTATTTTATTTTATTTTATTTTATTTCATTTTATTTTATTTTATTTATTTTATTAGCTCCACCTAATATTAACACATACGACCAACAGTAAACTTAAGGCAGGGTGGCGGCAACAGCAGGGCCAGTTACTGCGGGCCCGAGACATAAAATAGCTAAAAGGTATTACAAAGCTTTAATAACAGCATAAAATAGCGTCGAGTAAGCTGCGGCAGGAATTGCAGGTTGGGCATACTGACTTCCAAGTGACAATTGGACAGTGCAGAAGAGTAATAATACAAGAGTTTGTTACGGAAAGTAGGGAGGTCGGCATTAACATCCAGCATATATAACTTGTGAAAGATTGTTCCACACACGGAATGATCTATTAATGAAGGATTGCTGAAAGGTCGTGGTTTTGCACTTGCGCACTAAGTACTGTACATACCCTGGATTGCTATTTGATCTAGTAGGGCGTGTATTGCGTGCTTTAGGAATGACTGCCGGATTTATGTCAACGTGACCGTTAATAATTTTGAAAAAGAAAATCATATCGATATATTCGTACCAGTAAGAAAGAGGGAGCAAGTTCAGTTTAAGCAGTCTGTCTTTGTAAGATTGTTCGCTGAACGCTGGGCAAGCATAGTATAAACTTCGTCGCTCTCTGCTGGATCCGTTCGACTTGCCTCACAAGGTCTTTCGTCTGAGGGACCCACACTGGGGTTGCATACCCAAGGTGGGGTCGCACCAGAGCAAGGTACATGGAGCGTCTAGTGATTCTGATGGATCTCGAGTACCTTTTGATGAATCCATGTACTTTGTTTGTTTTAGTACATGCCTCGGTTACTTGCCTTGTCCATGTGAGTTTATCGGTAGCCGACACCCCTTGGTCCTTTTCGGAGTTTGTTAATTCCAATAGTGCGCCATCTAGCACGTAAGAATTCACAATTGGATTGAAACTTGCATGATCTTGCTTTTCTTGTGATTAAATAACATATCCGATTTGTCTACCCAGACGAAGGTTGTCCAAATCTGTCCGTAGCTCAGTGACATTCTCGGGCGAGTTAATGACTCTATAAACCTTTGTATCGTCAGCAAATGTTCCGACGTTGCACGATGCAACAGCATCCGGCAAGTTAGTTTTCGAAAAGGAGAAAGAGCATGGGATCGAGGATTCATCCCTGGGGACCCCTGAGGTCACTGATTTGCTCTCCGAAATTCCTCCAGGGACGATGACACATTGGCTTCGATTGGTTAGATACGACTCAAACCATTTGAGAAGGTTTCCGCCGAAGCCGAACCGGGCCAATTTCTTGATCAACTTCCGATGGTTGACTTTTTCAAACGCTTTTGACATGTCTAAATAAACTGTGTCTATTTGAGCCCCGGTGTCAAGATGCGAACCAATGATGTCAAGAACTTTCACCAGCTGTGTGACACAGGAGCGTCCTTCAATAAACCCATGCTGACATGGTCGAATAAGCTTGTACACGCGCTCTCTGATCCTGTTGAACACGCATCGTTCCATAACCTTGGAGACGACAGAGAGTAGTGATATAGGCCTATAGTTCTCTGTGTGTTCTTTGCAGTCCTTTTTGTACACGGGCACTATAAAAGAAATTAGAAATTAGCTCTTCATCTTGCGCCGCTTGTGTTTTCACCAGATTTTTTCGTCGAGGCTCTCGGTCATGGGCAAGATAATTATTATGAAATTTAATGAGAATATTAAATACGACCAAAAAATTGTGATTTGCCTCAAAGTACACGAATCGAATAGGTGGCGTTCACGAGGAAGATGATCATGGCTGTTTTGCTTCTTTCTGCCTCCAACGGTATTGAAAATTATTACGTGGAGGTAATGATAAGCTTTACCTGAGAACTGGTTGACTTTAGCTCAGCTGAAAGTTCTGGTGCTTATGTACAGACTCTAAAGATGAGGAATACATATTGACGAATATTTGAAAATAGTAAATCATATAACTGATTGCGGGTAAAAGAATTTAAGAGAAAAAGTAATTATCACAGTTTGCCACAGAACAACTGACTTTCAACTGCAATGAGAACTCGCTGAAAATATAATTCTGGCTTCATGAACTAATGACTGCTCTGTGAGGCGCGCAGCTGCAAACACAGCAGGGCGGACGCTTTACCACTGGTACCAAAGAAAACTTTAGTTTTCTTTCATATGACCACGATCGCACAATATTATAAAGTCACTGTTTTCTGACAACTCACTCTCCCTTTTTGAATAAAAATTACTGTTAGCTTTCTGTAAAGAACTTTATTGCTTTAAAAGGATACTTGAACGAAATATTGAATATTCATAAAATATTTGCACAGAGGGTGGTCCCGGCACAACCCGAGGGTCATGGCCCACGAACTTGTTTTCCAATGCATCAGGCAATTTCAATAGCGCGATCACCATAAAGTCATAAGGGTTGTTCAAGCCCCTATTGAGTTTCTTCTCTTACATAATGTTACATCAGCTCGTGGCACGTCATAACTTCATGACTGTTGAGTCCCTAGAGTCCTAATATTAACAACAGTCTTCGAAGGCAAGCCGAGGGAAGACAATGGCTCTGCCGAAAACCATTATGGTCGCAATTATCGTGGTATGGACCGCTTCTTACCTAAAAGCGGATTCGCAAGAAAACGATCCTCGATCGGCCGTCTCTTACGTCTTCTGCGACAAATTCAAGCCTGCGACGGTGAGCTTTGATGTTAGCGTCCAGCCTAACAACAGGCCGCAACAATCAAGAAAGCCACGTCTCACCGTCCACTTTAACAGAACAACCGACAAAGAGTTTCTAGATGGAACGATTAATCAACTTCTTGGCGTGGAAAATGTGCAAGTTACATCCTCCTTGATGTCAGAAATATGTTTTCTATCCCTGGTTGTTGATACCACCATATTGATTGACAAGGAAACGCAATTCAAGGCACGTTGCGAAAGAAACTCAGATAGTGATGCTCGGCCGTGTAAGAACTTTGGATCGGACTTGGTTCCTGTATTTGTTTGTTCGCAAGCCATGACAAAATTGCTGAGAAGTAAAGGAATCATCTCAAACAGTCCAGCGGATGAAGATTCTGAGAATACAGGTAAGCCACCGGTATATTACATCAACAATGACATGGCACAAGCTTCATTTGAAATCGCTAAAGGATTAGGGGAAGGAACGCGCAAGGCAGTAAAGTTTGCTGCAACCAATAAATTTGGGAAATTGACCGGAGGTTTAAAAACATTGAGTTCGTTCCTTCAAGGTTTAAGTCCAGTGTTAAATATGTTTGGTGGTGCCACCTCTATACTGACCACGTTTCTTACGCCCAACCCTTTTGAGCAGCTTGCAAACTATATGAAAGAACAGTTCGACGTTATTAAAAGGCAGCTTAGAGATATAGATAATGATATAGCAAATTTAAAGCTTGTTATTGAAAGCCAAAGTCAGAAAAATGCCATGGCAACTGCTCTGACGAACATCCGGCATACCACGCGAAGCTATGAACGAATGTTGGGGGCCCTTTCCCAGGACCACGTATGTGACGCCACAGATCTTCTCAACAACAGTAAAGTGGAAGCTTTTATGAAAGCTGCTCGACGCAAAGACATAAGAAACCATCTTCTAGATCTGTTGGAGGTAGAGTTTGGGGGCGTACTGGAGGCATCTACAGGTCTACTGAAGCCGATGATGAAAGCCTATTGTGTTGAGGATCCCTCAAGAGTTACGCGCTTCATGGAACACATTTCCATGTACGCCTACGGTGGCATTGTCGCCCTCTTTACGTACGAGAATCTGGAGTGTCTCCAGAATGGAGGAGAAAACTGCTCTCAGCTGGAAGACGACAAAATTGAGTTGCTGACGAAACTTCAGAAATTCGCGATGAAGGCTGAAGTGTACAAAGTAGCTGTTAATGACCCTGCCAAAGGACTGGAACTAGACATGAAGGATGATTTGAAGAAGCTTATTCGGAAAGAAGTAAGAAACGGATCCGATGAATCGCCAGATTCACCCGACATTGACCCGTTTCCTGGGTTATTCGAAAAAGTTGAAAACTTTACTTTTAACAAGTTGTATAGTACATTCGATTGGCCTTACCACTGCTTGGTAAAACCAAACACCGGTAAGGTGATAATATTTGGAGTTGCCCAAACGAATGCTCAAATTTTTGGTAAAGCCTTTAAGCCATGGGCCATGGGGATTAACAACACAAATGCTGTGATCCACAATGTAAAGTATAAAGTTAAAATGGCTACGGATGGGTACACAAGGAAAAAGGTTTACCAAGAGAAAAACCCTTGGGTTTATATAAATAACGGGAATCAATCTGATATACCTTTTTGCTCAAAGGTTTGGAATCGTGAATGTATCTTTAGGCCATGGGCACAAATGGGGGTTCCTCCATCTTCTGAATCCAATGATCGCATTTTGTACTTCATGTTTAATCCCATGAATTTCAAACGAAGGACCGGAACCCGAAAGGTCATAGCTAATATGGTTCCGGTTGATGTTTACTTCGATTCACGTTTGTTACAAGAAATGCGCTCTACATGGCCCGTTGCCATTGCCTGTTGGGAGGCAAAAAAATACACACATGGCAGTTATGGCTGGTCACACGGCTATCACTGCCGAACCCCAGATCCCCAAAACCCGAACAGAGAATCATCTGGAGAGAGATACCTTGCCATGTTAGCTGAATGGCTTTAAGTATTTAAGTATTAAGTTTTAAGAATTATTGAAGAAAAGTTTCTCACAATATCAGCCTTAAGATACAGAAACTTGTAAAAAGTCTATATTGATAATTTTAATTCCGCATCATTCATTTGAAATAATCGGAGAGGAATAAGTATTGACACTGAAGAAAATAGAATATTCATAAAATATAAAAGAACTGAATCTTAAAATGTAACCGTTCACAATTTGAAAGGTTATTGGAAAGGTCACGTAACATGTAATTGAACAAATTGTAAAAGAATATGAATAAAGCTGAGTTACCATAAAAGTGGAATGAAAGTTCTAATTATGCAAGTACATTTATAATGTACATAAAGTGAAAGCCCGCGCGTAAGAATCTATTGGTTTACGGTGACTCCCTAGTTATCCCGGGAGCACTCGTACATGCCAAACTTTGCGTCATAACTGTTTTTGGATTGCTTGAAATGCGAACGAGATGCGGCGGAAAACGGCCTTCAAGTAGAACCCAATTTTGACCGAGGTCGTGAGTACAGACCGAGCGCAGAGAGGTCTGTACAATAACAACTGCTTAAAAGTAGGTGGACCAAAAATTGAACTTAACTTTTGCTTTCTAGTTTCCCAACAGTTTATACTACTCCACGTTGAAGATAATAAAATAACAATAACAAAAACAATAAATTGTTGACTTCCCGTAGGCATCGTAATTTGGTTTTCCAGTGTTACTTTTATAACTCTTTTCGACGAAAGTCTCGCACACATTTCCGTCAAGCTCTTACAAAGTTAAGGCTAGTTCCCACTAGCGACATAACGATCATAATCATAATCATAAGCACAAACATAACGCTGTTATGTCGATTAAGGTCGCCACACACGAGGGGACCAGTCGCAGGGACTGGTCGCAGGGACCGGTCGCAGGGACTGGTCCCCTGTAGAGTTTACACGATGGAATGAGTCGCGGGGACCAGTCCCTTGAAGGGTTCACACGCTGGGACCTGTTTCGCAACAAGATAGCAGTATTTATGACGTTTTCAATATATAACAACAACAACAACAACACTTGCGCTTTATTTGCATGACCATAAAACATTACAGTATTGCAAAAGCATAACAATAATAATAACAATAACAATTTTACAATAAAAAGTCATTAAACAAAACTAATCAAATAATCAGTGATCAAGAAATTGATAACAATTTGTCTCTCATTTCAAAACAGGACGATATAAACTGCACTAATTGCATATTAACATAATAGTCAGTGGAGTTCATTAATTGCACAATCAAGGCTGAAATTGATAACTGCTTGGGATTCGAAATTACATGATCTATTTTACTGAAAAAGTTCTCTCTAAGTGATGAATATCTTGGGCAGTGAAATAGTAAATGGGTTTCATCTTCAACATTATGCCCACAAATAGTGCATAGTCTGTCACTTCTGGGGATGTTGTTATATCTTCCTGTTTCAATCAGGAGTTTGTGATTACTTATTCTAAGTTTCACAAGTGTTTTTCGATTAGGATTTTTTCTAGTCAAATCTAAATAGGGCGAAGGTGTATAACTGTCTTTAAAATTATTATAGAATTCTAGCTTTTGAGAATTACAGAGGGAATGTTTCCAATAGGCGATATATTTCTTTTTCATTTGATCTACAAGGTATGTTATCTTAGTGTCATCTAAAGTGTCATGATTAAAGTTAAAGGAAATGTCATAATAATTGAGCATATTTATAAGATTGGAATAGAAACTATTTTTACCATTACCGTTCAAATCTATTGACATTATCAGTGATTGCACGACGAAGGAGTTTTGATCTTTGTTTTGAAGATAACTTATGTACTTAAGAATTCGTTTATTTATATCAAAGGTTAAAGGGAATCGACCCATTTCAGCCCGGCATGCAATATTAGATGCCTTGTTATTAACTTGTAAGTAACGTTTGCAAAATTGTAAGTGACTTTTTTCAATCGGTGAAGTGTCCCAAGACTTGAAATCTGATTTAGCAAAGACACCCCAGGCTTCGCTATTATAAGTCAAAATGGGTGAAATCATCGTATAAAACAAGATTACCACCGTGTGGAGATGGAAAATTATTATTATTCCTATTATTGTCCATATATGAGCGTGCTCACTGAACTGTGTTCAACAATTGTTTTTTAAAAAAACATGGAATGTTGACAATGTTCGAAATCCGCTCGTATTTTATAATTTTGATATCAGGTTTCCTTTCGGTGTTTTTATACCTGAAAAAAAATTGCATCATTTCATCAAAAACTGCAAAAGTATAGTATTCTCCAGGCTAGCTGAAAAAAACATCCGATCAAATTTGCATAACATAAACCGGATGTCACGCATTCTCTTCATGAAATGGCGCAAAAACATGTTAGCGACAGCTAGCGAGAAAATTTGGCGGGAACTTTGTTTTCATCGAGTAAAAATGGCTTCGAGAGCTGCGGAGAAAAAGACTCTGTTGCTTCTGATGATGATGCCGGTTTCTTATGAACGAAGAATCAATTACCATTCGTGTACTGGTGACGCTCCAATCTTCAACATTAATGCCAACAGTCTGTTCAGTAGTATTCTGTTCAATCTGTTCACTACTCTGTTCAGGCATCGCCATCTTCAAACACGAGCGTGCAGAATTGTGGGAGCTTAAAATACTGATCAGCGATTGGTTCATTTTTAATTGGTCACAGGGACCAGTCCCCCGACCCTGTTCACACGAGGGACCAAGCAAAATATTGCGGGGACCAGTCCCTGCGACTGGTCCCCACGAATTCAAACCAATTTGAATTCTTGGGACCGATTTCGGGGACCAAAATTCAGTCCCTGCGACCGGATTTTTGACGAAAATTTGCCTGTTCACACGATGGGACTTGGTCGCAGGGACTGGTCCCTGCGACCAAGTCCCATCGTGCGAACAGGCCAATTTTCGTCAAAAATCCGGTCGCAGGAACTGAATTTTGGTCCCCGAAATCGGTCCCAAGAATTCAAACTGGTTTGAATTCGTGGGACCAGTCGCAGGGACTGGTCCCCGCAATATTTTGCTTGGTCCCTCGTGTGAACAGGGTCGTGGGACTGGTCCCTGCGACCAATTAAAAATAAACCAATCGCTGATCAGTATTTTAAGCTCCCACAATTCTGCACGTTCGTGTTTGAAGATGGCGATGCCTGAACAGAGTAGTGAACAGATTGAACAGAATACTGCTGAACAGACTGTTGGCATTAATATTGAAGATTGGAGCGTCACCAGTACACGAATGGTAATTGATTCTTCGTTCATAAGAAACCGGCAATTCCTCGTCTTACATCATCATCAGGAGCAACAGAGTCTTTTTCTTCGCAGCTCTCGAAGCCATTTTTACTCGATGAAAACAAAGTTCCCGCCAAATTTTCTCGCTAGCTGTCGCTAGCATCTTTTTGCGCCATTTCATGAAGAGAATGCGTGACATCCGGTTTATGTTATGCAAATTTGATCGGATGTTTTTTTCAGCTAGCCTGGAGAATACTATACTTTTGCAGTGTTTGATGAAATGATGCAATTTTTTTTTTCAGGTATAAAACCACCGAAAGGAAACCTGATATCAAAATTATAAAATACGAGCGGATTTCGAACATTGTCAACATTCCATGTTTTTAAAACAATTGTTGAACACAGTCCAGTAAGCACGCTCAGATATGAACAATAATAGGAATAACAATAATAATAATTTTCCATCTCCACAAGGTGATTATGTTGTTTTATATATTGAAAACGTCATAAATACTGCCATCTTGCTGCGAAACAGGTCCCAGCGTGTGAACCCTTCAAGGGACTGGTCCCCGCGACTCACTCCATCGTGTAAACTCTACAAGGGACCAGTCCCTGCGACTGGTCCCCTCGTGTGTGGCGACCTTTACGCAGCGAAAAGCGGAAGTGGTGTTGGATTTCTGCGTTTGACCGCTGTGAACCGCCTTCAACGTATACGTCATACATCACTCCTTCACTTTGCGACAGATTTCATTGATACGTTTCCTTGTCGAAAACTTCAATTGTTAGAACTCTATTCCCTCGCTTTAACAGTTGTCTTCATCTTTTGGTTCCGTTCAGACTTATTTTACTTTGATCACCCAAGTCAAGAATTTCTGCTGGAGACAATATTCCTAAAAACACGTCGAGTTGGAGACGACAACAAAACTTTATTAACGTGTCTAAAAAGAAGAAACCCTAGCCGAGGGGAACATCGCTCTACTAATTTAATAGTAAGCCTACTTGTTAGTTAATAATTAATTAAAAAAACTGATTAAAAGCTATCGTTGTTAAAAATTCGTAAAAAAATTCACGAGTTGCAGAGTGTGCAATTTGAGCAATTGTCTTCTACCAATATAGATCACATTTTCGAATACGGAATTGAAAACTGTTCAGTGACAGTAGAGCCCTGATTTCGCTCGGTAGATGCGAGTGTTTGCCATATTTCTTTGTCCTAAATCTTGGGATAGCCAACTCTGTTACCCGTAAATTGTAGGCTGAACAATGCATATGAGAAAGCTCGCCTATTTTGGTTGGGCATAGTTTATATTTCACCTTATGGATATGAGAGGACAGGACCTGATCAGACAGCTGCCTGGAAGCCCTAACCCCTACGATCGCCACAATGCTAGTGTCAGTCAAAAGGTCTGTACTGACGTATTCGTAGAAAAACCTTTTATCGATAGGCTGCAAACGGCAAAACGAGAGAAACACGACTTTCCCACAGCTCTTCAAACAGCCTACACCGTGGTAAATTTAATTAAACTTGAAACTCTAATTATAAAGAAGAAATAGGAAAACGTCCCTCTGCAAGCATATAATATGGACATTTATGTCGACTGCCAGAGAACAGTGATCTGTTGCATCAGCTGTTTTTAAGTGTTATTGTCAGAGAAAACCAGGCAGGAGCTGTAGATCGAGGTCGCCCGTTCACCTTCATCTTTTCACAGTATAAAAGCTACCTGAAAAGATTAGGAAGACTAGGGACGGTTGTATTTGCAGAAGTAGACGTTCGTTTCTCTTCTAGAAATCACCATTCCATTATTTTGGGCCCTCCAGCGGCGCATCCGAAAATAACCGAGATTTTCGGGCAACTTTGGGTAACCGTAAAACACACTTCGTATGACTCCTAAAAGCTCTTGTATTTTTTTCTATAACATTGATCCCCTTATGAGTTGATTAAGATATATTAAACCTTCTTTGTTTTAATACTGCGTTTTTTACCTGGCGCTAAAAATCGTCACTAAATCGTTAATGAGTGTCACCCAAATATGAGTCATTTTCAGCTGACTGATTCACCAAAGTGCGGCAGTTTATTTCTAAAGTAAAACCATTCCCCAATAGTACTTTGTGCTGTTAACAAAAGCCAGTTTAGTAAAAAGATTGCTATCTAGAAGTAAATCGGAGTAAGCGGCATCTAAAACTACCATTACAATTATTATTTTAAAATATTTCCCGCCAAATTTTCACTGGAGGTTGTCGCAGCATTGTTCCAACTACAACGATTGCGGCCCGTAATTCAACAGAAGAGGCATTCAAAAGTAAATCGGCTTGTTCTTTGGACTACGGGATAGATTTTCAAACTGTCGTGTCGATATTTAGCTTCGTTAAACGGTCCAATACGCCACCGCTACATCTTTAATACAACGTCACTAACAATGGGTGGAATTTTCCCGCGAAAGGTTTTAAAATGTCATTCACGCTATGTGGCAAAGCCAGAATGTTTCACAGACGGTATTTTGGCTGAAGCAAAAATTTTTGATATACCCAGGCCGCAAAAACGTTGTTCAAAGCATGTTGAATTAACCGAGATGTTATTTGAAACACGCTAGTTGGTGACATGTCTATTTAAATTTTCAGCGCGATTCGATTTTTTACGATTCAAGAAAAAAAATCGAATTGAAATTGCAACGTTTAATTTCATGATTACTAACTGATTGTACTTTTGCCGTATAAGATAAATAAATATTAAGATAATGATTGAAATAGTTATATTAGCAAAATGTTGCCATAACAGAAAAAGTTCTAGCACATATCACCAACCCGAACAAACAAGAAATTGTTGATGAGGCTAATACCTGGTATTTTGTTATCCATGCCAGCCGCCTTGGTGGTATCAACTTCTACAACAGCTGCTCTACAACCCTTAAGGCCACCGTGGGATTCCAGTGCTTGTTTCATATCCTCTGCTGTTACCACGTCATGCTTCTCATTCACCCATCTTCTAATGTGTGCTTTCATAGGTACAGTTTTCCGATCGCAGCCCGGCTAACCGGGCTGAAATTTCAGCCCGAGCTGAAATTCGCCATGTAATCACCCCCTAAGGGGTCGATTACATGGTGAATTTAAGCCTGGGCTGACATCTCGGCTCGGCTTCCAGAACACATCTTCTTAAAAGATGTTTGCGATCACATGAAGACAGTTTCAGCCCTCGCTGCATTTCAGCCCGGGCTGAAAAGTGAGCTTAGGGATGTGCAGTGATGTTGTTTCCAACGAAAGAAAACAGTGGCCATAACGGGATTTCTGTTTCAATCCGAGCAAGTAATTATAACAAAGTTCCAGTCTGCCCCTAGGGCATAAATTTCAGCCCGGGCTGAAATTGGCCATGTAATCAGCCCCTAAGACGAAAAGTGGTCCTATTATTTTCATGGCGTAAAACATTTTAACAAGTTTAATGCTACTTATTTATCTCTGGTTTGTTACTCTTTACTATAATATTTATCTTGTATTTTAGATTTCTATTGGTGGTTTTCACTGTCACGCAATAAAAAAATAAAATCGAAACCATTCAACGACAGAAGCTATGAATTTCAGATATTATAGAAGATAAATAGACAAACAATTTGTCCAAATCTCAGGTCTGTGCGGTGCACCGTTTGCGAGTTATTAACCGAAACTTTCCACGCAAATTTATAAAGCTCAGTATGGAGACGCCATATTTGTGTCCTTCCGAGGGGCACAAACATGGCCGCCGTGATGTCAGAGAAACCATCTGGAACTTAATTTTGCTATTAATAGCGACTACTTTTGGCTCATGATCTATTATACTTTAACATAAACAGCACTTAGTACATTGGGAATGTTCAATCTGCCAAAATGCAAAGGAAAGGCCTTTTTTGAATCAAAACAACTTTGTCACGGCACTCAGCTTGATATCACATACGGCGGAGAACTCGAATATTCAAAATGCTCTGTTTTTAAAACGAGGGGCACAACCAAGCTGGAGCGAAGTGTCATGATAAATGACTATAAAAACGGAGGGTTAAAAATGGTTGACATTGCTCTGTTTACCAAATCGCTCAAGACTGCTTGGATTAAAAAATACCTTGACGATTCTAACCGCGGAAAATGGAAAGATTTTTTTGAACTTGAACTTAGGAAATATGGCGGCAAACTAGTCTTCACATGTAATTTAAACAAGCTTGACACTTCAAACTTGATATCGGTCCAAGACCCCTTTCTACAAGAAATTTTAGAAATATGGTCAGAGGTTAACTTTGATGATAAAATCGAAACCGAGCAGCAATTTCGTGAACAACACATATGGCATAATTCGCTAATTAGGATCGAAAACAAACCGGTCTTCTACAAACACCTTTTCCTGCATGGAATCACTAAGGTAGCCCAGTTCATGACGGACTCGCACGGTTTTCTCCCCCTTGCAGATTTTATCAGAACTTACAATATACGAATACAACCCATTAAGTATTTCGGCCTTATTTCAGCCCTTCGGCATCATTACAACACTTACAACACTAACTTTCTTGGTAAAGAACCTAGTAGCACGGACACTCCCGATACCTTCTCGGAGTCTTTTATTAAGAACGAAAAAGCGAACAGAGTTGTATACCAGAAGCTCCTCTCTTCCAAAAGCACCGTTCCTTTAAAAAGCCAAGAGAAATGGAACGACAACATTAAATCTGATGAAAGACGCTCTGCTGACTGGACTAGCGCCTACTGCCTGGCAGCCAGGTGCACAAAAAGCACAAAACTCGTAAACTTTCAATTTAGATTCCTTCACCGTATTTTACCAACGAACCTTTTCCTAACAAAAATTGATATAAAACAGGACCCGAACTGCTCTTTTTGTACCAATCATCCTGAAAACCTGATCCACCTCTTCTGGAACTGTACAATAGTAGCCACCTTTTGGGAAAATTTGACTGAAAAACTTAAACAGGTCAATCTAATGACGATAGACTATTCAAAACACACCGCTATATATCTGGGTCTGAGACCGGATACCTCTAAGTTCTCACTTCAACTAAATTTCTGCTTTTTACTGGCTAGATATTATATATGGTGCTGCAGGGTCAGCAAGAGGATCCCGATTTTAACAACTTTTCTCGTGTCCCTAAAATCGCAGTTTCGCATAGAGTCCAACAACCTCGATGCAGTTTCTAAGAAATGGAATCCTCTACTTCCACTTCTCAACATCACGTCGGCTCGGGTACCATAAAAGTCATCTATCTACCTTCTGCAAGCGAACCAAGACCAAGTGCAATTGAGAGTTACCACCACCATTTTTTATTTAAATTTCTTATCTCGCAAACCTTTCTGCACTGCTAAATTATTTATTTATTTATTTATTTATATATTTATTTATTTATTGTCTATATTTATGATAAGTTTTTAATTATTAGTCATTGGTAGAGGAGTCACCTTTTAGGTATTTCAATGTAAGTAATTATGTAGTGTTTTTATTGTAAGTAGTGCATCGTAAGTAGAGTACTGTTAACGTTGTATTGTAAGTAGCGCCCCTGTGTAAGTAGTGTAAGCGATGTAGTTAAATGTAAGTTTCAATGTAATGTAACTTGTATGCGTCCTGCAATCAATAAAAAAAAAAAAAAAAAAAAAAAAAAAAAAAAAGATATATTTTTAGTTTATCTTACACCTAGGGACATCGAAAGTTTAGCAGGCCTATTGAATTTTGATTTCAGAATTTTATGACGTAACATGAAAACCAAGAATATCCGCATTTCTGAATGAACTACAATATCAAATTGAGATATTTCAATTAAATTTATGATTCATACACGTTTAATTTAGTTTTCTGTGAACCCTCGAATATCAATCAATAACAGTTGTTAATGATAAAGAAATTATCGTAATACACTTCTGTTGCATCGAAAAGCTACTATAGAAGAGATTGTTATAATAGGTGTTGCGTTATCGTAGCAGAAGAAAAATTATCTTTGTTCTTTAAATTTGCTCTATTATATATCAAAGTAATAATAATAATAATTAACAACAGTACACTTGATAAGCTTCTTTTGGAGAATAATTGGATAAAGTCAGATTTCCATTAACAAATGAAAACGTGTAAAAAAGGATTCCCATTAAACAGGATAAAAAACTTGCTTCCCACTTGTTCCAGACAGAAGAGAATAATGAGATTAATCAAAATTCTCATTTAAATGCAAACCTCATTACAAATAAACGGTACTCCGATGACCCTAAAAGAGGATTCATTTCTGATAATCAAGAGTAACAATGATAAATGCAAATTGGATGGCATTTAAAGTAAGCTAAATTATTCATTGACAAAGAACTTTTTGTAACGGGAGCT